>CM057456.1:208595000-209795000 GCA_016271365.2 Neoceratodus forsteri
GGAGCCAGTGCTGAGAGTGTCAAGAGAGAGAGTGGGACTCTGTTTCCCCCTCCATGTGCTGAGAAGCCACACGTTGACCTGAGATGGAGAGAGAGAAAGAGAGAGAGAGAGAGAGAAAGAAACACAGACAAGGTGACTACTGTATTCAGAATTTCTGTAGTGAAGTTACTGTGTTTCTCACTCTGTCTCTCGGTGTGTGTGAGGAGAACTTATTTTTAATGCAGACATTTGTCATTGTCCTGGAGGGTGAGCCCTGTGGGCAAAAGGTAGAACACAGCATATGTGAGCAACCTTCCTGAATCCTCTGCAGTGTGATAAGAGAGAGAATGCAATATGAGCTCCTGAGTGCCCAGAGAAAGACACAGCAACAGCGATCAGTAGTCTTACAGAGTCCAGAACTGTTAGTCACAGTGATATTATGAAGAACAAATGCCACAAATGAACAAAATAGTTCAGCTGTACCATTTGTGTCTTCATTTCTACCCCAAGTGCATATAGGCTTACTGAAGTATGGGGAGGTTAAGTGACTTCCTGAGGATGGTACCGTGAATCAGTGGCTGGGGTGGCATTCAAACATGACCCTTTCTGAATCGCATTCTTATGCCCTAACCACTGCACTGTTCTGCCTCCCCAGGACCATACCGGCTCATAATGTCGTACGCTTAATAGTGTACGACATTATAGCTAACCCGAAATAGCACTGTCTAGGACAGTGAATGGTACAATGCTACGTATACTGCTGTACATGGTATTGCACCATTCACACACTCCCAGGCAGAGGATAAGACCTCTGCTGGGAGTGGGTTCCACTGAGCAGCTGCCATGGCTCACTGGACAGAGCCACAGCACCAGGAACCCAGGCACTGTGTCTGGGACTGGGTTTGATTCCCTGTCCCAGAAATGTTATTTTTTTAAAGACTTTGTGTGCTCCTCAAGTTGGACCCCCCCCCCGGAGTTAAGAATCTTTAGTGGGAGGGTCTAGGGGGTGAGGGGGCACAGCCCCACATAGAAAAAAAGAGTTATGCCGCTTGGCATAAATCGCACTGTATTGGCAGCACGATTTAGCCATGTGGCATAATGTCTTGCGACATTATGTCCCTATGACCCCAAGGACACTGAGACAATGGGAATACCCTGTTTAACCTACCAATATGGCTTCTTTATTGGCCAACACTGTACCTCCCAGTTCATCAAACAATTTATTTAGTTTGCATCCTATCCCTGATTACTATACAAAAACAAACCATCCACTGACAAAGATCCCTCAATCTCCTGATCGCATGTCATCCCTGGTTCCTACACAAAAAGAAACCCATCTGTCTGCCAAGTATCCCTCCCACCTCCCCATCGCTTCCTGTGCCACCTTTAACCAACCATACCTTCTGCAAAGCATCCTTCCACCTCCCTATTTGCTTTTTATGCCCCTTTAAAAAAGATCCCACTTTCTGCTAAGTATCCCTCCCACCTTCCCATCCCTTCCTGTACCCCATAAATATGAAACTGACACTGGGGTGCCCAGTCCCCAGAGTCAGTACTTGAAATAAGGAAAACCATCCTACAAGGTCTTAATTTTCCTTTTTACACCCTGTAAAAAAGAAAATGGTCCATCTCTGCCTGTTGCTGCCACCGCCCTCCACTGTCATTACCCTCCCCCAACCCCCCCCCACTCAGCACCAACCACCCCACACCCACCTACCCCTTACTTACCTACTGGGGGTCCAACACCGTAATCTCTCTGGACCAGAGACATATCTTCACTCTTCAATGGCAGGTTGGGAATGGAGGAAATTGGATAAGCGCAGGTCAATGTATTTCAAAGCATTTTGAACTTGTGCTCATAATTTGGCCATTTTCTAAATATTTTTACCCAAAACTTTCAATGTGGCCCTTTTGGGACCCTACCTCATAAAGAAGGTAGGTGAAATCTTCCAAATACAGGCCAAAAGGTGATTTCATAGTCACTCTGTGAAATCACCTTTCGAGCGGGCTTCCAAAATTTTCTCCTGCCAGGTTCATGAGGTTGGGTTGTAACATGCAGATGATGCAAGATTAGTGAGAGAGTGTGAACCTGAATATACAGTATGTCACTATAAGTACCCCACGTACTGTAGTAATATTCTAAAAATTGACTGCAGCAGTCTGGAGGTAGGTATGAAGAGCAGGAATAGTGGAGACAAGTCCAACAAACCATTTTCATTTCTTGGAATATGGCAGAGATCTCCAACCTGAAATCTGATCTGATATATAATAACGAAACTATTTAATATGTTGCAGAAGTATGCAAGATAGCGTCCATGCACATACTTATTGTGTTATTAACCAGCGACATTCTCATCTCTTAAACAGTCCCAGACAGCATTAGGCAAACTTTGAAAAAGTAAGATTTACATTCAGTTCCATCCCATTTTCTTTATTAATTCACAGATTCTCACAACCTCCACTTGCATACTGTGCGAATCTGAGCAAGTCACTTAACCGTCCAGTGCTCCCAGGTCACCCCTGAAAACAGGCACTTGTGCTTAGTGGGCCTTACCCAGTTACCAAAAGACTAAAATAAAATAAATAAATAAAAATATGTTCAGTAATTAATTCCCGATTTTCTTTATTACTGAAAACATCTGCATGCAAATAAGACCCCTGGTCCCTAGACTATATCCACTCTGGCTGCTTCTCTACACATGATATCACAGTCCCCTGTTTATGACATCATAATTATCACCACAGCAACCTATTTTGATGTAAACAGAATCATGATGTCAGGTATAGGTAGGCAGCCAGAGCTAAAAGGGAAGAGATACTGTATTCATGCAAATATCCTTAATAATAAGGAAATAAGGGTGATAATTCAGAATAAAATATGAAACATAAGCTGCATTTATACCTGAATAGTACATTTTTTTCAGAGTTGTCTAAACTGTGTCAGGAGCTCTCAGTCATTACCTCCTGGGTGGCCATTTTGTGTCAGGTAAACAATGGAAAGTTCGGACTTCATATGGAGCTATTGGAGGTAATGAGTTAAAGCTGTGTTATACAAGCCCATTTTTATGTTTGCTTGCACGCATGTGCAAGAAACATAGAGCCATCATTCAAGTTTTTGTAGGTGTGGCACCCTGTCTTCCAATTCAGTCAGTGTGTTTGCAGGCATGGCCACAGTTCACCAATGAATGCTGCAGCTGTCTATGACAGCAGTTGAAAATGTAGTGCCATACAGTTGGAAGGGAGAGCTCTGCTTCAGTGAGCAGCGATAAGATAGTGTTGATTAGCATATTGCTGGCAATCCTGCTTGTATATTTCTCTGCTTTCTCTTCCTGGAACATAAATTCAGTTTGAAGTGAACTTTTCCTAGGACTATCTTTCCGGGAGGAGGCGACGGGGGTGCACAATCCCCCGTCGGCTCAATTAACCCCCCCCCCCCAAAAGAAACAGACTTCCAGTTGCCACACTGGGAGCCCATCCCAGTGTGACACAAGTCCCGCATCGTCCTCCTGAAAAGAAAACAAACACCTGAAAAGAAAAAAACAGTCCCTCATTGATTGTCTTGCCCCCCAACCTGCGCCCACCCTCTGCGCATCCACCTCCACACACCCCCACCTCACCCCATACTTACCTCTGGAGGCCAGCGAGACGATCTTTGGTGGACCGGGAACACGTCTGCACTCTTTAAAGCTGACCGTGAACTGAAGAAATGCCGGTAAGCTGTATAATGGAATAAATAGGGTTTTTTCAACTTTGATGCATATCTCAGGCATTTTTTGGAATTTTGGCACCAAATTTTCAACATGGGGTTTTTGGGAGCCCTCCTCATGAATTCTGGCACTGTCATGGTGTTAATCGGCCCTGAAAGGTGATTTCGTGGTCACTGCACGAAACCACTTTTTGGGACCGATTTATGAAACAACAGAGTCACATTTCTGGAGGTAGGCCCCCAGAAACCCTATGTTAAAAATTTGGTGAAAAAATTCCCCAAAATGACTGATTTACGAGCGTGCATTGCACAGTTCCTACGCACGCTTGTAAGTTCGCAAATTTTTAATATTTTCACTCCAGATTTTCAGCATTGCCATTTTACCACACCTCCTTATAAGCATTCCAGCTGTCATTTTTCACATCTTGCCCAAAATGTATTTCCGTGCATGTAGTGCACAATGGCGCAGTTGGTGTGCAAAATCAATGTTCGGGACAGATTAAGAAAATCACAGTGACACTGTTCATGAGCAGAGGTCTTAAAATGGCTATGTTAAAAATTTGGTGACAAATATCCATAAAATGACTGTGTTACGAGAGAGCATTGTGCAGTTTCCACGCACCCTCGTAAGTTCACGAATTTGTAATATTTTCAGTCCAGATTTTCACCACTGGCATTTTTCCACACTTTCTTATGAACAGTACAGCAGTCATTTTTCACACCATGGCCGAAATGTGTTTTTCGCACTTCCAGTGGAGAAATGCATGGTCACTGTGGAAAATCACTGTTTGGGACAGATTAAGAAAATCACAGTGACACTGTTCATGAGCGGAGGTCCCAAAATGCCTGTGTTGACAATCTGCTGTAAAAAATCCCCAAACTAATTACATTACGGGTGTGTGTTGCACAGTTTCTATGCATGCTCGTGACTTCACCAGTTTTTTTAATATTTTCACTGCAGATTTTCAACATTGCTATTTTTTATACCTCCCCATGAACAGTACAGCTGTCATTTTTCACATCCTGTTCGAAATGTGTTTTCGCACCTGTGGTGCCAAGTAGCTTAGTCGCTGCGCAAAAGCAGCTTTCAGCTAACGAGCTGATATTGCCACTGTTCATGAGGTGGGGGTTACAAAAAAAAACCATGTTGAAAATTTGGAGTGAAAATACCAATGAACGCCTGAGGCGTTAGGGTTTCTGACCATAACGCCCCACCCTGTAGAGCATGACAGACATCAGGGGTGTGGCTTGGGATTGTCACCTGTAATGCTCATACTATTCCACCCCCACCCACACCCTGCAGCCAGTGAGAGGCATTGAGGTGTGCCTTGGACTCTTCGGCCCCAAAGTTCACCCCATTCTCCTATACAGCACCCATCTCACCGTATTTCCTCATGGAATGGGGTGAACATAAGGGCCAAAGACCCCAAGGCACACCGTGACACTTGTCGGTGTCTGCATGGTAGGGTGTGGTGAAATGGCATGGCCGTTATGCCTGACGACCCAAAGGCACACCCCAATGCCTGTCAGTATCTGCAGGGTGGTGGTGGGGTTGGCTTCAGTTCAATACTTCACTACCATTCCTATTATGCAGCTCTGTAACTCCTACACTACCAACGCCAATGCCAGCAAGCAAACATTCGGCATTGACAGATGCTTGTTCATACATGACACAGAGCTTCGTAAATATGTTGGACCCCAAAAGAAGCTGCAAATCCTGTAATAATTTAATGTGAGTTTCTGCAGTGATAGCATTACTCAGTAAACAATAACAGCTTCAAGAATCAGAAAGATTGTTTATTAGCACTTTTCCAGTTTCAAACTCAAAAGAGCATATATTCTTGTGTAAAAGACCAATGTTGCTAGCATGTAGATGAACAGTAGATTTCAGTTCATTCTACCCTCATGGTATATGAAAAAGTATGTCTCTGTTGTGACAGAACGGTGGGATTATAATACTTAAGATATTCTGCCTATAAACATCCCATACACTTTTGTAGACTTTAATACAAATTTATTTTGCATGTTAAAATCATTTACTGATTACTGTTTAAAACTTTTAAAAAATGCAGTACGGATTGGGAGAGTTCATGGCTCTATTTGCTTTTCGGGTGGATGTACATTCCAGCAAACCATTTCTCAGTGCTGACATGTTTGTAAGTGGTTTGCATTGTTATAGTTGTTAACTAGTCAGTTTTGTTACACATTGGAAATGCTAAAACAATCACGTTTGAACACGCATTTCTGCTGCAGTGCACCATGAGGTATGTGCATATCTGTTTTAAATAACCATCACTGATTGCTTTATGTATAAATTGTTTATATACTTTGAGGCAACTTGGATCTTAGAACAGTACCAGACAAATTAACTCATAAAATGGGTTTAGGAAATGCTGCATTCTGATTGGCTACTGGTCATACTTAATTACAGTACTAGCAACACCTAAATAAAGTCCCAGTGCCACCATTACCACTCTACCAAGCATATCACTGTATCATCTAGAAATGTCACTTTCAGAATTGGCAGTCTAGCCAGCCCAGTGGCATCGAGGGCTGAGGCACTGCAAAGCATCTTACCTCTCGCATGCCGGTGACCCACATTCAAGAATGAGCCTGAGTTGCTGGGGGTCTGCGGCTGGGGGGAGGGACGTGAGAGGATATGAGAGGCCACTTGGCAGCTCTCCTCTCCCAGATCAAGGAGGCAGGCCATCCTGGCTCATGGCTGCCACTGGATGGAGGGCCGGTGGTAGCACCAATGCTTGGAGGGCTGACATTATGTCGGGCTGTTGGACTGGGTCTGGTGGTTCTGGCACCCATGTACACCTCAATACGCATGTATGACTGTGTTTGTCGTATTCCCAAGGGGAGAAAAATAGGTAGAAAATGGACAGGGTGATTGGGCTTTAATGAAGTCCTGCCCAAGAGCTGTCACCCGTCCTACTGGAACACCTGCAGGACAGGAGGAAGGAGGTAAGAGGCTGATCATTAGCACCTGGTGGCAGGGCTGATAGCTTGCCTGATCCCAGCCGAGGAGGATAAAGACCATTATAAAAAAAATAAAAAAAAATAAAGAAATTAGCAGTCTGAATTTTCTCCTCTTCAAAAACAAAATAAAAATGTTAGGACTTTCTACTAATTACCTTTGAGTCATTCACTTCTACCACCTTGAATCAATTTCTGGACTCAGCACGAGAAACAACGTAAAAAACTTTTAATTTCAAGCCATAGCAATTTCTTCTCTAGTGTTGTTCCATTACTATCCTAAACATATTTATATGCACAATATAGAGAATAGTGGATGGGCAACTATGCAGAACCAGTGTGTTCTGCCACAGAATGGCTTTAATTCCCTGTGGCCTCAAGAGTGAAGCTGGAGAGGTCCATGGGAATCAGAACCTCAAGGTGGCAGAACTCACTGGTTCTACATAGAGTTGCCCATCCACTATTTTGTATTGTGTATGGTGCCCCTAAAAATAAAATAAAAAAAGTTTGATTTTTTTTTTTTTTACGAGAAAGACATTTTTGCTGCTGTTTCTTATTCTGTCATTTAAGACTGGCTGCTATAGTCAGTGGTGTAGTCATTAGGGACCAGACATCCCTAAGTGTATAGCACAGGTTTCTATTGGCTGTTGCTTGTGTATGGGAGGGATTTTCAGAAAAAAATATGGCCACTGCATTTCTCGCTAAGAGAGAGAATTACTGCATTTTTTAAAAATATAAATGTTAATATCTGGTTAATCCTGCTAGTGCAGGACATGTTTGAGTCTCCATCAGTTCAAGTGATCCTGCTGTTGCCACCACCTCCAGTTGCTGTCTGGTTGATCCTGCCATTTCTATTGGTGTGGCTTGTGCACTGTTAAAATCCACTGGAACGCTGTTGTACCACAGAAGGGTTGAACAGCGTGCTATGACCTTTGAACTGTGGTACAACAGCATTTTACTTGTGATTAAAATCAAGGCAGAACAACATTCCACCATACACTATAAGACCCTCCAGGCAGGAGGGGGAGGAGCAGCAAGGTGACCACAAGGCTGCTCTGTCCAGCCATTCAGATCTGCTCCATTTTCTTTTTTAAGTGTTTTATATGCTTTTGATTCTCTGAACTTTTTTATGAGCTTCTGAAAGCAACAAAGAAGCTAAAGTTATTTAAAAAACAAAATAAAAAGTCTCTGCCTGGGTGACAAGCTGCAGTCAGGTGTTGAGCGGAGCATCCCTGCCTGCTTGTGTAGCCAGAGTGGTCACTGGCTTAGTATTGGCTTTGTTTGTGGGAGCTCCACGTGGGTGGTGGCCGTGTATATAGTGAACTTCGGAGGAAGAGCAGTGCTCCTTACAGAGAGCCATTTGTGGACACTACCCCTGTATCCTGTGTTCCTAGTGAAAAAACTGCCCTGCTGAAAATGAATTCCAGACTAACCAGGGCCAGAGACTGGAGAACATGCACCTTCAGTGTAAGATATTTCTGCAGCCAAAACCTTGATGCTTGGTAGTGAGGTGACAGCTCTGCAGTATTTGTGGCTGTATGGAGTTTGAACTCTAGAGACTGGAGCCATGGAAGTATGAGTACCCCTACGTGCAGCCTCTGGCATATGGGGTTATGTGAGGGAGTATGGACAATAGAGGTGAAAGAGGCCAACATTGTAGGTTAACCACACTGAGTGCTGACATGCCTGGAACTTAATTTAAAAGGTATGCCACTGTTGCCTGTGGGCTTTTCCTGTATTCTGACTGTTTATCAAATGGTATTACACTCAGAGGTGTGGTCTTTTTTTTATTTAGTTTTTACTAAATGAAGCACAGAACATACAATACAGTTACAGTCCTATTTCTCTTGTTAAACTATTAAAAGAAAATCCGTTCTTAAATGCCTATTCTTGTCAGCACAGATTTGAATAACTCAACCACTGTACTATTAGTTAAATTATCTAGAGGGATATATGTGTAATAGTTTTATTTAGCTTTTGTTGACCAGGTAAGTACACTAGACAAGACATTTGCCTATTTTCAGGTACAACCCGGGAGAGTACAATGAAATACAAGTTCATACAGAGGACAACATGATACAAGTTAGGCATCACACAGAATCAGGTAGAACCAGATGAACATAACACAAGCAGTCAGTAAACATAGTTAGAATAGGAACAAAATATATACACAAAGTCACCAAGGCTATGAACAGTGCATTATACAATTCTATGCATCTCAGAGCCCCAAAAGCAGAGCCGCAGTCAAAGCATAGCCTGAAACAGAGCCACAGTATCTCCACAGAACCTATCTTCACTTTAGAAACTACCAACAAGAAAAATGAGGAACAAAAATCCCTCCCCCCATGTCAGCAGCACCCCATCTTATCAGAATTAAATAACTCATAGAATAAACTCTAGGTCCAAAAAGGCCATATGATGCACCCAATATTGTCACTTTGTGCTAAACTGATGCAGTTTATCATGTAATTCTGTAGTACGTTTTCCCGTTTGATATATATTCATTACTATCTGATGCCATTCTACAATTGTAGGAGGTTTAGGTGGCTTTCATTGACTTGTTATGGCCTTTTTAACAGCAAAAAGATACAATGGTAACAATGTCTTAGACCAAAGAGGGCGACACTTTGGAAAAAACTATAATAATTTCATTTCAACCGTTACGTCAATTGGTTCACCCAAACACTCCTCCAGGTCACGCAAAAGTGCATACCAAAAAGAGGCCACCAATGGACACGACCGAAAGATATGACATCAATCAGCCAGATTATAGCCACAATCCCAACAGTTACCATAATCAGGGGGCATATATTTGATTAAAACAGCTGGAGTGTGAAAATGCAGTACCTGTACCAACACTTCCAAGCATACTCCCTTCAAATATTAGAAAGAGTTGTTTTAACCACTAGAATGGCACCTCTTAACCAGGCATCAAAAGAAACAGAAAAACTCAAGTCCTTATTCCAACTAACTAAAATAGTTTGGGTAGAGTCCCCCATGGTATCCCTTAAAATAGAATATATGTGATCTATCAAGTGTCCCCAGGACTTATTATGGTGGGCATCTATTAATATAGCTAATAATGGAGGCTTAGGGTAGGGAAGCCTGAGTAATACTGTTGTTTATGTAGAATATATGTCTGCACCTGCAAATATCTGTAGTGCTCTAGACCAGCGAGACCATACATCGACTGTAGTACCTCGAAGGGGAGTACACCTGTTGAATCTAAAAATTGGTATATAAACTTAAGACCCAGCTGTCTCCAGCATTAAAGGACAAATCCATTTGAGCTGGCAAAAATGTATTATTTATTTATTTATTGAAATGTTTCACCAGGAAGGCACGCTGAGCAACAAGTTGCTCGTCTCCCGGTGCGACCTGGGGGCTAGGGGAACATGAGGCTAGTATACAGAGATTTGGTACACAATATAGATATACAATTTGATTACATTCAATAAAGTGAGCAGACTATACAGAAGTACTGAAAAGAAGGAATGCTAACAGGTATGAACTAGATGGATTCAATGCTAACAGTCTTGAACCAGATTGATACGATAGCACAAATACCTTTAGCAAACACTTGGTGGGATATTGCTTTGTAGTTAGAAAATGGCTAGATAGAATACAAGGAGGGTGAACTAGAGCAAGATTGCGAGGAGCAACACAGATAGAACAAAATTTGCAAAGAGTAACAAAAGTGCAAGGTTGACTTTGAGTGCATTAGAGATTAGGGGTTAGCTAATAACTATGGCTAGGAAGGGGAAGGTGGGTGGGTGGGGCATATAGGCAGAGAGCAGGGAGTGGAGCAGGGGGGTGGAAAGGGGGTGATTTGGGGGGTGGAAGAGAAGGGTCTGCCAAGGCCTGACCCCTCCAGAATGCTGGGGACCCTGCCTGCACCAGGCGGAGGTCAAGCACGAACAGGAAGGAAGCAGGTTGTAGGCAGTGGCAGTTAGAGCACATCAGGAAGGAAGAGACGGGGAAGAGAAGGGTCTGCCAGGGTCTGGCCCTTCCAGTATGCTGTGGACACTGCCTGCACAACGTAGAAGTAGAGCACAACAGGAGGGAAGCAGGTTGTAGGCAGCAGAGGAAGAACATGACAGGAGGGAAGTATGCAGCAATGGGGAGCAGGTGTCAGAAGGACCAAGAGAGAGGGAGGAGGGAGAGAAGAGAGGCCGAGAACCAGCCCCTTCAGGAAAGAATGGGGTGGGAGTAGGAGGTGAGGAAGGTGTTTGCCTAGGTTCTGGACCCCTCCAGGATGCAGAGAAGCCTGCCAGGTGCCTAGGCCAAGCAACGGCAAGTGGATAGTGAGAGTAAGGTGGTGTACAGATGAGGGAACGGGGGTAGGTGGGAGTAAAGTGGGAGGGGTGCTGGGGGGAGGATGTAGGAGAAGGGTTTTGCAGGAAAGAGGTGGGCATGAAGCTGAAGCAGGCTCATAGGGGCATAGAAAAATTCTTTATCCGCCGACAACAGACAGCAGAAATAAAAAATATTGGCCAATTTAGGATGACATTGGAATAGATACCAAATTTTTGTGAGCAGTAAAGGTACTGAATTGGCTGAGCTGTGGTAATCATTCCAAATAACTGGGCCCGATGCATGATGCTACGTGCCACGGAAACCAGGCGTGTAGGCATCGCTATGCATGAAGAGGGGTCCCATGGACCCCCAGCGGCATTCACTAAAAAGTCACAAGACAGTTAACATGCCTGATCCCCTGGCCTCAAGGACAGCAACATGCCGGGGGCAGGCGGGGGGGGGGGCATGTGTGCACTATGTGCCATTCACCAAGGCATGTAGCACAGCATGCAGGGGGTGTAGGGTTGAGTAGGATATGCCAGGAGGGATCCTGCTGTAACCGCGATATGCGGCCAGGCACTCACACTCATAGAGTCCCCCCCAGCCCAGCAACATGTTTGAAGCACCCCCTCCCCAACACATGCCAGCCCCATCCCCATACAACCCTGTCCTGCAGAAGCATCCCCAACCTCAACACATGTCAGCTACATCCCCGTACAACCCTTTCCATAGAAACATAGCAACATAGAATTTGACAGCAGATAAGGACCGCTTGAGCCACGTAGTCTCTCCATTTCCCTACCCTAAGCTGCAGATCCTAGTTAACCAACAGCCTATTTCCTCCTACCCCCGACCTAGAATTGCCTCATGTCTGTCCCATGCATTCTTGAATTCCCCCACTGTTTTTGACTCTACGACCTCCCCAGGAAGGCTGTTCCATGTATCCACAACCCTCTCTGTGAAGAAATACTTCCTCACATTAATTCTGAGCCATCCCCCCTCTACCCCTCTATCTTCAAATTGTGCCCCTTGTTTTTGCACATCTCTTTTTCTGAAAGATGCTACCCTCTTGGACTTTGTTGATTCCCTTGAGGTATTTGAAAGTTTCTATCATGTCCCCCCCTCTCCCTCCTCTGGACAGCCTCCACCCTGTCTACGTCTTTGCCGAGATGGGGTCTCCAGAACTGTACACAGTACTCCAGATGTGGTCTTACCAACTATCTGTACAGAGGGCCAACAACTTCCTGTTTTCTACTGGTGATTCCTCTCTTTATGCACCTCAGTATCCTCCCAGCCCTCCTTACTGCCTTCTCACATTGCTGGCCCACCTTTAGGTTGTCTGATATGACTACCCCAGGTCCCTTTCCATTTTTGTTGTTGTCAGTATCTCACCCACCATTGTGTACTCTTCCCCTGGGTTTTTGTTTCCCAGGTGCATTACTTTGCACTTCTTTGCATTGAATCTAAGCTGCCATACATTTGACCATTCCTCCAACCTTGCCAAGTCCCTTTTCATCCTTTCTACCCCACCTTTTGTATCAACCCTGTTGCAGATCTTTGTGTAATCTGCAAAGAGCCATGCTTTCCCTTCCAGTAACTTTGCAATGTCACTTATAAAGACATTAAAAAGAACCGGCCCCAGTACTGAACCCTGCGGTACCCCACTAGTAACCCTCCTTTCTTCACTGTGGACTTCATTTACTATTAGCCGCTGTGTCCTGTTGTCCAACCAGTGTTTTACCCAGGCTACCAACCTGGGACCCACTCCCAGTCTGGCTAATTTGTATATTAATCTTTTGTGTGGGACTTTGTCAAATGCCTTGCTAAAGTCTAGGTAGGCCGTGTCCACAGACCCTCCCTGGTCTACTGCTTTGGTCACCCAGTCAAAGAAATCAATTAGATTTGTCTGACATGACCTTCCTGCTGTGAATCCATGCTGCCTTGGGTCCTGTGCCCCACTGGCCTCTAGGTACTCAACAATTCTTTCCTTCAAAAGTGATTCCATCATTTTCCCTACCACTCAGGTCAAACTGACAGGTCTGTAGTTTCCTGCCTCTGTCTTGCTCCCACTTTTGTGAAGGGGAATCACATCCGCCCTCCTCCAGTCCTCAGGTACCACACCATCCTCCCATGATTTATTAAAAACGGTAGTCAGTGGTGTTACTAGTTCTTCCCTTAGTTCTTTTAGAATTCTGGGGTGAATCCCATCAGACCCCATTGCTTTATCCACCTTCAGTTTTAAGAGTTCTTTTAGAACCCTTTCTTCTGTGAAAGGACTAATATCAACCCCCCTATCCAGAGTGCTTCTATTGACCGGTTTAGGTATTTCCCCCTGCTTTTCCATTGTGAATACTGAGCAGAAGTATTCATTCAGTATCCCTTCTTTTTCACTGTTGCTCTCTGCCCAACCACCATCCCCCCAGCCCTAACTCATGCCAGCCCCATCCCCGTACAACCCCATAAAGCAGATGCATACCCATCACATGGTGTCCCCAGTCCTGGTGGTGCATATGTCATCCTCGCACCTCACACACAGGTGCCCTGGTCCCCGGTGGTGTACATGGAACCCCCCCAACACACACATACACAGGTGCCCTGGTCAACACAGTCACACCTGACTCATGTAGCCGGTACCCCTGCCACATCATAGGTGGTCAGTGGCACTCCCACCCCCCATGGCAGCATCATCCCCTCCCCCCAGAGCCCGTACCCACCAGTGGGTGCTGCAGCTCCCGATGGCCAGTGGCACATCCCTCTGCATACCTCCTCAGTTGCCATCTGACTGATGCTGGGAGTGCACTGTCTCTATATAACAGCATGCTCCCAGACTCAGTTGGACGGCTGGTGGCTAAGGGGGTGTGGGGAAGGCTGTGCTGCTGGCAGTCTGGAGCTGCTGCACCCACTAGCGGGTATGGGCACCGGGAGGAGGGGATGATGGTGCAGCAGGGGGTGCCACTGGCCACCAATGGTGTGGAAGGGGTACCAGGTATGCGGCTCAGGTGTGACTGTGTGGACTGGGGCAGCTATGTGTGTGGTGGGGGGGTTCATGTACACCACTGGGGACTGGGGCACCTGTGTGTGTGGTGCGGGGATGACATGTGCACCACCAGGACTAGGGATGCCATGTTTTGGTGGGGATGCATCTGCTTTACTGGGTTGTACAGGGATGGAGCTGACATGTGTTGGGGCCAGGGGGGATGCTTCTGCATTACTGGGATGTACGTGGATGGAGCTGACAATTGCTGGGGGTGGGGGGATGCTTCTGCATTACAGGGATATACGGGGATGGGGCTGATGTGTGTTGGGGTGGACATACTGATGTTATGGGGACGGGGTACAGATGTGTCGGTTGGGGGTTACTGCACTCTGATACAGATGGGCTTCCCTGTGTGCCGGGGGATCTCAATATGGATGGCAGGACTCAGGGGCATGGGCGTGTGGGTCCGGGTGCCTACGAGTGGTATTCACTCACCCGCACCCTGGTGCAAATGATCCACTCTGGGACCCAGGATGAGCATCTGATTGGATGCCCACCTGAGTCCGCTACTCTGCCCCTGACTGCCCTGTGCAGTCCTGCACACTGGAAGGGGGCTGTGGACAGGTGGTGGCAATTTGTGAATACCGACCTGTGCACACCTGTCTGGGGGTGTGGGCCTACGCGGGCAGGGTACATGCCTTAGACGCATACTTTCCGCCCATTGGTACACTGACACCACTATTCGTAAAAAAATCTGCCCTAGCATAAACCTCCAGATTAGGCAAATTTAACCCCCCCCTTGCCAAAGAAAGTTGCAATATTGATAAGCTGTGCCTAGGATGCTGACCCCTCCAGAGGAAATTGGATAGCATATGCTTCCAGGATAGAAAATTATATCTGGGAGGGAATTCTGGATAGTCTGGAAAAGGTATAGTAGGTGAGGTAACATACTCATCCTTTATAATCTCAGCCCACTGGAAAAAACTAAAATGTTATTTCCCCCATTTTGTCAAATCATTTTGAATGTTAATCGTTGAAGGTTCATAATTAACCAAATCTACATTGTTAATATCTTTAGGAATATGAATTCCCAGATACTTAATTGTGGAATGAGACCATTTTATAGGGTATTGCTGTTTTAACTCTCTAGAAGGTGCAAGATTTAATCAAAGTACCTCCGTTTTATGAGTATTCAATTTAAAAGCAATCAATGTCTCGAACTGTTGTAAGCTATTCCAAGCTGTGGGGATTGAGGTTTCCAGGGAGGACTGTGAAAAGGATGTCTTCTGCGAAAAGAGACACCTTACAGGATAATTGCCCCAGAGGAACTCCCTTGATGTGAGGTTCTTGTCACAAGGCAGTGGCCAAGGGTTCCACATATAGTGCAAACAAGAGGGGAGAGTGGGCATCCCTGACGCATACCCAGAGATAGTGTAATAGGGGAGGATAAAGCACTATTAATTCTTTTATAGGCATGTGGGTGGGAATAGATGCTTTTCAACCATGACAAGAAAGCATTAGGGAAATGGAAGTAAGACACTGTGCCCCAGAGAAAATTCCAGGACACAGTGTCAAAAGCCTTCTCAGTTTCAAGACTAAGGCTGCAGGGATCTGTCTAGTTCGAATATATTCAGCAAGATTTAAGGTGCATCAGATGTTATCAATCACGTTCTAATTGTGGATAAACCCTGCCTGGTCCACATGGATCAAAGACGACAAGAGGCGTTCCAACCTGGAGGCCCAAACCTTGTAGTCTGAGTTTAAAATCGATATTGGGTGGTATGATGATGGATGAGTGGCATCCTTACCCAGTTTAGGCAAGGGAGCAATAACTGCGTATGTCCAAGAAGGTGGTGGAGGAAACTCTTCCGTAACCTCCTGGAAGGCCTGCAACATCTGCTGAAGAAGTAAGACATGGAGCTTTTTGTACCATTCTACCGCGAATCTATCCAGGCCCGGACAATTTTTTTTTTCAATTGTTTAACCAGGTGAGACACACTAAGCTGAAAGCTTGTTTACAGGTGCAACTGAAAGCTTGTTTACAAGTGCAACCTGGGAGCACAGGGAAGTTATGTGACTTGCTCAGGGTCATACAGTATGCAAGTGGGGGCTATGGGATTCAAACCCAGGTCTCCAGATTTGCAGCTCAGAGCCTTAAACCACTGCGCTATACTGCCTCCCCATTTTAATGATCCGTGTGATGCTTGGCAAGCTGGTTATGATTATTGTATGATATTGGCATTATAAATAAATGGTCAGTGTATGAAATGTCAGTCTGTGAGATTTGGCCCTTTTAAATTACAAGGTATCAGCAGCTGAAATTACAGGATGTATTACACTGACCAGGAGATCTCTGTAATGTAATTAACTTCCTTGAGAAATTGCATTTTATGGCCTTTTTATGACCTCATGCTTTTGAAGTTGGAAACTAAATATACATTTTATTACATCAGGAAAGAACATCATTTAGCTGATTCCTGTTGGCTATCTCACACCTGAGTGACAGACTGCAGGGTTGTAAACCTCAAAGGAACTGGTTGATCAAAGACTCATAATTTGGGAAATGGGTTTTTCCTGATGTTCACATTATTTAAAATACCTCCTGGTAGGGAATTATGTTTGTAATTTTATATTCTAAAATGAGGAGCTAGATGACTCACAGAAGGGGTGTGGAGACACAGAGTTTAAACTAATACTTGTGTCCAAAATGTTTGTCATATCTTTTTGGGCTCTTAAGAAACAAAGATCTCTCTAATTTAAAGGCACTTACAGAGGTAATACAGTAGAAAGAAAATATTTAAATGTATTGTGGTAGGAGTTTGTTCTGTAGTTTTCCTTTTTTTTTTCTTTTATGTGATTGTGATGCTCTTTGATATTTGTTCTGTATTTTATCTTACTATTTTTATCCATTTTTAGTAAACATTTTCTTAAGATACTGCCTGGGTCTCCTCAGTCATTTTTGCATGTTATTGCTGAATGGAAATTAAGTCTGACACTGTTTAAGGGCTTGATGGTGTTACTAAGCTTGGTAAAAGCTAAAAATATACCTAAGGTCTGTTATGGAGTTTTGAGGGTTCATTTTGGATACCTGGTTAGGTGCCCTTAGACAAAAGATATATTGCATCTCCCCAAAGAAAATATTATCTTAGCCTGTACATCTGGGTACGCTAGCATAAGGTTCACAGTCTGAATCCTCCCAGAGCTTGAGACTAAAATTCGAACCCAAAAGCAGACTGGAGGGTTAAACTGTCTGTTACCTGTTCACACTATGGTGCTCTGAGGTTGGCACCATGGGAGCAGAGGGCCTGACCTGCAGAGTGCACTTGTGACAATTTGGATATGCTGAAGAACTTTAGCAGCAGAGACAGGCACCTCTAAAATTAGCCATTGTTCATCAGATAATTGGGGAAGCTGTATCTTTTGTAAAAATCCCTGCTGATCTTCTGAAGTAGCTGTGGGTCCCCTAGTACATAACATTTGGTAATAAATTGCAAAAATTGACCGAATCTCTTCATTCTAAAACATAAGCCTCTTTGTTTCCGGATGCTTAAGTTTTAAAATTTTAACTGCTTGTTTATGCATTCTTATCCCACAGGCTAACATATGTGCCCCCCCCCAGTACCACCTTCATAATTTATCTGCTTCAGATAGAAAGGGGTCTGCTGTACCTGATAATCCATATGTTTTTGTATTTCTCTTTGAGTTTCTCTGATTTTAAGTAATAAATTCCTATCCCCCTCCACATATAATAGCTGGAAATTGTGCAATTGCTGCATCAATTTCTCATATTGATTATCCAACATACGTTTTTTCTTTGCAGCATGTGCTATTACATCACCTTGAGCCACCGTTTTGAGGGTGTCCCACAAAATAGCTTCTGAGACTTGGGCAGAAGCATTGTCCTGTAATATCTGGGGGACACGCTCTTGTATATATGTTAAAAATTGCGGGTCCTTTAATAACAAGATATTAAACCGCCATAGGGTGTGCCTTTTAACTTTTCCTAGATCAGATTTCAACAATAAGGAAAGATGGTCATACAATAACCTTGGACCCAATGATATATCCCAAACTAATGAAAAATGCTAACAGGACACAAAAAATAGTCAATTCGAGAGTAACTGTGATGTCTTCCCGAATAATAGGTACAGGCGCTTTGTTTAGGAAACAGTCAACACCACATGTCTATAATTCCTAATTATTCAAAATTAGTATGAAGATAATGGAGACCATTTGTGATCTGTATGGTGATGGATTAGTAGAGTCCAAGTCAGGAGAAAAGGTTATATTAACCCCCCCCCCCATTATCAACCTACCACGAAGTAGACCAAGAACCTTACTTATAAAGGTCCTAATAATTGGGACCAATGTATTCAGCAGCAAGTATACGCTGACAAGTGTAACCTCCTGAGAATACAAGGTACCCTGTATTATTACATACCGGCCTTGAGCATCTATAAAGGTGTGATGGACATCAAAAAGAGTGGTACTATGAATAAGAACAGCTGTGCCCTGTTTCTTGCCACTAGGGTGGGAAGAAGCAGAAACTTTATACTGCTGTTCCCACTGAAGTTTTAAATGTTCAGCATCTGATAAATGAGGAGTGGTCTTTCTTGTTTCTTTTCCAGATGAACTATGGTCCAATGAGGAAGTAAAGCAGGGCAACTTGTGCTGGAAGTGATGAAGCAAAAATTGAGAGTTCAGAAGCTCCATGGTGTCTGACACAGGACCAGGGACTCAGAACGGGAGGTCAGTCATCAACTTATGACAGACCCTGAGACACAATTTTTTTTATCAATGATAGTTAGTGGTAGATCCCGGACTGACCTTTTTGGAGGTACTATCTATTTTTATGGATCGGGTAAAAGACCAAGAGATATTCTAAAGCATCTAGAGACTGATATTGGGCCTGCCAGTCTTTTGGGGAAAAATCACTGCGTTAATTCTCAAAACTAAAACCATGACTCCCTGTTCCATAGCAAAGTGTGCATCTGGAGGCCAGAGGCAACCAAAGCTTGATTAAGATTTGTGACATGGACCAGTGATAAATTGGCCAGGCCACTCTTTATTTAACCTTCTGTCATATGCTACTTCTAACATATTTTTTTATATTTCCTAGTAAACAAAACACCTCTGGATTCGTGCATTGAGAAAAATACCCTGGCATGGACTCTGTGATAAGATGTTGAAAAGACCATACAATATTTCTGTGTTAAGTTCATATGTAATACCTGAAATGTTATCTTTTCTCTGTTCATTTAAATGTTTAACAAGAGGGTAATTGAGGTACGAGCAGTAGTGGATGGGCCACTACAAACAGTAAGCACTCTAGTGCTAGCAGTAGCTATAACAGAAAATACTGTACTAGCATGGAAGCTAAAGTCTGGCCAGGTAGTGATAGTTGGGAAGGGGTAATCTTATGGATGAGCTTAAAAACATTGGCATTAGTATGTGCCTAGAGTAAATTCCAGGTTTGATACAGAGCTTGGAAATTGCAGCGTGTAATCAAGATATGGGTAGGCATTGCAGTACATTTGAAGGCTCATTGCTCCTTGTCTAATATTAGGTACTGTACCTTGGCAGAGGTAAACACTGAATGACTCTCTTCAGCTCACAGGAAGCTTTTCTTTTCTTGGTAGCCCATTGTGATTTTCAGACAAAAAGAGGCAAAAACCCCTTAAAAGTGTGGTATGGCTGTTATGGCATTTTATATTTCATGTATCTGGAATGTAATCCTAGTAATATTTGACATTACTTAAGGGTCCATTTTTTTTTTTACTTGGAAAAATTTTTCAACAGGAAAGACAACGGAGAGGGGCAAGAGTTGGGAGAACAAGCAAACATATTGGAATACAAGTATAATTTCTAAAACAAAACATTGTAGTACAATTAAAGAGCTGAAATAACCCAGACCATCCTGCTGAGGTAAACAAAGCCATAGGCAGATATAACATACATTGTACACCCAAGAGCAGCTGATCCAGTAGGGTAAAGGTTAGAGGAAGGATAACACATCTGAAGTGCTAGAAGTAGTAGGTTGAGCACAGATTTAGTAAGAGCTATTGTATACCCAAGGGAGGGCAGTTATAAGATAAGTGGGGAAGTGGACAGGTGAGGGGTAGAGGGTTGGGGATGGGAAAGAGAGAGGGCGGGACAGCCAAGATCTATACCCATCCAGGTTGCTGAGAACCCTGCAAGGGGGTAGGACCAGGCAGAAGGGAAGGGGATAGAAATGGAGTGGGGTGGTAGATAAGAGAGGGGCAGGGGAACAGGAGGGGAGGAAGGGGATAAGGAAGAAGGGAGGTGAGCGGGTGATGGATATGAAAGTGGGGGGAAGGGAGAGGGGGAAAAGAGAGACAGACAATCTATATCTCTTCAGGATGCAGAGAACCTTGCCATGTTACAAATAGACACATAATGCACTGTTTGTATTGAAAGGTGACCATGCCTGAAATATGACTCATCAAAGTGATGTCTTACTGATTGTAGTTTATGTTCCATATATACGCTGTATATTTACCAGTCTGTATAATGTGCCATGTAATGTACTTGTATTGCCAATCTGTAATGACCTATGGCCGAACAAACAAATCATGAAACACGTAAAACCCTCCAGGTTGTTGGCAGTTGTATCCAGAACACTTTTCCAGGAGCTCAAGGCACTTTGTCTGCAGCCTTTGTTATTCTATGCTCCTGGGCATGCATGCATGGCACTACTACCAGCACCTTGTTTTGTCTTATTGCTTACTTATTCATCCATCTTTACATAATTACACAACCCACAGCATCATAAAATATCTATCTAATAATCACTGATGGAATAAATATAGACTAATGTATGGGTGACTGTCTGACACAAGTGTTTTTTACAAAACACCTGAGGTGTGTCTTGCTACATAAACCACAAGAGCAAAGCTTGAGTAGTTGATAAATGCAAGACACACTAAGGGTGTGTAAAAAAAGACGAATAATCACACAGTCGCTCATTTTTTATTATATTTGTTAGGGTCTGACTTATTTCATTTATTTATTGAAATTTGTTAACCAGGTAAGCCTGCTGAGACAGCAGTGCCCCTTTTTCAGCGGCGACCCGAAGTTAATTACATTCAAAGCATGACTAAGCCAACAGACACTGTCAATGCTGTTTTCAGTTAGTGAAAAGGTAAAAGCTTTCCATATAGGTGATTGATCTGTTGTGACTTTCTCCATATCAACCTGATGTTACATCACGTCATGTTGATACGGAGAATATAGGGTCTTATTTCTGGTTGATATCAGACCCTATCAGTTATTATACATTTAAATAACTGCAAACTCTATAATCATGCATATTTATTACTCTGTATGAAGGAAGGAAGAATATTGTGAACAGAGTTTCATCTGGGCAATCCAACTAGTGGTGAGTGGTTTGGATCAGGGAAATACAAACAGTGGGCTCTATGCATGATGCCAATGTACTGCATACACCGGGCACATTGGCATCGCTATGACTAAATGCTGCATGGCATTCACAGAGGGTACATGTGGCACTTATGCACCCGATCCCCCAGCCACGCTGACAGCAGTGCGTTGGGAGAGTGCCTGCACTCTGCACCATTCACAAAGGTGCAGACTGCTGGGTGAAGGGGTGGCCAATCGGGCACTCACCTGCCCTGAGTTGATGGTGCACTTTGTACCCTATGTGAACATCCATGCCCTGTGGGTACAAGGGATCCGTTAGTGGATTGGGTCCAGGCACCCCACTGGATGTGCGCCAGGTCTGCGGAATTGTCCTCCATGTGTCTGTGCACCAGGGGGGCGGGGACGCAGACTGGTGGCTGACATTAGTGAATGCCAGTATGGACGCACCTGTCCATGGTCACGTAGCTACAGGGTAGGGCTACATGCCTCTGGTGCTTACCCTCTGCCTAGTAGTGCATAGGTGCTTACCCTCTGCCTAGTAGTGCATAGGGGCTAATGTCAGTCCCTTAAACAGTTTTGTAAACACATGGGTCTGGATTTTCAAAGGTCAGAGAATGTCGCATGGGGCTTGTGTAAAAGAAAATGATGCAGGGAGCAACACGTAACTTAGCTTGCATCAGTTCCTTTTCTCTAACACTGCTTGTATCAAAAACAAGTCTGCATGCTCCAGACTGGCTTGCCTCATGCTTGTATCAAAATAATACCTGACCCATGTTGAAAGGGATCCTGCATCACAGAAATGATGAGCCATCCCCTTATTTTGGATTTTTAAAGAAGTTAGGTCCTGTCATTGTGCCTAAGACGCATGCCACTGTTTGACCTGCCAGAGCTAGTCTAACTGACACTACAGCATATACAGAGGCCCACAGCAACAGGGCAGACCTGACTATGGTACTATGAATGGCATTCTGCTGCAAGACTCCTGCACTGTAGACATCACAATGCTTTCTCAAAGACTGTAGCATGTAAAATATTGGTTCCAGAGGCCATTTCATCCACTGTAATTTTTGACTCAGCTTGCATCATTTTTCCCTCCATGCATCATATTTTTGACTCAAATTGCATCATTTTGCTCCATCTCACTCCATGCATCATGTTTGTGATTCAGCTTGCATCATCCAGTCTGGATGGACTTTGCAGTCTTTATCTGCCGTCAACTTCCATGTTTCTATTCTCACCCCATGTGTCATATCTTTTACGCAGTGGCCCTCTTGCATCATTTTGGAGGAGTTTATCACAGAGAATGCCTTTCTTGCAAAATATGATGCACAGTATATGGGGCACCTGTATTTAAAGCAAGGTGGATGTTTGATGCATCTTGGGATGGTCAAAGGGCCCTTTGAAAAACTGGCCCATGTACTGCATGCATATGACTGTGCATGTATGCTGTACAGGAACTAGAGTTTGCTGCTGAATATTCGTCTAGGGAGTATGGATTCAGAATGTTCATGTTCAGAAATTCAGGTCCTAATAATCCTGGTCTCTAGTCTAAACTCAGTTACCCAAATCCTGAACTGATATGCCCCAAATTAACCTCCTTTATTCACTGGTTGGAGAGTGTGCATTTTTGGGAGGTACAAACAAAATTGGCCTCCATGCACATTCAAAGAAATAGTCCCAGCTTACAATCAGGTGGGGGGGGACATAACACATACATCCGCTGGTGTAAGTACAAGCACCTCCAAATGTTCTCTTCAGCTCTGTAGTCCTTTTTAAGAAGGCAGAATGCTGCTGACATGGTGTATGTGCCCCAGCCTACCTGCCCCTTTCCTAAGTAAGCATGCACTGAACATGCCTTTCTTAATGTTTGCACTCAAGTATATTGGTAGCTAGAGATATGTCTTGGTGAATATCCAGATACTGTATATCCAGATATATCAAAGGAAACTCCATTGACCTGAATGTGGATTTCCTGTGAAATATCTAGATTTATAGACTGGGTAGGGAAATTGCTGCATCCTGATTGGCCAACAGGGTTCAGAACCCATTGCCTTACAGGGTGACAACCACGAGGTATGGAACACTTTTGGCAGGTAGGACACAGTGCAATCACATAGCCATGCCTGTTAGATAGGTTTTTAAAAACATTTCTTGCAGCCATGTTTGTTATATAAAGTATAGTAAAAAAAAAAAAAAAGTGGTTACTCTTACTTTAAAAAAAATACTTAACCTTTCTTAAAAGTGCTCAGCCAGCAACCACCTTGCACATTGACAACATTCACGAATAATACACTGAGAGAAACAGACTCACTATTTCCTATTAGTTGTGCCACTTTGTTGTTTGTAGGCCCTAAATCCATGGCACTGAGTCCTTCTGTGTCACTTAGAAATCCAGCCTTGTTAGACCCATGCCCTCCAATACAGCCTCATTAGGCCCACCTCCGTTGCTCCGCCCTTGACCCATTTTATCTGGTGCCACCAATTTTAGACTGTGCTTCATTGTATTTTTTTAGTACAGTAACAGGAATGCTTCTAAAATAGCCACTGAGCTCCTGCCTGGTCCCAATCAGGCCACTGTTGGCTCTGCTCCATTCCCATTACTAGTCATACTGTCTCTGCTACTGCCAGCTCCACTCAGTGTTCGTTGTTCAGGGGTGCATCATCGTGCAACAGCGCACTTCTCCTGAGCTCTACTGAGCCAGTGGAACTACTCAATAAACAAAAAAAAAATATAGGGCCAGATATTCAAACTGCGCCATTGTGTTGCGCAAGCCCCTGCGCCGCTCAAAAAAGTTGCGCAGGGGTGTGGCCAGGGCGATATTCAACGGAGTTGCGCTATTGTGCAACTTCTTTGAATATCGTCCCCTGGCCACACCCACTGTGCATGACGCAGTGGAACTGCACCACCGCAAGTGGTCAGAGTGAAGTATTGAGATGCGGTGGCGCAAGTTCCATTGCGCCATGCGCAGCACCTGCGATATTCAAAAGGTGACATGCAAATGGGGCCATAATTTATGCAAGGCACACGGCGGGCCATTTGTATCTAATTATGGCCCCATTTGCATGCCATTAGCATGCAGGTGGGCCGATCCCCGACGACTTGCGCCTGGCGCCCTGCCAGGCAGCAGCCGTCGGGGACTGACGCCCCCTGCAGCCTGATCATGGGCATAAAGTTAATGTCCCCCCCCTTAGCCCGATCGTGGGCATTACGTTATTCTCCCTCCCCTTAGCCTGATCGTGGGCATTTAGTTATCCCCAAAGTCCAAGATCCCTGGTGGTCAGTGGACTGCGAGAAGCCAGATCGCAGGCATCCTTACCCCCAAGTATGTCATCCCTGGTGATCTAGTGGCCCCCACTCCACCCACCATGGAGCCCCACCACCCTGCTCCCCCGTCAGCGGCGGGCGGCAGCACCACCGACCTGCAGTCCGCGCCGCGCCGACTGACAGCAGGGGGCTGCTGCCGCCCATTGGTGTAAGCATGAGCCAATGGGCATGCAGCCTATCATCTAAGGCAGTCCAGATATGTGAATGAATTAATTAATTCACATATCTGGATCTGCCATTAGTATAGGCTGCACGCCCATTGGCTCATGCCTGCACCATGGGCGGCAGCCTCATCGAGCTGTCAGTCGGCGGGTGGTGGAGCAGCAGACCGGTGGGTGCTGCCGCCCGCCGCTGATGGTGGGGGGAGGGGTGGTGGGGCCTTGGGTGGGTGGGTGGGGCCACTAGATCACCAGGGATGACATACTTGGGGTAAGGATGCCGCCGTGATCTGGCTTCTCACAGTCCACTGGACCACCAGGGATATTGGACATGGGGGTCTGATGCCCACGATCGGGCTACTTGGGGGACTTCAGCCTGCGATTGGGGCATGGGGGGGCTCCACCAGGTGCGGCGGGAACGAGCGGAGGGCCACCCACAGGTGGCAGCTGCTGTGTTGCACCCTGCAATGCGGCAACTCACATGTGGGTGGCCCTCAACTTGATCCTTTTTTTTTGGGGTAAAGTTGTGCAGGCGCGGGTAGGGGTTGCGCCTGCGCCGCTCTGCGTAGCCCGGCTGAATATCGGGCTGTGCAGTTTATGCATGGGCACACCCCCCCACCTGTGCCTTCATACATTACTGATGCGTCCCGGCGCATCGGGATTTGTGCAGGCGCACTTTTCCCTTTTAAATACCGCACTGGGGCACATCAGTGGGTTGTGCATGGTGCAACACTGTTGCGCCATGCGCAACCCTTTTGAATATCTGGGCCATACAGTTTATAGTAATCATTTTAAAGGGGGATTTGTACAGTCTCGCTTTTACATGTTATTCTGTATTCCGACAGCACTCTGCACTTATTCAAAACTCTACACTTCTCCATAAAGAGAGGCATATGAAACAATGACACAAAATGCAGAGACATTAATAAATAAATCAGTAAATATTGCCCAATAAATGTTAAACAAGTTAATAAGCACTGAAATGAACTGCTTCTTACAGGGTCACACAATGGCAAAAACTACAACAGCCTACATAGTGTCAAAAATTATAACACGGACTATTTTTTGTAAAAGTAGAAAAAGACTGTATATTACATTGTTTTGTTCATTTTTTTATTTTGGGGTGGGGTCAAATGTTATAGTATGGGGACCCATTTTATAAGTGCAATAAGACACTCTGAGGTGGTGATTATCATGGGATAAGGCACTTCCAGGTGCTAAAAGCACTCTGTATAAACACCTCATGCCTCTCTACACGCTTGACTGCGCAATAACCCATAATGACCACCACCTCATTGTGTCTTATTGCTTACATAGCTAGATATACTAAGACTTGCACAATCTCTTGCTGTCGATGTTTGATGGCTGTGGAGAATACTGCCATGACCAGTGATGATATACTCGGCTGCTTACATCTCATTCGGAGGTCTTTTGTGACATGTCATGCACTGTGCAGAATCCAAAAACAGAGTGCTTAACAGCATTCATAAATAATACTCTGAGAGAAATAGACTCACTGTTTCTTATTAGGTATTCAAACTACAGTCAGTCGTCCTCTAAAGCACACTGCGTTGGAGACATGCATTCTTAAAAGGCACGTCTTGTGTCTTCACCCAAAAATGAGACCATCCACAACTAAAGTGGTATCACCCTTTACATAAACAAGACTGCTACCTACAAGATTGCTGAGCTACGATGACAAGTGTCTGCATCACCCATTTAAAATCATTAATGTTTGAGAAACAGTTACAGAAACTAAGGATGCCAGCAAGATGTGACACATGACATGCAAAGCTTGTTCAGTTTTCCAAGAATTCTAGAAATACTTAATTGCTACAATTTGTTGAGGGAACACTGTCACTCTTCATTGGGCTTTCAAAGGTCTTTTTTAAAATTTATTCTTGGACATGAATCCCTGTTCTGTGAAGCAAGCTGAGAGTGTATTATCTGAATGCAAATGTTTGTGTTTCCAGGTTATTATTGTAAAGCAAACATTATTCATGATTTAAGTTTTATTAAATAAATCCAAAAAGGTTCTCGTTTACAAAAAATTAACATAGACCTTGATTGCTTACCAAGATCATCACACCATGGGCCAGAGACTCCAGAATGGTGACTTAAAAATAGATAGATAGATAGATAGATAGATAGATAGATAGATAGATATAAGCAATAACCCACAACAAGGCATGCATTTCTAGAGAATTAATGCACACCCAAAGTGAACTGGCAGGGAGGTCCACAATGCCATTCCCCCATCCCCCTTCCTGCCAGTGACTGGAGCAGCCCTCCATGGGTGGGCAGGATGGGGGAGAATGGTGTTGTGGACCCCAGGATGGGTCCACAATGCCATTTCCCATCCCACCCCCTCCTCTGCCAGTGACTGAAGCAGCCCTCCACCATTCTCTGCACCCTTGAGAACATCAAAGAATGACTGCGAGCTGGCCTGACTGTCAATGAATGGGTATGCGCTTGTACAAGCCATTGGAGTGGGCCACTAGACACCAGGGAAGTTATTTTCAACGTGGGGCGTGGCAATCGGCATGGGGGGGCACCAGCTATTAAAAAACTCAGCAAAATGCGGAGCTTGAACTCCATTGACAGAGTTGCCAAACCCCACTGGCAGAGTTCAAACTCTGCCAGCAAAGTTTTCAAACTCTACATTTTGAGGAGCTTTTTTTGGGGTGAAGTTGGGCTTTGCCCCCCAGATCAACTCAGCAAAATTAGGAAAATCCGTGAATGTTTTCGTGGAGCGGATTTTCCCCACTTTGCACATCTCAATGCACTGTGTCAGCATTGTTGTCACGATATCCATGGGCAAGGACAGGAACGGAAGGAAAAACCTCCCAACTGCACAGGATGCTGTCCTCCATGTCCCGAGGGCCTGCACTGCCAACTTGATGCTTCACTCCGAGGACCAAGCTTCAGGTCCATCCAGGGGGTAAAGGCCCAGTTCTCTGGAGGCCCTTTCCATGGGGGATTATCCATAGGGGCACTAAGGAGTGGATGAAAGGCCCATAGAAGACAGGTGAAGGGACTAGGTTGGTGCAAGAGACTGATGGGGCTGCTCAGGAATGGAGAAGCAGAAAGTGTTTTAAATTCCAAAAAAAAAAAGAAAAGGAAAAAAGAAACCCATGCACTGGAGTGAATTATTGCACTTACAAAATGGAAAAAACCTTTTAATGGAAAATCGATTTTATTTTCCTTTAGTTAGGTTGTTGCTAGGTAGAAGGTTCATACTAAAGTGAGTTAAAGAGCAAGGAGGCCAGAGCCCATAATGCTCTTGTACTAAGCCAGTGAGTAATAAGAAAGATTATACCCTGAATTAATTTATCAAGTCGATATTTAAAAATGCTCTTAATTTCACTAATGACTACTTCCAGAGATAGTTTTTTCAGAGGACCAATAGTTCTTAGGGTGAAAAAATATTTTCTACATGTGTGGTTAAATAATTTCCCTACAAGTTGTAATGGATGACCTCTGATATCATGGGTATAAGTTTTAAATTCAAGCCCTGGTTCAGACATGAGGTAAGGGTCCTGGATTACATCATAAAGAAACATAAGGTCCCCTCTAAGGTGATGGGTGGTAAGTGACATGAGATTTAACGATTTCAGTTTGGTCTCGTATGTTTGAGACTGGAGCCCAGAGATGTGTTTTGTGTTCTTTCTTTGCACTTTCTCAAGTAAATTACTATCTGATTTTTTGTATGGGCACCAGAGGTGTGATGCATATTTCAGGTGTTGCCTTGCATATGCCCTAGTAGAACAGGCAGAACAGGTGAGGCTGGTAACAAAAGACCACGTGCCTTTGAATGACCCCGGGAACTGCATTTATTTTGAAGACACCTATGTCATGTTGTGAGTTGTTGTGTTAAAAATGTGAAATAACATATTATTTCAATAGAAAAATGTTTTTTTTAATTTAGTCAGGCTGTTGCTAGGTAAATTAGGGCATGTTTGTTATGAACTTGTGTAGTTTCTGGTAAATAAACAATGGCCAGATGCTGTGTTTTAACCAATGAAGTTGTTTGCTTTGGTCAGTTTTTTTATACCACATTATATAGGTGATAGATAGTTAATATATGCAATAGATAATCCACTACAGGGCTTATGGTCGTGCAATCATATGGTTGTGCCCTGATATACGCACATCTTGGTGTGCGTTGAGATGCATCAGGCTACAGGCTGAGTGCATTCAGTATCCTAAGGTATGTATATTTCAGAGCATGACCGCACGCCCTGTAGTGTATTATTTATTTTATGAAACAGTCAGAAATGTTCTTTGGGGGGGGGCAAAAGTAGTCCCTGTCTGGCCCAAATTACAGTTTTATTAAGGTGATCTAGTTGATCCTGCCATGATTTTAGCAATTTAAAAGTGATAAGAAGCAGTTGTGTGGTTGATCCTGACATTTCAACAGTCTCTGATCTGATAACTTCACTTGCATTTTGCGGTGCAGTGTGATCCAGCTGTGTTCCTTGCAGTGAAAACATTTTAGGAAATAATCAGCAAGGCTTTGTATTAAAAGATACAATTCATGTACTGTAAAACTCGGTTTAGTTAGTTTTCTGTTAAAAAAGCAGCCAATTGTACAATAAAGACAGCGATAGCAACCTTCTCTCAGGACTGCGTCTATACTTGTGTCTAAACAGGCTGTATTCCCTCCCTCACTGAAAATGCTGTGCAGACTTAACTGTCTCTCCTGGCTGCTGCCCAACCACCCGAAAATACAGTGCATGCTTAACCCCCCCCCGGGCCCCCCGCCCAAAAGTAGTCTTACTGCTCTCTCCTCACACCAATGAAAGTGCTGTCGTTTTCTTTGTGTTTTCCAACACTGTTAGCTGATTACCTTGCTTTGTGTGCCTTTTTCATTTGTGTGTCACTGGCATCTGACTGGGGCCAAGTCTCGGAGCAAGATCATGTGAGGGGGCACAATATGTGGTGGTTGAGAGGGTGGACAGTTGGCTGCATCACGGCAAAAAAATAATTTTATAAGACTGACTGCACTGCCACATTTTAATGTGGCAGTTTTAGATGTGAAATGTCTGTGTTTCTGAGAAGTCTGGACAGAAATGGAGAAGCAAGATGGCGGAAGAGTAGTATCATGAACTTCTGTTGGCCACAGCAGTGATTAGGTTTGTTGAGGGATTGGCCAGAAAAGGTTGCCAATCAAGTTGATTGGCATTTCTGGGTCACAGTATGATGTAGGCAAGTGAAAAATACTGTACATATTATTATATACCCACTGGGTGAATAACAGTACAGGTATTTAATTTTTCACTTGGGTCAAATCCTTGGCAGAATACCACTTTTATTTGAATACTTGAATGGCTACATACATTTGTTTACCTCTCACTATTCTAAAACAATGCATATAGACCCCATATAAATTAGTACCCATTTGCCTCTTCTAATTTGTTCAAAGGATATAGTATTTTTACTAGAACTACATAATCTACTTTCTGAATCTATTTAGAAAACATACCTGTATGTGGCATTATATATTTAAGCAATAAACCATGAGAGGGTATGAGTTATGAGGGATTTACCACGGTTTGGCCATGAGGTGCAGCCAAGTGGTCAATTCCAGGTCAGCCATGGTAAATGCCCCCATAACCCACACCTTCGAGTGGGTTATTGCTATTATACAATGACTATTTTCAGTTTTTGTGAACAGAATTAAAAGAAAAATAGTGTTTTATGTTAGTTAAATTATATTTTATTGACTTGATTGTTGAGCCCAAAAAATAGTTTTGTGTTGGTAGCTTGAGTATTGAGCAGATGCTCCATCCCCCTCACACTAATACAATCATACATTTATTGTAATTTTAAATCTCACATACAGAGCTAGATGTTGTTTTTTTGTCTTTGTTAGACAGACTGTTTTTTAGGAGACTGCTAATAACAGGTAGCCGAGAGTCTGTATAGCGAGCATGAGTGGGAGACCACATATCAGTTTGTCTCCGGGTTCAAGCTTGTGTTCTTTTCCTGGTATAATTTTGTGGGTAACATGCAGTCATGGTAGTGTTCGGGGGAATTTGCTTTCAAGTGCCTTTTTTTTATTCGTTATTTATGGACTAGTGAAAGAGAGAGAGTGGGGCAGCAGCGATGACTCAGATCGGGATGGAGTGGAGCTGGAGAGCAAGTGGGACTCAACTGAAGAGAGAGCCAAAAGTCAGGTGGGTGCAGCAGTACAGAACTGTGTGCAGATGCGGCTGGCTGGCACCTTTTGCATGGGTTATCGTAGGTTTTACCACGGCCGAAAGGTGCCAGCTAGCCAATCAAAATACAGGATTTTATGTTTTTTTTGGGTATCCATGATATAATCTAGATTTTTAGATGACTAGTTCTTCTTTTAAATCTTCATAGTTTTTCCTTTACTTTAATGAAAATCTTGCCCCATTGATCGTGATGGAAACATGGTGATAATGGCAAAGGATACGGTATTCATTCTTCAGTCCTGTAAGTTCAATCGGTAAAAGAAATTATTTCCTGTGTTAGCATGGTGTTGCACCAGCTATCAAATTTCTTTCTGTTTCCCTTCCCCCCCCCCCGTCCAGTTCCCCAACCAGAAAACTGGGGTGACCACAATGCACCCTTGCATAGACTGGGAGGGCAGGTTACTCGTTGTCTTCAAAACCAGCACCACTGCTGCTCTTCAGTCAGTTACTGGGCCACAGCATGATGGTAGCAGCAATGGCAAGAGGACCCCAAAATTTAATTTTGTTACCACTTCTCGGCTGACTTGGAAGGACAGCAGCACTGGCTACTGGCAAAACAGATTTATAACTAGCGCAATATCAATCTGTGTGGAAAATTAATCTACCACATCTGAGCCACAGCTGTGATGTCAGCTGCAGGAAATTCTAAAAGGCTACCCAGACTGGCAACTACCTGTATGGCCAGGTGGTGGGACTGCAGGCTCCACCAGACAAAGGTAAATAAAAAATGTATTCATGCACTCAAAACGGAATTGGAGGCAGCTTCACACTTAGATGTAGGATTTAACAATGTAGATGCTCCCTTTCAGACATGCACTATATTTCTATATTTGGCAGCTACATAACTTGTTTAGACTATAGAAAACAAGACTAATACAGCGGTACTGAAAAAGAGAGGGGGTCATTGTCACAGGCAGTTATTTTTCTTTTTTTTACATCAAATACCTCAATAGGGCAGGCTTCGGAAGCTGGGTGTTTGGTGGGAGCTCTATTTAGACCCCACCGACACCTTCTTGGGGGGGGGGCATAAAAAAATGACAGGCTGGCACCCATTCCTCCTAAAAAAAAAGCCTGGGACTACTATTTAGGAGGAAATAGTTCCATAAAAAAAAATACTAAAAATCTGAGGAAAATTTTCTTTTCAGAATTAAAATGATACTACATTATGCTAGTGGCCATTTTCTAAGCATGATAACACACTCCATGGAGTGCGTCTGTAGGGAATACACACTTCTTGAATTATTCGTGGTGTGCATCATTTCCCCTCTGACTCACACACCGTTATGTGTTATCACTTACTTAGTCAACATACACCAGCAGTCCTCCCCAATATGAGTGACTTTTTTCAGTTGCTTTCTAATGACACATTTCTTTGCTGTAGTGAACAGATTATAAGATAATATATTCTGTACTTTAGAAATCTCTCCTATGGAAAGGAAAGGATGGGAATCAGGACTCTGGTTTTACATAGTGCCTTCCATGCACACTGGGGGCCCGATTCTCAAAAGCAAAACTATAATCAAAGGTGCCTACACCAAATGGGAATGACGCAAGTGTCACCTTGCGTCATAGTTTGCAGTGATCCTGATTCTCAAATTCTGGTTGTGGTGACATCGGAATGCTGTGCGGCAAAGCCCCTTTGCACAACCCTTGTGGCAAAAGCACCTGTGTGCTAGGTCGCAAAGAAGGGTTGCACCATGGTGGAGCTGCACCAGTTCATTGTTTTGTATTCTGTAAGCGCAACCATTGGCACAGCAAGGGGCCCAATTTAAACCAGCTATGAGGTGGTCTAAGTGCCATGCACCAATGCGGAAGACTTGGGGGCTGTGAAAGTGGGGTTGGGGGCAGAAGGGCGTAGGGGTGCCATGGGGGTGTTGGAGAGATGGTGGGCATGGGAGAGGGTGATGTTGCACATGGCACGGGTGCTGTTAATATAACTATTAAGCTAACTGAATGGTACCACGGGTGCTTCCAGGGACAAACAGTGCCATGGCTCCAGTTTGTCACAGGACCCCACCGTGGTACCATCTCATTAGCTTAATAGTTATATAAATGACACCCCTGCCAGGTGTCACATCACCCCCTCACATGCCCACCATCTCCCCAACTCCCCCTATGGCAACCCGTGCCCCTTCTGCCCCAGACCCCTCCTGGCAAACATGTTTATTACCTCCCAACCATCCTAGCCCCCTCTAGTATTTCAACAAGTGGAGGGGGGAACCGGATCCCTGTGGCAATTCCTGCAGCTGTGGCAACACCTGGGTTTTTAGCACAGGGACACCTGTTTTACAGAATGGGGTGCAGGGTCCCTGATGCCCTCTGGAGTTTACCAAAGCCCTAGATCACCGCAAATTGTGGTGATCTAAGGACTCTTTGAGAATCGAGACCTGTATCTTTGTTTACAAGTCATGACCAATTGGCAGCAGCAATTAGGCCTGCACAGAAATTTAGGTGAATTTGAGGAGGATTCGAATAGCAGTATTTCTTAGCAAAACATTTCATCACAGTTTTTTTTTAACAAAATGTATTTCTGACATCCTTAGATTCATGCTCTATTCATTTTTAGTTTTCTCAGATATTGTTACAACTTTTACAGCTAATTTTGTAATTAATTACATCATTAAAGACGGCTGCCACTCACAATTTTTAAACATCTCTGCCGTTGAGGTTACCTGTGGAATGTACATGCTAGAATCATATTGTGGCTATATTTGGATGGTGATGCCACATGTTTCTGAAGGTAAACAGCCCAACACTGCACCAAGATATTACATTTTTTCATGGTGGGCATGGCACGAGAGTAGGAACTTAAAATTTTGCATCTTGGTTCAGGAATGAAGAAAAGCAAAAAGAACATGGGGTGTCTTTTTGCTAGACAGACATTGTTATTGAAAAAAACTACATGGTCACTTACACTAACACATACCGCTGCTTTAAAGAAAAGTTAGAAGAGCCAGATAAAGAGAATCAGAAAAACAATTAAGCACAGGTAGGTTAAGGTCACATTGTGAGTGAGCAGCAGTGGAATATAAATCTGGGTCACCAGGAGCACAGCTCTAACCACTAAACTATATTGTATTCTAGTAAGGAAAGACTCCCACTATGAGATTCTCTGGTAAACTGTTGATTTCTGTTCCTAACACCCTCCCCAAATATCCTCAACCAGCTTTCCTAACTTACTAAATGCCAAAATTTTGCTTACTTATTGAAACGTTTCACCAGGTAGGGCACACTGAACAACAAGCTGCTCGTCCCATGGTTCATCCTGGGGGAAGGGAACTGGGAGATACATAAACGCAAGACATACAGCAATCATTATTACAACAAAAGAGGCAGAGGGGGTTTACAATAATAAAAATAACAACATGATAAGTGCAACTTATGAACTGCACTTAACTAGTAAACATACAGCTGTCATTGTTATAACAACAGAGGCAGCGGTAGCTAACAATAATAATTCAACAACGCTATTCAGTGCAGCATATGGACAAGAATGTTACATATTTTCTCAAAGGACAAAGAACAAGTGCAAATGCTGTATAAGGATAACAACTTAGGTTCAGGATGATACCAATAGTGTTTGTTGCAGGAACAACTGAGACAGAGAGGAAATTATGCAGAGCTGAAGTTATAGAGGAGGAAGGAGGAGTGGCAAATTTGGTGAGGAAGTGAGTTCCACAGTTTTGGGAAGCAGTACAAGAAGACTGCCTGGCCTACCATGGTAGACCAGTGAGGGACTACCAAGGACCTGCAGTTGTGAGATTTAAGTGAGTGGGCAGAGGAAGGGAGAGCCACTAGAGAGGAAATGAGATAGGATGGAAGCGAGCCAAACCAGAATTTTGAGATGCATTTGGCACAGTGGTGGAGACATCTGTTTTCAAGTGAGGGAAATGCCAAGGAGTGGTAGAGTTGACAGTGGTGGGTGAGAGGAGGAGGAGAGTCAAAAACTAAGTGACAGAAGGAGTTAAGAAGGGTATCCAATCTGGCTAAGGAGGTCTTGGGAGCGACACTGTAGACTACATCACAGTAGTCAAAAATGGGTAGGATCATTTTTTGGATCAGGTCATGCCTAGCCGGGAGAGGGAGGCAGTTCTGGTTCCTGTATAAGTGCTGAGCTTGGGGCACAACTTTTTCAGCATGGCATCTACATGGCCAGAGAAAGTGAGATGTTGATCAAGCCAAACACCCAGACATATGGTTAGCAATCTCCACACCACAGTCTATATGTTATGTCCCACAATATCTTTTCTCATGCATTCTTAGTATCACTACTGCTTAAGCTAAATACTTTTAATTGTCATTAAAAATCCGGAAACACCTGGTGGCGCAGTGGTTGCATGGGCCATTAACCAAAACTCTAATCTCAATAACATTTGCCTCAACAGATCTCCTAAAGACTACCTTCAGCACCTTGAGGACTTTCTTGAGTAGACAGGTGTGCGTGCATGCACACACGTGTGTGTGTGTAGTCTATGCATGTGGAACGTTAGCCCTTTTATTGCCATAAATGTACATATACCTCAGTTTCAGTCACCACAGAAGGCCATGCACATGAGCTGTACGCCTACATAGGATTCATTTTAATGTTTTGGTACAATAGTTTAGATGAAACACAGTGCTGCATTGTATGAGGTGCCTACCAGGTGCCACGGCACGGAGGGATGGAAGGAAGATCCTGGGGATCACTGGGAAGGCAAGACAGGTGGGTGAGCTGGATGTCATTATCCACCTAGGTACTAATGACCTCGCAAATGTGGAGCCAAAGAAAGTTCAGGAAGAGTTTAGGAAACTGGGGAAGGGTCTCAAGCAAGTAGCTACTTCTGTCACTTTCTCAGAAGTACTACCTGCGAGAGGCAAGGGAAAGCATAGGGGTGCATGCACCAGGAACTTTAACTCATGGTTGAAGAACTGGTTCTGTGAGGAAGGGTTTGGATTCATTGGTGACTGGGGACCCACCCAGAGGGATGGAGGTTTGTTCAAGCCTGACGGCCTGCATCCATCCTGGAGGGGAATCCAAGCACTCAATGATAAGTTTAAATGCTGCATTGACAAGCATTTAAACTAGCAAAAGGGGGTGGCAGGCCAGCAAGGAGGGTACCTACTTGCTCACCCCCCACAGCTAGCAGTGGAACCAGTGAACCAGAGGAGTGGCTATCTCTACAAGCAGTGTGCAAAAGTTGGAGATTAGCACCCAAGAGGTGGATAGGCAGAAAAGGGGCAAAATTCAGCAGAAGGGCCTACAGTAAGGAGAACCAGGGATAAAGGACAACCAAGGAAGGGGCTGGAGTAGAACAGTGAAACAGTCTAGGGAGGTCAAATCATGGAAAGCCATGTGTGCAAATGCCAGGAGCCTTAGCAACAAGATGGAAGATCTGAGGCTGTCATGGTGCAGTCAGACCTGGACATTGTGGCCATCACAGAAACCTGGTATAATGATAACCACGACTGGGAGATGGCCATACCTGGCTACAACATATTCAGAAGAGACAGGGCAGGCAGGAAGGGAGGAGGAGTGGCACTGTATGTGAAAAATGACATAAGGGCCACAGAGATCCAGGAGGAACAAAATGGGGGAGAGATACTGTGGGTTAAGCTGGAAAGGAAAATGGTGCCAGCCATCTGCACAGGTGTGGTCTATAGACCACCAGTCCAGGAGGATGAAACAGATAGGGAGCTGATGCTAGCCATCCAAAGGATGGCAGACAAGGGTGAGGTAGTACTGGTTGGAGACTTCAATATTCCAGACGTGGACTGGAGCATCCCAGCAGCAGCATCAACTAGGAGCAGATTTATCCTGGACTCCCTTCAGGGTGCCTTCCTCAAGTAACAAGTCATGGAACCAACTCGGCAGAAGGCAATACTGGACCTTGTGCTCACAAACAGAGACAGTGTGATGGGGGTAACAGTGGGGGAGCACCTGGGTTACAGTGACCACCAGTCATTGTGGTTTGAAATCACAGAAAGAGCAGAATCAAACCACACAAAAACACATATCCTGGATTTTAGGGGGGCAGACTTTGGAAAAATGGGGAGATACTTGAAAGAGGCATTAAGGGGAATGGGGTGGGAATCAGGGGTTGAGGAACAGTGGGTAGTATTTAAAATGGGGCTTACAAGAGCAACAGAATTATGCATTAAGCAGGTTAGCAAGAGGAAAAGGAAGAGGAGACCATTATGGTTTTCCAAAGAGGTAGCAAAGAAAGTGAAAGCCAAAAAGATTGCATTCAGGCAATACAAAAAGACACAGGTAGAAGGGGATAGGGAGAAGTACCAGGAGAAGCAAAGGGAGGCAGGGAGGTCAGTAAGGGAAGCCAAAGCTCAGACAGAAGAGCACATTGCAAAATCAGTGGGTAGAGGGGACAAAACCTTTTACAGGTACATAAGTGAAAAAAGAAAGGACAAAGGGAGGGATAGTGAGACTGAAGGGGAGGATGGGGACCCGTGGAGGATGACAACAAGTAAAGCTGACATATTGAACAGGTATTTCTGCTCAGTCTTTACTGAGAAAGAGGAGGGTAATGGGTCTGAAGGAGTACAAGGGTGAGAATGGTGCAGAATGGACACAAGTCCCTTTACACGAGAAAGGGTCCTGAAGGAACTGGAAGTAATAAGAGTTGATAAAGCAATGGGGCCAGATGGGATGCACCCCAGGGTCCTTAAAGAACCAAGAGAGGTGGTGGCTGAACCTCTGGCTATCCTGTTTAGCCGATCACTGGAAACAGGGGAGGTACCCAAAGACTGGAGGATAGCAGATGTAGTCCCCTTATACAAAAGTGGGAACAAAGAGGAAGTGGGGAACTACAGACCAGTCAGCCTCACCTCGGTAGTGGGGAAGATCATGGAAGCACTACTGAAGGAGAGGTTGGTGGAACATCAGGTTGTCAATGGACTACAGGACCCAAGGCAGCATGGTTTCACCAGGGGGAGGTCATGTCAGACCAACCTCATTGAATTTTTTGACTGGGTGACTAGGGAGGTGGATCGGGGAGGGCAGTGGATGTGGCCTATCTGGACTTCAGCAAGACCTTTGACACTGTGCCACATAGAAGACTATTACACAAACTAGGAAATATGGGTGTGGGCAGGACAGTGGTGTGGTGGGTAGGTAACTGGCTTGGCGGCAGGACACAGAGGGTGGTGGTAAATGGCTGTCACTCCACAGAGGGAAGAGAGACCAGTGGGATACCACAGGGATCAGTGCTGGACCGGTCCTATTCAACATCTTCATCAGTGACATTGCGCAGGACCTAGAAGGCAGAATTTCACTGTTCGCTGATGACACAAAGCTCTGTAACAGAGTAGACACACCAGAGGGTGTAGACAGAATGAGAAGAGACCTGCAGAAACTTGAATAATGGTCAGGGGTTTGGCAGTTGAAATTCAATGCAAGGAAGTGCAAGATAATGCATATGGGGCACAAAAACCCTGGCACAATATATTAGTTGGGGGGTGAGGTTATAGCATGCAGCAAGCAGGAAAGAGATCTTGGGGTTATCATCTCTGATGACCTCAAGGTAGGGAAACAGTATGACAAGGCAGCAGGTAAAGCAAATAAGATGCTGGGATGCATAGGCAGGGGCATCACCAGCAGGAAAAGGGAGGTCATAATTCCACTGTACAAGACACTAGTGAGGCCCCACCTGGAGTACAGTGTACAGTTCTGGAGACTTTACCTACGTAAGGACATAGACAGGGTAGAGAAGGTTCAGAGGAGAGCAACAAAGATGGTGCATGGTTTGCATCACAAGTCCTATGAGGACAGGTTGAAGGAACTGAACATGTACTCCCTGGAGGAGAGGAGGGAGAGAGGGGATATGATAGAGACATACAAGTATCTTACAGGGAGGAACAGGGTGCAGGAATACACTATTTTTAAGTGAAAAGATGTTCCAGGACTAGAGGGCATGGGATGAAATTGGAGGAGGACGATTCAGAGGAAACGTGAGGAAGAATTTCTTCACAGAACGGTGGTGGACAAGTGGAACACCCTGCCAGAGGAAGTGGTGGGGCTGAAACAATCACGGGATTTAAGAATGCATGGGATAGACATAAAGGAATTGTGGAGGTCAGGGGTAAGGGGCAACAGACTTCTAGGGAAACATAAACTGAACTTACAAGCTCAAATGGGCAGACTGGGTGGGCCATAGGCTCTTATCTGCCGACACTGTCTATGTATCTATGTATTTTACTTGATGTTTTGCATTGCATTAATAGACAGGTGTGGCTGAAAATGATTTTCTAAACCCAGTCCACCACCTGGTTAAACAAACATACAACAACAAAAAAATAATAAAATGGGATTTTTTTTAGTGGCTCCCAGAGCTCCATGGTTCAGAACAAAACATACACTTCATGTCTAAACAGTAATTAACTTCTTTATATATATTGTGTATAATTTATTTACCCAGGATAGGCGAACTGAAATACAACATCTCACTTTCAGTAAGCCAGCTTCTACCCAGTTTTGCAGCTGGGAAAACAGAGGCACAAGAAGGTGGAGTGACTTGCTGAAGGTCAGGTACTCAGCTGTTCCATAGTTCTGTGGTCTAACTTACGGAGCACAGCACCTTTCCTATGGGTTGTCCCTGTCCCATACATCAACTTTTGTTTAAAGGTCTTCTTGGTTTAGTTCCTGCTGTGTTATGTTTCAAAAACATATTTGTCTAAACCATAGACACAAGTCTATTATTTTGAATAATGTACTTTGCTATTGGCCTCAATAGCAGTTCACTTTCATCCTCCTGTTGTTGTCATCTCTTTGTAACTCTATAGCTAAAGGTAGAAAACAGTTTCCTTTCTTTGAACTGTTCACAGTCTGCTGCACACCCCACCCCCACCCCCAACTCCACAGAGCCGTGCAGCCTTCTGGTGTTGCTTTGCACATTGTGATTATTTAATTTGGGATGTTTTTATTAAAGGAAGGTTTACAGCTTGTATGGTGTTTCAGCAAGAGATGCAATATCAGCCCAACTAACTTGTAAATCTCATGTACTGACGACAATATTTTGTTTTCTGTCATAGTTGGAGTATCTTAAACCAAAGCTTATAACTAAGCAAACATCTGGAGTTTTTTTTAACTCATTTTTATTGTGGAAAGTCAAATAAACATATACACATTACATAGTTTCTTCGCTTTATGGCAAATGGTAAACATCAGTGGTTTGGTAACAAAAAGCAGTCGCATTTAGACTTAGTATACGGTACACAGGCTCTTATGCTGTTAGGTCCAAGATACAGTTTTACTGCATTCACTTCAGGTGCCTAGTACCTTGAGTTGAAACTGCTTTTCTATGTTAGTTTTATGAGTTTCACCTTCTACTCCCTTTGTTTTATGTGCATCTTTATAGGTGCCGTGAAATTAGAATTTGCCTGGAGAACTCTAGGGTAAACGTCTCAACAAGAATCAAATAACAATAAACAACAAGAAATAAAATCACACTTTTCTAACTTTGCACCGGTCCTTGTCACCATTTTGTTTGTCCTTTTTTTTATTTTTATTTCATTTTATTTTATTGTCGTTTTATTGACAGTTCACTCACTCTCTCCTAATTGTACCTACATCTCTATCCGTGCTGCTACACCCTGCCGAGTATGCATAGTTCTTTGCCCAGTTGGTATAGCCGCCCCTTCTGTTGGGATTTGCTTTCTGACCTGAACTAGGCTTCTTCAGTTTCTGGTTCTCTACTGGTTATTCATCTACCCCACGTATCACTGTGTTTGTCCATCTGTAACCATAGCTTTTCTGTGAGGGCTTCCATTCTTTCTACATTTTCCACCTTTTAAACCCAAGACTTGAACACTTTTGGAGTTTTTAACAAGTCTTCATAAAAAAACATTGCCAGGATTAGGCAGTAATGGTATAGAGTACTAGAATCATTAAAGGTATCATTTTTATTTAAATCATTACAACACTAGTAGTTCCACAAATAACAGATAGTGTTAAGAATTGTTTTTAAAAATAACCAGTTTTTTTTTCTGAAGTATTTTTCTTTTTCATGAGCAGTACTTTATCTGGATGCTGATATGTGACCAACCTGGTGTAACTGTTGACCTTCCAGAATATCTTTTCCATTGATTACCACTTATGGGTCTGGGCTGGAGGTATTAGGACCCTGTATAAGCAACGTTTTTGGCCTGGGACTGGCCATGGCTACTGGGCATGGCACCTGCCACCCCTACATGGTGCTGCTTGCCAGTCAAAAACAGTTGCCGGCTTCCTCATCAACCTCAGTTCTGCTCTCCAAGACAGAAACGATGTTGGGGAAAAAATAAAGAGAGGGGTATGGATTTCCCTTGCCCGAAGGGATAGAGAAAGGATACAGGAAATATAAATAAACAACAAATACAACCAAAGTACAAACCTTTGGATAGTGAAAAGGGGTACACTACGTGACACAAAAGGGTAGATGGGTATAAAATCAGAGCCTCACAACACTAGTCAAACAGGTGATGGATAGTGATCTTAAAAGCAGCAGCCCCAAAGCATGTGGTTCTGGCAGAAGAGGTAAAAGGCAAATGCCCAGAACTGGGACTCCTTTGCAACTGAGACGGCACAATGTACCAAAGAAGGAATGAATCACATAGACTCCTGGAAAAACCAAACCCCAAGCTACCAGATAGATGATTGGCTGGACAGTATTAAACTATGCCTCTTTTTTTCCCATTGGGGAAAAGAAAAGGAGATCTCTGGTGAATGTGGAGTTGTAGGTCCGAATAGCTCAAAGGGGTTGAGATTGAAACATAGATATTGATGGTAGATAAGGACCGCTAGGCCCATCCAGTCTGCACATTTTCCCTACCTACTGCAAAAGCCGCAGCCCCTACTTGATCTCCAGCTTTACCTTCTCGTTCCTTTCGCAAGGGTTCCCCTATGCCTGTCCCATGCATTTTTGAATTCCCCCACTGTGTTTGCTCCCACCACTTCCACTGTGAGTCTATTCCATGCATCCACCACCCTTTCTGTGAAGAAATACTTCCTCATGTTACCCCTTAGTCTGCTCCCTTCCAATCTCATGTCATGCTCCCTCATTCCTAAATATCTCCTTTTCTGAAAGATGCTACCCTCTGGTACCCTATTTATGCCCGTTAGATATCTGTAGGTTTCTATTGTATCTCCCCTGTCTCCTCTCGTTCAGGGTATACATATTGAGGTCTCCCAGTCTCTCCTCATATGACTTTTGGTGCAGGCCCTGCACCATCTTTGTCGCCCTTCTTTGAACTGCCTCCACCTTGTCTATGTTCTTACGGAGATGTGGCCTCCAGAACTAGACACAGTACTCCAAATGAGGCCTCACCAATGATCTGTACAGTGGCATCACCACCTCTTTTCTTCTGCTGGTGATACCTCTCCATATGCACCCCAGCATCCCACTGGCTCTCCCCATCGTCTTGGCACATTGTTTGGCCACCTTTAGGTCATCAGATATGATTACCCCCAAATCCCTTTCCTGTTTGGTGACCGTCAGTATCTTCCCCCATCATGTAATCCTCCCCTGGGTTTCTGTGCCCCAAATGCATGATTTTGCACTTTTTCCACTGAATCTCAGCTGCCACATTCTAGACCATTCCCAGTTTACCTAGGTCCCTCTTCATTTTTTCCACCCCTCCTGGAATGTCCACCCTGTTGCAGATCTTAGTGTCATCTGCAAAGAGGCACACCTTTCCTTCCAGGCCCTCTGCAATGTCACTTATGAAGACACTAAACAGGACTGGCCCCAGAACTTGATCCCTGTGGCACCCCACTGGTCACCCTCCTTTCCTCAGATTAAGCTCCATTTACCACCACCCTCTGTCTCCTATCACTCAATTAGTTCCTAACCCAGTCTGCCACTTTGTAACCCACTCCCAGGTTGCCCAGCTTGTTCACAAGTCTTCTATGTGGAACAGTATTGAAGGCCTTACTGAAATCCAGGTTGGCCACATTCACTGCTGCCCTCGATCCACTTCTCTAGTCACCCAGTCAAAGAAATCAATTAGATTTGTTTGACATAACCTTCCAGCTGTGAATCCATGCTGTCTCAGATCTTGTGCTCTGCTGGATTCAAGGTGTTCCACAATCCTTTCTTTAAGTAGTGATTCCATACTTTTCCCCACTGTTGCGGTGAGGCTGACTGGTCTATAGTTTCCAGCCTTCTCACTACTCCCACTTTTCTGAAAAGGGACTACATATGCTCTCTTCCGGTCTTCTGGAACCACTCCCATATTGAATGATTCGTTGAACGGGGCTGCCAGTGGTGCTGATAGCATCTTCTGTAGTTCCCTTAATAGTCTAGGATTTATCCCAGCTAGTCCCATTGCCTTGTCCACTTTCAGTTTTTGTGAGTTCTTTTAGGACTCTCTCTTCCATAAATGGACTGGTGTCCACCTCCCTCCCATATTTGCTCATGTTGCCTGTGGTCCCTCACCCTCTCCTTCTTCTGTGAATACAGAAGAATAATATTTGTTCAGTATTGCTGCTGTTTCCAGGTCCCCTTCCACACACTCCCCTTCTTCCCCTTTAGGCCTTACAATCCCACCCCTGGTTTTTCTCCTTTCACTAATATACCTATAAAAAGTCTTGTCCCCTTTTTTTTAACTCCTGTGCTATTTTTAACTCCATATGTGCCTTTTCACTCCTGGCTGCTTTCCCTACCTCCCTCTGTTTATCTAGGTACACTACTCTGTCCTCCACCTTCTGTGTTTCCTTGTATTTCCTGAAAGCCATCTTTTTCACACTTACCTTCCTGGCCACTTCCTTAGAGAACCTTAATGGTTTTCTCTTTATCTTGTTTACTTGTCTAATGCAAAGGTTTGTTGCTTCCACAATGGCTCCGTTCAGATGGGCCCACTACTCCTCAACTCCCCCCATTCATCCCTCCCTGCCAGGACATTCTTGAGACATAACCCCATCTTAATAAAGTCCGCCCTCCTGAAATACAGGACCCTCGTCTTTGTGTGGCTTGACTTTGCCACTGTACTCATACTGAACCATTCTGTGTGATGATCACTAGACCCCAGGTGTCTGCCCACTCTGACTTCTGCAATTCTGTCCCTGTTGGCGAGTACTAGGTCCAAAACTGCACCCTCCCGGGTGGGCTCTAGCACTAGCTGCCTGAGGCCTGCCCCTTGCATGAAAGTACAGGATGTCCCTGCTACTGGCTGAGGCAGCAGCTGGGATGCTCCAATCCACATCTGGCAAATTTAAATTACCTACCATCTGCATCTCCCCTCCCTTTAGTTGTTATCACATGGATGGATTCCACTAAAACCCTGTCCATCTCCTGCCCCGGTGCTGGAAGTTTATATATCATGCCCGTGCAAATTGCTGTGCCAATGACCATCTCAAGAGTGACCCACAGTACCTCCACCACCCCCCTGCATTCCCTGTATCTGCCATTTTAATACCCTCCCTGATGTAAACAGACAACTCCCCCCCTCCATTTGTACCTTCCCTGGCTCTTCTTAACAGAGTGTAACTTGGTATTGCTAAATTCCAGTCATGGTTTCCAGTATACCACATCTCGGTAATAGCTACAATGTCCAGGTTATCATTCGTCATCAAGGACACCAGATCTGGCATTAGTCCACATGGCCTTCCATGTTTTGCCATTTCTCCTTTTATCATCCTCCCTTTTGCCTTTTTGCCTCCTCCATTTGTCCTTCCTGTTTTTAACCCTCTTCCTTCTGTCCTCTGCTGTTGCCCCCTTTACGAGTTTAGTTACCTCTGGCGATAACATTACTTTATGATCCTCCTTGTTGACTGCATTATCCTGTGGGGTGGGCAGTTTGATTCTCCCTGCTTCCTTCTGCCACCCCCTCTGACTAGTTTAAATGCTTGCCAATTAAGTATTTAAACTAAGGATAATGGTCCCCTCCCTAGACGGATGTAGGCCGTCGCCCTTGTACAGGTCCACATTCCTCCAGGTGGGTCCCCGGTCCCCAATGAAACTGAAACCCTTCTCTCTGCACCAGTTCTCCAGCCAAGTGCTGAAGTCCCTGGTGCAGAGGTCCCTAGGTTCCCCCTTGCCATGAACAGACAGCACCTTTGAGAAGGTCACAGAGCTTGCTACCTGTCCAAGGTCCCTCCCCAACTCTCTGAACTTCTCCTGCACCATTTCTATCCCTGCCTCATCCCTAGCCAGGTCATTTGTCTCCAGATGGACAATGACATCAAACTCCCCCCTCCTCGCTACTACTGTAGTGATTCACTGGATCCTCTCCCCGTCCCTCCAAGCTATGCTTCCCAGTAGACACTATACTTCCCTTTCCTCCACTGTACCTGTTCCCAAATCCACTCCCCGTACTATGGAGTCCCCACTAGGAGAACCTTCCTCTTCCTCTGGGGTCCTCTACCACCTGCCTGCCTGTGGGGCTCTCTTGTGGAGAACCCACTCATCCCCCTTGGTTGCAACTTCGGGTCACACTGTGGATCCTCCCACTCCTCCAAAACTGCATAGGAGTTCTTCAGTTGTGCCGTGTTCATCTCCCAAAGCAGCCTTAAGGGTAATGGGCTAACAGCCCAGCTGACATAAGATTGGAAAAAGGCAATACCAACCAAAAGGACAAGTCTGGCAGTAACAACTTGCTATTTCATTTTTACTTTTTTTTAATTTAACTCTTATCTGCATTGATAACAGTAGACTCTAATCAGCTGAGAGGACGTAGATGGGCTGGGGAAATGAGATTAAAACTGTTGTCAGAGGCTGAACAGTTGTCCTTGAAAGGTAATTACAGTCCCTTTGTCCTGTGATGACGTGACCCTCTGGTCAATTAATGAGGGAGCTTCAAAGAGCCCAAGATCATTCATGGCAGGAAAAGGAAAATTGCATTATCACTGTAATTGTTGATCTTCCAGAATATCTTCACCATTCATTCACACTTATGGGTCTAAGCTGAAGGCACTAGGAATGTGAGAACAAAGTCTTTTGCAGCTAGGAGGGGGAATGACACTAGCCGGTGGCACTGCCCACATGACCAATGTACTGATGTTGCGCACATGAGCCAGCAGTCAACCAGTGTCGGCCCCCTCCCTTCATCAGTTCTGTTTGCCAGTAGAAGAAACAAGTAGGAAGAAAAAGAAAAGAGCTTTTGACATTGCAGCCTGAGGGGTTAGGAAAAAGCATATAGGCTATAAAAATAAAACCCGACCACCAGCATAGAAAAAAACTAAAGGTTGGGCATACTGGATGGCACAAGAATAGAGGGTATAAAGAGCCAGAGCCCATCATCAGCTACCTAGACAGAAGGGGTTGAGATACTGTAATAAAGAAATGGGCAGGAGCCCTACCAGGTGTATGCACAGTGAAGTAGAAAAGACTCCTGCGCAGCAAGATGGCACTGCAAGCTTGAAGCAAAGAACCTTTGCACTCCCAAGAGAACAATTTCAATTAAGCAGGGTTAAAAACCCCTGTAGTTCCTTTCAGAGAAGTTATATAACAGACATAACTGGATAGAGTCTAGGGAGCACAGATACCATCTTATTGCTCCCAAAGGAGCAATGAAATCAGTTTGTGAGAAGTAGGAGGTAATAATTGTGAAAAATGTGAAAATGTGAAAAATGTGAACTCCAGCAAGCTGAGGAGTATAGCACAGAAAATCCTACTGTGCATGCCTCTCTCTGCATACAGGAAGTATCCAGTAGAGAGGTGCACCTTGACCCAAGTGCCAAGCAGTAACTACATGGCACAAATTCCAGTGGAGGATGGACAAGGTGAAGAAAACATTGCATGAGGCAACAACAGAGATGTATCCTAAGGGGATATACTCAGGAAAGGAGAGGGAGGAGCAAGGAAAACAAGGGAGAGAGTGAGTTCAGTCCTCAAGGATTGCTCTTTTTTTTGGTAGATAAGAGGGCTGTGAGGACCCTCGTACCAGTTTTTTTTCTTCCCTGTGAAGAATAGAAAATATATATTCCACCCTTGAGATATAAAGGAGGAAAAAATGTCTCCCAACTGACAATGACAAGAAAAAATAACAGCGTGCAGTAGCACAACAGGGTGAGCTGTCCAAAGGCCCTGGCTCTTGCCTGACCAGAGAATAGTAGATGGGCATATGAATGAATGGTGAAGATATTCTGGAAGATCAACAGTTATGATGAGTACATAATTTTCATATCTTTCAAGAATCAGTCTTCACCATTCATTACCACTTATGGATCAGAGTACCAAGCTTTCCCAAAATAGGGAGGAGTTGGCTCACCCTGATGGAAGATATCCGTCATCCCTCTATGTAGGAGAGAACCATGTGAGGGCGGGGCTCCTCATTTGTCTGGCAGGACCAGAGATCAGTCAGGAATGGGTGGAGGTTCCTGTTGCCCAGGAGCAGGAGGGTGCCCCAACAACTCATGAGTGATACTGCGGGAAAAGAAGTGAGCATCCTGGAAGTGCGAATGCAGACTGCTGTTCCTACTAGGCTGCAGGCCACCTCAGTGGCATTGTATGATGCTCTTGATTGGTGCTTTGCCAGCTCCAGGCCCTGAGCAGAAAGGCAGATGGTTTGCTGAGCTAATTCATGGTCAGGCATTGCTGCAAGGAATTGACTTAGCTGTGATCACAGGTTCTTAAGCTGCCTCATATGCATGGTGTACACCAATCCACATGATGGTGCGTGTCAAGGTAGAAACTCTCCTCCCTAGACATGTGCCTGTGCTAAGTGAGCCTCAGGAGGTCTGTTATGCAACAGGCACCTAGGCTGTTTTGGGGACTGCAGCACCTGAATATCAGAAGTGGGATGAAGTATGGCTCCTGCAGATCCATGGGGGCACAATACCTGAGTTGGACATCCCTTGGGGGTTGGAGCAGTGGAGAAGGGATGGAGCCAGACAGTTCTAGAGGCCTCCTCATAGGCCAGAAGCCAAGGAGTGATGACAAAGTGGGCAGGGCCAGGGGATAGGCCTAACAAACTGATCTTGGATGCACATACACGAGGCCTGCTCCAAAGGTTGGGACCAAATTACCCCACCTAAATGCATAGTTCTCACAGGTACAGAAGTCCATGAAGAAGCAGGCATGTCATGCATCCATGTTGTGCTCTAGTCCAAGACAGGCTGCACAGGTCTGGTGCCAGTCTGGAACAGCCATCTGTTTCCAACAGGAGCAACGACTCATAACGGGTAGCTGTTGGACTTCTTTTGATGACTTGGCCCCTTTTTTATTAGAATTTGGCATCGTGGTAAAATAGCAAACACAGGCAACACCATAAATAAAGAAAACATTACAGTGATGCAGATAGAATAAGCGGCAATGAGACAAACTGAGGCACTGTCCTATACAGCGTGCACCTGAAGATGGGAAGAACAGAACTGAGTTTGGTGAGGGAGCCAACAACGGCTATTGGCTGGCATACAGCAGCATGTGTTAGTGAGAAGGCATGTGTGCAGTAGCAGTGGCAGACACCTGGCCACAAAGCTTTGCACTCACAGGGTCCTTGTGCCTCCAGCCCCGACCCATAAGGGGGAATCATAGGTGGCCTCCAGAGAATACATATTAAGACTTGCCAGTGTCTCCACACAGGGCCTACCCTGCTGTGCCTGGATCATCCCTGTCTGCATAGATTCCAACCTAACCGTGTCCTTCTTCAGACGAGGGCTATAAAACTCTACCTGCACGGTTGAACCAGTGACCTGTACAGTAGCTGTGTTACTTTCCTACTGCAACTGATGAAACCCCGTGTGATACACTCCAGCATCACGTTTACCCTATCTTATGCTTTACTGCATTGGGAAGAGGCTTTTAGAGAACTGGTAATTATCACTCCCAGGTTCTTTCTTTCTTTGAGTTCTCTAGCTTCACTCCATTTATGCATTAATGCCTTTGTGGATTCTGCTACAACATTGCATTGCTTTACATTTCATGACATTTTATTTCTATTTAAAAATATTGGACCACTTCTCCAACATGAACTGAGCCACATTTTCAATTTTTCAAATGCTTATCTGGAGGGTTGTAATGCTTGTTTTCAGTACTGATTAACTTTGTCTGATTCAGGATAAAGCCTTCTCTAAAGCAGATTTATCTTACTTTGGTCAAATAATACGTAAGTCGTGCACGTGTGAGTTGCCTAGCAGATCAGGGGCCACATCATGTAGAGACACATCCCCTTTAGAGTGGGAGCGAACAGAGGCATTCAGCACTATAGTATCTTGGGGCTACAAAATTGTCTGTTTTTTGTAAGTATGCTGCCTAAATTAACAGTGATATTTTTTGAAATGGGATGAAGTGGGGGAAGGGTTGGCACCAAACTTCAGGGATAGTTTTCATATGTGACTTTAATTCCTTCCTAAACAACATAAAATAAATGGCACATGGCACTGCAGCACTGTCAATCATCATGGCAGTCCCGCTTGAGCACCAAATTTTTTCTCTTTCTTCTTTGGTTACAAATCGTCACCAATATCAAAGAGAAGTCCATTCCATGCAATTCTTCATGACACCTATCCTCTAACCCTTTTATCTCCAACAATCCCCAACTAAGGTGGGACAAGCCTGCCAGAACTGTGGCACTAGCCCTAGTTTCTAGCCACTATTTTGCCTATAGGGTGATCATACTCCTCTGTGCAACTACACACCACTATTATTACACCCAAAACACAAAATGGGCCAAGATCTCATGCAATAAACTGGTACAACAAAGAAAACTGAATACTATTTCTTCCAGATGTTGGATTTTCCATGTAATCTCTATGCTCCTCCTTTGCTCTGGTAGCACTGAGCTCAACCCTGATCTGACAGTACCTTTATCATCCCTTGCAGATTTTGCATCTGCAAAAGGCTTAAAAATTATGTTAATCAATACACGCAGTCTCCAGAAAAAATCAACTAAAGTACAAGCCTGGGTCACACATACTATGCCTGACATCGTTGTTTTCAAGGAAACATGGCTAAAGAAAACTGAATCAGACCAAGCTGTGGCACTTCCTGCATACTCCCTCTTTCAGGCTGACAGGACCACTAGATGAGGTGGGGTGGCTCTCTATATTCATGAAAAACTCTCTGCCACTGTTCTGGAATCCACTTCAAAACCAAAGGAATTTGAATGCCTAGCATTAGAAATGTCCATCTCAGTCACAGAATCTTTGTTATGTGTAGTATAGCTTTAAGAAATGTTAGAGACAGTATAGTTTTAAGAGAATGTACACTTCCTGTAAGTGTGCCTGTGTTTGAGGTCAGTCTCCTCTTGTATGTGCTGCTGAATGGAAGTAAAAAGAGAAGGCCTAGATTTCAGTGTGGCGTGGTTTTCTTATGACCAAGACCCTTGTGTGTTTAAAGTACTTATTTTTGGCCACCAAATGCAACAAACTGGTGATGATGGATGTCACAAATGCACTCTATAGGTCAGGCCGTCTGCTCCCACAGTGCCAACCTCGAAGTGCAATAGTGTGAACAGGAGACAGACAGGGTAACCCTCCTGTCTGTTTTGGGTCCGAATCACCTACTAGCCTCGAGTCCTGGGGGTCAAATGTGAACCTTATGCTAGTGCACCCAGTTAACAGGCTCACATATATATTGATATTATCTTTCACCCGGGGCACCCAGCCAGATTTCCAAAATGTACCCTTATGACTCAGTATGAAACCTAGGTATATTCTTACCTTTTTGCAAGATTAGTAACACATTCAGGCCCTTAACAGCTGTCAGACTTAAACACAGGCTCAGCATTCACATGCAAAAGAACTAAGAAAAAGCACAGGCAGTATTTCAAAGAAAATATTGTTTACTAAAAATTGTAAAATAGGTAAAATATCAAACACAGAAAACATATATCAATAACTTACAATAATATAAAATAAATGGGAAGTTGCAGAACACCAAATATGCCTACCCCAAATACTTAAAAGTTCTTGCCTAGCTAGATGTTACCATAAAGTGCCTGTTTCAGAGAGACCGAATGTCTCATTCTTCGAGAGATCAGGAATTCAAAAAGCAATATTTCCCTCAGATGCTTGATCATTTCAACATCCATCTCCCCACTCCCTTTGGTGAGGTCATAGTTAGATCCTCCTATAACTTTAACTTCTACATAAATATCCACAGGGATATATGTTATTACTGTGAAAAATCAGCAACTAGTAATTTCCCAAAATACCAGTCTCTTTGATCAAAGTATTTCCTCTGACATTTCATAACCCCACAATCTGTCACTGGTTCTCTTCTAAGTGAGAAAACCATAAAGAATCAACCAAGTGACTTCCCTTCCTGCTATGTCATAAAATGCATATTTAGTTTCCAACTTCAAAAGCAGGAGCAGGTTATAAGGGGTAATAAACTGTCCATCTGGAAGGATGTCTTAATTAGTGGTTTCCCTTGTCTTTCTTACATCCTGCTGCTCTAGCCACACTAACACCTGAGGACAAAAGTCAAGCTTATTTGCTGACTGAAGTGTCTTAGGCAGACCATCTCATATCAGTTCTTTATAATACAAATATTATACAGATAACCATAAGCAGGGGGCAGAGCATCAAAGTTCTCCCCACCTAGACTGAATTTGGGGGCTTTATCCCCTGCATGGGATGAGATCCCCAATTCAGTCCATTGCTCATACTGATGCAACAGTCCATCGGCATTTTCATTGGCTGCCCTGGCCCTGTGTGAGACCGTCATGTCATACTCTTGCAGGGCAAGATTCCATTTTAATAGTCTACCATTCATTTTACCCATTTGTGCCAGCCAAACCAGGGTGTTGTAGTCAGTTTGTACCTCAAAATGCTGCCCATATAGGTATGGCTCTAACTTCTTTAGGGCCCACACCATGGCAAGACACTCTTTTTCCACAGTAGAATAAGCCTGCTCCCTGGGAAGCAACCTTTTACTGAGGTACACTATGGGCTGATCTTTCCCTTGGTTGGATTTCTGACTCAGCACTGCCCCAATACCCACATCTGAAGCATCAGTCTGGACTACAAAGGGTCTGCTATAGTCTGGACTTGTCAATATAGGAGCACTGCATAGTGCTTCCTTCAGTCTGGTAAAGGCTTGTTCACAGGCTGGTTCCCAGGTAATTTTCTTAGGCATCCTTTTCTTTAACAGGCCAGAATAGGGGATCAGCCAGGGCACTGTAATTTGGTATACATTTCCTATAGTACCCTGCTGTCCCTAGAAAACTCCTGACCTGCTTCTGCGGTTAGTGTTTCTCCCAGCTTGCACTAGAGATGGCTGTGTCATCCAGGTACACCATGGCATACTCCTCAGCACCATTTAATACCTGGTTCACCAACCTTTGGAAAGTGGCCAGGGCATTCTTCATTCCGAAAGGCATTACTTTAAATTCAAATAACCCCATTGGAGTGATGAAGGCCAACCTCTCCCTAGCTCTGGCAGTTAACTCTACCTGCCAATACCCCCTTTGTTAGGTCAATAGTTGTAAGGTATATTGCCCCTCCCAACTTGTCTAGGATTTCATCCATCTGTGGCATTGGGTGGTCATCTGACTTCGTGACTGCACTGAGTCCATGATAGTCCACACAATAACAAGTAGAGACATATGGCTTGGGAACAAGGACTACAGGTAAGGCCCAGGGGCTGTGGCATTTCTGAATAACCCCTAAATCCAGCATTTCTTCCACCTCCCTCCTAATGTACTTTTGGACAGCCTCTGACACCCAATATGCTGTCTGCTGTATGGGTGCCTGCATCCCTATCTCCACATCGTGTGTCGCTAAAGGGGTTAGTCCAGGCTTGGCCCTAAACAGTTGGGCAAAGTCTGATAAAACCATTTTACTTCCCGGTTCTGGTCCAGGTTCAACTGGGGTGACATTTTAATTGTCTCCACAGAGGACTCCCACTTGCTTTCTTCCAGCAAGTCCAGAAGGGGGTCTCCTTTGTCCGTCCCCTTCCCAGGACTACACACTGCAAACGCCTTGTCAGTCCTATTAGCATATGGCTTCATCATGTTGACATGGTACATTCTTTGTGCATGTCTTCTGTCAGGATACTCTATAATGTAGTTTACATCATTTTTCTGTCTGACTACTTTGTAAGGTCCTGCCCACTCGGTCTGCAGCTTGTCTTTCTGGACCGGGATTAGGACCATGACTTCCTGACCAAGAGTGTATGGGTGAGCTCTGGCTCTGCAGTTATACTACACCTTCTGTTTTTGTTGGGCAGCTGCAAAGTTGCTCTGGGCTGTCCCCATAAGCTCCTTCAGCTTTTCCCTAAACCTAAGGACATAATCCACTATGGGAGTTCCCTGGGTGGCATGCTTGCCTTCCCTGTCCTCCTTGATCAAGTCTAGGGGGCCACATAACCTGCGTCCATATAAGAGCTCAAAGGGGGAAAACCCTGTCGACTCTCGGGGCACCTCCCTGTATGCAAACAACAGGTGGGGAACAGTAAAAATGGAAAGGGACCTGGGGTAATTATATCAGATGACCTAAAGGTGGGCAAGCAATGTGAGAAGGCAGTAAGGAAGGCTGGGGATACTGGGATGCATAGAAAGAGGCATCAATAGTAGAAAACAGGAAGTTGTTATCCCTCTGTACAGACAGTTGGTGAGACCCCATCTGGAGTACTGTGTACAGTTCTGGAGACCCCATCTCCGCAAAGACATAGACAGAGTGGAGGCTGTCCAGAGGAGGGCAACCAAAATGGTGCAGGGTCTGCACCAGAAGACATACAAAGAAAGACTAAAGGAGCTTAATATGTATACCCTTGAGGAATGAAGGGAGACAGGGGACATGATAGAAACTTTCAAGTACCTCAAGGGAATCAACAAAGTCCAAGAGGGTAGCATCTTTCAGAAAAAGAGATGTGCAAGAACAAGGGGGCACAATTTGAAGACAGAGGGGGGATGGCTCAGAGGTAATGTGAGGAAGTATTTTTTCACAGAGAGGGTTGTGGATGCATGGAACAGCCTCCCTGAGGAGGTCGTGGAGTCAAGAACAGTGGGGGAATTCAAGAATGCATGGGACAGACATAAGGCAGTCCTAGTGGAGGAGTAGGAGGAAGTAAGCTGTTGGTTAACTAGGATCTGCAGCTTATCTGTTAGGTAGGAAAATGGGCAGACTGGGAGGGCCAAGTGGTCCTTATCTGCCATCAAATTCTATGTTTATATGTTTCTATTTCTCCCAGTCCCTCAGTGCTGTTCAACAAATGCTTGGAGCACTGACTTAAAGGTACCATTAAATCTTTCAACAAGCCCATTTGCTTGTGGGTGATAAGGTGTCGTGCGACTCTGCACCACCCCATACTTCTCCCACAAACATTTCATCAGGTCCAACATGAAGAAACCCCCTCGATCAGTGATAACCTCCTGCAGAAACCCAACACGGGAGAAAATTCCTAGTAAGGCATCTGCCACTCTGTCTGTCCTTAGTGAGGATAGGGTGAGTGCCTCTGGGTGCCAGGTGGCATAAACCACCACAGTCAGGATGAATCTCTTTCTGGAGGAGCTGGGGGAATTGAAAGGCCCCACAATATTCATTCCCAACCTCTGGAATGGCTCCTTTGCTATGGTTAAAGGAATTAGGGTGGCTTGGGTTTTCTTACCTGCCTTCCCTATTTCTTGGAACCGGTGGTAAGACCTGCAATACTCCTTCACCTGCTAGGTGAAGTTGGGCCAATAGAAATTCTTGGCCAACCACTGTGTAGTGCACATGATTCCCAGATGGCTAGACATGGGAATATTGTACGCAATCTTGAGCAATTGCTCATGGTATCCCTTGGGAATGACAAGTTGCCTGCCCATCACCCCTCCCTATGTCTTAGCATCCTGCATATACAGCAGTCCATTGTCCCAATAAACTTTATGTTTCCTGTCACCTCTCTGTGCTTCATCAGAGTCTGCCCAAGCCCTCAGTTTCTCTAGACTAGGTTCACTTTTATGAGTAGCTGTAAACTCCTTGTGCATTCCCAAGGCATGGGACATGTCCCCTTCAGTATCTAAACTAGGGTCCCTAGCTCTATCATCAGGGCATTCAGGACCACTGCCATCCCTAACCTTCTGACAATGGGTCACCCCTCCTTCCTCAGAGTAACTCTCTGTAGCTGTTTGGTTAACTGCTACCTAGGGAATTTCTACCCCCATTTCATTATTCTCCCAATCAGGAGACACAGGCTGGAGAACCAGCCTCCCAGTGGTTTCCACAGGGGCTTCTATGGGGTCCAGGGAACTACAATTTTCCTTTGCTGCTTGGCTGCAGGTAACTGCACACACCATCCCCTGTTTGAGATTGTTGCCGATAATTACATTGACAGCCAAAGTCTCAGCTACAGCAACCTTTTGCACAGTTCCCCCTGTCTCACCCCAGTCTAGGAGAACACTAGTGAGTGGCAAGGTTTTCTCCTCTCCAGTGAATCCCCATACAGTCACAAATTGATTAGGTATAAGCTGACTCAGCTCTACCAAATCCCCTTTTACCAAAGTCAGGGATGTCCCCATGTCCCTCAATCTATGTATCTGTACACCATTCACAGTGACTGGGTGTATGTGTTCCCTCATGTTTACTGGCATGCTTTCAGGGACACACAGACAACCCACTTCTTTTCTAGCACCACGTTGTACACTGCTTGTCCTTCTGGGACACTGTCTGGCCAGATGACTAGGTTCTTTGCAAACCCAACATTCATTTCTTTTTTCAGGTAACTCTTTTCTTTGTAACATGGGGTACCTGGTTTCAGTGAAGGCAGGGAGGGTTTTAGCTGCCCTGAGGGCACGCTTTTCCCTTTCTGCACTGCCTCACCTGCCCCATTCACTCTCAGAGCAGGTCTGCTCCTGGCATAGCAGTCCGAGAGTTCAGCAGCCTCTTGCACTGTTTTTGGATCTTGGTCCTCCAGCCAGGTTTTCAGCTCTGCTGGGCATGCCCCCAAAAAACTGCTCTAACAGTACAGCATTTTCAATTTTCTCTACAGTGTTTCCTTCAATTCCTTCCCACCAACGTTTTAAAAACTGACGTTGTTTAGTGGCTAGCTCCTCGTAGCTCATGTCAGGGCTTCTCCTGAGCTTACAGAATTTAGCTCTGTCTGTCTCTGCTGTTAGCTCATATTTTTTTTAAAGTGTAGCTTTAAGTTTACTGTAATCATTACTGTGCTCACTGTCCATTTGACCCAATTCATCCTGAGCTTTTCTGGTAAGTAGCGGGAATAGATGGAAGCTCCAGGACCCTCTAGGAATGTTTGCCTGAATGCATACTTTTTCAAAGGAATTTAAAAAAGCATCCATATCTTCCCCCTCTTTAAATTCAGCTGTCAATTTAGAATTAAGTTTTTAACCCAGGCCTGTAGTTACAGTTAAACCCAGGCCACTTACCTGCTCTGGTGCTAGTGTTTGGAGTCGTAGCTTCTCCAGTTCATGTTGCCTCTGGCACTCGTGCTCTACTCGTTTGGCCTCTCACACAGCTTCTCACTGCTTTCGTTCCACCTCTCGCTGAAGCTGTCACTCTCTTTCCTCTGCAGCTCACTGCTCTCGCCCCTCCTCTCTCTGGAACTCCAGTTCTCTTTGCTGCTGGGCTTTGTGCCTTTCCTGTTCAAACTCCAGCTCCATCCTCTGCAACTCTATCTGCAGCCTGAGCCCTTCTGACTCCAGAATGTTGATGACTTCCCCTGTTGCTGTAGCCCTTGGCTTGCACCGGCCCTGCTGTCTTCCTCACTGGATCTGGACACTGCACTGGACCCTCCACACCCAAGGCTCAGTCCTTTTCAGTCACAGACTGTGACTCGAGGCTTTGGGCATCAGCTACCACCAGAGCATCCTCAAGGTTCTGCTTGTTGGCTCTCTTCTCATGCTGGACTTCTCTCTCGGCACAACTGCCTCAGGTAGTCTGCAGTGTACCCACTGTAGCTTGAAGCCATCTTCTTCCCTAACTACGGCTATACTAACTTGCACGAGAAAAAAAATAAAACAGGTAGGGAACCTAGATTGTAAATACAATGATATAGTTCTGTTGACTTTTTAAAAATCACTGCCTTATTTTGCATGTGAACTGTACAGTATTAATCTGACACACTGAACTGTTAATGCTCGTATTACCAAATACTTTTAAATCACACCGCTGCCAACAAAATCTGTCACAAATGCACTCTGCAGGTCAGGACCTCTGCTCCCACAGTGCCAACCATGAAGTGCAATAGTGTGAACAGGAGACAGACACGGTAACCCTCCTGTCTGTTTTGGGACTGAATCACCTACCAGCCTAAAGTCCTGGGGGTCAAATGTGAACCTTATGCTAGCACACCCAGTTAACAGGCTCAGATATATATTCTCTTTGGGGAAATGCAATATAATCCTTCACCCAGAGGCACCCAGCCAGATTTCCAAAATGTACCCTTATGGCTCAGTATGAGACCTAGGTATATTCTTACCTTTTTGCAAGATTAGTAACACATTCAAGCCCTTAACAGCTGTCAAAATTAAACACAGGCTCAGCATTCACATGCAAAAGAACTGAGAAAAAGCACAGGCAGTATTTCAAAAAAAATATTGTTTACTAAAAATTGTAAAATAGGTAAAATATCAAACACAGAAAACATATATCAATAACTTACAGTCACATAAAATAAATGGGAAGTTACAGAACACAAACACGCCTAACACAAATACTTAAAAGTTCTTGCCTAGCTAGATGTTACCGTAAAGTGCCTGTTTCAGAGAGACCGAATGTCTCACTCTTCGAGAGGTCCAAAATTCAAAAAGCAATATTTCCCTCAGATGCCTGATCATTTCAACATCCATCTCACCATCCCCTTTGGTGAGGTCTTCCTATAACTTTAACTTCTACATAAATATCCACAAGGATGTACAGTATGTTATTACTGTGAAAAATCAGCAACTAGTAATTCCCCAAATTATGAGTCTCTTTGATCAAAGCATTTCCTTTGACATTTCATAACCCCACAATCAGTCACTGGTTCTCTTCTAAGTGAGAAAACCATAAAGGATCAACCAAGTGACTTCTCTTCTTGCGATGTAATAAAATGCATATTTAGTTTCCACCGTCAAAAGCAGGAACAGGTTATAAGGGGTAATAAACTGTCCCTCTAGAAGGATGTCTTAATTAGTGGTTTCCCTGGTCTTTTTCTCATATGCTGCTGCTCTAACCACACTGACACCTGAGGTCAAAAATCAAGCTTTCCTGCTGACTAGAGTGTCTTAGGCAGACCATTACATACCATTTATTTATAATACAAATATTGTACAGATAACCATAAGCAGGGGGAACAGCGTCCCAATGGATTGTGGGCATTTTAATAGCTCCAGCTTACTGAATTATGCCATTTTGTGACTTTCTGTATTGGAGGCAAGCAAGAAATTTGGAATTGTGCAATATGATGGCAACTTCAGCCAGCTTTGAAATTTTTATAGGACCGGGCTGGGATACATGGTCCCAACGGTTTGATCAGTGGTTATTACTTAATCCTGCCATACAAGCTGCTAATGATGAGCAACAGGATAAGCTTATTTGAGCTGTTTTTTGTACTTTCTTGAGGAGTGAAACCTTCAAACTTTTATGCAGTCTGTGTGCACCGGACTGGCCAGAGGATTTGTCATATCAAGAGCTAATGGCTAAATTGAATGCACTTTACAGTTTAACAACTTTTCCAAGGGCTGAACTTTATAAATTCTACAGTTACCACCAGAAACCAGGTCAGTCATTACAATCGTATTTGGCTGAGATCAAACGCTTAGCTCTCACATGTGAGTGGAGCAGGGAGCATCTTGAATCTAATCTAGCTGATAAGTTTGTTATGGGGTTGAATAACGAACATTATATTCAGCAGTTACTTTCTGTAAGTGTCAAGAAGTCTACTGAGGAACTTTTACATTTGGCACAAATGTATGAGGCTGCAGAAAATGAAGCACATGCAAAGATGGAAACTAAAAATGATGTATAAGTAGCTGCAGTAAACCCCAAATCAAAACAGATCAAACCTAAGTCTAAATCACTGTTTTCAAAGAAAATGTCAACCACGCCATCATTATGTGGGTCATCTCAGCATAGCAGGGACCACTGCAAATTCAGAGAAGTTCAGTGTCATGCATGTAAACATCAGGGACATATTGCTAAGGTTTTCAGGAGCAGGAGAACCATGGTAGTCAGTTCAGAGAGCCTAGACAGTGCAGTGGTTTCTATTGCACCACAAATGCAGACTAAAGATGTTCCTCCTTTCTATGAGTTACTTCAATTGCCACAATTGAGGCATCAGTTGCATTTAATGGTAGACTCTGCTTCTCCAGTTACTTTTATTAATCATCAAACATGGTCTGATCTGGATAAGCCACCACTGTCTCTTTGTAATAAGTTGCTGAATGCATTTGAAGGGCAACCAATTCAACCACTGGGCTCGTTTACCACATTGGTACACAAGACAGATTCTTCCAAGACTGATACACCTTTAACTTTTCTGGTTTCAAAAAGGGTGTCAACATTTTGGCCAGAGATGCCCAGATTCTTCTAAATATTCATGTTGATCCAGCAGAATTTGGCCTACTTGCTGCTGTCCAGGTACCACAAAGCAGTAATCTGTCCAAGCATGGGGAGATTTTAGACTTTATCCAGAGCTGTGGAAAGGCCTGGGATGTTGCACAACAGCTAAAGCCAAGCTAGTTACAAAGCCCAATGCAGTCCCTAAGTTTTGTAAACCACGGAAAATGAAAATTACGTATCTGCCATAATTCTTGATCTTTCTGTGTATCTTCAGCATTCATCACTACTTGGGTGTCTGGCCGGAGGCTAGGACCCCATGGGAGCTTTCTTTTCCTGGAGGCAGAGTCAACACAGAGGCAGCGCCACCCTCGAGGCCGACATATTACATGGTGCTCACGGGTTTGCCATTATCTGCCATCAGCTCTGCCTTGGTTCCAGTTCTGAACACTGGTGAGAGAGATAGGAAGGGGTGGAGGGGTGGGGCAAGGAAGCCCAAGGGATAGAGAAAAGGAATGGATATAAAAACTGAAAGGTGAAATAAATTACTAAGAGGACAGCAAAGGGAAAGAGAGAGAACAGCTTAAGGGATTTGGAGGAAGGGGACCCCAATCTCTGGGTGAAAAGAAAGAAAGGGTGGAAAAGGGAGGATAGAAAGAGGAGAATAAAGGTGGGAGGAAGGGAGCACACTGCCCCCAGTCAAGTCTGGATGCCTGGACCTTGAGAGGAGAGCTCAGATTTAAAACCTCCAAGCTGCAGAGAAAAGAAGCAGGTACAGGATTACCCCCCTACACAGCCAGGGTAGTCCCAAACTGGGCCTACACCTTAAAGGAGAAGGGATTGAGATCTAATCCAGCCAGACAGGTCAGACAGCATCCACCACTCCTGCCAAATTAAAATGGAATATCTCCATGAGGGGAGATAAAAAATACATTGGAGAAAAACAGGGGACCTGCCCTGTTAAAACTCAGCAGGGAGAAAGGTGTGTACAGACAACAGCTTAGGAGAGAGGAATCATCCCAAGGGGACATTAAAATAACAAGGAATTGTTGAGGGGGTACTCAGGAGTCCCCAATACCTCTCCCCATCTCAGACCCCCGGGGGGCAGAGAGCTGAGCCTTGAGAGGCAAGGGGGGGAGAGAGAGAGAAGACACCCCAAGACTCCCAAGGAAAAAACTCTTCCCCATCTGTCTCCAAGAGTCCTTCTCCTCCTAACCACAAGGGACAGGAGGAGGAGGAGAGGTGCTGGAGCACAACAAGAGAGACACACAGGGAGGAGGATCGCCCAGAGACAGAGGCTCCAGGGGGAAGGGAGTGGGATTTAGTGATGAATGGTGAAGATACTCAGAAAGATCAAGAATTACGGTAGGTACATAATTTTCATGTCTTATCTGAGTCAATCTTCACCATTCATCATCCTGATAGTGATGCGAGCCCAGAAGAACCAGCACCCAGCACAGAGTCCTCAGCCTCCAGTGGGGGTACACTGAAGGGGAGAACCCTTCCAGGTCTGGCTAGGCCTGGGACTGGTCTGGGTGAGGCGGGGATCTCTACAGAAACACCTGTTGGTCCGCAGCCCTAAAGTAGGTAAGGAAAAACTCAGCTGTGGCCCTGAATTGTGCCCAGGTGAGAGGCCCAGTAGGGCCAGAGATCCCTGGTAGAGAGGGAGAGGTTGGCAGAAGCAATGGGGCCAGGCTTCTCCTAGGAGGGGTGCTGCTCCTGCCTGGGTAGGGAACCTGACGGGAGGCCTCAAAAGAGGAGGAGCCCCGGTGGTCCCAGCTGACGTTGCCTGCTCCACTGGACTTGACCGGCCAACACTGTGCCCAGAGGAAATCCCCCTGTGAGGTAACCAGGACCATGTGAGTCTAGAAGGATGGCCCCTGACCTCCAAAGCAGAAGTCCCTCTTGAAGAGTCTCCAGGAAAGGAGCGAGGATCTACACTGTGACCCCTCCCAGAACCCAGGCGGATCTCAGGGAGAGGCCGCAGCACCGAACCCTGGCCACTCAACCCCCTCTGACTCCGAAAGGGCCCTCTTCCTCACAACCACCAGCCCAGGCAACTAGCAACCTTCAGCTGACCCCTGGGAGACAGCCGAAGGTACAGCACCCTCCCCTTCTTGGGATGCCCTGGACTGTCCTAAACTCAGACTGGCCAGGATCACCGAGGAGGGGGGTACCCCACCTGAAGGGACAGACATGTCTGTGGTCCCAGGCCATGCTGCAATGGCCACCTGGAAAACCAGAGGCTGGTCAGTCCCACTGACCCCAGAATTAACAGAACTTGCCTGGCCAACAAAGGGAGGCTGAGTGGGGGCCGAGGTGCTGGACGTAGAGGGATTGGAGGATTCAGATGAATCCGGGAGCCAGTCCAGATCAGACCCTGAGTCAGAGGAGGAGGACGAGGACTGAGAGGCCCAAACCCAGACCACTCCACAATCCCTCCCAGTCCCGGGGCCGCAAGTCACATCTCTAGCTCTGGCACCGTGAATGGCACCAGAGCCAGTAGTGGCACCACAATTCACGACGACCCTCTCCTCAGCACCCTCAATGGCACCAGAGTTGAAGGCAGCACCAGCCATGGCACTGCCCACCTCTCTGGTGCTGTGAATGGCACCAGAGATGGAGGCAGCACTGACCCCTTCCCCAGCAATGTGAATGGTGTCAGAGCCAGAAGCAGCACCGAGAACAAGCCCTGCACCACCCACGGTGCCACTCCCCTCCCTGGCACTGCGAATGGTGCCAGAGTCAGAAGCAGGGCTGAGGGATAACCCAGCACCGCCTGGGCCCCTGGTGCTGCAAGTGACACTGGAGCCAAAGGCAGCATCGACAGATGGTGTTGAGAATGGTGCCGGCCCGGGCCCATGGGCCCCAGAGCTTGACACCGGGGGAGCCTTCACTTCTGAGGAAATGATTGCCAAAATGGTACCTCCTGCCTGGCCCCCAAGAGGGCTGAACTGGGCCTCTTGCACTGTGGGAAGAGCCCGCATGGCATGGCTAGAACTGGTGTAGATCCCCTCCTCTGCAGGCCATATAGGACCGGGAGGGGACCCAGAGGAAGGGTTGAGAGTCCGTGCCTTTTCCTGCCGACTGCGAACCCACCCTCCAAAAGTCGGCTGCACATGTCCAACTTTGAATGTGCGCATTTCTAAAACCCAGCAAGCCACAGAAAAGCATGCATCGCAGTTATCCATATCGTGGCTTGGGCCCAGGCAGAAAAGGCACCAGTCATGCTGGTCCGTTACGGAGTAAAGACGGTTACAGGGATACCAACGCATAGGAGGCCACCCCACTTTTAACTTATTTTTGTCCCCGGGACGAGGCATGACCAGATGGAAATAAATCAAAAACTAATACTCGGCATCGCTTATAAAGAAAAAAGAACAATCTTACCGGAGACTCCTGAAGTGGCGCTGAGCAGAGCAAACAGAAACTGAGACTGAACTAATGCTACCAATGGACTAGGCCACAGAGTAGGCAACAAACACAGGTGATTTTCCAAGTCATTCCATGAGATCTTCACTCAATGGTGGGAGAAGAAGAACTGGGGCCAAGGTGGAGTCTATGGCAGTGCCACCCCTGCATTGACTCCACCTCCGAAAAAAAAAAAAAAGCTCCCGTGGGGTCCTAGCCTCTGGCCATATATCCAAGTAGTGATGGATGGTGAAGAATGATGCAGATAAGATCTCCCTTTTGCCTTTAAACCGGTCTTTGGGGCAGAATTGTACAGGCTGGAAAAAGAGGGTGTGCTGGAAAAGGTTTCAAGTTCAGAGTGGGCCACTCCAATTGTGGTGGTATCTAAACCAGGTGGTAAGGTTCGGATATGTGGAGATTTTTAGGTGACACTTAATCCAGTACTTAGCATAAATGTATTTCCTTTACCCATACCAGAGGAACTTTTTCATAGACTGAATGCTGGTGTGGGGTTCTCTAAACTGGACCTCACTGATGCACACCTTCAAGTGGAGTTAGATGCAGACTCTCAGAAATTGGTAGTGATTAATACACACCAAGGCCTGTACAAGTACAAATGGTTATGTTTTGGCCTTAGTTTCACACCTGCCATTTTTCCAAAAGTGATTGAGCAAATGGTGAGTGATATACCAGTGTTGCTTGTTATTTGGATGACATCATTGTCACGGGCAAGACAGAAGCAGAACCTTCAATTAACTTACAAAAGACTTTAGAGAGATTGCAACAGAGTGGATTGAGACTTAGGAGAGAAAAATGCCAATTTTGTCAACCAAGTGTCACGTACTTAGGTCACACTATTGACAAAATGGAATTTGTCTGAATGATGAAAAGGTGGAAGCCATTGTGCTCATGCCTGAACCACAGAATGTTTCAGAGTTGCGTTCATTCTTGGGTATGGTACGCTACTATGACTGATTCATATCTGGCTTAGCCACTAAATGTGCTATCCTAAATGAACTGTTACATAAGGGTACTCCGTGGAAGTGGACCAAGGGTTACAGTAAGGCAGTTCAAGCCATCAAGCTCTCTCTAACCAATGTGAATAATTTAACTCATTATGACCCTAACTTACCTATCACATTGGCCTATGAAGCTAGTCCTGTGTGTGTATATAGGAGCTGTCTTTTTCCATTCAGATCCAGAAGGAGTGGAGAAGCTGATAGCCCATATTTCATGCAAACTCACTGCAGCTGAAATGAATTATGCCCAGATTCAGACAGTGGTATTAGCAATTGTGTTCAGAGTCCAGAAATTTTGCCAATACTTGCTAGGACACAAGTTTCACCTGAAGACAGATCACAAGCCACTAGTGACAATTTTCAGCATAGGAAAAGGAATTCCAGAGACAGCCGCTGGCAGACTTCAACGATGGGCATTAGTTTTGTCTGCCTATAATTTCGATGTTACGTACCAACCAATGGACCAGCCTGGAAATGCAGATGCCTTGTCGAGGTTACCAATATCCAGAGAAATGGAGTTTGATGTGGGACTTAAACAGGAGCCATTAGTATGCCAGGTGGGGCCAGATAGTTTTCCAGTGCAATTAAAAGATATGGAGGACTCTACTGTTGTGTGTCCAATGGAGCTACAACAGTTAGATCAGCTTCCAGTACTAGCCAAGGACATTGCAAAAGCAACTAGTCAAGATGCAATTTTGAAACAAGTGTGTCAGTATACACTTGAGGGTTGGCCACAAGGCACTACTTGTTCGGCTGCACTACAACCCTACTATACAGAGAGACAACAGTTGCCCATTGCTGAGGGGTGTCTTCTATGGGGATTGCATGTCATAGTACCCCAATGTTATCACTCAAATGTGTTGACTCTTGCATGTGGGCCATCCAGGCATTGCTAAAATGAAATCCCTGGCCAGACTTCATGTATGGTGGCCTTCCATTGACAGAGACATTTATCAGGTTGTGCAAAGATGCAAAGGTTGTGCTGCATCAATGGGAAATCCGGCAGGAGCTCCAGTACACCACTGGGAATGACCTGAAAAACCCTGGCAAAGGTTGTATATTGATTTCGCAGGACCCTATTTAAATTCCATGTGGCTACTCTTAACTGATGCTTATAGTAAATGGCCAAACATTCACCAAATGTCTTCGACAGCTACGGAGAGTACCATCAAAGTGTTGAAATCTATCTTTGCTACCCATGGTTTCCCACAAGTGATTGCTTCAGATAACGGACCACAGTTCACATCTGTTGAATTCCAAGCATTTTGCTAACAACATGGTGTTCGCCATATTTTCTCACCTCCCTACCATCCAAGTTCAAATGGTGAAGCAGAATGCTTGGTTCAGACTTTTAAAAAGAGTAAGGACAAAGTTAATCCTACTACACTGACGGCAATACAAATAGCCCTTTTGGACTTTCTTGCGATGTATCGAACACCACCACATTGTGTCACGGGAATATCCCCTGCAGAATTGTTGTTTGGACATCAGATTCTAACTCAGTTGGATCTTCTTCACCCTCTAGGCTATAAGTCAGTAACTGAAATGATTCCTAAGATCAGATCCTTCAAACCCAATGCTGTTGTGTGGGTCAGGATATATGCAGGCCCAAAGAGATGGATAGAAGGCGTGGTGGAAAAAAAGTTCAGAAATGTTGTCTATAGTGTTCGACTGACTAAACAGAGGAGATTGAAAAAAACACGTGGATCAATTACGTACTAGAATTGAGACAGAACAAAAAAGGGATACCCAGAGTCGGGGTAGTTATCCAGCATTATTTCTTCCAGAACAAGAACAGGAAGAGATAGTGGAAGCACAACATTTGAGACAAGATGTGACTGATGTTAATCAGATTCCAGTGCAACAGCCTCGAGTCCTACTATGTTGGTCAGGACATATAAGACATACACCAAAGAGAAAGGACTTGTAGAGATATAGCCTAATGATACAGACTAACTAAAGGGAAATTGCAATAATAACTAATAGTTTCATATTACTTCTGAATTATTGATTTAAGAACTTCCAAGCTAAGTCAGTAGGGATTGTTATGTGTAGTATAGCTTTAAGAAATGCTAGAGACAGTACAGCTTTAAGAGAATGTGCACTTCCTGTAAGTGTGCCTGTGTTTGAGGCCAGTTTCCTCTTGTATGTGCTGCTGAATGGAAGTAAAAAGAGAAGGCCTAGATTTCAGTGTGGTGTGGTTTTCTTACTACCAAAACCCTTGTGTGTTTGAGGTACTTATTTTCGGCCACCAAATACAACACTTTAAACCTAATCAGATGTTATAGACTGCCATCTGCGGGTACAGATATTTTGCCTCATCTGCATCATATCCTGGATGCTGACACAAATGAAGCTATAATCCTAGGTGATCTGAATCTCAACTGGTTGACTGCTAAATCAGCTTTTGGAAACCTAAGTGATGAACTGGGTTTGACCCAGATAATCACTGAAGTCACAAGGTCTTGTCTTAAAAATCACACCATTGATTCACTACTAGATGTAATCTTGACAAACAGACCTCATAAAATTGTTCAACATGTGGTCTAGCACAATGATCTCAGCAATCGCGATATAGTGGTCAGTGTCAGGAATTTACCCCAAATCAAGAATACTAGTAAGGTGATGATCAAAAGATCTTTCAAGAACTTCAATTATGATGACTTCCTAAGGAATTTAAGAGGCACTAACTGGCAGCAATTCTATTTAGCCTCAACAACGACTGAGGCCATGTCAGTCTTTATCTCCACCATCAGTGCTATCATCAACAAACATGCACCCCTAATCACATGCAGAGTGAAAAAAGCCTTATATCCCTGGTTTAATGGGGAAATAAAGAATTTGATGTTAAAAAGGGATAAGATATGGGCAACAGCAAGGCGCACAAAATCTCCAGAGGACTGGGCAGTCTTCAGATCCAGATGTAATGCATGCACCAAAGTGGTCAGAAAAACCAAGGAGAGCTATTATATAAACATCCTTAAATCAGCTAAAGGTAATCCTGCAAAAATCTAGCATACTTTTAAACTTGTGGAACGGAGTAAAGTGCCTCCAACCCTCCCTAATACTATCATTCACCATGGCATCTCTATCATAGATAAAGACACTATTCTACACAAGCTTAATGATCATTTCACCACAGCAGGCCTTGCATTCGATTCCTCACAGGCATCCACTCTACAATCAACTATTAAACAGCCACCCTCACCGACCAATGCCCCTCCCTATGCTCCCTTTACCTTCACAACAATCACCTTTAAACAGGTGGAGGATCAGCTCTTGAAGTTAGATATCAAAAAAAGTGCGTGTGCAGATAACATTGACCCTTCTTCTTGAGGTTGGGTTACTACTACCTTACCATCCCAATAACTCAATTATTTAACTTATCACTGACAGAAGGCACAGTTCCCTGAGGACTGGAAGATAGCTCGTCTAATCCCACTTTTCAAATCAGGTGACCCAAGAGACCTAAATAATTAAAGGCTGATTTCAATCCTGCCAGCATTCTCAAAGCTCCTGGAAAAACTGGTCAGTATGCAAGTCAGAGAATATTTGGATAAGTACCAGCTGGTAAGCCCATCCCAATCAGGTTTCAGACCACATCACAGCACCATCTTGGCGCTTTCTAAAGTTATGTGTGACTGGCATGAGGCTATGGATAATAAACAGATCACTGATGCTGTTTTCTTGGACCTGAGCAAGGCCTTCAACACCATGGACCATTTCCTCCTGCTAGATAGTCTTAAAGTTCTAGGATTGGATGACTGCAGTAAGATGGTTTGCAAGCTATCTTGGAAATAGATAACAATGAATCAAGGTTAATGGATCTCTCTTGTTGCTACTCCCACTATTAAGAGGAGTTCCACAGGACTCCATCCTGGGACCCCTGCTGTTCCTGATTTATGTAAATAATATGAGTAAAGACATTGATGACTCCAATAGCCACAAATTTGTGGACAATACTGTCCTTTTTATATTAAAACCATCCGCCGAACAAGTCTGTTCTGCTCTTCAGTCTGATTTCAACATACTTCAGCATAATTTATGAACATCCAAACTTCTGCTGAATGCCAGTAAAACCAAGATTATGTTCTTTTAGCCACCGAGGGCTCAACTGACACTTTCCACTAAAAGACCACCTATGCCCATTGTCACACTCTTAGGTGACATTATTCAGGTGGTAGATAATTTCAAATATCTTGGATTTATTCTTGGCTCCCACTTATCCTTTTTCTCCCATATCGATGCATTGGCAAAAAAGCTAAGAATGAAACTTGGTTTCTTTTACAGGAACAAATCTCTGTTTTCATGAAGGTCCAGAACTGGGTTAGTACAGGCCACATTCCTACTCCTCTTGGACTACTGCGGATATCATTTATAATAGCTGCACGCTCACAAATCTCCACAAGTTGGACATTCTATTCCACCATGCCATTTAGTTTATAACCAGTGGTCCAGCCAGAACACATCATTACACTTTGTACAAGGAGGTGAACTGGATGTCAGTGGTAGCCAGGAGCCTTACTCACACGTATATCTGGATATACAAAGCAATCCTAAATAAACTGCCCTCTTACATTAGCACTGGCCTCTGCTATTCACATAGTGTGTATGCCCTCAGGAAATGAGATTATATCACTTTTGCAGTTCCAAATCCCTGCTCACGCTACGGCAGGGCAGCCCTGAGCTATGTCCTCCCATCCTTCTGTATGGAACAAGTTTCAATCCACATTAAAGCTCCAGACTCTCATACCATTAAATGCCTTCAAAAGGCTTATTCATGAACTTACTCATGACACCTGCCAATGTACCTAATTTCCTCCAACTAGCCACTTCTCCTCTTCGTCCCATGGCCTTTGGATCGTGGATACTGCACTTACACTCTCATGCTTTTCCCATGTTATTTATCCCTTGTTCCTCCCACTTGTGACTTGCAAACTCCTTTTCCTACTGTTTCTTCACTGCCTCCTCTGAATTTATTCCTACTAAACCCTCTTACTCGTATTATGTATCCTAAATCTACTGTCCCACTAATTGGATGTTGGACACTCTCCCTATTATTTGATGTATGTATTCAATGTACCCTATATAACTGCCCTGAACTGGATGATGTTTTAGTTGTGCTAGCTTTTGTTATTAGATGTTTTTGTATTACTCTCTGCTTTTTACACTGGGGTGGCAGGGGGAAGGGTTTAGATGGACAGGTGAACCCTTAGGGAAGGATTACAGGGAGTGAGCATGGTGAGAGGATATCCAATACTAGTTTTATGACCAGTTACAGGAGGATAAGTGCAGTGGACACTGAGACACCCCAGCAAACCAGGTGCTAGTACGCTACAAGGTACAGGGACATGTGGAGGATAATTTCAGGAAGTTCCAAAGGGAGGCTTTGAAGCTGGGATGGGAGAGAGAGGACCGGGTGAGGGCTGGAAGCTAGTTCCATATTTTTGGGGCATAGGTGGTGAAGTCCCGATCCCCCATAAGGGAGCGAGTTCTAGGAACCAGGCAATCCAGTGTTGCCCTAGACCTAAGATGGTAGGATGGGGTGCCAGGGTTGAGGGGAAGGGCGAGGGCAGAAGGGGTGGCTGATCTGACTATGTTGTCGATGAAGTTCCCAAGTACGAAGGTGTGGTGCTTCTCTGGAGGGAGACACTCCAGGCATGTGTAGAGATCACAGCGGCGTGTGAAGGGAGGGGTGGAAAGCCAGAAGCAGCAGATGTTGTTGTAGGCTGTGTCCCATTTCAAGAGGCTGGATTTAGGTACTGGGGCAAAGATTACTAGCCCATAGCAGAGCGTAGGGAGGAGGACCCCCCTGGCTAGGGCCATACGAGCTGCTGGAGTTAAGCAGTTTTTGGCTGTGTAAGAGAGACCAAGCTTACCATTAGTTGCCTTGCAGATGTTCCGAATGTGTAGGGAAAGATCAAGCTGCGGGTCCAGAGTGACGCCCAGATACTTGACAGTGGTCACTGTCTGCAGGGGGGAGCCGACAGCCCAGTAGATTTGAAGCGGAGCAGTGCAGGATTTTGTCTTGTTCTAGGAACCAAAAAGCATGGCTTGGGTTTTCTTGAGATTGATGGTAAGTCTATGTTCCACCAGCCAGGATTGGATGCGCTTGAAGTTGAAATTTAGTTAGGGGTTAATGGTGGCGATGTCCCGGGCACTGGCCAAGATGACAAGGTCATCCGCATACAGGGCGGTATGCCCATGGAGAGTGACGGATGGTAGTTTGTTAATTGTTAACAATGTAACATGTTAATTTTCATATAAAATATGTCAAAACTTCCTCTTTGCCTTTTCTTACAATAGTTGTGGCCAGTGCTTGCCATGTTGCAAGTACATTAATCCCCTCAACAGGAGGCATTTCTTCGGAATCAATGCACAGTTGGGTGGTGGGAGCACTCAGCCTTCGGCCTTATGCACCCCACCATGCATTAATTCCTAGGAAATGCCTGCTGTCTTGGGGATTAATGCTTACTTTGAGTACTGCAACAATGTGATCCAGAGTTGTCATGTATTACTGGCTCTCTAGTGTCACTTATTAACTCTAGACAGAACATGCCCCCTCACACTGCAAGCTGCTTTTACTTTTTACAGATACGGTGTGAGTAGCAGGAAAATGGAATGCAGGAATGACTGGAAAAGCTACATGCTGAGCTGCTAAATCAAACAGGAAATCGTGATGTGTTAGCTAATAATGATGCAGGTTTTGACAAAGCCATGGTAGATATTGATCATAGTTACATTCCTTCAATGTATAGTTCATTTGCTAGGATATTTCACATTTCCTGAAATGATTTGTATTTGGGGATATCCAGTTGGATATTCAAGAGATACACAGAACACAGTTAAGTCTAATGTGTCTATAAAACAATTGCATACTATTTTTTTGTACAGAAATTACTTAAAATATATCAGATTTTTACTAAAGGCTTATTGAAAGTGATTGCTGGTTTCCTGCAAACAAATTACTATTGGCATTGGCAAGACTCAAATATCACACAATATTCACTATTGCCTAACCCAATTAATCTTACAATGCACATGTATGAACATCAAACAGCCTCAAAAATCCACAACCCTTGAATTAACCTTTGACAGCAGATCTCAGTTTTTCTGTATTTCAGGTATATTACCAGACTTCTTCAGTGACCATTAGGTAGCCTTCTGCACAAGGCAAAAATACAGAATAAGGAGATCTCAAAATGTAATGACTTACAGGTGTTAAAAAATGTGGTTACACCAAATTCATGACCGAATTACAATCAGAACTCTGTGAGAGAACAGTCCCACTCTTAGAATCATTGATAAACCATAGTTGTATATGGTTAAATCATAGTTAGACACAATCAGTGACCATCATCATTTATGGGTTGTCCATGTTTTTAACCATGGTTATCCATGGAAAACCACTGATGGTAAATGTCCTAGGGACAGACAATGGACAATACAGTATGGGTATTTTTCAAACTGACCATGGTCATCCATGATTGTTAATTTCAAAATTTCCTACATTTTTAAATAAATTTCAAACCACTCAGGTAAGTTATTTATGTATTTATTTATTTAGTTATTGAATTTTGTTGACTAGGTGGGCCCACTGAGACTAGAAGTCCCTTTTTCAGGGGCGACCTGGAATTAATCACATGGATGGAAACATAACCAAATACAACAGTAAGTCAATAAGCAATATCTGCGGCCATATAACAACAATAAAATCACAGGGTTATAAGATTAACAAAACATTGCATCATTTACAATAGAGAGCTAACATACAGTCAGCTCTTAGGTTATAGTACAGCATGTACATGCATAGCAGCAAGTACTATACATTTCAGTCAAAGAAAATACAAAACAAGTAGGGACATGTCAATGATTGCAAGTACATAGACTGTGCTCAAGGGAGGAATGTCATAAGCCCTTTTTTTGAAACCAAAAAGAGAGGAACAATCTTGGAGACTGCGAAGCACACATTAAGCATAGGGGTTAATGTTAAGCTGCCGCCCCTTTAAGAGCACTTAGAACCTGCAAGTAGCAAATTGTTGTATTGCGTGGCAGTGTCATGTCAGTCAGAGAAGTCAGTCAGTCTAGGGCTTTCTATTTATTTTTATTTATTTATCAAGTCTAGGATTACAAATACCTTTGAGCCTTGGCTCTTTTACAAAGGGTTCCACTTCAGAGAAATACAAATTATGGGGAACATCAAGACAGACATTACAACAATGTGGATATTGCAAACAGAGTACAGATTAGCACAATTCAAGGGTAGCATTGTAACAAGGCAGCCAGCGGCATTTGTCAGAGAAAACAGACAACAGATAAGAAGTACCAGAGTCATAGGGAGAGGGAAGAGGGGAGGGGGGAGAAGGAATGTAGGAAGGGTGGGGAGAGGGTGAAAAGTGCAGCATTGGGTATACCAAGAAGTGAAGGTAGAATCCAGTGGGGGGGGGGGAAACTAGAGCAGAAAGGGAAGTGGAGAAACAAGGTTAAGTTGGGCAGTCACAGGAGCTGTTGGTAGTGAGATAGTCCCAGAGCCTAATTTTAAACATACCAATTGTTGGGGCAGAGGAGATGGTTGAGCTGAAGCCACTGAACCAGAGTGGCGCTCGATAAGCAAAAGAGCATTGTCCCTGTGAAGTGTGACAGTGGGGGACTTTCAGTAGCTGTAGTGTGGATCTCCCTCATGAGGCTTGCCCTCATGAAGAGAACATCTGTACAGAAATAACCAGTATTCTTTATTTTATGCATCCGTCCAGTTATTCCTATGGTCCAGCATGGTGTCCTCACCAGCAGCAACTGAAGGGTCTGGCAGACCACAGAGAACATAAGGGGTCTTTTAGTGGCAAACCCAAATACCAAAACACCACAACAGTTACTTGAAGGGCATTCCACAGGGAAAGGGCAGAGTAAGCAATTGATCTTTTGCCCATACAAGACCTCGTTCTCAATATCTCAGGTAGGGTACAACAGGAAGACTGGAGCATTCCTCAAGAGGGTTTAATTGCCTATACATCAGTGAATCTGGGAGGGGTAGCACCTTTGACTAGTCTGAACGCCAGGCACAGAAGAAGGTAGTTGAATCTCCTTTCAAATGATGGCAATTTAAGGAGTGGAAGACATCACAATGGTGCTCTCTTTGTGGGACACCAGAAGCAGACCAACCAATTTTATTGCATAGAACCTTTCGCTTATTTGTTTCAGAGCACCTTAGGGTTTGCAAAATTAGGGCACTATACATTAGAACTGGAAGTAGCATGTTGTTGGGAATAGCATGCTGTGAATCCTTGGACATATAATTAATCCATCCATAAAGTAAGTCAATTTTCTGGTGCAGGGACTTTAAAATATGATCTACATGGACTTCCTGGTCCATATGCACTCCAATATTTTTAATTGAGTCAAGTTCTTTAATTGGAACTCCAGTGGATGTGGTAGCAGGTAAGAAAATGTTGACTAGCAGTACCCAGGTACCAGGAACCAAACAGGATGGTACTGGTTTAACTTGCATTTAGGACTAGCTTTTCACTAGTGAATCATTTTTCTAATTTCCAGAAACTGGTGGAAATCTGAGTAATGATTTGAGTAACATCACCAGAACATCTATACAGCATGGTATCATCAGTGTACAGCAGTAGATTAGCTCCACCAGAGTTGCTAGGCATATCATTAATAACTAGGGATAACAGCAAAGGACAGACAATGGAGCCTTGGGGAAAACTGTCCACTATGTGCCTATGCATAGCTGGACACCCTGCCACTTAACCTGTTGAGATTTATTTGCTAGGTAATGGATGAACCACTGACATGAGAGGCTATCGAGACTAAACAGTTTTAACTTAACTAACAGGAGACTATGATTTACCAAATCAAAGGCTTTGGTAAGGTCTAGAAATACAGCACCTGTCAACTGCCCTTCGCCCATAGGCTAAGTATATCATTAGACAGCCTAATCAATGTAGTGTGTGTGTGTGTACTAGGATTTTTCTTTAAGCCACGCTGCCTGACTGCAAAAAGCTGATGCTGCTCCTTATACCCCTGTAGCTGGTTGTAAACTAGCCTTTCATGTACCCTGGCCAAAGAACTAAGCAAGGAAGTGGGGTGGTAATTTTATACAGGTTTCTTGGAACCCCATTTGTGCACTGGAACCACTAGGGCCACTTTCCAGTGTTCAGGAATTCTTCCTTCAACTAAGGTTTTGTTAAACAACGTCTCAACAGAAGAGGCAATAACAGGGGAGATAACTTTAAGAGCTTTGGCTCAAGTTTATCATGTTCAATTGAGCCTTCAGCCTTTAAAAGTTTTAAGAGGGTCTGTCACAGTGTGTGTGGGAATAAACTTCAGATGAGGCAAATTCACAGTTTTAAAACACCGTGGTGTGATATTTGTTTTTCTAAAGTTAGAAAATAATCATTGAAAACAAAATATTGCAAAGAAAATCACTACTTAACATCAGTATTTTCTCACATAATATAGTCCTGGATCTTAGAGTTCCTACGACCCTTCTCATCTGCATTCAAGAGCTTGTCTACAGTAGTACCCCCCTCTTTCACTCTCAAGACTGAACTCAACAGGACTCCTGGACTGAACTCAATGAAGAGGTTTTATATCTTTTGGTGGGGTCACCTGACTGAGCCCTTTCTATTTACATGTTTGGACATGTTGTTTCAAAACCAAGTGGGGGGGGGCTGTTTCAGGGGACTTTCTGGTTCAGTTAAAGGTACAGTGTATATATACACAGATACTGACTCTCTATATCTCTGATTCACAGTGACTAAGCACTTCTATAAAGCATACCACATTCTTTTGTTCAGCCTCATACATAGAACCTTATACAGTAACAGGTTTATAGTGTGAACTTATGAAAATACCTTAAGGATTTCCTATAACTGTACTAATCATGAAATTATTATTGTTTTATATGGCTTCTGAATCCTTTTTATTTAAAAAGGCTTTATTAATTGTATTTATTATTTAAAATAGCCTTCATACTTTTAGTACACAAAAATGCACTTAAGCACATTACACAACAACTCTCTGGGTGTTTGGCATCATTCCAGGGACTAAATAGATGGAAATGGAAAAAGAATGAAAAGAGAGAACTAGTAGGAAGTTTAGTAGGGATAGTAAAGAGCTACCCTAAGTGGTTGACCTAGGGTGGGGAGGAGGAGGAGAAGAAGAAGAAAAGGAAAGAGAAAAGCATTGAGTGTTGCACAAAAGAAGTTTTGGTAGCTAGGAAATAAGGAGATAGAAAAGTGGCCCATCAGTCACAGCCAAGGATGTAGCCTAACTCTGCCACACACCTCCCTCTCTCCTTAAGAAAAAAACAGTTCTCAAAACTATACTGTTTTTTTAAGAACCCCTCTCAATCATAAATATTGTACCAAAACAGTAGAATGGGGGTTGGTTGAAATGCAGGGTTCAGCACTGTGTTTGGCCTTTTTAAATGTCTTTATAAGTGACATTGCAAAGGGACTGGAAGGAAAATTATGCCTCTTTGCAGACGACACAAAGATCTGCAACAGGGTTGATACACAAGGGGGTGGAAAGGATAAAAAGGGACTTGGCAAGGTTGGAGGAATGGTCAAAAGTATGACAACTTAGATTCAATGCAAAGACGTGAACTGCTCATATGGTGTGGAGTGCTGAAGCATGAGCAACTTGGCCAGAATGGTGGTGGAGAGCAAGGTTCTAATCCTGGTCTCCAAAATTTTGGGAAATTCTACAAAGTATTTTTTCACAGACAGGGTGGTGGATCTGTGGAACAGCCTATCAGCGGAAGTGGTCGAAGGAAATACAGTACAGGGATTCAAAAGTGCATGTGATAAGCATTAAGGCATCCTGCTGTACAACAGAGCAGGGAAAGGCAGTCCAGATAGGAGTAGGGATTGTCAAACCAAGTAGGGAAATGGGCAGACTAGATGGGCTGCATGGTCCTTATCTGGCAACAGATTCTATGTTTCTATGTTCCTATATAAAATAATGCACCTGGGAAACAAAAACCCAGGGGAAGAGTACACAATGGGGGCGGAGGTATTAACAACACAAATGGAAAGGGACCTGGGGGTAGTCATATCAGATGACCTAAAGGTAAGCAAGCAATGCGAGAAGGCAGTAAGGATGGCTGGGGATACTGGGATATAAAGGGAGAGGCATCACCAGTAGAAAACAGGAAGCTGTTATCCGTCTGTACAGACAGTTAGTGAGACCCCATCTGGAGTACTGCGTGCAGTTCTGGAGACCCCCATCTCTGCAAGGACAAAGACAAGATGGAGGTAATCCAGAGGAGGGCAATTAAAATGGTGCAGGGTCTGCAACAGAAGTCATACGAAGAGAGACTAAAGGAGCTTAATATGTATTCCCTTGAGGAAAGGGGGGGGCATGATAGAAACTTTCAAGTACCTCAAGGGAATCAACAAAGTCCAAGAGGGTAGCATCTTCCAGAAAAAGAGATGTGCAAGAACAAGGGAAAACAATCTGAAGATAGAAGGAGACAGCTCTGGGGCAATGTATTTTTCACAGAGAGGGTGGTGGACGCATGAAACAGCCTTCCTGAGGCAGTCATGTGGTCAAAAACAATATGAGAATTCAAGAATGCATGGGACAGACATAAGGCAGTTCTGGTGGGGGGTAGGAAGAAGTAGGCTGTTGGTTAACTAGGATCTGCAGCTTTTCCAACAGGTAGGGAAATGAGCAGACTAGGTGGGCCAAGTGGTCCTTATCTGCTGTCAAAGTCTATGTTTGTTTGTTTTTCTCTCACCTACTATGAGAGCTTCACCCCAGGGTCCCTTAATTCAGCTATTTTTAGTATCATCCATCATACCAAGTTACTGCAATATGACAATACTTTCACAATATTACCCTGGGTCTGTCATACAGTTCAGCACAGTACCCATCTATGCTTTCAGATGACTTCAGTCTGTAGTGACTCTCTACCCACTAACTATTTCACTCTGGTTACTACTCAGACACTTCATATGTAATATCAGGCACCCTTCAATAGGCATCGTTTCAGCACCCATCACCTGGCATTGTTTCAGAACCCATCACTTGGCATCATTTCAGCCCTGTGCACCCACTATCTTACCTTTATCAGCACATTAAAAAAGAGGAAGTAATACACAGCAATTTTATGCTGACTTCTAGCTTCCTCCATCTAGCTGTCAGGGTGGCCGTACAGGCCTATGCCATAACTTTCTCCAGGGCGAGTTGTACTCAGCTCTAACCCCATTCTAACACATTGTTTTCACTCAGGGGCCCAACCATAGGTTCCACCCTATACCTAGATCCTCAGTTTATATCATACAGTATAGACATTTATTTTATGTTATACATTTCATGTAATCATTTCATTTATCCATTTCCCTTTCATATTTTTTCTGGTAGGCATATGAACATACATATGAACATACAAAGAAGCCAGCAGAAGAAGGCCATTTGGTCTATCAAATCTGCTCATATTGCAGGGTCCACAGCTTGAGCTAATGTCCCTGCCCTCCCTACTTACTCCTCCCATCCTCCCTACCAATGATCCTTACCTTCCCCTTATGCCTATCCCAGCCTCTCTTAGAGCTGCCAACTGTCTTCAATGAGATGATCTCTTCCGGCAGCACATTCCAAGTGTCCACCACCCTCTCTGTCAAGAAGTGCTTCCTGATCTCCCTCTTAAACCTCCCACCGTCCAGCTTAAGACTATTTCCCCTCGTGTTATGGCTGCCACTCAGCTAAAAGCGACTCTCTTTATCAACCTAATTTTTCCCTTTTAAGTACTTGAAGGTCTCAATCATGTCCCCTCTCTCTCCCCTGTCTTCCAGGAAGTACATGTTCAGTGCCCTCAATCTCTCCTCATATGCCTTACCCTGCTGACTGGCAATCATCTTTTTAACCCTCCTCTGGACCCTCTCCAGCAGGTTAATATCCTTTTTGAGATGTGGGCACCAATACTGAACTCCATACTCTAGATGCTGTCTAACCAGTGACCTGTACAACGGCAGTATAACCTCCTCTTTCCTACTACTGATCCCCCTAGATATGCATCCCAGCATCGTGTTTGCCTTTGCTGCTGCTTTCTTGCACTGCATGGAGTGCATCAGGTCACTAGTGATCATCACTTCCAGGTCCTTCTCCTCCTCTTATGCAGATACTCGTACTCTACCTAGGTAGTACTCTGTCCTGGGATTCTTGACTCCAATATGCATAACTTTGCATTTTTTTGGCATTGAAGCCAAGCTGCTAGATCCTGGACCACCTCTACAACTTGTCCAGATCTTCCTGTAGGTCCTGTATCCCTTCAGCTGTGTCCACTCTCCCGAAGAGCTTGGTGTCATCCGTGAATAAATACATTAGACAAGGAACCTTCACATGCTGAACATCAACCAGCCAGTTCCTAACTCCCAAAACCTTTGGGGTTTCCTTTCTACCCTTATTTGTAACATACCAGGGGTTTCCTTTCAACCTGTACACAGTTCTGGTACCCTCAACTGACTGTACTAAGCACCAGCCTTAAAAGTTATATTCATTTTAAAACATTACATGTTTCACACATTTCATCCCATATCACAGGGGGTTAAAAACCTGGGAAATTCCCTTCAGCCACCATGGTGTCTTCCCTGTTGCTTATAGTCTTCACCCCGGTATGCATATGTTCTGAAACAGTCTTACCTGGGACCTTCATCTCACCATCCTCCAAGTAGCAGCAGCCCAGAAAAATGGGCAACAACGGGATCTCAAAAGTGGCTGGCAACAAAGGTTCCATCAGGGGTCCTCCTCCTCTAGAACTCATGGATCCTGGTCCTCTTGCTCCACCATGAAATCCTCCAGTTGGAAACCCTCCATCAGCACCTGGTAGTGGTGCTCTGTCTCTCTCTCTGGCATTGGTCCACCTCTGAGTTCCATCATACTCCAGTCCAGGCAATAGCTCCTCTCCAGTTCTCCTCACCTGGGCTCTGGTATGCACACTGGTAAGCCTCTCCTCCTTCAACAGATCCTTGGCATCCACGAGATCCTGTAGGTATGCCATCCTGCTCTTTGCCCCATGTCTGGATACCACGACTGGTATCTGGGTACTGGTCTCCCCCTTGTTTCTCTGGACAACTAGAACTATCCCATTCCTGACACCAAGTTTATCACAGCATGTGGGAATAAACTTCAGATGAGGCAAATTTACAGATTTAAAACACACCGTGGTGTGATATTTATTTTTCAAAAGTTAGAAAAATAATAAATGAAAACAAATAAATCACAAAGAAAATCACTACTTAACATCAGTAGTTTCTCACATAATACCATCCTGGATATTAGAGCCCCTAAGACCCATCTCCTCTGCATTCAACAGCTTGTCTACAGCAGCACCTCTCTCCTTCACTCTCAAGACTGAACTCAAATGGACTCCTGGAATGAACTCAGTGAAGAGGTTTTATAGCTTTTGGTGGGGTCACCTGACTGAACCCTTTCTATCTACATGTCCGGACATGTTTTTTTCAGAACCAAGGGGGGGGGGTTGTTTCGGGGGATTTCCTGGTTTAGTTAAAGGTACAGCATATATCTATATCCACAGATATTGACTATATCTCTGATCCACTGTAATTAAACACTTTTATAAAGCATACCACATTATTTTGTTCAGCCTCATACATAGAACCTTATACAATAACAGGTTTATAATGTGAATTTATGAAAACACCTTAAGGATTTTTTATAACTGTACTAATCATGAAATAATTGTTTTATATGGCTTCTGAATCCTTTTTTTAAAAAAAAGGTTTTATTAACTGCATGCATTACTATTTAAAATAGTTTTCATGCTTTTTGTACACAAAATGCACTTATGCTCTTTACACAACACCTCTCTGGGTGTTTGGCATCATTTCAGGGACTGAATGGATGGAAATGGAAAAATAATGAAAAGAGAGAACTAGTAGGAAGTTTAGTAGAGATAGTAAAGAGTTACGCTAGGTGGCCAACCTAGGGTAGGGGGGGAAAAAGAAGAAAAGCAAAGAGAAAAGTGTTAACTGTTGCACAACAAAAGTTTTGGTAGCTAGGAAATAAGGAGATAGAAAAGTGGCCCATCAGTCACAGCCGAGGGTGTAGCCGAACTCCGCCACAGGGGCAGCACCTCTTTTCTCTTTATCATCTGGAAATGGAACTCTGGGTACTGGCAATCTATAGTAGGCTGATTAGACAAGGGAGGAGATAGCTCAAGGGAGTGGGGCCTGAACCTATCTAGGTTACTAAAATGTTGATGAAGGCGTTGATAGTACCCCGGGGTCAAGGTAGGTCATACCATCAGCCACTATATCACATTCAACAGAACTGGTGTGACCTATCAGGAGTGCATTAATTTGTGCCCAGAACCATTTGGGACCAGACAAATTCTTGTCCTGGAGGGGCCTTAAGTATTTTCTTTTGGCAGCTTTCAGGTCCCTTTTACAGACATTCCTGAGTTCCCTGTATTTATTCCAGTCAGATGTGAGACCAGAGCTTTTAAAAAAAAAAAACAACCTCCAATCCTTATCTCTTGCCTTCCTAGATTTCTTGAGGTAGTCGTCTAGCCACTTTGACTATTGACCCTTTACCCTAAGCTACTTGAAGGGAGCATTTGGATTGGCAGCAGAGAGGAAGTTACCCACAAAGAAATGCAGGGCAGAATCCACATCAGGAATGGCTCTAACTGTGGCCCATTGTATGCCTGATAGGGTAGTCAGGAAGGAGCTTGCATCAAAGTTGGAGTAATCATGGGCCATGAATACCTCGAGTGGAGATTTAGGAGAGGCATTGTTCCAAATACAGAAGATTGGGGTGATCACTAAGGGAGTCTGCACATATGCCTCCAGCTCTAATCCATTCTGGTTTGGAGACAAGAGTCCAGTCAAGAAGGGTATGGTTACCCATTTTGTCATTTATTCTAAATGGCTCTGTAATAATTTGGGTAAGATGGGTCTCTAGTAGGACAGCATTGAGCCCAACCCCTGACTCAGAGATTCAGTTTATATTGATGTCTCTGAGTAATATAAAATCACCTTGAGGTACATCAAACAGAGGCAATATGAGGGAAGCAAGGGCAGAGTTTGCCACCTGACGGCTGGCATTGGATACCTTTGGAAGAGGCCTGAAATCCTTCCTCTTTCAGGAGGCTCATGCACTCTGTAATACTCTGCTGGAAATTCACCTACTCTTTTGGAAATTCACCTACTGACTAGATTCGAACCATTATTTTAAATACTTAATTATTTATAATTATTTATTTATTTTAGTTTTTTTAATAATGAATGTTTTATTGTTATTTTAATGCCTGTTTTCTTCTTTGTTAAGAACTCGGAGCTCCTGGGATTGGGCACTATATAAAGAAAGTTTACTACTACACAACCCACATATAATGACTTTGTGTCCCCAGGGAGTAAGTTAATTATTACAGGTTTGCATTCAGAATGTTCTAGGTCTGGCATGTTGCCAGTTTGGCACTGAGGGAGGATCTAATATAGAGAAGGACAAAACCCCCTTTTTTATGGATCCTATCCTGCCTGAAAATGGAGTACCTGGATAACTCTACCACATCAGGGAGAACAGAAGGTTTAATCCAGGTCTCAGAAATGGCAGCTAAGTCAGGGGTATACAGATAACCCACCCTTCAAGCTCTTGGAACTTGGGCCTAAGACTGCTTATATTCATGAGTACTAGCTTTAAACCCCACATTTTGGACCAGCATATATCAGACAGGGAGCATAATCTATGATTTAATTTTTCCAACAACTTTAACACCCACTTATGAATGCATATTAACCACACACACTTTGAAATACCTTTCATTTACCTATCCATTGCTGCTGTTCTTCTTTCTGACAGAGTCTCTCCTCATTCATAAGTGATAGACTGGCCTAATTACTATTTATACCACCATAAAATTAAAACTCTTTAAATGTGTGCTAAATTCTCATATTCATATTTCATGCTTAAATAATACTTTCCTTCGGTAAACCTAATTGTTCTTCATACTTAAATTGCAAACATATTTTATTATTGTGATTTTTTTTATATTCAGTGTGTTAAATTCTACATTCTGATATGCAAATAATTTATATAAATTTGATTGCTATCCCATATTCTTATGACTATGGACAAATCATGGCCAAACATGAATAAACCATGGTTGACCATGAGTCTTGAACATTCAGAAAACATTTTTGGAAAGGCCATAATACACAGAGATCATGCTTAAAGAATTCAGTACCATCCTTGACCAAGAACAGAGCCAGATGGAACCAAAATAATTTATTAATTAACTTGATCTGTTGATAAACTATAGCTTTTAGGAATACAGCTGCAACGTTAATATAATTCAGAAACTGTTTTTTTTACTTTGAGAAACTAAACAAGATGTGATAGGTAGCTGTTATTAAAAGATATGATAAGAAATGCCATATATTACTGAAGTTTAAGAACTGTAAACTGATCTAATCTAATCTGGAGCTGAAATCTCTTAACAAGTTTTAAAGTTATCTAGACCCCCATAAAGTGCTTAAGTAGACCCATTTCAAAATGGCATGCCCCCTGAACAGTGACATTTCTACAGCGACATGCATCAATATCGACAACAGCACCATGCCACTGTAGAAGTGCCCATGGGAACGGGAAACCCCTTCCCCCCCACCTGCACCCCTCCCGAGACTAACTCCAACCTGGGTTAGAATCCTTTAGTAAGGGGGTGAGGGGCAGGAGTCCCCATGTGGGGTTTGGGGTAGAAGCCCTCAATGAAAAACATACACCGATGTGTGCGGCTCCATGCCGACTACCGTCGCTGATGGAGCATGGAGCCAGCACTGTGATGCAGGTTGACATGTTTCTTGTTGATCCAGAATCGTAGAGCCTCTCAAAATTTGACTAATCTGAAACCCTAAAATATTTACACAGTTTTGCTGTGGCATCTATACCATAAGTAGTTTAAATGATGTAACTACAAATATGTTAACTATCAGTGCTAATATTTTTACCAAGCTATGATTCATGATAAAATAGAATATGCAAATATACCCTAAAATCTGTGTAATGGGCATGGTCATCCCTTCTCTGTCCCCGATGTTTACCCCCACCCTCAAGTCTCCCTCTCTCATGCACTCTCAGATTTGACTGTACAGCACATTTAAATTTTTATTAAAAAAAAAATTTGACCATCCCAATGCAAACTCATAAAGCTTGTTTGAATTAAGTAAAATATTACTTGATAAACCTCCTGCTCTCCCTCATCGTGACCAACAGCACGGCATGATCACAGCACGCTTGTGCTGAACTTTACTCTGGTTATTCAGTCATCTGCTCCATAAGCACATCTGACCTCATGAATCAAGCAATAATTAAACTTTTTAATTCATAAATGTTGAGCAAAGCAATCACATATAAGTTGGCACATTACTTAGAGTTTTTTTGTTTAAACTGCAACTATAACCCAAATCATGATTATTATCATAAATTCCAACTATCTCCTTTTGACACAAAATATGCTCTGGCAATCCTCATCCTAAAACCCAACTTGCTGTCTGACTGGAGGAGAACTGTCTTTTGGCTGACCAAGTCTACTAGGGCTTTCAGACTATACAGAACTGCACACATCTTTAACACATTTATGTAGAGATGTGTTTCTGATGAGCTCCAGTCACTTTGCATCTGGAGACCCTGGCAGTGGGCTTTCCACCTCAACAGGGAGGCATCCATGGTAACAGTCACTTCTGGCTCTGGTGGGGACAAGGGAAAGCCCTGGAGGAGGTTCTCTTCCACAGACCACCACATCAGGGACATCACCAGGGTTTGGTCACCTGAATGGGACAGTTTCTCATGTGCTGCCTTGCTAAAGACACTGTGAACACTGAGGAGGATATTAAGCCCGGCATACCAGTAACCAGAAGGGGAAAGGATCAGATCAGTTCCAGTACAGTAGCTTCTTCTTGCTGCTTTTACCTTGTTTCTTGTGGATTTTACTTGGTAGAAGGTTATTTCTTTTGTTTTTTATTACTTCTAAGGGGCTAGCAGGCTATTGTTTTGGGGCTGTTGGAATTCTGAAACCTATTTTGGTGGCTATAAGTGGGCTCATTTGTTTGATGTTCCACTGTGTAGCAGGCTACGTTTTATGGAGGCATATTTCTTCTGATTTAAAACATATGGGTGTGATTTTATTGGGGCTGTTTCTTTGAATTGGAGACCTATCTCTTCTAATTTCAAGCCTATTTTGATGTGTTGTTGGTGAGGCTGTTTGAATTGGAGACCTGTTTCTTTTGGTAGCAAATCTATTTTTTGTGCTTTGAGTGGAATTGTGATTTCTTTTTGCTGGCTTCACTAGCTGCAATGTTTAGTGCATAGCTGGGGAAGGGTGCTAATGGTCTGACCAGGGGCCTCAGCTACCTGATTGTTTCTGGAAGTCATGGGCTGGTCCCACCTCCTTGCCCCTCACCCCACCCACCCCAGGTCAGTGATTTCCTTTATACCAGGGTTATGACATCAGTTCCCCAAATGGGCAAAGGACATGCACCTGTCATAACAGAAGCAGACATCCAGGAAAGGAACAGCAGTGAGTGAAGAGGTGACTGCTATCTCAGTGAAAGGGAAGTAACTGCAAATCAAAGAGTTTTCTTTGTTACTTCTTTGCACTGCTATTTGCATTGTGGAAAGGAGGAGTAGGAGTTTGAGGAAGGTTGTGCAATAGTTACTTAAAGTCTCTTTTTGGGTGTGGACAGGAATGTAAAAAACAGTTGCTCAATCTATCTAGACGTGTATGACAAAGGGGTAAAGGAAATTAAGAAAAGAAGAATGATTTGCACTGATAAGGGGGGGGGAGACTTGAGGGGGTGTTTGGTATCCTTCATCTGGAAAGGTGGAGGGTCACTGGTGGGCAACGAGAGCAATGGGTAGGGTGGTAGGCTGCAACAACTGCAGTGCACCAATCTTTCTAAAAATTGCCTGGAGGGTGGGTGGATGTTTAGTGTGCGATCACATAAAGAAGCTTAGAAAGGAGATCGAAGGTCTGCAGGAGGAACTAAGACAGGCAAGGCAGACCGGTGGCGGGTTTAGCCCAGTACTGGAGGGAGGGAGGAGGGAAGATGAGGGAGGGCAATTTGAGCCAACAGTGGTGAGGAGAGGGTCAGAAGAAGGGAAGTGAAGACAAAGGGGCCCAGCCCATGAAGAACGATTGCTGGGGAAACCAGGTCAGGAGACAAAAAGACAAATGGAAGGAGGAGACATGGACTTGTGAGGGGAGGAGAAGAAGTGGCAACAGTCATGGAGTGGAAAGGAGGGAACAGGTTACTATGAAGAGCGAGGAAGCGGACATTTGTGAAGGGTCTTCAGAAAATAGTTTTGCACTGCTAGAGAGGAAGGAGGAGGAGGGAGGTGATACAATTGGAGGAGTAATTGATAAATGCCTGGACCAAACTGGAGTGGGGAAGTTCTGCTGGGACAATTGCAACAGGGCCAAAAAGGGGAAATAATGTGCAGGAGGAAGAAAAGGAGCCGGGAATGAGAGATGGAGATGAATGGAAGCAAGCAGGGAGTAAGAGGGGTGGAATCTTAGTGCTGGGGGACTCAATACTAAGAGGAGTCAGGTGGGTAGCAAGGGGGAGAGGCATAGTCACATTTGGGTTGTGGCCATGCCAGGAATGACAGCAGAAAGGGTGGGACAATGTGTTCTGAAATATGTTAGACAGGGTAGGGACAAGCCTCATTTAATTATACATCTTGAGACAAAACGACCTATAGTTGATCAAGACAGTACATATAGTCCAGAGGAGGTTTGAGGAACTAGGACAATTATGTGAGGGGGCAGGAAGATCAGTAACTTTTTCAGAGATACTCCAGTGCCCAAGGCAAGCACAATAAGAAAGCTGAGAATAGACGTATTTAATGGATGGCTAAGAACCTGGTGTCATGCTAAAGGGTATGGCTTTTGGGGGTGGGTGGGGAGGGACCTGGGAGGACAGTAGTCTCTATGCCAAGGACAGACTACACTTGAGTGAGGAGGGAAAGAAAGGTTGAAACAGATGATGGAGGAGTACATAGAGGAAGTTGGGAATTTAAACTAGGAGCGGGGGATGGCAAGTGGGCAAGAGACAAGCAGAGATCATGGGTTGAGAAACCATAAGAGCTTACACCCCATAACAGTGACAAAGAACAAATGACAAGTACTACTGGTGATGCCAGTAAAGGAGGGTAGGATGGGGGGAGGGTGGAAGGTGGTTACCCTTAATGCTAGGAGCCTTGGGAGAAAAACTGCAGAGTTACAGGTGCTCATGGCAGAGGGAGAGGTGGATATTGCAACCATCACAGAAACATGGGCCACCCAATACAATTACTGGGACCTGTCTGTACCAGGGTACAGATTATTTCATAGGGACAGGGTGATTGGAAAAGGAGGGGGAGTGGCACTATATGTGAAGGAAGGACTGAAGTGTGTAAGGGAGGAAGGGGAGGAGGGTAGTACGGAGTCACTTTGGATGCAAATCCAGGATTCCAAGAATAGAATTCTCAAAATGGGAGTAGTGTCCAGGCCACCCTTTCAGACGGAGGAGTTAGACAGGGAACTAGTGGGACAGATCAGGAGGACCTGCGAGAAAGGTAGTGTGGTGATTGTGGGCGACTTCAACATGCCAGGAGTGGACTGGAGTACCCCAACAACCAGGAATAGAAGGGAGCAGGTACCACTGGATGCCTTCCAGGACAGCTTCCTGCTGCAAATGGTTAGTGAACCAACCAGGTTAGGGAATACCCTTGACCTTGTGCTGGCAAATGGGGACTTTGTGAGAGAACTTACGGTGGAAGAACCACTGTCAGGGAGTGACCACCACTCAGTGTGACTCATATTGGATATGGGCAAGGAAGGAGTAGAATCTGGTACAAAAGTGCTGGACTTCAGGAGGGCCAACTTTGGGAGGATGGGGGAAGTGGTAAAAGGGTACCTAGCCAGAATTCAACCTAGTATGAGCACTAACCAGAGGTGGGAGCCCATAAAGCTGGGGATAGTGGAGGCAACCAAAATCTGCTGCAAGACCCAGAGCAAGAAGGCTAGGGCTAAGAAACCGAGCTGGTTGAGCAAGGAGGTCATGGAAAAGGTAAGGAGGAAAAGAGCTGCCTTTAGGAAGTACAAGAAAATGGGGGGGGGGGAGACAGGGAAGAGTACCTGATGGAATTAAAGGAGGTGACACGGTCAGCAAGGGGAGCCAAGGCATCTATGGAGCTCAGGCTGGCACAAGGCATTAAGAAGGGGAAGAAGGACTTCCTTAGATAGATCAGGGAGAAAAGAAGCTGTAAGGACCATATAGTAAGGATTAGGAAGGAGGTGGGTTGGGTGGAACCAGGGTGTGATAAGGCAGAAGCGTTAAATTATTACTTCTGCTTGGTATTTACTAAGGAGAAGAGGGGGGTGATACCCAAGGGAGGAGAGATGGCAGAAATGGGGGGGGGGAGGGGGTGACAGATGGGGAAATCAAGGAGGGTAGAGTTCGGGAGGGTTTGAAGGCACTGAGGGTGGACAAGGCACCAGGCCCTGGTGGCATCCACCCTAGGATACTGAAGGAGCTGGCAGAGGTCCTTGCAGGACCTTTGGCAGACTTATTTAATGCCTTACTACACTCAGGGTGTGCACCTTAGGACTGAAGGATGGCTCATGTGGTGTTCCTCCACAAGAGTGGCCCCAAGGATGAACCGGGGAACTACAGATCAGTGAGCCTCACATCCATCGTGGGTAAGCTGATGGAGACTATCCTGAAGGAGAGTCTGGTGGCCCTCCTAGAGATCAAAGGACTACAGGACAGCAGACGGCATGGCTTCATATGTGGCAGATCCTGTCAAACCAACCTGGTGGAGTTCTATGACTGGGTAACTAGGCAACTGGACAGGGGCCATGCAGTGGATGTCCTATATCTGGACTTCAGTAAGGCATTCAACTCAGTGCTGCATGGGAGGCTAGGAAGTAAGTTAGAAGGCACAGGGGCAGGTGCAAAGCTGGTGAGATGGGTAGGGAACTGGCTTCAAGGAAGGCAACAGAGGGTGGTGGCGGGTGGGGAGCTCTCACACCTAAGGGTAGTGACAAACAGTGTTCCGCATGGCTCGGTGTTGGGACCAGTGTTGTTTGGGATATTCATTGCAGACATATCATTGGACATCAAGAGCAAGATCAGTCTGTTTGCTGATGATACCAAGAGGGGAGTGGTGGTGGACGACCTAGAGGGATGGTAGGGGTTGCAGGATGATCTGGCAAAGCTTGAAACCTGGTCAGACACCTGGCAACTGGGGTTTAATGCCAAAAAGTGCAAGGTGCTGCAGTTTGGGGTGAAGAACCCAAGGAGGAGTTATCAGCTTGGGGGGAGTGCAGCTAGCCCAGACAGAGGAGGAGAAGGATCTGGGGGTGCTCATTACAGGGTCAATGAACAACTCGGCACAATGTAGGAAGGCAGCTGCAAAGGCCAACAAGATGCTGGGTTGCATTGCAAGGGGTATATCCTCGAGGAGGGAGAATGTGTCTCTGCCAATGTATAGGTCATTAGTTAGACCACACCTGGAGTACTGTGTGCAGTGCTGGCATTCATATCAGAAGAGGGACATTAAGTTACTAGAGAGGGTGCAGCACAGGGTGACAAAGATGATCAAGGGGCTGGGGAACTTATCATATGAAAGGAGGCTGAGGGAGTTGAACATGTACTTACTGGAGGAGAGAAGGGACAGGGGGGACATGTTTGAGACCTTTAAGTACATGAAAGGAATAAACATGACAGGTACAGAGGGGCTGTTCAAAGCAAGGGAGGGGAGGGACCCCAGGGGTCCTGATATGAGACTGGAAGGAGGAAGGTTCAGGACGGAGATGAGGAGACATTTTTTTGCAGAGAGGGTGGTAGCTGGGTGGAATGTGTTACCTGCAGAAGTGGTATCCAGTAGAACAGTGGACTGCTTCAAAAGGGGATGGAACAGGACAAGGGGGAGGGTCAATGGAGGGGAAGGGTGGAAAGGAGGGAGGGGCAGCTGCAAAATAAGGGGTGCTAGCTGCACATTCAAGCAGACTTGATAGACCTCTAGGCCTTTATCTACTGGTAAATTTTGTATGTTCATATACATTGCATGGAGTGGGCTGGCATAATCTTGCATTCCACAATGGAGCATGCCGTCTGCAGGACTTTCCATAGGCTGCTGTCTGGGAGGAAGGCCCATGGCTGGGTCACATCCAGAATTGAAAATTATGTACTCACTGTAATTCTTGATCTTCTAGGAATATTTTTGCCATTGATTCACATTAGTGGGTCTGAGCTGGAGGCACCAGGACCCAATGGGAGCCAGAACTTTTCAGAGGGCTGGTGGCGAGGTAAACAGTGTGCATGCATTGCACCATGAGGCAGCGCATGTGGCCTCCTCCTTATGTCGACATCAACCCCCAAACATGTCAGTACCATTTACCAAGGAGAAGTAGCATAACCTAACAAGTAGCTGTGCACTTTATCTAAGGGCATAAGACAGCCCTCTTGGCCCACATAAGAAGGGCCATCAAATACAGTAACATGATGTCTTCACAGCTCAAAACAAACATAAGGTGGTGAAGACCAACACAACCATACTGGATTGAGCCCAGCGAATGGGGCTACACAATAATCCATTACGGGCTTTTCACCCTGTGACAGTTGACTCCCACTAGATCTCAGGAATGGTTACAGGAAAGTGAATGTTTTCCAGTGTAAGGTAAGTTATTAATTCAGGGGGTTCTAAAAATATAAATTAAACTGTGTTGCAGTATTCCATTTCGACAGGTGAACTGACGTGTCCCGAGGCATGGGGTGGGGGTGGCGGTGAATCAATGGTGAAGATATTCCTAGAAGATCAATTTCATATCTTCCATGAATTAATTTTCGCTATTGTCCCACTAGTGGGAATCAGAGTACCAAGCTCAGACAAAGTGCCCTGGACTAGGCTGGTAGGAGCCGAAGGCTCACTCAGGATAGTAATCTATTCAGAATTGTCCTGCTGAAGGTGGCATGCTGCCTGGCATAGACATCCAGGGCATAGTGTTTCATAAAAGTGTGCACTGTGCTCCAAGTTGCAGCTCTGCAAATATCTCCAATAGGCACAGAGTGAATCTCTGCCATGGGCATGGCAACTGCTCTGGTAGAGTGGGAGCATACCTGACCCTCCAGTTTAACAAGAGCTGTGGTATAGCAGTGGTGCAGGTGGTTCACAATCCAGGCAGAAATACACTTGATTGTAACAAGCTGTCCCTTTCAACTAGGATCAAAGGAGAAAAAGAGATGTTTGGGTCGTCTGGAGTCTTTAGTTCTGTCCAAATAAAACGTAAGGACCCTCTCAACATCCAGAGAGTGGAGAGCTCTTTCTCCCTCATTCTGAAAGTAGGCAAAGAGGTAGGCAGCACTAGTGACTGCTTAAGATGGAACTCTGACACGATTTTTGGGAAAAAAGTGTGATGTATGCAGGAAACTACCTTACTGTGATAGAAACAGTATACAGAGGATCTGTGACCAGGGCATGGATTTCGAACACTCTGTGAGCAGAGGTAATGGCAAATAGAAAAACTGCTTTCCAAGTTAAGAACTTCAAGTCACACATTGCAAGGGGCTCAAAAGGCTTGCAAGTGAGCATATCTAGCGGAAAGTTAATATCCCAGGCAGCCACTGGCTTCCTGATGGGAGTCCGTCTGTGTAAAATGCCCTTGAGTAACCTATTAAAAAATGTCAGCTCTGCCAGGTAGATGGTATTAATGGGCTTGTGGTATGCTGGAATAGCACACAGATGGACTGTAACTGTAGAATACTTTAGGCCAGCATCAGAAAGATCCAGTCGTTACTCCAGAACCTTGTTGAGAGGGCATTCACAGGGGTCCATTTGGGTCTTGGAACACCAGATGTAAAATATTTTCCATTTAGCTGTATATATCTCCCTAGTGGAAGGTGTACGTGAAGCCAAAAGTATTTCAGAGACCCTCTGAGATATCTTCTACCTGTTCACTTTTGTTTCTTCAAGAGCCAAGCCTGAAGATGAAGGGAGCACAAGTTGGGATGGACCAGGTGACCCTGAGTCAATAAGTTTGTCTGGAGTGGTAGAGTCCTCAGTTTACTGACTGAAAGTCTGCTCAACAGAGGAAACCAAATCTGTTGAGGCCAGCAGGGAGCTACCAGTATCATCTTGCCCCCTTGCACCTCCATGTTGAGCAATACCCTCTGCACAAAAAGGATTGGAGGGCATGCATACAGAAACAGATTTGCCACTGCAGTCTGAATGCATTTTCACAGAAAGTGACATGTCCTGGATTTCTGGAGTAAAATCAAGGCAGTGTGGCATTCAGTGGGTAAGCAAAATGGTTTACATTTTGGATACCTTACTCATTGAATAGCGATCTTACAATGTCTGGAGTTCATGACCACTCATGAGGATTGGCCTCTGTTTGACTGAGCTTGTCTGCCAAAGTGTTTCGGACGCCTGGCAGGTGGATTGCTTGCAGCAGGATTCCCCGCTCCAGACAGCATACCCACACACTCACTGCCTCCCTGCAGAGAAGGTAAGCATGTGCTCCTACCTGTTTGCTAATGTAATACATGATAGACTTGTCTGTGTGGAGGAGGACTGTTTTGTGGCTAACTAGGTCTACTAGGGCTGTCAGACAGTAGAAAACAGCTCGCATCTCCAGCACACTGATGTGGACATGAGTCTCTGATGGGTCCCAGGCACATTGTGTTTTGAGGCCCTGACAGTGGACCCCCCACCCCCACCCCAAGAAGGGGTATCCATGGTGTGAGTCAACTGAGGCTCCAGTTGGGAGAAGTGAAAGCCCTGGAGGAGGTTATCCATTGCCCACTATGTAACAGACCAAACCAGGGGCTTGGTCATTTGGATGGGGTAAGTCTAAGGGTGTGATGCCCGTGACCACTGTGCACCGAGCACACACTGGGCTGTCCTCATATAAACGTGCCAGGAGTACTGTGAACACTGATGAATCTATCAGACCCAGCATGTTTGCATGGCGTGGGCTTGCACAGTCTTGCTCTTCATGACACAGCATAGGTTCAATGTCATAATGGCGACTGCTGAAAGGCGATCGCCATTAGGGCACTGTCACATTGCCGAAAATCAGTTTCAGTGATGTGACTCCCCGGCACTAACCAACCCCCCTACTTTAGGATTCCCAACCCCAGAGGAGTGCATGTCGAGGGGGTGAAAACCCTGAAAAAAACAAAATTCAGGCCGGACGCAACAAAAACGTACCTGAGCCCAGACCCAAACCCAGCACCCTGTCCACCCTAGCACTGAACCCACCCACCTGGTCATGGGGCCCACTCGGCAGCTCACCATGGCACCACTCCTCAAAACCCCTCCTTCCCCTCCTTCCTCTCCTGCCCCTCGCTGAGCGTGCTCGCCCCCCCCATACACACGTACATGTAGCAACATCATGTCACTATATGCGTGAACTCACATCCATCCGGTTGCCCTACCTCCGTCATAGCCCCCAAGACATGCGCTGTGATTGAGTCACCATTTTTTTTTGCATTCAGTCATGGTAGCCCATGTCACGGGCCACCCACAGCATACCATCTGAAGAACTGCTTGTAGTTTTCTCTCTTGAAGGAAAGCCCATGCTTGGGTTGTGCCCCGGAGAGCTCCTATGAACATGTTGGGGCAGGAGCTGAGACTTCTTGAGGTTCAGGAAGACCCCATTGAAGTGAGGCACTGAGGAGCAGTGGTTCCTGCCTGTTCCATCTCCTGACTCGATGGACTTGAGATTAGCCAGTTGTCCAAGTATGGAAAGACTTGGAGTCCTAATTTCTGCAGGTGCACAGCAAGTACTGCAAAACACTCTGTAAAGACTTGTGGCACCAAGGAAAGCTCAAAGGAAAGGACTCTGAACTGCCAGAGTTTCCCCAGCATTATGAAACAGAGGCTTCTGTGGTGGCTAGGGTGTATCACTATGTGCTGGTATACATCCAGCATATCCAGGGATGCTAACAAAAAATCCTGAGGCTTCAGGAAGGGTAGCAGAGAACCCAGAGAAATAATCTCGAATTGTTCTCAATCCATGAATTTGCTCAGATTTCTGAGGTTGAGAATGGAATGCATGCCTCCTGATTTCTTTGGAATCAGGAAATAGTGGGAGTAGAACCCTGTGTTTCATTCTGACTCTGGCACTATTTCCACTGTCCTGTTGCTCAGAAGGTCTTTAATCCCTGCACCAGAAGCTCTCACATGAGCTGATAAAGGGGACTGTCTTCTGGGTTATCGAGAGGGATTTCTGTAAAATCCAGAGTCTCTCTCTCTTTGATAATCCTGAGGACCCACTTACCTACTGTAATGAACTCCCATTGGTGTTAAAATTGGGTCAGGTGGCCCACCACTGGGGAGGAGAGGTCTGCCTTGGGCAGTTGAGTCAAGACAGGACCAGGGTCTCAGATGGTGACACTAGGTGCTTTTGGTGTCCCTTCTGGGGCTATGGAGGCCAGCTTTTGTTTTGGGGTCCCCCGCCTTTGGCATGAAAGAAAAAAATACTTTCCATAGTAATATTGTTTATCCCAGGGGATCCCTCAGTATGCTTGACTAGTACAGTTATACCATCTGGGTTCAGCTTCCCTGGAGGTGGAGTTATGCTAATGATGCCAGGGAATTAGCCAATCCAGTTGTAGTAAGAGAGTGCTGCCTGTAGGTGCTGCGGTACTTCCTGCCAGATTAATTTCATAGCCTGAGGGGCCAAAGGCCCCAAACCCTAAACCTACTACAGAAAAAATGGAAAAAAATGAGGAAAAAATGGAACTTGCCTCTAGGCAAAAAATATACATAATGATTCACCAAGCATTTTATTGCTCCCCAATAAGAAATTTGGCCTAAGGCAAGGACTGTAGAACTATTCTCAGCCAGGTTATGTGAGGAGAGGCTGGGTGGGAGGTCACGCATAGAGAGGGATCCCCTGAAGGAACAATATCACTATGGTAAGTAATTTTTTATTCTCACCCCAGGAGTCCATCAGTATGCTTGACTGGTGCAGACTACAAAGCAGTGATATTGGGAGGAGGGAACAGAACCTACTTTGGAAACAGGTTCTGCAGGACTGCAGTGCCAAATCTGGCATTTGATCTGGACTGTACATCCAAGAAGTAATGCTTTGTGAAGGTGTGTACAGTCTTCCAGGTAGCTGCTTTGCAGATGTTGAGCAAGGGTATGTCACTTGCTGCCACCACCAAGGCTGCAGTGCCCCTGGTGGAATGGGTGCTGAGGCCTTGAGGTGGCTGTCTGCCAGCCTTACTGTAATAGAACTGAATACAGGACACGATCCAATGTAAGACAGTCCTCTTAGAGGCTGGCCTTCCTTTACACACCTCACCATAGGTGAGGAAAAACTGGATGTGCGAGGATCTGAGCTGCTTAGTCTGTTCCAGGTAATAGGTCAGTGCCCTTTTGATATGCTTTAAAACTATGCAGCCATGGAAAAAATACTGTTAAAATATAAAATCCATGGAAATTTGACCTCAGATGTGACATTTCTTAGTCAAAAAAAAGCATGGGAATGCAGAAAAAGGAGGAGACTTTCCACGGATCCTGGGAACTAAGAAAAAATTACTCACCTTAGTAATGTTGTTTCTTCTAATGGAGTTTTGCTGTATTCTGACATATGCAGTTAGGTTCTGCCTTTTAACCAGCCCGGAGAACAAAGAGTTAAACTTTCCATGCCCAGCATGGAATGTTCACCGCAAGCTCGGTTGAAGCCCCTGTTTGCTGTTGTTTAAACTCCAACCGTCAGATCTTTATGAGCAATACTCACTAGAAGTTCTGTGTGGAAACTGTAAAACTCAAACTAGCCAACTGGCAACTATATTTATATAAAAGGGTTTTTTGGTTTCAAAGCAAAGACTCAAGTCAGGAAACCCCAAAAACAAAACACATCCCAAAACACAACACTCACCCAAAATAAAGGAGGGTGAAAAAGGGACACCCCTAGGGTGCCAACACTGCTCCTGCCCACCCACATCCCAAAAACTAGGTTCTGAGAGGGGAGGCGGGGGGGGGGGTCAGAATACAGCAAGACTCCATTAGAAGAAACAACATTACTAAGGTGAGTAATTTTTTCTTCAAACAACATGAAGTCTTGCTGTATTCTGACATATGCAGACTACCAAGCAGTACCTCCATGGAGGAGGGACAGAATCTACTTTGGAAACAGGCTCTGAAGTACTGCTGTGCCAAACCGAGCATCACTTCTAGCCTGGATATCCACAGAGTAATGCTTGGTGAATGTATGGACTGTTTTCCAGGTGGCTGCTTGACAGATTTCTAAGATAGGAATATCCCTGGCAGTAGCCAGGGAAGCAGCTGTACCTCTAGTAGAGTGAGCCCTCAGGCCTGAGGGTGGAGTTCTACCCAGTTTTTCATAGCACAATTGTATACAAGAAGCAATCCACCTGGCAATAGATCTCTTAGTGGCAGGTTTGCCCTTACCAATCTCTCCATATGTGAGGAACAACTGGAGGGACTCAAACCTGTGACCCTTGGTGCGCTCTATGTAGTAGCTGAGGGCCCTTTTAACATCCAAGCTGTGCAGCCTCCTCTCTCCAGAGGAGGAATGGTCAGTGAAGAAAACAGGGAGAGACATAGACTGGTTGAGGTGGAAATCTGAAACCACTTTAGATAAAAACTTCCTGTTAGTTCTTAGGACCACTTTATCTCTATGGAAAGAGATGAAATCAGGTTCCACTGACAGGGCTTGCAATTCACTGTTACACCTGGCAGAGGTAATGGTCACCAAAAACACAGTTTTCCAAGTCAAGTACTTAAGCTCTGCAGAGGACAAAGGCTCAAAGGGGGTTGCATAAGCTGAGCAATGCAAACATTAAGGTCCCAAGCAGGAGCAGGGTTCCTAAAGGGGTGATTGATGTGCAGCAATCCCTTGAAGAATTTACAAAACACAGGATGGGCTGACAGAGGAGAAGGCTTGCCTACTGACAGGGAAGCAGAAACAGCTGCCAAATGCACTTTAAGTGTAGCTGGCCTAAGGCCTAGGCCATTGAGATGGACCATATAGTCCAGAACCGTAGGCAACCCAGCAGAATCTGGAGAAATATTCTTCTTAGAAAACCAAATAGTGAACCTTTTACATTTGGAATTGTAAGTCTTTCTGGTGGAAGGCTTTTGAGAAGCCTTAAGGATATCCAGAACCCCTTTGGAAAGATGCAGGTCAGCAAACTCTAACTCTTAAAGAGCCATGCCTTGAGACTGAGAGGCCGAAGGTTCGGGTAGCAAATCCTCCCCTGAGAGGATGTCAACAGGTTGTAATTCCTGGGCAGACACAGGGGAAGGTGGACTGTTAAGGACAGCAACAGGGGGTACCAAGGCTGTCTGGCCCAGTCTGGAGCAATCAGAATCACTTTGCATGGTTGTGACCTTATCTTGACTAACACTTTGAACAGGAGAGGGAAGGGGGGGATAAGCATACAGAAATTTCCCTTCCCAATTCAGGATCAGAGCATCCAGGGGGACTGAGCCCAAGACTGGGGGTCTGCAACAAAAGAGAGGAAGTTGGTGATTGTCTGGGGCTGCAAAAAGATCTATCTGTGGAGTGCACCATCTCGAGAAAATCACTTTCAAAACTAGGGGATCTAGGGTCCATTCGTGATGGCCATGGGATATTCTGCTCAGAGCATCTGCTAGGACATTGTCCTTCCCTGGGAGGTGAACTGCTATCAGAGAAGTTTGCAGGGGAGTAGGCCAGGGACCACAACTTCATTGCTTCTGTGCACAAGGCCATAGACCGAGTGCCTCCTTGCTTGTTGATGTACCACATGGTGGTGGTGGTGTTGTCTGTTCTGACCTGGACCACCTTGTTCTGTACAGATGTGGAAAAGGCTTACAGTGCCAGAAACATTGCTCTGAGTTCCAAGAGAGTGATGTGAAGCAGAGATTCCTGAGGTGACCAGAGCCCTTGGATGGTAAGATCCCCCAGATGGGCTCCCCAGCCCAGCAGGGAAGCATCTGTGGTGAGTATCACTAATGAGACTGAGTGACAAAAGGAACTCCTTGTCTCAAATTGTCCTGATCCTGCCACCATTGCAAGGCCTGGATCAGGGTTCGAGTCACTGGGACTAGTTTGGTAAGGGAATCCTTTTTTTTTTGGGATCAGAAGGCTTTTAAATGGAACTGAATGTCCCTCATCTGGAATCTTGCTCCCTGGACCACTGCTGTGGAAGCTGCCATGTGGCCCAGAAGGAAATGCCTTGCTGGTCGAGACACCTGTAGGGTGACTGAAGAGGCCAGTTCCATAAGGGTCCTTGCCCTGTCCAGGGGAAGGAAGGCTCTTGCCCTTATTGTATCCAGCTCCGCCCCTATGAAGGTGAGGAGCTGTACTGGCTCGAGAACTGACTTTGGAAGGTTGAGAAGGAATCCTAAGGAAGTGAGCACTTGCTGAGTTATTTGCAAATGTGACTTGACTTGGTCTGGAGACTGACCTACTATGAGCCAGTCATCCAAGTATGGGAAGATGGAGATCTTTTTTTCTCCTTAGAAAAGCAACCACTACTGCCAGGCACTTTGTGAAAACCCTTGGGGCTGATGTTAGGCCAAAGGGCATTGCTCTGAATTGATAGTAGCCTGAGGGCAACTCGAACCTGAGGTACTTTCTGTGGGAGCACCTGATAGGAATGTGAAAATAGGCATCTTTGAGGTCCAGGGAGGCTAGCCAGTCCCCTGCCATTAGAGAGGGAAGGATTATTCCCAGAGTCACCATTTTGAACTTTGGTTTTAAAAGGTGTTTGTTCAGATATCTTAGGTCCAGGATGGGCTGCCATTCTCCTGTCTTTTTGGGGGTTAGGAAGTACCTGGAGTACAATCCTTTGCCATTGTGTAGGGTGGGAACCCTCTCTATAACTCTGAGAGCTAGGAGGGAAGAGACCTCTGCCTCTAAGGCAAGGGTCTCTGATGGATTTGCAGGTGGAAAGGATCTGGTTCTCATCTTGGGTAATTTTTTGAAGCTGAGAACCAGTCCCTGGCTTACTACTTCCAGGACCCACTTGTCTGATGTCAGAGACTTCCAGTCCTGGACAAAGTAAGCCAGCCTGCCCCTACTGGTATTGGAGAATTGGCCTGGCAGACCCATCAGGGTGTCTGCTTGGCAGGGGCTTTAGGCTGAGGGGTGGATGCAGGCCTGCTCATCCCTGTCTGCCTCTCCCTCTGAAGAACCCCCTCTGAGAATAAGAAGAGGAGGCCTGAGCTTGGTTAAAAGGCCTTTGGAAAGGCCTGCCCCTGCCCCTGGACTGCTGCCTTTGAGGAGTGGCTTGCCTTTCTTTGTCCTGAGCACTCCTATAAGTGGTCCTGTACGCGTCCATCTTTTTTATGTAGTTCTCTGTCTGCTCCCCAAACAGAGAATTACCAATAACAGGGAAATCCATGGCCTTAGCCTGGGTATCCTGTGATAGGCTAGTACATCTGAGCCAAGCCATCCTCCGAAGAGCCACAGATGTAGCCATGACTCTTGCTGAAACATCATTGGAGTCCACAGCAGCATGAAATTGCACTTTGGATGCCTCAATCCCATCTGTAGCAACCTGCTCCAGTTCCTTGGCAAGCTGGTCAGGGGCCTGTTTAGCCAGAGCCAGCACAGTGTCCCACCTGGACTTCTGGTATCTAGCAGTGTAGGTCATATAGTTAGCCTGCCTGAGTCCCAAAGATGCTGCCATGTACTGTTTCTTTGCCATGGCATCCATCCTCCTGGAGTCCTTATCTGGGGGTGTGATACCAAGGGGATATTTGCCTTATCACAGGCAGCAGCCTGCACTACCCAACATGGCTGCATTGTGGGAAAGGAACTCCTGTCTGAGCCTGACAAAGTATACCTCTTGTCCATTCATCTGTCCACAGGAGGTATGGAATTAGGAGTCTTAAGAATGTTATGTGTCTGTTTCCCAAAGGATTTGTGGAGGGGAATAGACAGTCTCCTGGACTCTGGGATGTCCATCATTTCAACAAAATCAGGCTCCTCCTGATCCTCCACTGCTTCTTCCATAGGAAGCTGGAGGGTTTCAGCCACTTTTTTGTAAAACATAAAGTGAGAAGGGGACTCAGAAGGCCTAGGGGGAGAAACACCTGAAGGTCTGTCTGGGGAGATGTCCGGGTCAATAGGCACATCCAGACTTTCATAATCACCATCATCATCCTCTTACTCTCCCTCCTCCTCATCCGGTTCATAAAATTCTTCCCAGGTGTAATCCGGAACCGGGGGAACCGACCGAACCGAGCCCCTGCCAGATGGTGCCGGTTTGCCCGGAACCGGAGTAAGCGATTGAACTATTCTTATCGCCTTGGCTATCTCATCGGTGGTCGGAGTATGAATTTCTGGGTCCAAACCGGAAGATTTATCTTTTCTTCTTCTTTTAACCAGAACCGACTCCTCAGAATTGGCGCTCCTTTTGCCCAAAGAAGTATCGTCCTGGTCAGAGGGCACTCCCTCTGGTTCGGTCGGAACTGAACCGGGCTGGCCATCTGGGTCAGTGTACTTCTTGGCCTCCCTTTCCCTCAGTCTACCTAATCTCTTTTCCAGGGTAACTTTGGGAAAATTCTTACAAATTTTGCAGTCTGAATCGAGGTGGCCAAACCCCAGACAATAAACACAGGTGGTGTGGGGATCAGCCTTAGCAAAGACTTCCCCACACATACTGCAGTGTTGAAACCCAGTGGGCCCGTGTTTTTTCCTGGGTTTCTCAGACATGGCAATCCTAACCAAAGCGCACCTTTTTCGGCAATCCGCCAGGCAAGACTCCCCTATCGGTTCCTGACCATGTCACGGGTCTTGGAAAAAAATGTAATAAAATCCATTTTTTTTAGAACCGATACGGACCGGTTACCACACTCTAAGTAAATACACAAACTTTTTTACCTGAAACTGATTGGTTCAGCTGAACCAATCCACAATTTACAAGTTCCACACAGAAACTATAAGAAAAACCTGTCTAGTACTCACGGTACCACAGACAGAGACTTAAACTGACAGAACAGTAGCAGCAATTCAGTAGAAACCAAGCGATAAACGACACTTTAACCAACTTTTTTTGAACCGGGCAAAGGAGAAATCTCCGGAGCAACTGTTCAGTGAGGCGGAGTAAAGAATCTGATGGTTGGAGTTTAAACAGCAGCAGACAGGGGCTTCAACCGAGCTCGTGGTGAACATTCCATGCTGGCCATGGAAAGTTTAACTCTTTGTTCTCCGGGGCAGTTGAAAGGTAGGACCTAACTGCATATGTCAGAATACAGCATGACTTCATGTTGTTTGAAAGAACCACGGGAAACACATAAAAAGCACTAAAAACTCACAAAAACACTCTAAAAGCAGCACAGAGTAAAAGAAATCACTAAAAAACTGAAAAGTAGCCACTTCAAACGAAGGTTTGAAGAGAGAGCTCCAGGTCAGAATCTGACTAAAAGTACAGCAGTACCTACAGGCAGCACTCTCTTACTACAACCTGATTGGCTAATTCCATGGCATTATTAGCATAACTCCACCTCCAGAGCAGCTGAACCCAGCTGGCATAACTGCACTAGTCAAGCATACTGAGGGATTCCTGGGGTGAGAAGGATTGATTGTTATGAGAGTTAAAAGAAGCTGTTCTTAAAGTCTTAAGGGTTGTTCTAGTTTCAATAGATGCCTTAAGGGATTGGTCCACCTGATGTCTAAACAGATATGTTCCATCAAATGGACATTCATAACCTCTTGTTGGACACCTTGGTTGAGTGATGTACATTGGTTTATCTTTGGGTCTATTTCTTGCTAGCCTGCTTGGGGACAGCTGCCACCAAAGCAGGTCTGTGCCAGCCCAAATCAGACAGAGTCTTGAATGCAGGAGGAATAGGAGGAACTTAATTGACTGGAATATTAGACACATTTAGGAACTCCAACCAGAGGTGCTTACCCTGGTCAGTGGCTACTTGCTAAGAATTTAATGTTGAATGCATATTTCGTGGCAGAGCGTGGAACAAGTATATAGGCTGTAGAAAGAGTAATCATCACTGCCTTCAGAAATAATGAAGTCAGGGTCAGACTCATCCCCCTGTTTACTCTTCTCAGAAGGGAAATAAAAGAAGGTTTGGGGTCACAGGCTCACTAATCCAGTATGAGGCTGTGGCAACAATGGAGACACTGGCCTTAAGGATGAGGGGGCAGTGCCAGAGGTGCACCATAACTAGAACTGGATACAGTGCCAAGGAGGTCCTCGGCACTGAATGTAGCATGGGGCCAGGCATTGCAGAGCCCAATTCCTGCATCAGAACTAGTACAGAGGACCCAGCTGGCACTGAAGTGACTGTTAATGGCACCTTGGCTTGCCCCATCCCTACACAGGATGGGAGGTGGCCAGTGGGACAGATGTTGGTGGTGCCGCCCTCTGCAAGAACCCTAAGGGTGTTGCAGAACACAGACACACTACCTGGCCCAACGGCACCAACTACAGTACCAGTTCCACCAACTCCAAATGGCCAGGGACTGGATGCACTAGCGGTGCCCCCTAGGCCAGACACTGCATCCACTTCTCCAAAAGAGCTGCCCAGTGCTGGAACCGCCACTGCAGTCCTCACTTACAGACAGGGAGGGACTCCAGCCTTGACATATCGATCTTCCAGAGCTAGTGGGCCTCAGTGACACCAAGGGTGACGGTGAGGGTTGCTGACTCCAAGAAACAAAGTACCCACAGCAGACCTCAAAGAGGAAGACCTTGACTGGTGCTATTTCTTCCCCTTCGAATGAGAAGAGGAAGAAGTCAACATGCCCCATTACCATAGCAGACTGCTTCTTCGGGCTCCCTACCACTCTCCACGGCCATCAACTGTTGATGCTCGGTAGCGCTGAGAAGAAACTAAATTAATTTTGTGATGAATACACTAAACTGACAGAAAAATAACAAACTCTAGCTTTAAACACTAAATCTGAGAGAATTGAATGCTGTTGTCGCATAGATGTAAAGTTCTGATTCCCGGGGGATGAGAGACAAAACTGTGATGCACACTGTACGGTGGTAAAAAAGGAACTGAGGTGATTTGGGGCTGGCACCGATGTAATCAGGCAGCTGCATGCACAGCCTCACAGTGCTGGACATTCCTGCTGCTTACCTCAGTGCATGTCCACTGAAAAGTTCTGACTCCTGCAGGGTCCTAGAGCCTCAGGGTCAGATCCACTACTGGGACTCAGCGTGAAGTCTGATTCCTGGAGGATCAGCTCCTATGAACAGTAAGTCCTGGTAGGAGACCAGATGAGATTTATAGGGTTCAGCAGGACTCCTATGGATGCTAGAAACTGAGAGGCAGTGGCCACTGCCTGCTCCATGTCCTGTCTGGACAGGGTTGAAATTAACCAGTCACTCAGATATAAGAAATCTTGGAATCCTAGCTTTCTGAGATGCACTGCCAGTACTGCAAAGCACTTTGTAACTTGTGGAGCCAGAGAAAGCCGAAATAGTAGGATTCTGAACTAGTAGTGTTGCCCCTCAGTGCAGAACTGGACATGCTTGTCGATGCTGGGGTGCAAAAGTATGTGCTAGTGTGCATCCTGCATATCCAGTTATGCTAGCCAATCCTGATGTTCCAGGTAAGGTAGCAAGGATCACAAAGAAATTGTTTTGAATTTTTCTCAGTCTTTGTATGTAAGCCCCCCCCCCCATTTTGAGGGGGCTTATTGCCCACCTTAGGGCCCTCTTCCTTTTCTCCATGGCTTAGGTTTTTGTTTAGATGCCCTAGGGGAGTATCATTTCTACTAGCCACCACTTGGAGCAGCAGAGTTTGGGGCAGCATATATAGGGGGAGAAGAGAGGGATTGAAGGGAGAGGGGAAAGAGAGACAGATCTGGCAACAGCAGTAAGGCAGTCGAGGGGCCCTCCCTTTAGGCAGTGGTTGGCAGCTTCAGTGGCAATGTGCCAGATCCCTGGGTGGGCATCCAAGGAAGGTCTCCGGAAGGCAGTTTGCGGTTGCTTAGGTCGTGAGCCCTGGGGAAGGGGCTGGTTGGTGAGAGCAGCCAGGCAGCATGGAGGGCAAGGTAGATTAGGACCCCTGGGGGTGGTTTAGGCCCTGGTCTGTTGGTGTGTCTCCTGGGTCATCAGGGCTGCAGTAGGCTGTGGCAGGGTCTCTGCAGGGGGTTAGGTACTGGTGGCAGCAGTCCTGATTTCTTTTTCTTGTGTTGCAGGGAGTCTTGGGGTTTAGGAAAGTGGTGTGGGAGTGACCTTCTCCTAAATTGGGTCTGCTTTGTAGGGGCAGGCCTGGAGCCCAGGGTGAGAGGCCCCTGGGCAGGTCCTCAATACGCGGGTATCAAGACCCATTTGATGAGGTCTTTTATGCCGTTTCCTCACTTGGTTGCACAGCTCAGGCAATGCAGTTAAGAAGTTAAAGAAATGGTGCCACTGTGGCTGTTTTGGGGAGTAGTAGCTCCAGCAAAAGTGGAATAGGATGCTGACATTGAGACAGCACAGAGACTGAGAAGTCCATGGATCAGGCACATCTGAGCACAAGGATTTGGGCTGAGGAAGTATGGAGAGAGGTAGCCGAGGGAACATCAGGCCGCTAGACGTACTAGGAAAGGGGCTCCACCTGTTGTACAAACAGAAAAATACTACTGAAGGGCATATTCACAATTTGTTGCTGGACATCTAGGGTGAAGCTGGCAGTCCACAGTCAGGAGTGCCACCTGATGCAAATACCTGCAGCCACAGGATGAGCTGCTGCGTCAAAAGCATCTATAGAGGCTTTAAGCTGGTAGCATTTACAGTAGATTCAATACATTGTTTAACAGTCAGCAGAATCTCTTGTTTTTCCTCTGTGTCTGGCAAGGCCTCTACCAGAGACTTAAGATTGCACAAAACGGTGTACTCTGACTGAGAGAAATGACCCTGGTAGCAAGCTATGCCAATGGCATGGGTACCCAAAGCATAGACCCACTTGCCCACAGTGTCTGCCTTGCATGACTCCTTGTCATTGGGATAAACAGTGACCTCTTTGGGCACTATGACTTTGTCATTCTCAGCAACAGTATCAATGGCATCTGCTACTTGCTGAGTAAAATAGATGGGCTTAAATGTAAGAACTGTGTATTTCTTGTCCTCCTTCTTGGGGACAGCTGCCACAGTAGCAGGCCTCCTCCAAGCTGCTTCAGACAGTTCCTCCAGTGACAGCTGGATGGAAGGAACTAGAGAGATAGAGATATCAGGCACGTTTAGAAACTCCAGTTGGAGGTGCCTGTCCTGGTCTATTGCTGCTGGATCATATTTCAGTGCAGTTTGCATATTTCTGAGCAGAGCATGAAGTGTATGTAAAAGACACTAAAACATTAGATTTATTAAATATGGGTAGGTCTTCCATCTGGTTGTAAAATTAATGCAGCTAGCATGGAACTGCAAACCTGTGTAGTGTTAGGTGGCATTTTTTTGAAACTGAAGCTGGGCCCTGAATGGGGATTTTGCAGTCTGAAATGTTTGGGGTTTCACATGACCACTTACCCAGAAGACATGCTTGAGAAACAGTATGATAATTGATATAGGAAGGGGAAATTTGATTTAATTTATTGTTTTTTGTAGAAAAACCAAAAATATAAAAGTCTTCTGGTTTGTGTGCCGACAGCTCGGTGAAACCCTTACACTGACGGCAATGTGGGGCCTGCAACCTGATCGACAGTCATTCTGATGATCAGGATTTTGCAGTGCCCATCATCATTGCTGACTGAGGGGTGTTCTGCTCTTTCCCCTCTACACCTCCGACCTGGAGGTGATTATATTATTTTCTGGGGGATGAGGGGGGTCGAAGCCCCTCGCAAACAGCCAGGATGTGCCCCAGTGCTTTGGTGGTGACGGTGGTCAGGCAGCACAATGGCTGGGTGACATAGTCGCCGTCTGATTTTTTGTGTCGCTGTGGTGTTGGTTGATGAGATGGCTGAGATGGATGTCAAACCGACATGATGGAACTATTCTGGTTAATCATCAAAATAGATGCATGAAACCTATACACACAAGAGTCTTCATCATGTCTACCTTGGTGTTCCTACCCCAAAAGTTACTTATTCACAAAGCGCTACTTCCCCAATCTGGAGGGAATCTAAAAATGGTCCCCACTGGTCCTCAAACCCTTCTATCCTGCCTTTTATTTCATAGGTACACCTCAGTTCATTTTATTAGGAATAACCAGCTGAGCAAAGCTCATTTACATTTGAATTCTGTGAAAGGTTATAAATAAACAGCAGCATAAAAGTTGCATAGTATCAATCTCTGAAGCAGGAAAGCCTTAAATAATACATTTTTCCATTACTGAGTGTGGGCTGTTGGGTTGAAACCCACGTATTCTATATACCTTTTCTGCCCATGAGCAACACCACCCTAAATCCCCATGGGTACAGCTCCAATTGCTCATCAGAGATGTCCTTCATTCACAGCTATAGTGACACTGGGGTGTCCTCTACTGATTTTTTAAGTATTAACTGCAAAAATGACATTAATGCAGAGTTAGGGTTGTTCCTAGTCCTAAAGCCAATAAAGTATGATGAAATACTGTTAAACAAGGCCAACATATTCATAATTTGTAAATAACAACCCTAACACCCACCCCTTCCCCATCTTACACCCTCTTGGTTCAAGAACAAGCTACAGGACCAGAGGCATGCCACAGAGATCTGACTTTTTATTAACATCTCACATATTCTAGAACTGTAAGTAGAAGACTTGCAGTCACAGCTGTGGAGGTTTACATCCATTTATGATGTGTGGATTACTTTGCACACAATACTCTGGACCCTGTACAAGCAGCAGGCAATACAGATTTGTAAGCTGCTTCCTATAGGGCCATGTGACCTATACACAGAGTACGGCAAGGATTTTTAAGTTGTACGCTGTGTGGTGTAAGCCCATACAAGTTACGTGCATAGTGTGACACGCACTTATCACAAGTTTGTTTCATGTGACTCTGCAGACCATGCAGGAAGCAGGATACGTACCATTCTCTTATTGTAAAGTACCCTGTGGATACTCCGTAAAGTAAAAACAATATTAAAAGTACAGGGAATGTGGTGCTAAAAATAAGTATTACAACACAGCTGGGTTCTGAGCACTCACCACTCTATAAGAGGGACGCCGAGACAATAATTCTCTTTTCAAAAATCCATTTATTCAGACGTGAGACCTTTCAAAGACAGACACCAAATCCTGCCTGACATGTTTTGGACTGGCATGTCCTTTATCAAAGGCTTTGTTGTCTCGGTGTCCCTCTTATGGGGTGGTGAGTGCTCAGATCCCAGCTGTTTTGTAATACTCTGTAAAGTACTATACACATTGTACACTTTTAACTTGGTTTTCTTTGTACTTGGAAATACTCAAAGCAAGTTACATATCTGGGACATGTATACTATTTTATGCTGAGTCTTGTAGCTATATGAAGCACATTACATAGAACATAGAAGCTGTCTGCCCTAAAGTCCCTACCTACTGTGCTACCATAGACCCTAATTGATTTCTGGCTTTACCCCACCAACCCTATTACTAAGGTCCCCTGTGTCTATCCCATGCATGTTTGAACCCTGTTATCATTTCGGCACCCACCACCTCTGCTGAGAGGCTGTCCAGGTGTCCACCACCCTCTCTGTGAAGAAATATTTCCTCATATTCCCTCTAAGTCTCCCCCTTCCAGCTTCATATCATGCCCCCTTGTTCTTGAGCATATCTTTCTGTGCAATATGCCATCCTCCTGTACCTTACTGATATCCTTGAGGTATTTGAATGTTACTATCATGTCTTCCCTGTCTCTCCTTTCCTCCAGTGAGTACATATTTAATTCCCTTAGTCTTTCCTTGCAGGGCTTCTGATGCAGGACATGCACCATTTTGGTTGCCCTTCTCTGTACCACCTCCACCCGATCTATGTTTTTCCTGAGCTGGGGATTCCAGAACTGGATGCAGTAGTCCAGGTGTGGCTTCACCACTGATCTATACAGGGGTAAAACTACCTCCATTTTTCTGCTGATGATACCTCTCCCTATGCACCCCAGTATCCTACTAGCCTTTCCCACTGCCTTATCACACTGCTGTGCTACCTTCAGGTCATCAGATATGATGACCCTCAGATCCCTTTCCTGTTTAGTGGTTGTTAACACAACCGCCCCAACTGATACGTTACCCCATGGTTTCTGGGTACCATGTGTATCATTTTACATTTGTTATCGCTGAAGCCCAGTTGCCATACCCTTGACCAGTCCTCCAGTTTTTTTAGATCTTCTCCACTCTGTTGCAGATTTTTTGCGCATCTGTGAACAGGCATACTTTTCCTTCCAGCCCCTCTGCAATGTCACTAATAAAGACATTGAAGAGGATTGGTCCCAGCACTGACCCCTGAGACACCCTGCTGGTCACCTTACCCTCCTCCGATTGAACTCATTTTACCACTACCCTCTGAGTGCTGTTGCTTAGCCAGCTTTGTACCCATTTCACTATCTTTGGACCCGCTCCCAGGCTGCTTAGCTTGTTTACCAGACTTCTGTATATAACAGTGTTGAAGGCCTTACTGAAGTCTACGTAGGCCACATCCACCGATCCTCCCTGATCCACCTCCCTGGTAACCCAGTCAAAAAATTCTGTCAGGTTTCTTTGACAAGATCTCTCCCATGAACCCATGTACCTCAGATCCTACATTCCACTGGTTTTAAGGTATTCACCAATCCTTTCTTTAAGTAGTGTTTCTATTACCTTGCCCACCACCAAAGTCAGGCTTACAGGTCAGTAGTTTCCACCATTCTCCCTATTCCCACTTTTGCGTAGTGGGACCACATCTGCCCTCCTCTAGTTCCCCGGAACTTCCCCATATCCAACGATAGATTGAACAGTGCCATCAGAGGTGCAGACAGTACCTCCTTTAGTTCCTTCAGTATCCTGGGGTGAACCCTGTCCAGCCCGATTGCCTTGTCTACTTTTAGTTTTGCAAGTTCCCTGAGGACTCTCTCCCCTGTAAATGTGCTAGTGTCCACCTCCCTTCCCTTAATGCTCTATTTCACTATCTGTAACCCATCACCTGCCCCTTCCTTTGTGAATACTAAACAAAATTACTTATTCAGTATGTCAGCTTTCTTCTGGTCCTCTTCCATAATCCCCTCTTCCCCTTGTAGTCTTACTAGCCCTGCCCTGCTTTTCTTCTTTTCACTTATGTACCTAAAAACTGTTTTGTTCCCCTTTTCTGCTGATTTGACAATGTTTGTCTTTAGCTCTCCATCTGTGCTTTAGCTCTCCTAATTGCCTTCCCTGCCTCCCTTTGTTTTTCCTGATAACTCTCCCTATCCTCTTCCTTCTGTGTTGTCTTGTACTTTTTAAATGCTAGCTTCTTTTCCGTTACCTTCTCTGCTACTTCCTTGGAGAACCATAGTGGTTTCTTCCTTCTCTTGCTCTTCTTAATAGGGCTGTGTGGGCTGTTCCATGGGAGATTCGGACCCTCAGATCAAACCCACAATCCATGGACCCGGATAAATACGGACTTCGTGGTAGAAGTCCAGTTTCGAGTCTATGGAGATGTTGTTTCCCTGATTTTGTTTTCTGTTGCCATGGGGATGTCATCGGTATGTACAGGTGGCTGGCGGGATCCAATCAGGCAACAGAAGGTCATGTGATGCACTCATGGTATATAACTGTGCTGAGTGCACCACGTGGCCCAGAACGAGGAGGACTGAGAAGAGAGAGGAGTGGAGGAGCTGCGCTGAGCAACAGAAGCAAAGGCAAAGCAGCCAAAACCAAAAGCACCCAAAAAAAAACCAAAAAGAAAAGAAAGAGTTTCTCCATCCAGAGGGAGGAAAGGAAGGGACAAAGAAGAAGTTAGGGAGGGGGGAAGAACCAATTGTGGGGGTGGGTGAAGGTGGTCAGGACTCAGGAGGGAGCATTGGGAGTCGGATTGGGGAAGGATTGGGAAATAGTGGTGCGGGGTGGGGGGATACAAAATGGCAACGCTGGGCTGGTGACTGTGTGAGCAAGGCAGGCTGGCAAAATCTGACTTGCACCATTCCAGAACAGAGTAGGGGTGAGACTAGTGGAGAGAAGGAGAGACTCAAGTACTGGGGGCCCATTACAGTTACAGAAAATCCCAAATGAAAGTTTTTTTTCTTGGCCTCAGACAGTAGCTGTGTGTACAAAAAGGGCAGGCTGGCAAAATCTGAAGTGTGCCATTCCAGATCCAGAGTACTGGGGGGAGGGAGCCCAGAGATTACAGTTACAGAAAATCCCAAATGAACATTTTTTCTTGGCCTCAGACAGTAACTGTGTGTGCAAAAAGGGCAGGCTGGCAAAATCTGACTTTTTCCATTCCAGATCCAGAGTACGGGGGGTGGGGCAGACATTACAGTTACTGAAAATCCCAAATATGGTTACCACCCATCCTGTTTCCCGCAGGACAGTCTCGGTTTTAGAGGTTAAATACCATCTTCCGCCTCCCCCAGCCATGGGATGCCAAATGTCCCGCTTTGTGCTTTCCAGCAAAAAAACAAGCCATTGCACAACCTACCTGCCAGATGTCCTCTCTGAGTCTATCTCTCCCTTTAGTTTAGCCAGCGTCAGCAAGCAACAGCAGTTATCCCGATCCTACGGCCGGAGGGCGGTGGCGTCTGGTCACGGGCTTTGTTGGGGGGGGTGGGAGGTGGCACTCTATGCTCCCGGAGGTGTCTGGTCATCACGGCGACTTAGGGTTACCACCTTTTCAGTAGGCCAAAGTGGGACAAAAGCTCTTGACCTGGCCATTGGCAGCCAACTGTGTGTGCCACGGGTCCACAGTGGCCTTACTACACAGGGTACCAATCAGGATATTTGGGATGCTTTGTCATGTGCCACTGCCCACCCCATGTATGCCTTGACTCAGCATTCTTTGCATGTTCACCCATGGAACAACATTAACATTGTCTGTGTTCATAACCTTTGGTAAGTTGAAATTAGGAACCAGACAAATGCAACACTGCAAAAAATGCATTTTTATTACAAAAAAAGAAAAGAAATAGTAAAGCAACAAGTAAATTTTCAAGCAGCAAGGACATTTTCAAGCGACAAAAAAAACTGATATTCACCTCTTTCAAAACTACTCCACCTCTTTCTCACTCAAAACAGCTCTACACCTCATTTCTTAGCTTTGAAATTATACTTAGCATTCGATTTAACAGCCTGCAAAAGGGATCTGTTCCACATAATGTTTGAATGGAATTTGCCACATTTCATTCGATAGTTTATTGTGACCATAAGTTCGGCTTTTATCAATTCCACCCTGCAACGATTTCTTACATCAGTCCACTTGTTCTTTAGGAGAGAAAACACTCTCTCAGCAACAGCATTTGAAGGTGGGATGCTCATGATACGTGCAATTACTGGGTACAGAGCAGGCAGGTCTGGTGCATCCGAACAAATCTTTTGCCACTTTTCTGCTGGTGCTAGGTCCAGTCTACACAACTCTGGCATAAGGGGCCTGATGACTGAATAGTCTTGAAAGAGTTTGTCTGCATCTATTGATTCCTGCAGAGAAAAGGCAGCAACAACATTCAACAAATCATAAAAGGCAAAGGGTTCCTTCAAAGACAGCATAGACATTTTCTTTAGGTAGTTGTCATCACTGAAGTCAAACCACTGCTCCAAGTATTTGACAGCAGTTTCAAGGAAAAGGATAAAATCTCTCTCCAGCTTTTTACAGGAGACAGTATCCATATCCCTCATGAATGCCCGAAGCTTTCCCCCAAAAAACTTGTCTGCTGCTCGGGCTTCAAGTTTTTGTCTAAGTGAGGCCATCACCTCAAATGTTTCCATAGCTGTCAGTTGTGATCTTTCTAGGGTGGCTATATGTTCATTGAAATCAACCAGAACGGCACTAAGGAAATACAGGTAGCACTGTGGCAATGTCGGAAGCGTGCCCTCTCCATGTTCATTGTCAGCAAAGTATTGCCAGATCTGTCTAGGTGTATCCTCTCCTTGTGACAGGAAATAGGACTGCAGTGCAGCTAGATTTCTTACTATTCTGTCAATTGCTGGCAGCAATGACAGCCATCTGGTTGGCACATTCCTCAGAAGAGACTCGTGTTCCATGCCACAAAATTCAAAAAACTCTTTTAAATCTCTTGTTCTTGTGGCAGACCCTGAAAAATGGCTAAACATTTTTAGGACGAACACCTCCACGTCATATGATAGTTTTGCTGCTGCCTTCTTTCCAGCATTGTGAAGGATGTGAGCAGGGCAGTCTGCTTTTTGAAGTGATGGGCAGTTCTCTTTCAGTGTAGTATACACACCTGACAGCTTGCCATAGTTCACACTGGCATTGTCAGCACCATATGCAGACACAGAGGCCCACAGCAAGGAATGCCTTTGCAAAACAGCTGAAATCTGGTCGGTTATGGCTTGAGCAGATTCATCTGGGTCTTCATAGAAGTCCAGGAGAGCATTAACCACACCTTCTTCCTTTTTGAAATACCTTACTACCAGTGGAAATAGTTTCATGCTGCCCTTGTTGGATGCATCGGATGCTATTGAAAATGACACCCCTGGACTTTGCAAGTCTTTCAGCAGGCATTCCAGAGAATGTGGTCCCAGAACATTCTCTACAATGGCTTCAGCCTTTGTTCTGCCACAGGCATGTTTTTTGGCAGTCTCAGAGTCCCCATACAGCTGACTGGCCAGTTTCAGCCCACAGTCCAAGGAATTGTAAGACATGTTGTGCTGCACTGCATGGAACACCTCAGCCACTTCTGCTGCAGTAACCTTCAGCTCCGTTCCATCCACATTAGTAGTTCTGGCCCACTTTGTCATCAGATGGCTGTGTCTGGCTTGCTGGATTGCCGTCTTGTGTTGACTGGTGCTCTCATGTCTTGTTAGATCATTTCGTCCACCATGTGACACCAGGATTTCTCGCCTACAGTAACTGCAGGAGGCTTTAATGTCGCTGCACTTGTCAACCCAGTTGAACTCAGTCTTCCACACGTCTTGCCACTTGCAGAGTCTCTTATTGTTTGAGGATGCAGTCAGTGCAGATTGCTTCATTCTTTGAGCCCCGGTACTTACCTGCGCAATTTGACATAAATGTTGCAATACGCTTTTAGTAGATAATCAACACACATTAACTGTTGCAATATGAATCTTATCTTCATTGGAGAAACTATAACATGTGTGCCAATCATTGTCTGAAAGCACATTGCAACTTCGCCTTACATGGCAGCCAGACAAAGCACCAGAAGAGACAAGCCAGCCATTATGGTCACAGGTCATATGACACAAATACATCACCACAACAGCTATGGAGGCAGTTAACAGCATGGAATCTCATTATTTCATGGGCCTTGGCCCTTGTATTGGAAGCATAATGCAACAAACACACTGCTACCAAACAAAGCTAGACACACTGACTGAAAAGAATAACTAAACAGGGTTAACAATTGACTAGTTACAAATGACATCTGTCTGGAGTAACGTACTTGCAGCAAACCTTGGTTTGAATGATTCAGCTAACAAAATAAACATAACAGCGATGCTCCGCAAAAGCTCAATGACACACAGCTAAAAAACCCCACCAAATTCTAACTGGAGCCACAGCCACCACCACAACTACGATATTAAAAAGGTGTGGGCCAAACATTTTGAACACTTAACCAACAGCCCCAGTGATGGTCTGAGTCACTTTTGTCATTGGGTCAAACTGTCTCCACTCAAAGAAACACCCAAAGAGATCCATTCACACAAGGTTACACATGCCATGTTTCATGCAAATCAGCTGGACGGCTGCCTCTGCCATAAAAAAGTATGAATTATAAAAGCAATAAAAAAAAATCTAAAACAATAAAATAATGCTCATGATTGTGTTGAGCAAACTTATTCACAAACTGTTATTCACCATTAAATTTTACCAGACAATCAGGCCTGTCGTCTTCTTTTCAAAATGTTTCCATTTTCCATCATATAATTTAAATATGGGCAAGCATGTGGTATCTGGATGAGTGTGGGTGGGCACATGTGGGCTCTGACAAACTTGAGATGCAAAAAGAAACCATAGCTTTGCATTAATCTATCTCAGGAATCTGTGGTAAGACACTCTGTTAGCTCCGGTCTATGTAACTACAGATCCTTGAAATATATTAGCACACATTGCAGTTCTATGTTTGAGCACCCAGGCTAGTCAACTTGTTTTATCTGCAGTATATAAATGATTAATTTTCCCCTGGCATGCATGCTGTCACCATGATTCATTATAATTCCAATAGCGGACATGCCAAGAAACACAACAGCAGGCTAAGCAAGCAGTATATTGTAATAGATAAAGGCTAGCATGTTGGCAGGCACCACGTGCCACTTTTTTACATTCATGACAGTATCTAATATGACACTGGAGACTGGAACAAATAACAACAGCAGCATTCAGTATGACAAGTTTGTCAGCTGATGACGCAGATTACAGACACGCTGACATTCCCAGTAGAGAAGCATGCAAGAGAAGGGGCCAGACTTTCCCCAATAATTATGTTCTAAATTATTGTAAAGAAATTACATCTGCCAGCCCAGAGACAACTACATGGTGCACGAATGGTCGCAGTTTGTCTTGGCTAACCCCTAAACGTATTTGTCACACAAGACAAGACAACTTGCCAGGCAGCAGGGGGAAATCAATCTCATCTATGGCTGTCATGATAACAAAAGAATAAGACTGTAAAAGCAAACCAGTTTTCTGCTAGGAGGGAGCACAAATTGTGGCCTTTGCCCATTGCCCACTAATTTCACTATAATTATTTTCTACGACCTACCAGGCACCAGGGAAAAATCAGTGTCATCTATTACCATGAGCAGGGGTCGAAATTAACTTTTGCAGCCTCTAGCCAGCAGGGCTAGTGACTGCGAAAATCAACCAGCCCCACAGATATTTCCACTGGCCCAGATGGTGTACATACTGAAGTGTTGCCTTCTCCAGTACAAGCCAGCAGGGCTATGAAAATCCTACTAGCCCGATACAAAAATCTACCAGCATTTTGGCTAGCGGGCCGGTACCAATTATTCAACCCCTGCATAAGCCCAGAGTTTTGCAAAAATTGTCTGGTTTGGTTTGACAGTTATAGCAAGAGTACAGATTTATTTATTGAAAAACATCTCTGCACTGCAGAATAAGAAACTGAGCTCAAACAACTACTTCAATAGCATCACAAATGACAAAAAAATTAAAAAATGTGAATGCTGCCCAGTAGAATCACATTCCCTTCTGAATCCCCTAACTTCACACGTCACATTTTATTTTATTAGAACAGTGAAAAAAATGCTGGCTAGGCTAGAAGCCCACATACCTGACTTATTGCAGCAGAATTCACTCCTTAGGTGGCAGGCATGCACTTCTCACCCACCTCCTCTTGACCTCTCCAGTAGTTCAGACTGACAGGCAAACAAGGCTGATCCTGAAGCTCTGGCTGCCCCCAGTTAACTACAAGTGACAGCGACTACAGCTCTTCTATTTGTTTTAGCTTTGTCCTCTTCACGTAGATGGGTGTATGGCACAGCAAGACAGTGGTAACCTCACCGCACCTTCTATAGCCTCTGCCTTTATTCCTGATCTTGACCCTGGCGAGTGGCGACTAGTGACCTGAAAGAACAGTCTGCAGACTGTACAGCAAATAAAAACCTCTCCTTCCTTCCTTGATCTTGGAGACAATCTGCCCGGTCCTGGCGATGTGAGCCGAGATCCCTCCTTCCTTGGTCCTTGCTGTTGCTGAGCCTGTGACTGCCGCTGATTACTCACCTCCTTCGCTCCGTTTCAGTCCTCCTCCAATTTCCAGTTCTCTCTGAGTAGTCTCACCGTGGCCCAAGCTGCTAAAAACTGGCTGTCCAGAGACTCCGGCATTTAAACATGCCGCCAGTCGATAACCACACCCCCTGATGATTCGGCATCCATGCAGCAGTCATCAGACGTCACGGACGTGCAGACCTGATTGTGAACCCTGGGGGTGGGGACAAAAAACAAACCTCAACTCACTGCACGCCACTCTATAGCACTGCATACCTGATTGGAAGAAGAGTGCTACCTCCCGCCCCCCCACAAAGCCTGCGAAACCACAGCACGAACAAAGGAGGTTGAGCCATGCAGTTGCAGACGCAGTCACAGTCAGTCACCATGATGACCAGACACCGCCGGCAGCATAGAGTGCCACCTCCCACCCCCCGACAAAGCCCTTGACCAGACACCGCCACCCGCTGGCCGTAGGATGGGGATAACTGCTGTTGCTTGCTGACGCTGGCTAAACTAAAGGGAGAGACAGACTCAGAGAGGACATCTGGCAGGTAGGGTTTGTGCAATGGCTTGTTTTTTTTGCTGGAAGGCGCAAAGCGGGACATTTGGCATCTCACGGCTGGGGGGTTGGAGACAGGACGGGACCTCTAAAACCGGGACTGTCCCATGGGAAATGGGATGAGTGGTAACCATACGGTGACTGACTGCATCTGCAACTGCATGGATTAGCCTACTTTGTTTGTGCTGTGGTTTCGCGGGCTTTGTGGGGGGGGGCGGGAGGTAGCACTCTTCTCCCAGTCAGGTCCACAGTGCTATAGAGTGGCGTGCAGTGAGTTGGGGTTTGTTTTTTGTCCCCAACCCCAGGGTTCACAATCAGGTCTGCACGTCAGTGACGTCTAATGACTGCTGCATGGATGCCGAGTCATCAGGGGGTGTGGTTATCGACTGGCGGCATGTTTAAATGCCGGAGTCTCTGGACAGCCAGTTTTTAGCAGCTTGTACCACGGTGAGACTACTCAGAGAGAACTGGAAATTGGAGGAGGACTGAAACGAAGCGAAGGGCGGTGAGTAATCAGCGGCAGTCACAGGCTCAGCAACAGCAAGGACCAAGGGAGGAGAGATCTCGGCTCACATCGCCAGGACCGGGCAGATTGTCTCCAAGATCAAGGAAGGAAGGAGAGGTTTTTATTTGCTGTACAGTCTGCAGACTGTTCTTTCAGGTCACTAGTCGCCACCGCCAGGGTCAAGATCAGGAATAAAGGCAGAGACTATAGAAGGTGCGGAGGTTACTACTGTCTTGCTGTGCCGCATTCTGCATCTACGTGAAGAGGACAAAGCTAAAACAAATAGAAGAGCTGTAGTCGCTGTCACTTGTAGTTAACTGGGGGCAGCCAGAGCTTCAGGATCAGCCTTGTTTGCCTGTCAGTCTGAACTACTGGAGAGGTCAAGAGGAGGTCGGTGAGAAGTGCATGCCTGCCACCTAAGGAGTGAATTCTGCTGCAATAAGTCAGGTATGTGGGCTTCTAGCCTAGCCAGCATTTTTTTCACTGTTCTAGTAAAATAAAATGTGATGTGTGCAGTTAGGGGATTCAGAAGGGAATGTGATTCTACTGGGCAGCATTCACATTTTTTAATTTTTTTTATTACATAGAAACATAGAATTTGATGGCAGATAAGGACTGCTTGGCCCACCCAGTCTGCCCATTTCCCTACCTACTGGATAAGCTGCAGATCCTAGTTAACCAGCAGCCTACTTCTTCCTACCCCCACCCCCTAGAATTGCCTTATGACTGCCCCATGCATGCTTGAATTCCACCACTGATTTAGACTCCACAACCTCCTCCGGAAGGCTGCTTCCATGCATCCACAACCCTCTCTGTGAAAAATACTCCTTAAATTACCTCTGACGCCTCTCTATCTTCAAATTGTGCCCTCTTGTTCTTGCACATTTCTTTTGAAAGATGCTACCCTCTTGGACTTTGTTGATTCCCTTGAGGTACTTGAATGTTTCTATCATGTCCCCTCGCCCTCCTTTCCTTGGAGGCTATACATATTAAGCTCCTTTCATCTCTCTTCATATGTCTTCCGGTGCAGACCCTGCACCATTTTAGTTGCCGTCCTCTGGACAGCTTCCATCCTGTCTATGTCTTTGTGGAGATTGGGTCTCCAGAACTGCACACAGTACTCCAGATGGGGTCTCACCAGCTGTCTGTACAGAGGGATAATAACTTCCTGTTTTCTACTGGTGATGCCTCTCCCTATGCATCCCAGTATCCCCCCAGCCCTCCTTGCTGCCTCTCACATTGCTTGCCCACCTTTAGGTCATCTGATATGACTACCCCCAGGTCCCTTTCCATTTTTGTTGTTGTTAGTATCTCACCCCCCATTGTGTACTCTTCCCCTTGGTTTTTGTTTCCAGGTGCATTACCTTGCACTTTTAGCATTGAATCTAAGCTGCCATACATTTGACCATTCCTCTAACCTTGCCAAGTCCCTTCTCATCCTTTCCACCCCACCCTGTGCATCAACTTTGTTGCAGATCTTTGTGTCATCTGCAAAGAGACATACTTTTCCTTCCAGTCCTTCTGCAATGTCGCTTATAAAGACATTGAAGAAGACCGGTCCTAATACTGAACCCTGCGGCACCCTACTAGTAACCCTCCTTTCTTCTAAGTGGATTCCATGTACTATTACTCTCTGTGTCCTATTTTCCAGCCAATTCTTTACCCAGGCTGTCATCTTGGGACCCACTCCCAGGCTGGATAACTTGTATATTAATCTTTTGTGTGGGACTGTGTCAATGCCTTGCTAAAGTCTAGGTAGGCCATGTCCTCAGCCCCTCCCTGATCTACTACTTTGGTCACCCAGTCAAAGAAATCTATCAGATTCGTCTGGCATGACCTTCCCACTGTGAATCCATGCTGCCTAGGGTCCTGTGCCCCTCTGGCCTCTAGATACTCGACAATTCTTTCCTTCAGAAGTGATTCCATCATTTTCCCTACCACTGAGGTTAAACTAACAGGTCTGCAGCTTCCTGCTTCTGCCTTGCTCCCACTTTTGTGAAGGGGAATCACATCTGCCCTCCTCCAGTCCTCGGGTACCACCCCATCCTCCCATGATTTGTTAAAAAGGGTAGTCAGTGGTGTCACCAGTTCTACCCTTAGCTCTTTTAGAATTCTGGGATGAATCCCATCAGGCCCCATTGCTTTGTCCACCTTCAGTTTTAAGAGTTCTTTCAGAACCCTTTCTTCTGTAAATGGGCTGGTATCAACTTCTGTATCCAGAGATTTTCTACTGTTTGTTTTATGTACCTCCCCCTTTTCATTTGTAAATACTGAGCAAAAATATTTGTTTAGTATCTCTGCCTTTTCACAGTCTCCCTCTGCCCACCCTCCTCCCTTTATTAAGTCTCACTATCCCTCCCTTGGTCTTCCTTCGCTCCCTGATGTACCTATAAAAGGTTTTATCCCCTTCTTAACTGAGTTGGCTATCTTTTCCTCGGTTTGGGCCTTTGCTGTTCTGACTGCCTTTCCAGCCTCCTTTTGCTTTAACTGATACAGATCTCTGTCCTGCTCCTTCTGCGATTCCCTGTACTTCCTGAATACTTTCTTTTTCTCTTGAACCTTCACTGCCACTTCCTTTTTTCTTGTCATTTGTGATGTTATTGAAATAGTTGTTTGAGCCCAGTTTCTTATTCTGCAGTGTAGAGATGTTTTCAATAAATAAATCTGTACTCTTGCTATAACTGTCAAACCAAACCAGACAATTTTTGCAAAACGCTGGGCTTATGCAGGGGTTGAATAATTGGTACCGGCCCGCTAGCCAAAATGCTGGTAGATTTTTGTATCGGGCTAGTAGGATTTTCATAGCCCTGCTGGCTTGTACTGGAGAAGGCAACACTTCAGTATGTACACCATCTGGGCCAGTGGAAATATCTGTGGGGCTGGTAGATTTTTGCAGTCACTAGCCCTGCTGGCTAGAGGCTGCAAAAGTTAATTTCGACCCCTGCTCATGGCAATAGATAACACTGATTTTCCCCTGGTGCCTGGTAGGTCGTAGAAAATAATTATAGTGAAATTAGTGGGCAATGGGCAAAGGTCACAATTTGTGCTCCCTCCTAGCAGAAAACTGGTTTGCTTTTACAGTCTTATTCTTTTGTTATCATGACAGCCATAGATGAGATTGATTTCCCCCTGCTGCCTGGCAAGTTATCTTGTCTTGTGTGACATACGTTTAGGGGCTAGCCAAGACAAACTGCGACCATTCGTGCACCGTGTAGTTGTCTCTGGGCTGGCAGATGTAATTTCTTTACAATAATTTAGAACATAATTATTGGGGAAAGTCTGGCCCCTTCTCTTGCATCCTTCTCTACTGGGAATGTCAGCATGTCTGTAATCTGCGTCATCAGCTGACATACTTGTCATACTGAATGCTGCTGTTGTTATTTGTTCCAGTCTCCAGTGTCATATTAGATACTGTCATGAATGTAAAAAAGTGGCACGTGGTGCCTGCCAACATGCTAGCCTTTATCTATTACAATATACTGCTTGCTTAGCCTGCTGTTGTGTTTCTTGGCAAGTCCGCTATTGGAATTATAATGAATCATGGTGACAGCATGCATGCCAGGGGAAAATTAATCATTTATATACTGCAGATAAAACAAGTTGACTAGGTGCTCAAACATAGAACTGCAATGTGTGCTTAGAAAATGGGACCCAACAAGGATGCCCTCTCTCGCCGATTTTAACATATATTTGGAACCTCTCTTGAGAGCTATTAATATTGATGCACAAATAAAGGGGATTAAAATAGTGGGGAGGGAGTTGACATTTTCAGTTTTCGCTGATGATATACTTCTCCATTTACAAGATCTGGCACTAAGTTTTAGAAGAACAATAGATTTAATAGGGAGATACTCTAAAGTTTTGAATTATAAACTAAATTTGATTAAGACCCAGATTCTTCCTTTGACACCTTATGTATGTAAAGCAGATTTTGCACCACTACAGATACAATGGAGGATGGACAAGCTGAAATATTTGGGCATCTGGATTACATCTAGTATTGAAGAGGGTGCTGCATCAAATATGGAGGGGGTACTGTCAGCGATTAGGGGGGACATATTAAGATGGAATAAGCTTCCTTTGAATTTTCGGCTAGACTGGGTCTCATCAAGATGAATTTATTGCCCAGGTTACTGTATCCAGTATACTTAGCCCCATATAGCATTTCTGTAACCTGGCTTAACATAAGTAGGAAGCTCCTTTAGGAATTTTTATGGAACGCTAAACCTCCTAGGAAAAAGCATAGTATTTTGTGTTTGCCGCATGCGACGGGGGGGATTAAATTGTCCGATCTCCATGTATACTATGTGGAGGGACAGTTGGGCCTCATGATTCGATGGATTAGCAATCCGGAAGGGGAGTCCTATGTACCAACTTGGTTACAAATTGAGAGGCAAATGTTAAAGGATTCTAGCCTTTCTCCGGAGGCATTCCTATTTGCTAACGTAGAAAAGGGCCCTAAAAAGATACCCTGGAATCCAATTGTGAAATCGGCAGGAGCCTGGTGGTCGTTTCTTACTCCAGTCCAGAGAAAGAACCAAATGAAGGCTAGAGGCCAACCTGAGCTAGGCAATCCTAACTTAGTAATTGGGGATCAAGTAATTAATAAAAGATGGGCTGATCAGTTGTTGGGTCTGAAGATAAGGGACGTGATCCAAGGTAATAGAGTGGCCCTCCCAGCTGGGTGTGAAGGAATGTCATTCTTTAGAAGGTTGCAACTCACACGAATGTTAGAGGGAGTGGGGAAAAGGATTGGGGATTCTATGGATAATTCCTTCACTTGGGACAAATTAAAGGATGTTGATCCTATATCTAAATCTCTTTCACAAGTATACAAGGTGCTTTTGGATTATTTTAGTCTGAACTCTCCTATAAAAGTGGCATATTGGGTCAGGAAGATGGCCTCCAGGAACTTGGATTGGGACAATATATGGAAGAGTAACAAGTATATATCTATACCCAAATATAAGAGTATGCAATATTTTATTGTCTCTAACATGTATTTTACTCCTGTGAAACTATGTGATAGACACCTCAGACAGACAGACCTGTGCTTTAGATGTGAGTCGGGAATAGGGGATCTCCTACACGTGTTGTGGGAATGTAATAAAATAGCGTCCCCCTGGGTTGAAATTAAACAGCGTTTGGACCCATTGCTGGATTATTCAGAATTTATAACTCCGGAGATTTGTACTTTAGGTGATTTTTCACAAATCTCAGGTACTACACCCAAATATCATCTTTCCTTGATGACAGCAATTGTCAAATCTTTTCTGCTGCAACATTGGAAAGATGATCAGGTGTATGCATACAATCAGTGGGTGAGAGATCTTATTGGGGCTTTGGGTAGAATACAGAGGCATCTTGACTCGAAGGGTAAAAAAGGGCTATATGCTAAAAGATGGTCAACATTGGAAGTGATTTACTCACTGCAGAGTAAAGGTACCCAAATACAGGCCTGTCTGTCGAGATGTGATTAGCAGGAGAAGGTTATGCTGGAATATGATACAGATGTGTTTAGAATGATGTTGGTCTGATTGGTCAGATAAAACCATTATTTTGGAAGGATTGTAGTGCGAACATAAGGGTATTAGTTTGATGGTCTTGGTCTGCTAGGATAGGTGAGGGGATGGGGACTCTCTCTCTTGTCAGGGGACGTGGCAGGGAGCCACCACCTAGAGGGATTGCACCCAAGAAAGAGCTTATGATTTGATGCCCTCATTAGAGAAACAGGAGCTGGGTTATAGGGGTTATTTCCCTTTTGATTAAATTCATTTATTGATCCTGTTACTCTGGGATAAAGGTGCTATAAGTGTATATGAGCACTTTAGAGGGTGGTCTCCTGTGCTGTGTATGTATGTATATAGCTGTTTTGTATATAGTTCTCACAGTCAGTTTGGGACTGTGTACCCTGGCTTGGCCAGGTATATGTATGTCTGTCTAAAGTTTTGAAAATCAATAAAGAAGTTTATAAAAAAAAAAAAAAGAACTGCAATGTGTGCTAATGTATTTCAAGGATCTGTAGTTACATAGACCGGAGCTAACAGAGTGTCTTACCACAGATTCCTGAGATAGATTAACGCAAAGCTATGGTTTCTTTTTGCATCTCAAGTTTGTCAGAGCCCACATGTGCTCACCCACACTCATCCAGATACCACATGCTTGCCCAGATTTAAATTATATGATGGAAAATGGAAACATTTTGAAAGGAAGATGACAGGCTTGATTGACTGGTAAAATGTAATGGTGAATAACAGTTTGTGAATAAGTTTGCTCAACACAATCATGAGCATTATTTTATTGTTTTAGATTTTTTTTATTGCTTTTATAATTCACACTTTTTTATGGCAGAGGCAGCCGTCCAGCTGATTTGCATGAAACATGGCATGTGTAGCCTTGTGTGAATGGATCTCTTTGGGTGTTTCTTTGAGTGGAGACAGTATGACCCAATGACAAAAGTGACTCAGACTATCACAGGGGCTGTTGGTAAAGTGTTTAAAATGTTTGGCCTGCACCTTTTTAGTATCGTAGTTGTGGTGGTGACCGTGGCTCCAATTAGAATTTGGTGGGGGTTTTTTAGCTGTCTGTCACTGAGCTTTGGCGGAGCATCGCTGTTATGTTTATTTTGTTAGCTGGATCATTCAAACCAAGGTTTGCTGGATGTACGTTACTCCAGACAGATGCCATTTGTAACTAATCAATTGTTAACCCTGTTTAGTTATTCTTTTCAGTCAGTGTGTCTAGCTTTGTTTGGTAGCAGTGTGTTTGTTGCATTATGCTTCCAACACAAGGGCCAAGGCCCATGAAATAATGAGATTCCATGCTGTTAACTGCCTCCATAGCTGTTGTGGTGATGTATTTGTGTCATATGACCTGTGGCCATAATGGCTGGCTTGTCTCTTCTGGTGCTTTGTCTGGCTGCCATGTAAGGCGAAGTTGCAATGTGCTTTCAGACAATGATTGGCACACATGTTATAGTTTCTCCAAAGAAGATAAGATTCATATTGCAACAGTTAATGTGTGTTGATTATCTACTAAAAGCATATTGCAACATTTATGTCAAATTGCGTAGGTAAGTACCGGGGCTCAAAGAATGAAGCAATCTGCACTGACTGCATCCTCAAACAATAAGAGACTCTGCAAGTGGCAAGACGTGTGGAAGACTGAGTTCAACTGGGTTGACAAGTGCAGCGACATTAAAGCCTCCTGCAGATACTGTAGGCGAGAAATCCTGGTGTCACATGGTGGACGAAATGATCTAACAAGACATGAGAGCACCGGTCAACACAAGACGGCAATCCAGCAAGCCAGACACAGCCATCTGATGACAAAGTGGGCCAGAACTACTAATGTGGATGGAACGGAGCTGAAGGTTACTACAGCAGAAGTGGCTGAGGTGTTCCATGCAGTGCAGCACAACATGTCTTACAATTCCTTGGACTGTAGGCTGAAACTGGCCAGTCAGCTGTATGGGGACTCTGAGACTGCCAAAAAACATGCCTGTGGCAGAACAAAGGCTGAAGCCATTGTAGAGAATGTTCTGGGACCACATTCTCTGGAATGCCTGCTGAAAGACTTGCAAAGTCCAGGGGTGTCATTTTCAATAGCATCCGATGCATCCAACAAGGGCAGCATGAAACTATTTCCACTGGTAGTAAGGTATTTCAAAAAGGAAGAAGGTGTTAATGCTCTCCTGGACTTCTATGAAGACCCAGATGAATCTGCTCAAGCCATAACTGACCAGATTTCATCTATTTTGCAAAGGCATTCCTTGCTGTGGGCCTCTGTGTCAGCATATGGCGCTGACAATGCCAGTGTGAACTATGGCAAGCGGTCAGGCGTGTATACTACACTGAAAGAGAACTGCCCATCACTTCAAAAAGCAAACTGCCCTGCTCACATCCTTCACAATGCTGCAAAGAAGGCAGCAGCAAAACTGACGTATGATGTGGAGGTGTTCGTCCTAAAAATGTTTAGCCATTTTTCAGGGTCTGCCACAAGAACAAGAGATTTAAAAGAGTTTTTTGAATTTTGTGGCATGGAATACGAGTCTCTTCTGAGGAAAGTGCCAACCAGATGGCTGTCATTGCTGCCAGCAATTGACAGAATAGTAAGAAATCTAGCTGCACTGCAGTCCTATTTCCTGTCACAAGGAGAGGATACACCTAGACAGATCTGGCAATACTTTGCTGACAATGAACATGGAGAGGGCACGCTTCCGACATTGCCACAGTGCTACCTGTATTTCCTTAGTGCCGTTCTGGTTGATTTCAATGAACATATAGCCACCCTAGAAAGATCACAACTGACAGCTATGAAAACATTTGAAGTGATGGCCTCACTTAGACAAAAACTTGAAGCCCGAGCAGCAGACAAGTCTTTTGGGGGAAAGCTTCGGGCATTCATGAGGGATATGGATACTGTCTCCTGTAAAAAGCTGGAGAGAGATTTTATCCTTTTCCTTGAAACTGCTGTCAAATACTTGGAGCAGTGGTTTGACTTCAGTGATGACAACTACCTAAAGAAAATGTCTATGCTGTCTTTGAAGGAACCCTTTGCCTTTTATGATTTGTTGAATGTTGTTGCTGCCTTTTCTCTGCAGGAATCAATAGATGCAGACAAACTCTTTCAAGACTATTCAGTCATCAGGCCCTATGCCAGAGTTTGTAGACTGGACCTAGCACCAGCAGAAAAGTGGCAAAAGATTTGTTCGGATGCACCAGACCTGCCTGCTCTGTATCCGGTAATTGCACGTATCATGAGCATCCCACCTTCAAATGCTGTTGCTGAGAGAGTGTTTTCTCTCCTAAAGAAAAAGTGGACTGATGTAAGAAATTGTTGCAGGGTGGAATTGATAAAAGCCGAACTTATGGTCACAATAAACTATCGAATGAAATGTGGCAAATTCCATTCAAACATTATGTGGAACAGATCCCTTTGCAGGCTGTTAAACGAATGCTAAGTATAATTTCAAAGCTAAGAAATGAGGTGTAGAGCTGTTTTGAGTGAGAAAGAGGTGGAGTAGTTTTGAAAGAGGTGAATATCAGTTTTTTTTGTCGCTTGAAAATGTCCTTGCTGCTTGAAAATTTACTTGTTGCTTTACTATTTCTTTTCTTTTTTTGTAATAAAAAATGCATTTTTTGCAGTGTTGCATTTGTCTGGTTCCTAATTTCAACTTACCAAAGGTTATGAACACAGACAATGTTAATGTTGTTCCATGGGTGAACATGCAAAGAATGCTGAGTCAAGGCATACATGGGGTGGGCAGTGGCACATGACAAAGCATCCCAAATATCCTGATTGGTACCCTGTGTCGTAAGGCCACTGTGGACCCGTGGCACACACAGTTGGCTGCTAATGGCCAGGTCACGCGCTTTTGTCCCACTTTGGGCTTCTGAAAAAGTGGTAACCCTAATTCCAAATGGAACTTGTTTTTCTTGGCCTCAGACAGCAGCTGTGTGTACAAAAAGGGCAGGCAGACAAAATCTGACTTGTGCCATTCCAGATCCAGAGTACTGGTGGCGGGGTGGGTGCAGAGATTACAGTTACAGAAAATCCCAAATTAAACTCTTTTTCTTGGCCTGAGACAGTAGATGTGTGTACAAAGAGGGCAGGCTGGCAAAATCTAACTTGTGCCTTTCCAGATCCATAAGAGAGAGGGAGAGACTACTGCGGGTACCAGAGAAGTTTTACTGTTACATGAAATCCCCAATTATTTTTCCTGGCTTCAGTGCAGCTATGTGTACATTAGGGTTCATTTGCATATCTGGTCCTGTGTAGTACAGTATGATCTGCAAGCCCATTGGTCCACACTGTGGACCAATAGGTGTACAGACTGTACTGTACGTTGTCATTCGGCAGGCGGCCAAGCAGCATGCGAGCGGGGTGCTGCCACCCGCCAATGATTGGGTGGGGGGTGCTGGGTGGCCGGGGGACCTCTGTGGGTGGTTGGGGAGGGGGGTACCACTGGACCACCAGGTAAATCTGTATTTCCACAACAGCCCGCAATCAGGCGTACGGGGGAGGGGGTTACCGCTAGACCACCAGGGATTTCCATACCATTTACTATGGCCACGATCAGGCATATGGGGGGGACTGCTAGCCCACCAGGAATTAGTGTGTTTAGCACAGATGCCCTCAATTGGACATACGGGGGGGACCACCAGACTACCAGGGAGTAATGTAATTATTACAGATGCCCGCGATCGGGATTACAGGGGGACTGCTAAACCACCAGGGATTATTGTACTCTATACAGATGCCCAAAATTGGGCATACGGGAACCGGGCTGCAATAGCCCACCAGGGTGTCGCTCCCCGACGGCAGCAGCTTGGCAGGGTGCCAGGTGCAATTGGCTGGGGATCAGCGCATCGCATGCAAATGGGGCCATAATGACATGCAAATGGCCCCATTTGCACCTTGTATGCATTTTGTCCCCATTTGCATGCCCCAGGCTGAATATCATGGGTGATGCGTATAGCACAACTGCACTTGCACTGGCGTATCCCGTAATCCCTTTCTGTGTCATGCGCTAGTGCAGTGCCATGGCACCATGCACAGTGTGTGCACCCTCTGTGCCATATTCAACAGTGCTGAGCCATGGCGCAGCACCGTTGAATATCGCCTGGTCCTATCCCCAGCTCAGCCCAGTTGCGCTGCGCCCAGGCTTGCGCCACTGCCCAGCACAGTCTGAATATCCGTCCCTTTGTATATTTCTCACGTCCCCAATATTTGGCTGCAAATACTTCACAGAAAAAAATGCTACTAAATTGAAAATTCATATAATTTCTTTATTGTGTGTGTGTGTGTGTGTGTGGTATGCTAGTCTGGTTACATCTCACGTACAGTAACTGGACTGAGATTATTATATTACTATATTGTATTTGTGACACTTAAATTCAATCAAATCAATCAATCAAATCTTTATTTAATCAGGTGAAACACCGTTGAGAAGAACTCATTTTCGAGGTGGACCTGAACAACATGCATATTCAATATACATAAAGAAGATATATAAACATTATATACACATTTATATTCTGTACATAGAGTAGATTGAACACCCACTAAACATAAGAAATATACTAAATAAATACACACTACATAACATTATTAAATAAAGGTCAAAATAATGTTCACATCGGTATTTGGGAGAATAGGAACATTTTGGTAATTATACAGAGGACTGTATAATTCTGAAAAACACAGGCTGGTATCTACAGTAACATAGCATTTATATGTAATTTAGTGAAAACCTGGGGTGTGGGGCACAGAGAGCAAAAAAGGGGAAGATAAAGTGAGGTAGGCTTAAAGCATAAAAACAAGTGAAGCGAAAGTATAGGTAAGCTTGAAGCATAGATAAGTGGAAAAAGGAGGACAAAACAAAGGTTTGGAGAAAAGAATAAAGAAGAAAGGGACCAATGAAGTGAACCAGTGAGGGTAAGGGACAATTGGTGACATCTGAGGGATATTTACTGACTCCATTACAGAGCAACCGTTCAACGATATGGGAGCTTAATGAGAGGGAGAGGAAGGGAGAGTGGTAGATAGCAGGTGCCCGGGCACCAGATCAACGATATGGGAAGCTATAGCGAAGGATGAGAAAAGGTGTAGTAAATAGCAAGTGCCAGGGTGACACAACACTAATCAGGGGAAACAGTTACAGGACTCCTTGACAGAGTGTGCATATAGCATTTTGAATGCTGAGAAATTGATAGGACAGACCAGTTTAAAGGATTTTTGTACGTTTTTCCATAGTATGGGGAGCGCATAGCTTATAGATGAGATACCAAAGCGTGATGAGACTTTAGGTACAGTTAGTGAGATATAGGAGGCACTTCTCAAGGCATACTTACCTACTACACTTAGTGGAAGACAATTTGATATATATAGAGGTAATTGTTTTGGTGATTCCTCTGTACGTTCAGAAGGCGACATTTTTCTGTCTTCTATATGCAAAGGATGGCCATCCTACTGCAGCATTTAGAGAGCTGCGGTGTGTAGAATATGGAGCACCGGTGATTAATCTTATGGTTCTATGGTGCAGAGTATCTAGTTTTGTTAGTGTGGTCGCAGGGCCATGGCAGTACAAGAAGTCAACGTAGTCCAATAATAATAGGAATGTGGCGAGTACTAGTCTCTTCTTTGCATCCCAGGCGAGCAGATTTTTTTATCCTATAAAAGAGGCCAAACCTCTGCCTGAGCTTCTTTATCAGTTCCTTAATATGCACAAGGAAGGAAAGCTTGTGATTAATCCACACCCCCAAGTATTTGAATTTAGTGACAAATTCTAGTGGTTCACCAAGGAGTGTAGTAATCTGGGGAATGGATCTTTGCGTAATAAGGTTGTTAGCATTTGTGAAAGGTGATAAGAGCATTGCCTTCGTTTTTTTGGCATTCAGGAGTAGTTTCTGGTTCAGTACAGTCATCCCTCGCTATACCGAACCCAAGTACAATGAACACTCGGGTATAACGAATGCCCGTTTTGGTTCCCGTCAGTACTGTAGTTTATCATGGTTACTGTTTAGCTGAATTCCAATTTTGCATATATGGTGCTGCTATCAGTCACAACTACTGTTTACCGAGTGCCATGTTAGCCAGGTTCATTAATAAAATTTTCTGCATTTAGGTTACCTTTACTGACAGCTGACTGCCTGATTGTCTGACTGTTTTTCCGGTATCTGTCATTACTACTGTTTACCATGTGCCATATTACCCAGGATAGCCAGGTTCACTGAAAATCATTTGTTGCAATTAACAAACTTTACTGTTAGCTGACTGCCTGACTGCTTTCTGGTACTATGGAAAATTAACTGCTGTGCAACTGAACGAGTAAAAGGACAACGAGGCAGATGTACCCTGGAGCAGCCAACAACATCAGAAGCTGTGCGTGGGCTAGAAACTGCTTTGGCATGGCTTGAGTGTGAGGACACACTTTATTAATGGTGCTTGATTATTTTTTTTGTTGTTGTTTGACTGACATTTAATATAACGAAATACAGTATTGATGAAATACAGACTACATTGTCTGATTAATGCTGATTTAATGCTACAGTGACTGTTTTTTTTCCATTTTTGGCGTCCCTCGATATAACCAATTTCCTACTATAATGAATGACCTGCATGGTTCCCAAATCATTCGTTATATCGAGGGACTACTGTAATTGTATTTGCAAACTGGTAACTCCTGCTGGAGATCCATGCAAGCTGCTTCAGGAGTAGGTCTGTCAATGTAAAATACCATATCATCAGCGAACAGATGAATGTTAGCAGATTTGATTCCTATGTCAATTCCATTTATATAGATTGCAAAAAGCAGCAGTCCCAGAATAGAATCTTGCGGTACACCCCTCAAAAGTGGTTTCAGTGGCGAGAAATCACATTCCGCTTTTACCTGTTGATGTCAGTCTATGAGATAGTTTCAGAACCATCTCAGGGAAGGGGAATCCAGGTCAACATTTTGTAGGGTTGCCAAGAGCAATTCATGGTCGGCAGTATCAAACACCTTGCTTAGGTCCAGAAATACTACACATAAAGTTCTTGGTATCCAAGGCTTCCTGCCAGTCATTAGTAACCTTTGCAAGGGCTGAAACAGTACTATAGCATGGCTGTAATCCTGATTGCAGAGGATTTAATAGATTTGTGGCTTCTACAGTAGGTAGTTTCTAAGCTGTGTACTTACTATCTTCTCTAACATTTTGGATAGGATAGGGAGTAAAGAGATTGTCCTGTAGTTACTGAGGTCGCTAGGATCACCAGATTTAAATAAGGGAATCACATGGGCTGTTTTCCATATAGGAGGAATTTCACCATGCAGGATAGATAGGTTAAAGAGATGTGTGATTGGCACCGCCAGGGCTTGGAGACTGATTTTTAGGAAATATGGCTCTAATAGGTCTGCACCAGTGCTCTTCCTGGTATTCAGGTGAAGGAGTAGTTCTTCAACCTCTTTCAGTGAAGCAGGTTGTAAGGAGAACACTGCATCAGTAACCGGAGGTACTAGGACTTGCGACCCGAGTTGTGAACAAAGGGAATTGGCGGAAGAAGTATCGAAGGCTAGTCCTGCAGTAGCTGGTCAAGGATTGACTGTTTATCAGTCACAAAGGTGCCCCCAATGGATACTTTTGCAGGTAAGGAGTTGGGAGACACGTGACCTTCAATCTCTTTAAGTGTTTTCCAGAATTTAGCCGAAGACTTTGAAGAGGCATCAAGTTCTGCCCAGTGGTAATTAGCCTTGGCCTTTTTGACCATCCCAGTGCAAAGTTTCCTTGCCCTCCTAAATAAAATTCCAGTCTGCTTGGAGCTTAGTTCTCTGTACAGGTTTCCAGAGCGAGTCCCTATTGAGTAAGGTAGCCTTCAATTCAGCCATAAACTACAGGCATGATTTCCTCTTTGTGCAGTTTTTAACCAAAAGTGCATGTTTGTCAAGAGCCCCGAGAACAATTTCCTGGAAGATATCATATGCCATGTCAACTGTTTTTGCTAGATAGAACTTCTGCCATTTCAGAGTGTTCTGTAGGTCAGGTACAAATACACAAGGGTCGAAATTGTGTTGATTCCTCTTAACAGTGAATTTGGATGTAGAAGCTAATTTGGGGGCAGTTCTTTACACAGGCAAAAAAACAGTGGTCACTGATATCAGAGAAGAGTACACCAGCGTGAGATTACAGGTGGGATTTACTCACTAGGATAAGGTCCAGCAGTATGCTATTATTTGAGTTCTTTTTGTTTGGGCGTGTTACTTCTGTTATAAGTTGGGCTAGACCAAGGAAGTCACAAAGGCTTTTTAGTGGTTTGGCACTGCTAGAATACCAGTCCAGGTTAAAGTCACCTAATATAATAAATTCTGAGGTCATGGACCCTATTATGCTGCTTAAATGGTCTAACAGCAGTAGTCCAGCCGACGGGGGCCTATAGCATCCTACGACACAAAAGGATACAGATCAGGATAACTTGACTTTAAGAGCCAGGCTTTCATATTCTTTGGGAATTGAAGTAGAATTAACAATAGAGGCTGGCAACTTGTCATGGATATAGATGGCAACTCCATCACCTCTTGATTGTCTATCCATTCTGAAAATGGTATAGGATGGTATGTTCACCTTGAAGTCTGTGGGACCAGATCTGACCCAGGAATCAGAGACCATCAAGACATCAGGTTTGATGTGAAAAATCCAAGCCTGTATAGAAGCAAATTTCTTTAGTAGGCTGCTTGCATTGACATGCATGAAACTCACACCTTTGATACTGGCTAGGTCCACAGGAGAGGAGATAAACCCCGGTCCACCCAAGGTTAACTCGATATTGCCAGAACATAGCAACAACAAGCAGAAAGAATTGATAGCACCACATAGTAGTCTGTGAGCTCTAATCCATTTTCATTTGTGTGGAAGTTCAAGTAGGGTGGGAGGATTCCTGAGGCAGAAACCAAGGATGTCTAATGTTGTACAGATGAGAACCCTAACCAAAAAAGGGAAAGAGAGCTGGGAAACCAAGGGTGGCGATGGAGGCAGGCATTCCATGAACCTCCTTGAAGGGGTTCCAGACTGCAAGGGTAACTGCACTAAGGGTCCCAATACTGATAACTGAAATACCAGTTTTGGTAACTGAAATAACCAAGTACAGAATATTGAAGTGCCAGCTGTACCCAACCCGTCAGCTGCAGTGCAAGCTTCATATGAACTGTTAGGGTGCAGAAGTTGAATGTTACAAGTGGGCATAGTAGGAGGATACAGAGCTGCACATAACTGGTCTTCATACTTAGTTCAGATCACAGACTTAGTCGTGGCATAAAAAACTGCCTAATTCAAGAGGAAGGAGGAGGGGCACAGGAATACTGCTACAAGGAAACCTGTCGAGGGGGTGCAGTTATCCTGGAAGGTTATACAGCAGCCCAATGATATGACTTCCTCAGGTTTCACAGGCTTGCAGCTTGCAAGAACAAAGAAGCTGTGATCCTTGAAGTGGATTAACAAACACAGACTAGGAGGATTCACAAGTAAACAGGTTTGTCAATAAGGTGTGCTCCTTTAAGTAATGGGGCAGATGGCTCAAATTCAGTGCCCAATGATATGACTTCCTCAGAAGTGGGAGGGGCTAATTACTGTTTAAGGAGGCCTAGGGAGGGCCTAGACTTTTTAAGGAGGCCTAGGGAGGGGATTGGGGGAGAGGGCCAAAAAAACAGCGCAGAAAGAATAACAGGAATAGAATGCAGTTTCAGTGACTGCCAGATCCCTTATGGTCAAAGCCACAGAGAACAGCCTGAAACAGCCAGCAGTGGCTGTGAGCTAATTGAAATCATGGCTTAAGAGCCAGTGTCTTGCTGCCATACCTGGGGCTCTGGAACAGGGACGGGTCCTCAGGGTATGGGACCTGCGCTCAGTATCTTGGCTGGCGGCTTCCTCCTGCCGGTCACAGGAGTACAGATGGGATGGAGGGTTTCCCCTGGGAAGAGAGAGCATGGAATGGTTACAGATATAGCCCTAGAAAAAAAGGGCTTAGCCAAGGCATTGAATGGCGTGGCGGGGATAACAGGATGAGCTAGCGAGTACCCGGGGGGAGGAGGATGACCAAACTCACAGTGGGTGACCGTCTGTTGGTGCCTAGGAAGAATTTCAATACACCAAAAGTTAGCTGCAGCCCCGGGAGAAGAGCAGGGAACCAAAACCAAAATGAGTTAAAATATTTATATAGATGCCAGGCGGGGGGGGGGGGCAAGGGGTGAAGGGACTCAAACAATGCAGTTGTCAGTCATTTGTTTGTTGTCCAAAGTTAGACTAGGTTAGGGTCCTGGGACAGAAGCAGGAATCAAAATTAAAAGGAAAAAGTGCAGTTTGCTTGAAAGCAGCTAGGCGCTGGTTAGGAGAATTTTAGGGGAAAGATCTGAGAGGCAAAATTTAAAGCGTTAGGGAGTGAGGCAAGCAACAGAAGAAGTCCTGCCCCAGGCTGGAAATGCTTTAGGAAAAAAAATTTGGACTTGCTAGCAGGCACTCTGAACAAAATCAACAGTTCCTAACAGCATCTACAATTCAAATTATTAACTAATAAATCAAGCAGTAAAAATACATCTCTCAGTAAGCCCACAAACACAGTTTAAATATGGACAGTTCCATCCATTGTAATCCCTCACAACTTGTTGCTAATAGTCCACAGCCCCAAGCACTTTCTTAGTAGAATTAACCCAGATTATTTTTTTTTTTTCAAAACAAAGCAGAAAGAATAACAGGAATAGAATGCAGTTTCAGCGACTGCCAGATCCCTTATGGCCAAAGCCACACAGAACAGCCCAAAACAGCCAACAAGTGCTGCAGTGCCAATCACAGCTATGCTGCTACTGCATAATCCAATGAGTAAAAAGGATTCAGTGGCTGGGAGCCAATTGAAATCATGGCTTAAGAGTTGGTGTGTTACTGCTGTACCTGGGGCACTGGAACAGGGATGGGTCCTCAGGGTATGAGACTTGAGTTCAGTGTCCTGGTTGGTGGCTTCCTCCTGCCAGTCATGGGAGTATAGATGGCCCTGAGGGCTTCCCCTTGGGGTCTGGAACAGGGATGGGTCTTCAGGGTATGGGACTTGCACTTGGTGTCCTGGTCAGTGACTTCCTCCTGCCAGTTGCAGGAGTACAGATGACCCTGAGGGCTTCCCCTGGTGCTCTGGAACACAGACGGGTACTAAGGGTATGAGACTTGCACTCAGTGTCTTGGTCAGCGGCTCCCTCCAGCTGGTTGCGGGAGTACAGATGTCCCTGAGGGCTTCCCCTGGGGCTCTGGAACAGGGATGGGTCTTCAGGGTATGGGACTTGCACTCGGTGCCCTGGTCAGCAGCTTCCTTCCATCAGTCACGGGAGTACAGTTGGCTCTGAGAGCTTCCCCTGGGGCTCTGGAACAGGGACAGTCCTCAGGGTATGGGACTTGCACTTGGTGTCCTGGTCAGCGGCTTCCTCCAGCTGGTTGCAGGAGTACAGATGTCCCTGAGGGCTTCCCCTGGGGCTCTGGAACAGGGATGGGTCCTCAGGGTATGGGACTTGTGCTCGGTGTCCTGGTCGGTGGCTTCCTCGTGCCAATTGCAGGAGTACAGGTGGCCCTGAGGGCTACACCTGGGGCTTTGGAACATGGACAGGTCCTCAGGGTATGGGACTTGCACTCTGGGTGTCTTGGTCGGCAGCTTCTGAGTCCCACTGGTCGTGGGAGTACATTACTTGGCAATGGCTGGCAGCAAACAATTGTGGAACTAGGAAGGATGTAATTGTGTTGTGTTGTGTTTCATCAGGTCTTCAGGTGGCAGTGCCAAACATTCTTATGACTGCACTGCACTTGACCAATGTGATGTGTGACAGGCTGCCTGTCTGGGTGGTAATCACTATGTCTTTTGTTTTTCTTCTTCTTTTAAAGGGAACTGTCATCAACAGGGTTTCTTAATGTCTCAAAGCCCGTAAAAGGCTAATTTGAGTGAAACATAGAAACATAGAATTTGACGGCAGATAAGGACCGCTTGGCCCACCTAGTCTGCCCATTTTCCTACCTAACAGATAAGCTGCAGATCCTAGTTAACCAACAGCTTACTTCCTCCTACCCCCCACTAGGACTGCCTTATGTCTGTTCCATGCATTCTTGAATTCCCCCACTGCTCTTGACTCCACGACCTCCTCAGGGAGGCTGTTCCATGCATCCACAACCCTCTCTGTGAAAAAATACTTCCTCACATTACCTCTGAGCCGTCCCCCATCTATCTTCAAATTGTGCCTCCTTGTTCTTGCACATCTCTTTTTCTGAAAGATGCTACCCTCTGGGACTTTGTTGATTTCCTTGATGTACTTGAAAGTTTCCATCATGTCCCCTCTCTCCCTTATTTCTTCAAGGGTATACATATTAAGCTCCTTTAGCCTTTCTTCATATGTCTTCTGGTACAGACCCTGCACCATTTTGGTTGCCCTCCTCTGGACAGCCTCCACTCTGCCTATGTCTTTGCGGAGATGGGGTCTCCAGAACTGCACACAGTACTCCAGATGGGGTCTCACTAAGTGTCTGTTCAGAGGGATAACAACTTCCTGTTTTCTACTATTGATGCCTCTCCCTATGCATCCCAGTATCCCCCCAGCTTCCCTTACTGCCTTCTCACATTTCTTGCCCACCTTTAGGTCATCTGATATAATTACCCCTAGGTCCCTTTCCATTTTTACTGTTGTCAGTATCTCACCCCCCATTGTGTACTCTTCCCCTAGGTTTTTGTTTCCCAGGTGCATTACCTTGCACTTCTTTGCATTGAATCTGAGCTGCCATACATCTGACCATTCTTCCAACCTTGTCATGTCCCTTCTCATCCTTTCAACTCCATGTTGTGTATCAACCCTGTTACAGATCTTTGTGTCATCTGCAAAGAGACATACTTTTTCTTCCAGTTCCTCTGCAATGTCACTTATAAAGTCATTAAAAAGGACCGGTCCCAGTACTGAACTCTGCAGTACCCCGCTAGTAACCCTCCATTCTTCGCTGTGGACTCTGTTGACTACTACCCTTTGAGTCCTGTTGTCTAGCCAATTTTTAATCCAGGCTACCACCTTGGGACCCACTCCAAGGCTGGCTAACTTGTGTATTAATCTTTTGAGTGGGACTGTATCAAATGCCTTGCTAAAATCTAGGTGGCCATGTCCACAGCCCCTCCCTGGTCTACTACTTTGGTCACCCAGTCAAAGAAATCTATTAGATTTGTCTGACACAACCTTCCCATCATGAATCCATGCTGCCTTGGGTCCTGTGTGTGACTGGGAACTCCTGCCACTCTTGAGGACTGACCTTTTCTAAAATCAGTTGCAACAGTTCTTCTGTTTCTAAGCCTAATCTATCCTTTACTATTTCTAGACCATAAGGTTGGCCACCTATGGGCATCCCCCTTCCTTCTCTTGACTATGCTATAGTGCCCTCTTTAATTTTTCCTTTCCCTCTCAGATCCTCGTACAGGGAGGTTATTGTGGTGACCTCCAGATGTGTGTAAAACAGGTTGTGTTTATTGTTGGATTTAGTATGTAATAGCACTACGTTATAAAATACCTTGATGTATATACCTTATGCTTATGAAACCTGTAAATGTTAAATACCATGGCACTGGATGTTTTTGATAATGGTAAAAAAGTACTAGGTGTCTATTATAGAAATTAAGCTAGTTGTGCTATTTAAAATGCATGTAAATTGTTGTAAACTTAACAAGCCAGAAATGTCATGGTGATGTGCATATATCCCATGATGCATTGCATTATGGAAGTATGTATGATGTATTTCTTTGAAACTTGATTTCTTGCCAATGCCTTTTGGGGTAACTGTTCTTTCAGTGATTCTGCATTGAGGTTCTTTGTTTATAGCTTGTTTTATTTTTCTTCTTTTTGGGCCCCTACTATGTAAGCAAATGAGGGGCCTGCATAAAGGTTATGGGTACATGTTAGCTAGTGGATTGGATCAGAGATCAGTATCAGTAGGTGCTGGCTAAGTACAGAGAACTTATAGTGGAGGAACTGCTGTCAGGGAGTGACCATCACTCAGTATGACTCACATTGGATATGGCAAGGAAGGAGTGGAATCTGGCACAAGAGTGCTGGACTTCAGGAGGGCTGACTTTGGGAAGATGGGGGAAGTGGTAAAAGGGTACCTGGCCAGAATTCAATCTAGTATGGACACTAACCAGAGGTGGGAGATCATAAAGCTTGGGATAGTGGAGGCAACCAAAACCTGCTGCAAGGCCCAAAGCAAGAAGGCTAGGGCTAAGAAACCAAGCTGGTTGAGCAAGGAGGTCATGGAAAAGGTAAGGCAGAAAAGAGCTGCCTTTAGGAAGTACAAGAAAACAGGGAGGGGGAAGGAAAGCCAGGAGTACTTGATGGAATCGAAGGAGGTGACAAGGGCAGTAAGGGGAGCCAAGGCATCTACGGAACTCAGGCTGGCACAAGGCATTAAGAAGGGGGAGAAAGACTTCTTTAGGTACATCAGGGAGAAAAGGAGCTATAAGGACCACACAGTAAGGATTAGGAAGGAGGGGGGTTGGGTGGAAGCAGGGTGCGATAAGGCAGATGCACAAAATGAGTACTTCTGCTCAGTATTTACTAAAGAGAAGAGGGAGGTGACACCCAAGAGGGGAGAAATGGCAGAAACAGGGCGGAAGGGGGTGACAGATGGGGAAATCATGGAGGGCAGAGTTTGGGAGGGTTTGAAGGCACTGAGGGTGGACAAGGTGCCAGGCCCAGATGACATCCACCCCAGCGTACTGAAGAAGCTGGCAGAGGTCCTTGCAGGGCCATTGGCAGATCTATTTAATGCCTCACTATATTCGGGGTGTGTACCTCAGGACTGGAGGATCGCTCATGTGGTGTCCCTCCACAAGAGTGGCCCCAAGGATGAACTGGGAAACTACAGACCAGTGAGCCTCACATCCATCATGGGTAAGCTAATGGAGACTATCCTGACGGAGAGGCTGGTGGCCCTCCTAGAGGCCAAAGGACTACAGGACAGCAGACAGCATGGCTTCATATGAGACAGATCCTGCCAAACCAACCTGGTGGAGTTCTATGACTGGGTAACTAGGCAACTGGACAGGGCCCATGCAGTGGATGTCCTGTATCTGGACTTCAGTAAGGCATTTGACTCGGTGCCACATGGAAGACTGGGAAGTAAGTTAGTAGGCACAAGGGCGGGTGCAAGGCTGGTAAGATGGGTAGGGGACCTGGCTTCAGGGAAGGCAACAGAGGGTGGTGGTGGGTGGGGAGCTCTCACACCCAAGGGTACTGACAAGTGGTGTCCCACAGGGCTCGGTGTTGGGATCAGTGTTGTTTGAGATATTCATTGCAGACATATCATTGGACAGCAAGAGCAAGATCAGTCTGTTTGCTGATGATACCAAGGTAGGAGCAGTAGTGGATGACCTAGGGGGATGGCAGGGGTTGCAGTATAATCTGGCAAAGCTTGAAACCTGGTCAGACACCTGGCAACTGGGGTTTAATGCCGAAAAGTGCAAGGTGCTGCATTTTGGGATAAAGAACCCAAGGAGGAGTTACCAGTTGGGGGGAGTGCAGCTAGCTCAGACAGAGGAGGAGAAGGATCTGGGGGTGCTCATTACAGGGTCAGTGAACAACCTGGCGCAATGTAGGAAGGCAGCTGCAAAAGCCAACAAAATGCTGGGTTGCATTGCAAGGGGTATATCTTCGAGGAGGGAGGAGGTGATTCTGCCACTGTATAGGTCATTAGTTAGACCGCACCTGGAGTACTGCGTCCAGTACTGGCATACATGATCTGAAGAGGGACATTGTTACTGGAGGAGGTGCAGCACAGGGTGACAAAGATAATCAAGGGGCTGGGGGACTTATACGAGGGGAGGCTGAGGAAGTTGAACATATACTCGCTGGAGGAGAGGAGGGATGGGGGGACATGATTGAAACCTTTAAGTACATGAAAGGAGTAAACAAGACAAGAACAGAGGGTCTGTTCAAAGTAAGGGAGGGGAGGGACACCAGGGGCCATGATATGACACTGGAGGGAGGGAGGAAGGTTCAGGAGGGAGATGAGGAGACACTTTTTTACAGAGAGGGTGGTGGCTGGGTGGAATGCGTTACCTGCAGAAGTGGTATCCAGTAGAACAGTGGACTGCTTCAAAAGGGGATGGGACAGGACAAGGGGGAGGGTCAATGAAGGGGAAGGGTGGAAGGGAAGGGCAGCTGCACATTCGAGCAGACTTGATGGCCCTCTAGGCCTTTATCTGCTGGCAAATTTCATATGTTCATAAAGGATATTCATAGTCTGTTGCTGCAAACTAATGTACTGAAGAAGAAATATACCATTGTAAAAGGTTATTTCTTGTATTTTGAATAAACATCACACAGAGATTGTGTGTTGAACCTGAAGTTCAGTGTCTGGTCCATCTGTTATGCCACATCCCCTCCACAGACTTGGTGTGAGAAGTGGGATAACTTGCTGGAAGCATCTGGACTGGTGGAAGAGGGGCATTTTCTGGTGGATATCGCCCAGATATCCCAGGTGGACTGATGCACCAGGAGTTGCCAGAGGAGAACCCGGAGAAGAAGGTCTGTGGAGTTCTGAACAGAACCATGGCTGACAGACTGGGAGAGAAGCTGCTGCCTGGACTGGACCTGGGAGCTCAACCTGGGGCCAAGCCTGAAGATGATGAAGAGATGCAAGAGGATGTGGAAGAATCGAGGGAATTGCCTCCTCTTGAAGATGCTCCACCTGAGAACGTAGGGGAGTTGTTGAAATGGCTCTGCATAAAACAGGTGAAGATGGAAAGAGAGAGATGCTGAGCAAAGAGACAGAGACATTGAGCAGAGAAAGCAAGATGCCAAATGGCTGATACCATGAGGGTCTTGCATGCCATCAATGCAGGGCAAACAGAAAGAGCCAGCAGCCCAAAAGACATTAAACTGTCTAAACTTTCAGACAGTGATGACATTGAGGCCTACCTCACAACGTTTGAGAGGACCGCTCGAACATGCGCATGGCCAAGGGAACAGTGGGTTGTTCGACTGGCACCGCACCTGACAGGCAGCGCCCAGTTAGTTTATAGCCACATGGACTCCAGAGAGGCTGAGGACTATGATCGTGTGAAGCAGGAGATCCTCAGGCGCTATGACATAAACACTGAAACCTATCGCCAGAGGTTTAGGTTTCTTAAAATACAGTCACTGGATAACCCCCGAGAGACTTATGCCTGTCTCAAGGAGCTCTGCTACAAATGGTTACAACCAGAGAACAAGAGCAAGGACTAATTTCTGGAGGTGGTGATTATTGAATGGTTTATTAAAGTGTTACTCCTGGATGTACAACTTTGGGTTCAGGAGCATAAGCCAGATTCCGCTGATAAAACCATCACATTGGCAGAAGACTTCCTGGCATCCCGACCATCCAGATTCAGAGGGTTCCAAGATACCTCAGCAGCTGTGACCACCAGCAATCCGGTAAGGAACCCTTTTACTTATAAACTGTCTAATCTAGCCCCAGAGAAACAAGACTGGAGAGCAGAGAGAAGAGGACGTATTCCAGCAGCTGAGACTGTATGTCATGGGTGCCAAAAGAAGGGCCATTATCTAAGAAACTGTCCTAATATAAAGACAGAGACAGCTCATGTACCCTTAGCAAACTTGGGTCACTTTATGGCTACTGTACAGATTGAATCACAGCAGATGATGGGACTGATTGATTCAGGGAGTCGCCAGACTCTTGTTCGAGCAGATCTGGTGAATGGGAATAATAAAGGACAAAATACAACAGTCATCTGTGTGCACAGTGATACCCATCACTACCCTACAGCCACCATACAAATGACTGTTTAAGAAAAGACACAGAAGTAAAAGTGGGGTTGGTACCTCTCCTACCTATGCCAGTTATTATCGGGTATGACCACCCAGACTTTGCTTCATTTATACATTGTTATGCTGCCCAGGACTCTGCTGTAGTTGCTGTAACCACCAGAGCGCATATGAAGGGACATTTACCATCTGTGTTCCCATTTGATGATGTTTTTGAGGATCCTGGCAAGGACCATAAGACTAAGGCAAAGAAGAGGAAGCTAAAGAAGGCCTGGATTGATAGTCATGCTGGTGTACAGCCAGACTTGGGACATAATTTTAAATGTGATATGTAGCATGAGCAAAAAGTAGACCCTTCACTTAACCCTTTTCTTTCACAGGTGAAGAAGGGAGGGAAAAGGTGCCACTCAGTTTGCTGTAAAATAGGGAATACTGTATTGAGACTACATGAACCCCAGAACTGGAGCGGTAATAGACCAACTAATGGTTCCTGAAAAATTCTGCTCCCAAATCATGTATCTGGCACATGACATCCCATTAGCAGGCCATGCAGGCAGAGATAGCACCCTGAATAGGACATTACCTACCCAGGTTTTATTGGCCCTCTATCCATGAGAACATAGCTGAGTATTGTAAAGCATGTGCTGAGTGTCAGAAGGTAGCTCAAGCAGGAAAAGGGGATTGTGACTAACCCCTTTGACAGGATAGCCATGGATATAGTGGGCCCCCTGGAAAAGAGCTCCAAGGGTAACAGATTTGTACTGGTCATATGTGACTACGCTGCCTGCTACCCAGAAGCTATCCCCATGAGAACTATCACAGCCCCCAGGATATCAGAGGAGCTAGCAAAGGTATTTAGCCACATGAGAATCCCCCAAGAAGTACTTACTGATCAGGGAAGTAATTTTAATGCATGCCTGCTCAAAGAATTGTACCGTCTGCTGGGCATGGTAGCAGTGCGTACTTCCCCATACCACCCGCGGACTGACGGCCTCGTAGAGAAGTTTAATAAGACATTAAAGAGAATGTTGAGGAAATATGTGAAAGAAGAAGGTAAAAGATTGGGATAGGTACCTCCCCTATTTACTTTTCACTTACAGGGAAATTCCTCAAGCGTCCACTGGTTTCTCGCCTTTTTCATTATTGAATGGGAGGAACCCGAGGGGGCCACTGGATGTGATTAAAGAACACTGGGAAGAAGGGAAGGAGGTGAGACATCTTAATTTCATAGAGTACATGACTCAGTTATGCAAACACCTGGTGAGGTATATTAACTTGGCACACCAGAGCTTAGAACAGAGGCAAGTCTTGCAGAAAGATAGATATGACCACGGTTTGACGATTAAAACATTTCAGCCTGGGGATCAAGTGTTGTTACTCCTTCCCTCCACAGAGAACAAACTACTCATGAAATGGCAGGGCCCCTTCACCATTTTGAGGCAAACAGGAGCAGTGAACTATGAGCTTAGCATGCCCGGAAAGAGGCCTGCCCAGAAAACTTACCATGCGAACCTCCTTAGAAAATGGCGTGAGAAGCCTAATCCCTCCCTTTATATCTATCCTGAAGTTAGGGAGTCAGAGCTGGAGGTTGCCTTTAAAAGGCTAGAGCAGTCAAGACCATTGGAGGAGATTCAGATAAACCCTGAATTGAAGCCTCAGCAACAGAAAGATTTTCAGGGGGTTTTACAAGAGTTTGCACCCATATTCACAAACATCCCGAGGCGGGCCAAAGGAATTGTGCACACCATAACTGCCACGCAAGACAAGCCCATACACCAAAAGCCCTACAGACTACCTATGAAGGTGAGGGATGAAGTGATTCAGGAAGTCAAAAAAATGGAGCAGTTAGGTATAATTGTACCCTCAAAGAGTGCATGGTCTTCACCCATGGTCATAGTGGACAAGAAAGAGGGTGGGATATGTCTATGCCTAGATTTTAGAAAGCTTAACAATGTCTCACTATTTGATGGCTATCCAATGCCCTGAACAGATGACATCATTGACAGGCTAGGCGATGCAAAGTATATCTCCACCCTGGACCTTACTAAGGGGTATTGGCAAATCCACTTGACACCTGATTCACAAGATAAAACAGCATTTAGCACCCCAGTGGTTTATACCAGTTTGTCACAATGCCATTTGGACTACATGGGGCCTCAGCCACTTTTCAGCATTTTATGGACCACATTCTAAAACCACACACTGAGTACTGTGCGGCTTATTTGGACGCTGTGGTCATATTCAGTCCTGACTGGGACACCCATGTTAGACACTTGTCCCAGGTATTGCAGGCAATAAAGGAGTGAGGAGTGACCATTAACCCTGCTAAGTGTGCCCTAGCAAAGACCGAGACAAGATACCTAGGGTTCATCTTAGGAAATGGACAAGTGAAGCCCGAGGTACAGAAGGTTACAGCAGTAGCAAACAGTCCACTACCTACCACAAAAAAGCATGTGAGATCTTTCCTAGGCTTGGCTGGCTATTACCGGAGATTTATTCCTAATTTCTCAGCCATAGCTAGTCATTTGGCTGATCTCACTAAAAAGAGGTGCCCAAATAAGGTTTAGTGGACCCCTATTTGTGATGAGGCATTTAGGAAGATCAACGCAATTCTATGTACAGCACCTGTATTGAAAAGCCCGGACTTCAACCAAGTGTTTGAGGTTCAAACTAATGCATCAGAGAATGGTATTGGGGCAGTCTTATCTCAGAAAATAGATGAGGAAGAACATCCGATCATGTATATCAGTAGGAAGCTACATGAGAGGGAGAGAAGATATGCTACCATAGAGAAAGAATGCTTAGCTCTGAAGTGGGCTATTGAGTCCCTAAAATATTACTTGTGGGGGGCTGAATTTAAGGTTGTAACTGATCACTACCCCCTCTGTTGCTAACTGGTCTATAGTTTCCTGCCTCTGTCCTGCTCCCACTTTTGTGAAGAGGAATCACATCCACCCTCCTCCAGTGCTCAGGTACCACCCCACCCTCCCATGATTTGTTAAAGAAAGTAGTCAACGGTGTTACTAGTGAGCCATTGTTTTACAGTATCTGTGAGTCTTTGCAGTCCAGAGTTATTCATATGTAAATCAGCCTATAATTAAGGGCTGGGGGCAGCCATATGATTTAGGCTCCTGAAAGGAAATGATTTCACCGAGGAACTTGGCCCTCCATTTACTGTAGGTTAAATAGGAAATCATCTGTTTTATTAAGTGTGTTTTAAGGTGTTATTACAACACTTTCTACATTTATAATAATTGTTTTGTATGTGCATTGAAACTAGTGAGTTATCACCTCTACATTTCAAACTGTTAGTAAAAATAGAAACATAGAAACATAGAATGTCACGGCAGATAAGGACAGCTTGGCCCACCTAGTCTGCCCTTTTCCTACCTAACAGGTAAGCTGCAGCTCCTAGTTAACCAACAGCTTACTTCCTCCTACCCCCCACTAGGACTGCCTTATGTCTGTCCCATGCGTTCTTGAATTCCCCCACTGTTCTTGACTCCACGACCTCCTCAGGGAGGCTGTTCCATGCATCCACAACCCTCTCTGTGAAAAAATACTTCCTCATGTTACCTCTGAGCCGTCCCCCCTCTATCTTCAAATTGTGCCTCCTTGTTCTTGCACATCTCTTTTTCTAAAAGATGCTACACTCTTGGACTTTGTTGATTCCCTTGAGGTACTTGAAAGTTTCTATCATGTCCCCTCTCTCCCTTCTTTCTTCAAGGGTATACATATTAAGCTCCTTTAGTCTTTCTTCATATGTCTTCTGGTGCAGACCCTGCACCATTTTGGTTGCCCTCCTCTGGACAGCCTCCACTCCGTCTATGTCTTTGCAGAGATGGGGTCTCCAGAACTGCACACAGTACTCCAGATGGGGTATCACTAAGTGTCTGTTCAGAGGGATAACAACTTCCTGTTTTCTACTACTGATGCCTCTCCCTATGCATCCCAGTATCCCCCAGCCTTCCTTACTGCCTTCTCACATTGCTTGCCCACCTTTAGGTCATCTGATCATATTACCCCCAGAACCCTTTCGATTTTTTACTGTCAGTATCTACCCCCAATGTACCTTCCCTGGTTTTAGCTTTCCCAGGTGCATTACCTTGACCTTCTTTTCACTGAATCTGAGCTTCCATACATCTGACCATTCCTCCAGCCTTGCCAAGTACCTTCTCATCCTTTCCACTCCATCTTGTGTATCAACCCTGTTGCAGATCTTTGTGTCATCTGCAAAGAGGCATACTTTTCCTTCCAGTTCCTCTGCAATGTCACTTATAAAGACATTAAAAAGGATTGGTCCTAGTACTGAACCCTGCGGTACCCCACTAGTAACCCTCCTTTCTTCACTGTGGACTCCATTTACTACAACCCTTTGCGTCCTGTTGTCTAGCCAATTTATCCAGGCTGCCACCTTGGGACCCAATCCAAGGCTGGCTAACTTGTGTATTAATCTTTTGTGCAGGACTGTATCAAATGCCTTGCTAAAATCTAGGTGGCCATGTCCACAGCCCCTCCCTGGTCTACTACTTTGGTCACCCAGTCAAAGAAATCTATTAGATTGATCTGACATGACCTTCCCATCGTGAATCCATGCTGCCTTGGGTCCTGTGCCCCACTGGCCTCTAGGTACTCAACAGTTCTTTCCTTCAAAAGTGATTCCATCATTTCCCCTATCACTGAGGTCAAACTAAACTGGTCTGTAGTTTCCTGCCTCTGTCCTGCTCCCACTTTTGTGAAGAGGAATCACATCCGCCCTCCTCCAGTCCTCAGGTACCACCCCATCCTCCCATGATTTGTTAAAGAGAGTAGTCAGCGGTGTCACTAGTTCTACCCTTAGTTCCTATAGAATTCTTGGGTGAATCCCATCAGGCCCCATTGCTTTGTCCACCTTCAATTTTATTCGTTCTTTCAGAGCCCTTTCTTCTGTAAATGGACTGGTATAGACCCCCGTCTTCAGAGTGTTTCTCTTGTTTGGTTTAGGTACTTCCCCCCCCTCCTCTTCCTTTGTGAATACTGAGCAGAAATATTCGTTCAGTATCCCTACTTTTTCACTGTCACCCTCTACCCACATTCCCTCCCCTTTATTAAGCCTCAGTATTCCTCCTTTGGTCTTTCTTCACTCCCTAATGTATCTATAAAAGGTCTTATCCCCCCTTCTTAACAGAGTTGGTTATCCTTTCCTCGGTTTGGTCCTTTGCTATTCTGACTGCCTTTCCAGCCTCTTTCTGCTTTAGCTGATAACATTGTCCTGGTCCTTCTGTGTTTCCTTATATTTCCTGAATGCTGTCCTTTCCTCCTTAACCTTCCCTGCCACCTCTTTTGAGAACCATAGTGTTTTTTTCCTTTGTTGTGTTTTGTTGATTTGCTTTACACAAAGGCTTGTTGCCTCTGTGATGGCTGTTTTGATTAATCCCCATTGTTCCTCCACCCCTCTTTCTTGCCTGTTTGCTAGTGCTTTTCTGAGGCACTCTCTCATTTTCCCGTCAGCCCTCCTAAAGTCCAATACTCTTGCTTTTGTGTGGCTTGACTGTATGACTGTGTTAATCATGAACCACACTGTTTTGTGGTCGCTTGTTCCCAGATGGCTACCCACTTCTAAATCTAAGATTCTTTCTCCATCCTCATTTGAGAGTACCAGGTCTAAGACTGCTCCCTCCTGAGTGGGTTCCAATACTAGCTGTTTGAGGCATGCTCCCTGTAGGGCATCAAGAATGACCATGCTCTTGGATGTGCCTGCAGAAAAGGTGCTCCAGTTAACATCTGGCATATTCAGGTCCCCCATCAACAATATCTCCCCTTTTTCTGTCATTCTAGGGAAGCCTTCTATCATTTCCTTGTCCATCCCCTCCCTGAGATGGAGTCTGTATGCAATCCCCATGGGATTGCGGTGCCATTTCCTGTCTCCAGGGTGACCCAGAGTGCCTCATCTGCTCCCTGTTTACTCTTTACTTTGTTGCTTTGATCCCTTCCTTTACATAGAGAGCTACTCCTCCTCCTCCTCTTTTGCCCTCCCTGTCCCTCCTGTAGATTGTGTATCCTGGTATGTTGACATCCCAGTCACGGTTCTCTGTGTACCATGTTTCTGTGACTGCCACAATATCCAGGCAACCTTCTTCCATCAAGGCCACTAGTTCAGGGAGCTTGTTACACAGACTATGGACATCGGTACTCATCATCCTCCACTTTTTGATGGCCTTACCCCTTTTAGCCCCATTCCTGTCCTTACTGCCTTTGCCTTTTTTTACATTTACCTCTGTCCTTCTCCCTAATGACTTTCTACCTTGGTGTTTACCTCACTAATTACCGTGTTTTGTGGAGGGAGGCTGGAATTTCCCTGCTCCTTTTCAGTGCCTCCCCCCTTGACTAGTTTAACTGCTTGCAAATGAAGAATTTAAACCTCTCACCTAGGATCCTGGTTCCCCCTGGACAGATGCAGACCATTGCACCTGTATAGATCTGCATCCCTCCAGATGGCTCCCCAGTCCCCAATGAAGCCCAAACCCTGAGCTCCACACCAGTTTTTCAACCATTTATTGAATTCTCTGGTGAGGAGTACCCTAGCATCCCCCTTGCCATGGACAGGCAGCACCTCCAAGAAGGTTACCATATGAGCTACTTGTCTAAGGCCCATCCCCAACTCTACAAACTCCTCTTGCACTGCTCTGATCCCATTCCTAGCCAGGTCATTTGTCCCTAGGTGGACAATGACATCCAGCTTCCTCCCTCATGCAGCTGCTCCCATGATCCTGAGGATTCACTTCCCATCCCTCCAAGCTGTGGTGCCAGGCAGGCACCTTACCTCCCTCTCCCCTTCCTCCCCCATTTCTACCCCCAATGATTGAGTCCCCCACCAGGAGTTGCTTTCTCCTGTGGGGTCCCATGCCACCCTCCTGTGGGTCTCCTTTGTGAAGATTCCCAGCATCCTCCTTTGTCTCCACTGCAGGTGCCTCCATAGAGGAACCACTATCCACCAGAAGAGTGAATGAATTGTGGAGAGGTACAGCTGGAGGGATGCAACTCTGTTCTACCACCCTCTCCCTCCCTGAGCCCACCCTGGTCCAGCCTCTCCTCTTTCTTGGTAACCTCTGAGGTAGTGGTATTTGCCCTGATGGTCCCTGTGTGGGAGAAGAGGTTTCACGAATCCTAGCCAGGTCAGCCTGGAGACGGGCAACCTCCTCCCTCAGACCAGAGAGGTGCCTGCAAATAGGGCAGCATTGCAGCCTCCAGAATGTCTCCTGGAACACTGCTGCTGCACAGCCATTGGACAGCACCACTCCTATCATGTCTTATTTTGTGTCCCCTCTTCTGTTTCTCTGTATGCTTACTCTCTCCTCTCCTTACAACTCTCACCCTTCCTGTTCTGGGACAGCAACTTCCTATATTCTTCAGTAGCCTCTTCCTTCTTTGCTCAGTGTCAGACCACCACCAGCTGGGGGGGGAGTGAGCTACTTTTTTTCCTTTAGGGTTGACAAAACCAATGTTTCTCTATGATCCTTAAAATAATCCATCTTTAGAATTGCTTAAACTTCTAGGCTATACTGTCAGCTGATCATTAAAAACTACACATCTCAAGGCTGGCTCCGTGGTGTCAACAAGTTTTGGGGCCTCCATATCAGGATTTCTAAATCCAGGATGTGTTCAGTTCAGTACAGATTTCTGGGGCTGCCACAGCACCGCCTGCTATCTTATTCCATTCCCTCTTTTACAGTCTTTTCTCTTAAAATTTCTGGTATGAATTCAGGTGTACAACGTGCAAATGTGGTTACATACCTACTGGCCTGGCATCATGGGCTCAGTCTTGAAATGTGTAGTTTTTGATTAACAACTGGCAGTACAGCCCAGAGGTTAAAGCAAAGAGCTGTGAACAAGCTGCTTTCATCCAGCAGAATGGGTTTTGATTCCAACATGCTCTTCTTGTACAGTATATTGTGTGACCAGAACAATTCACTTAATCTCCCTGTGGTCCCAAAACACATCCAGAAACAAGCTGTAGTTGTGTGCCTTTCCTGGACAAAGACAGTAAAAACTGAGCTTGTGTTATGATTCTGAAAATACTATGCTCTTTCTATCCAGATATGACTTGAAAATAAAAAAATAGGATACCATTAATTGTATATTAATTGGTGCCTGCCCAGTGGCTCCAAGGGTTAATTCGCTGGATACCTTACCTCGCACCATGCCGACGACCCATGTTCGGGAACGAGCATGGGCCACTGGAGGTCGGCGAGGGGGGCGGAGGTTGTGGAGCTGGATGGAGCTCCCTTGACTCTTGCCTGCCTCACAATGGAGGCCAGGGGGCAGTGCAAGCCAGAAGGAGTGCTAGGTGCTAGGCCGATGGGTGGGTGGAAGAGGCTGTCATCAGAGCTGTAGTACGCATGTGCACATGCATGCATCTCTACTCCTGGGACCCATGGGTAAAAGGGGGAGGAGAAAATGGATCCACCAGCCACAGGATGATGCCCAACCCTCAGCAGGCTCCGTTCCCGGACCAGGCATAAGGTAAGCCCTGGCAATTCCGTAATGTCTGGGCTGGGGGGGCAGTCGGGCTGAAGGGGTGCTGGTGGAAGGCAATAAAATAATAATAAAAAAACTGTATATTAATTGCAAAAACACATAGACGGACAACATTGTTAAAACATGCATAATCTGAACTGCATTATTAAATTATAGAATAATATATGGGTGGATGTGTGTAACCAGAATTTTACACACACACACACACACACACACACACACGGTGTGGGATGCTACATTAATCCCGAGGGCAAAATCTGAGGGGTTTATAAAAACATTCCACACCAAGGGTCTGTGCAAAATTCTGGTTTTTACACCCACCCACCCATATATTATTTTATTTAATTAACAGTGATATTTTTTTTCCCTTTCAGCACAGTTCAGTTAGCGCAGCACTTCTCTCAGAGATAGACACACACACACACACACACACACACGCACAGACGTGCGTACACACATACAGCCTGTCTCTCCCTTTTTTTTCTTACTTTTTTACATTACAGTGGGAATGGCATTCTGGAAAGTTGCAGTCCACTGGCATAGCTGCAGAGTGTAAGACATGCTAGAAGGGCATGAGCTGAGGATCAACCAGATAAATTTTTTTCCTTTACGGTAGAAAATCCCATTCCATCCAAAGTATTTCAGTAAGAAACTGTTATACTTTTAACTTCATCAAGAAAGTAAAATACTCTTTTATAATGCATTTCTGGTTATGCATGTTTTAATAATGTTGTCTGTCTATGTGTTTTTGCAATAAATAGACAATTAATGGTGTCCTATTTTTTCTTTTCAAGTCAACATGCTCAGATTGTTTTTACTGTTTTTGTCCAGGAAAGGCACACAACTACAGCTTGTTTTTGGGTGTGTTTTGGGACCACAGGGAGTTTAAGTTTCTTTGAATCATGGTGTGCTCCTATCCAGAGCAGCCTCCCTGTGGATAATGGGGCCTAGCCTGCAATGGCTCTCTTCCTACTCAATTGACAGAACTCAGATGGTCACTGTGGGAGGTTGGACATCAGGTGTTGTTCCTGTTGGATTGGGGATCCCCCAAGGTTCCATCTTGGGTCCATTATTGTTTAATATTTATGTTAATGGGTGTACGTTTTTCAGATTCAACTATTCTTTTTCATTTATATGCAGATGATACTATTATTTATACTTCAGACCTTACAGTAAACAAAATTCAAGTTAAAATACAGAATGCCTTTAATAAGCTGCAGAGTTTTTTTAAGGATAGTAGTTTAGTCTTAAATCCCCAAAAAACACTGTCACTGTTATTTCATTGATTCCCACCTGTTCAGGAAAATTCGATGGAGGATGGATAACCTGGAGGGATCTCCAATCCAGCAGGTCCAGGCCTATAAATATTTGGACTTATGGCTCAATGAGTCTCTAAATTGGGCAGTTCATATAAATAGTGTAATTAATAACGTTAGGAAAAAAACTAGGTGCTCTTTATAGAGTCAGACACTGTATGAACCTGGAGGTAAGAGGGAAGGTTGTTAGCTCAATGGTTATTCCCATGTTGCAGTATGGGGATTTTATCTATGCCAGCAGTAGGAAAAACTAACTTGGAGAGGCTAGCGGTGTGCCATGGTTGATTAGCTACATTTATTTTGGATGCCTCCCGTCTCACGCATAAATGTTTTTTATTTAATCAGTGGGAATGGTTGAGACTTTCAGAATACAGACAGGAACATCTACATGCATTTATGTATAAGTGCTGGTTGGGTATTTTACCCCCATGTATTACTGCAGGAGTGACTAAACGGGATAAATTGAGTTCATTAAGAGCAGCCAATGCCCCAGAGTCTGAAGTTCCCAAATGCAAACTAGAAATTGGCAGACATTCAGTTTTATACAGGGGTCCTCTTGAGTGGAATAAAATACCAGCAAATGTTAAATTTAACAAGGGGAGACCATCCTGGATAGGGATTAAATCTTGGTTTAGGAAGCTGGCCATTAGCTCTAGACAATGTTGCTTTCATTGAAGATTGTAAGAGTTTTTTTATGATTTTACTTGTTTGTGAAAAAGTGACTAATGTAACTTGAATGTGCACACTTATTTATTCAGTGGCTAATGTCTATGGTTTGTTTTTTCTACTGTATTGAATGACTGTTTGATAATTCTCTAGGACCTCATTGTAAATGAGCAATAGCTCAATCGAGATTATCCTAATTGATATATTTTGTATGAATAAAATATTTTTACTGTACTTACTTAAAGTGACTTGCTCTGGTCCCACAATATATAAGTAGAGCATGTTGGAATCAAAACCCATTCTGTTGGATGAATGAAGCTTGTTCACAGCTCTTTGCTTTAACCTCTAGGCTGTGCTGCAAGCTGTTAATCAAAAACTACGTATTTCAAGGCTGGACCCATGATGCCAGGCCAGTAGGTACTTAGCTCCATTTGCATCTTGTAGACCTGAGTTCACACCCGAAACTGTAAGAGAAAAGGCTGTAAGAGAGGGAATGAAATAAGACAGACGTCAGTGCTGTGGCAACCCCAGAAATCTATACCAACATGAACACAGCCAGGGTCTAGAAATCCTGATATGGGGCCCCAATACATGTTCACACCACAGAGCCAGCCTTGAGATGTGTAGTTTTTAATGATCAGCTGGCAGTATAGTCTAGAGGTTAAAGCAATCCTAAAGATGGATTATTTTTACCAACAGTTTGAAATGTAAAGGTGATAACTCATTAGTTTCAATGCACATACAAAACGATTATTACACATGTAGAAAGTGTTGTAATAATACCTTAAAACACACTTAATAAAAAGATGATTTCCCATTTAACCTACAGCAAATAGATGGCCAAGTTCCTTGGTGACATCATTTCCAATCAGGAGCCCGAAACATATGGCTGCCCCCAGCCCTTAATTACATGCTGATTTACATATGAGTAACTCTAGACTGCAAAGACTCACAGATAAACACATTTCCCATTCAAATTAGCTTTTTATGGTCTTTCAGACATTAAGAATCCCTGCTGATGACAGTTCCCCTTTAAGGATTCAGCATCCTTAGCATGTTTTTCAGATTCAGTAGAAGTAGTCATAGTACTAGAAAACATTACCACCTCTTGGACCAGGTAGTGTACCATATACCACAGAACACTGGGGCATGCAAAGCAGTTGCATCTTTCACATGGGTAGAGTGGGTGGGCTCTCTTATTGCTGCTCATTTGATCATTCATTTCCATTTCTTTGGCTTGTTTGATTCTGACTGGAACATCCATCAAAATAATACCCATACAGCACCATTGATAAAAAAAGAAATCTTAGCTGCCTGGCAGTGCCTGCAGTGCTTGGTGGTGCTATGATATACTGTCGGTATTTGTATCTGTTTGTCTCTCTCTCTCCCTACATCTCTCCCCATTCACTCATGTCACGGGCCCGAGCAGGATGTGCCACCATTATAGGCCAGCCATGAAGGGGCTAGTAGTGACAGATTGTTTTTTTATTTAGCCGTTTTACTTAAATTTATGTATAAATAATCCATTAAATTATTTCCTTTGTGTGTCTGTGTCAAATGTGAGCAACTTTGGCCATGTTTATGCATTTTTTTGCATTTTTTCAAATATTGGTCAATAAATCAGAACTAATCAGGAGAAATCAGAATGTCACCATGTTCTGGTTCTTATTTAATAAGGGTCAGAATTTCACCAAGTTCTCCCAGCCCTACTTCTTAAACTGCCTGACACAGAGGTTTGTTGCCTTCTCAATGGCTTTCCTTATGTTTGCCCTGTTTTCCTCTATCCCTTCCTCACTCCCCATTTCTGCTAGGGCTTTCTTGAGGTACTATCCCATTTTCTTGAAATCAGCTCTCCTGAAGTCCAGGACCCTCATTTTAGTGTGGTTAGGTTCTGGCCCTGTCCTTATGCTGAACCACACTGTACAATGATCACTGGTCCCCAGGTGGTTTCCCACTGTGATGTCAGCGACACTGTCCCTGTTTGACATGTACGAGGTCCAGTAATGCTCCCTCTTGAGTGGGTTCCTTAATTAGTTGCCCGAGTAACACCCCCTACAGGAATTCTAGAATTTCCTTACCTCTAACTGATGCTGCAGCAGGGAGGCGCCAATCCACATTCAGTAGACTAAAATGACCCACTAGCAGTACCTCAGCCTTGCTAGCCATCAGTTGGATTTCTTCTACCATACCCTTTTTCCCCTTCTCCCCCTGTGTTTAAGCTACAAGTGGGCAGTTCATATCCTACTCAATGATATGTGAAAAAATAATGCTGTTAAATGGATGTCATACTGTACACAGGGTCCACAAGTCCATGCACCAACAAACCTGCAATTGTGTAGAAATGGTGCTATTTAGCATAAGGCTTATGGAGACTCATGTGGACCAACACAGTCTTGCAGCATGGAGCAGGACCTATTGGTTGGTTTTGGGTTATGAAGGGAGGGAAAGGGGTAGGAGTTTGGGTTGCTATTCACAAATTTTAAATATGCCAGCCCTGCATTTGGTACTGGACTGTTGATGCGTGACCACAGATCCGTAGCTTAGCTTTGGTCATGAAGAGTAGGGGATGAGGTGGGAAGTGGGAGCAAGGGTTGACAACCCTAACAGCACATTTCAATACATTGTAGGCATTAGGACTATAAACAATTTTAACTCTGCATTAATGTAGTTTTATGCATTGAATTTCCTTAATTTCTTAAAAAATAAGAGTTGTAACTTGCTTAGGAAGCAGGAGGAGAGTCCTGGCTTGCTTTGCACAAAGTCTAAACAATGAGTCCTTACTTTGGCCCTGCACAAAGCAAGAAATGAGCCATAATTTTCTTACTATTTTGTGTACGACTTTAATTACAGTACAAAATACAAACAATGTTTTTTTTTTCCAAGTTCTGTTGTCAACACAGTTTTGGTATCTTATCTCTCAACATTTAATTTGTAGTTAGTAATTTTTTTATGACAGTTCCTGTGCTTTAAAAATTTTGTTCTTGTAGGACTTAAAAAATGTTTTGTGGCCGGCCAAGTGGCGCTGAGGGTTGAGGCGCTGGACGCCACACCTCACTCCATGCCGACATCCTGGGCCATGAAGATGGCACAACAACACGATACAAAGGAAACTGGTACAAAAAGGTAAAGTGATTGAGAGTAGTTACAGTACACAGGTGAACACAATTAGGTAATCTGTAAGGAAATACAGTATGTTGGGAATCATCATTTCTGTTCTGTGGGAGCTTTGAAAGGAGGTTTCAGTGTCATGCTGACCCATGCATGAGCAGAAATTTTAACTGGACTAATCTCAATTGCTAGAAGTCTAGTGAATATTGTTGTGGGTGCAGACAAGTAATCTATTCTCAATCAAGTCTCATGGGTGTTGGAAAAAACAGTATACTCCTTCTTCCTAGGCTCGTCATCCTCCAAACATCAACAAGCACAAGCTTACTAATACCAATCCTCCAGCGAGTTAGATCTCCTTCACACCTAGAGCTAGTGACCCTCTTAGAGTGGTCTAACACTGCATCTAATCCACAGTTAAAATCTCACCCCAGTATTACATTTGGGAGCTGCTTTTGCTGCAGGAGAGCTAGCATGTTGTCAAAGAATAAGAGTAAGAAAGAGTAAGAAATATGGATGCAGTAACTAAGGGGCATGACTAGAGGTTGGTGAGGGCAAGTTCTAAAGGAATGGTATGAAGTTCTACTTCATAGACAGGGAGGTGGAACCATGGAACAACCTGCCTATGGAAGGAGTGGGTGACAGCTACCCTTAATGGGTTAAACACAATTTTGACATAGCAGCGGGACTCATAGTCCCCAGGGGCACAGCAGAGGTTTGAGGTGTGGGTGAGTTGGTAAGAGCCCACTAGTAAAGTAGATTAGTGCCATAAAGGCTGTTAATTCTAAACAGGTGGCGCACACCAAGCATCAGCTGTACGCGGGTGGGTGAGGTGGTGTGCGGAGGGATGCGCTGCTTGCCATCCACTTCTGCAGCACTGACATGCAGATATGGGGGATGGGGTGGTGTTGCCAGTGCACGGGGGGGCCCTAACCATCAATGAGGGGGCAGGGGGCCTGGGATTGGGGGTGGCCAAGCTGTGCAATACTGGACAAGGTCTATCAGGATGGGGCACTGGTTGTGAACAGAGGGGAATGTCACTGACTTGCGGACTTGGGCCAGGGCTCAGATATGTGTGTGTGGGGGTGAACTGTCATACGGGACTGGGCAGGGGCTCAGATGTGTGTTGGGGTGTGCACTGTCATACAGGACTGGATGGGGGCTCTGATGTGAGGAGGAGTGTCAACTATCTTATGGGACCGGGCGGGGGCTCTGATGTGGGGGGGAGTGACAACTATCTTACAGAACCAGGCGGGGGCTCTGATGGGAGGAGACAACCATCTTACAGGACCAGGCTGGGGCTCTGTGTGCATGGAGTTAGACATGTACCACTACTGTGGCAGAGTCCTCCCCCGCTGTATCCATCACCCTCCTGTGACCGCCTGTGCACAGCACAACACAACTTTGTAAATGGCGCATAGTGTGGGTACACCCCTGTCTCTCCCCAGGACTGCCCTGGCACGTAGCTGCCCCAGTGACTGGGAAATCGGGTGAACATCTGGACCATACACTGCTAGTAAATGCTGCGGGTCCCCCACTGTGCAGCATACTCGCGTACTGTTGCCTATGCACCTCAGACATGCAGTGCGTAGGCAATGCTTAACTTAAAGATTTTTTTAGGCTTGTGTGTTTTTCTAATTTTAATGCCATTTTATAAATGCAATAACACACTTCAGGGCATGTGGCTATTGAGTAATTACTGCACTTCCCCCAACCCTGTGATTGAAGGGCACTAAGCTAATGCCTCATGCCTCCAACCCATGGAGTGGAGGGGCATATGGTATTTACCCAATAACAGCACTCCCTGTTGAGGGTTATTGTTTATTTATACAACATCTACAAATACATACACCTATATAGCAGGCACATTGACAACCTCCTCCTCTTGTTTATTTGAAGAGTTTAGCCAGGAAAGACATACTGAGCTGAAACAGCTCGTTTCCAGATGCGTCTTGGGGGAAGGGGAGAAGGGAGTACAATATGTTTAAATATAGAGTACTGTAAATATTGGCATGTAAATATACGAGAATAAACAGATAATATTCAGGTAACATACAGGTATTTACACATATGAACACAAAATGCACCCTTAAGTACACTAGAGTGGCAATTCAGGTAATAAACAGTGAATACACATATGTACACTGGAGTGGTAAGCAGGTAAAATCAAAAATGAACAGGAAGAGGACTGAAGAGGATTAGGAGAGTAGGGGAGGTGGACATCCAACACTGTGGGGTGAAAAACCTGCCATGGGTGGACGAGGCACGGAGTATAATCAGTCAGCGACAAGGTCAGAAGCACTGGACAGGCAAGTGTGAGGTTCTTGTGGGAGGGTACTGATAAATCCCTACTGGAAGTCCATGTATACCTGAGTAATATGAGTGAACATCTGGGTTTTACCCTACAACGCAGCAGCACAGAAATTTTATTTCTGGATTTACATCTGTATAGGTGAGACAATAGGATTGAGACTGGGCTATACTGGAAATCCACTGACCGTAACAAGATACTGTACACCTTCTGTTTCCACCCCCACCCTCAAAGAAAATATACTCTGTTTCCAGATGGTCAGGTTACAAGACATTACAGTGAGAATACAAACAGGGAAAGAGAATTGCAGGAAATGGGATGGAGATTTGCCTAGAGGGACTATCACCCAACACAATCAGAAACGCTGTTACAAAAACTAAACAGAGGGATAGAACAAGCTTTCTGGATGCAAACAGATCATGTAGGACAGCCACAGCCAATAGAATGGTTTTGACCTTGGAGTTTTCAGATAGGTCCAAATCATTGTACATAAGAACAGACAAATCCTTGGGGACATGGGCGTTCTTGAATTTGATGATCAACCATCACTGGCATCAAAAAAAGTAAAGGCCATTAAATGCAGGCTGATCCACACTGACCACACAGGAAATCAGAACCTGGGACCACAATTACTTCTAGGCCATTTAAAATAGTACCCTGTGAAAAGAGCAACTTGATTAGAGTGAGCCAGTTTGGTCAAGTACAAAATAGCGAATGTGAAATTGGCTACAGTGTAATAAGAGCGCATGTTTAGGCTAGCACTTTACTTTCAGCAGTCAGGAGTAAGGGGTAGGGTTGTCAGAACTAGTTCTAAAAGGATTAGAACTCTTTTAGAACCCAGGGGTTCGAGTTCTAATTTAGAACTAGAACACCCAGGGGTTCTATGAATTAAGGTTCTTTTTTTTTTTTTTTGCAGCTACTTATTTTTTCTCCCCCCTGGAGTCCTCTGCCTGCATCTGACGTCCCCCCATGTGTGGCTCCGGGTATGAGACCCCCTCCCCGTAACCCCACGACTTACCCTTTGTGGCAAGGGGTGGGGAGCAACTCGACCCACCGGTCCAGATTAGTGTTTGGGGAGGTGTCTTCCAAGGCCACCATGGAAGGGGACCATCGTCATCCTCAGAGGACACCACCATTTTCTTTGTTCTTTTCTCCCCCTCGAGGTTGCGGCGTGCAATGGTGCCAGTGGTGGCAGGCGTACCTCCGATGAACCCGCCAAGTGCCTGCTGCAACTCTGGCCCCAATCACCAGTGCTGACATGCCACCTCCCAGCCTCCGCTAGGTGGCAGGCAATCGCCGAGCCCTGCAATCCCCTCTCTCCAGAGAAGGAGAGCAGTCCTGGGGACGCTTGATCCTTCTCCTCCCTCCCAACCCCCATCAGCCCATGTCCGTTCCCGAACACGGGTCTCCAGCATGGCGTGAGGTAAGGCATCCAGCACCTCAGCCCTCAGCACCACCGGGCTGGCCAGAATTAAGGGTTCTAAATAGTAAATAAAATACTTTTTTTGTTCAGACATTTCAAAATCAGGAGTTGCAAGCCTAAAAACAAACAAATTACTGGGAACTGCATCCTAAAATGTCTTAGAACAACAGTATGCAAATGTACTGCTTATATGCAGATGTGCCAAATGCATAGAATTGTGACACTCTGCATTTGCATTTTGAAAAGATATGATGCGTTTCTCTTTTCTGCATGTGCAGTGAAATGATATTAGTGCTTTGCTGAGAGGGCAGGTCTTTTATTTGTTTTTTTCTGCTCTCGGTATCTTTCTGTTCTTTCTCTTCAGTCCTATACACAAAAGAGTTTGGGTTCTAAAGAAGATTAGAACCCTAGAACTATTTGCAAAGTTCTAGACCAGAACCAGGGCCCAGAACTTCAGTGGGTTCTGACAACCCTCATTAGGGGAGTCACTGTAAGTACTAGGTAGTTGGTTTCTTACAGTGCCAGATCTGGGCTGGCCACATAGTGTAGTGGTTGCAGTTGCTGCTTGTGTGGCTCTCCGGCCTGGGTTCCAGACTGGCTGCATGTTATTTTTTTTTTCTTGGTGCTCCACTTGCCCTCCCGACTTTGGTGCCCTCCACCCCCCCCCACATGTGTTTGTGTCCCTGAGCATGGTATGAATGATGTCCCAACTTTCTCCTCCTCCCTGACCTCTGTTTCCCTGGGGAGTATCCCCCATTCTGAGGTTGTCCCTGTCCTTGACTTGCATGCCCCCAGGTGGTAGTTATATTAAGTAGGTGGGGTAGCGGGGGGTGTAGCCCCTGCAGAAAAAGTCATAGCAGCTGGTTGCTGTTTTTGGGGCATGCTGTAGTGGTCCTTGTGGGTTTGCTCTTTGCTGTTGTCTCTCTGTAATTTTTGTTGGCACTATTATATTTTCACCAATATCACAAAGAACCATTTAAAACCTGGTATGCTGCCACGTGGAAGGTGCTGTCACTGCAGCACCATTAGTCGTAAACAGTTTTTTGAACACCCCAGATCTAGTAAAAAACTCCAGATTAGGGATCCTATAAAATGTGATTCAAGTTTTGTTGTAAATCCCCCCATGTCCCCTTGCATAAAAAATATGTATGCAAAACCATCAAACCACTGAAAAAAATATACCAGAAAGCTCAAAAGTAACATCAGACTAGGAAACGAAAAGTCAGCCATGGCTCTCCACTTTAATCAAGCAGGAAATAATGCAGCCTCTTTAAGATTTTGGGGGACTCGAACAGGTACAAGAACCCAAAAGAGGTAGAGACTGGGGAAAAACTCTCGAGCAAAGGGAGATGTATTGGATCTACATACTTGAGGCTTTGAATAATGAGATGGGTATGAACATTGAAAAGAACTGGTCAGTCTGATGGCAATTCCCCTTTTATCTCTCTGAGATCCCTCATTTGGGGTCCCCCAAGGGTCCGTCCTTGGTCCAATACTCTTCTCTATCTTTTTATTTATTTGTTAGTTGGTTTTTTTTTTTAACTTCCTTTTTATCCCACCTGTCCTACGCTCTTTGTCCACTCCTTTGGACCGGTCAAGCCCCATGACCACTGTCACAGAGTCTGCTCCTAGAGTGACAGGCCTCTCCATTGTACTTCTTCAATGACCGGTTATCCCCCAGGTGGGGAGAGGAAGGGCCCCTCTTCCTCAACCTTCAGAGGAGAACCTGCACAATGGGGTATGCCTGTGAATTGGTGGCTGGGAGGCATGGATCAGTCGTCATCTAGCACTGAAGAGGTTTTTTTTCCATTTTTCTGTGGTTCCTTTCCACCCCTGAGGACACCAGCTCGGGTAGATGACATGCTGACGCACAACGCTACCAATTGCCTAATGGAGTCCTCCCCTCCCCAACTCCAGTACCACTGGAGTCACCAAAGCCCCAAACGTTGGTGCTCCCACCAACCCTCAGGGACATTGAGTGCATGAAGCACCCCTGGAAACCCACCCCGAAGGAGAACAGCATCCGTTGGGATGCTTGATCCTCCTTCCCCCTGCTGACCCCCAATGACTTGAGTTCGCTCCCGAACCCGGGTCGCTGGTGTGGTGCGAGGTGTGGTGTTCAGCACCTCAATGCTCAGCACCACCAGGCTGACTTTTATTTATTAGTTTTTGTTGAGCGGGTAGGTACATTAGGCAATAACCTGTCTATTTTCAAGCATGACCTGGGAGGGTACAAGATACGGTCTACTAACAAAACAACTGAGGAATACAAACAGCTACTGAATGCTTGCAACAGATATCCTCACAGGGATAGTCAGGGAATTTTAACATACATGTAGAAACCATCCTTGCAGGGATGGAAGTGACAGGTGAATACAAACAGTTTTTGAGTGCTTACAACACATATCCTCGCAGGGATAGTAAGGGGATTAAACATACAGGTGGTACCCATCCTCACAGGGATGGAAGGAACAGGTGATGATCCAGGCAATACACTCAAATTTCAGAAACCAAGTAGTACTAGGCAGAAGGAGGCTGGAGCAGAGGGCCAGGGGAGGTTAGGTACAGTCATAGGAATCAAGTGCATAAAGGTAGGAGAAAAGTGTAGTCTTGAAGGAGGAGTGAGATAAGGAGCAATTAAAACTGGGAAGGAGAAAGTTCCAGAATTTAGGTGCAAAATGAGAGAAAGCTTGTTCACCTATTCTTCTTGAACAGTGTGACCTCCCTGTAGCCAGCTCCTCTGTGTCCATCCACATGTATGTGGATGATACGGTTCTATTCACCTCTGGTTCCTCCCCTCTGAGCTGATGTCCAGGATCCAGCAGAACCCTAAATTCCAAGAAATAGTCTCTATGACCCGTGGCACCCGACAGAAACTTGCTAAGCTGCCTGCCCTCCCTTCCCTCCTTCCACACTTTGGATGGGACCACTCTAGTTGATGTTCCCACTTTCAAGTACTTAGGAGTCTGGCTTGACTATCACTTTGACTTTTCTGGGCACATGGATGCCATCCACAAAAAACTCCACCCAAAATATGGTGCCTTATACAGGAATCAAGGAAGCATCCCTCTTTCTGTACACAAAGTTATTGTCCAGAAAATGATTCTCCCCATTTTTGACTTTGGAGACATTGTCTACAGTGCTGTTCCTAAGACTAGCCCTGGCCAGGCTGGATCATCTCTTTCACTACTTCTGCCGCTTTGCTTTGGACTGTCCTCCTCACACCCACCATTGCTCCCTCTGTTCCTCTCTCCCCTTTCCCTCCCTTGAAGCCAGGCATGTTGTTCATTGCGCCTCCTTTATATTTGAATACTGGCTTGGCTCCCTGCCCTCCTACCTTACCTACCTCTCTCGTCTCTACTCTCCCACCTTCCTCTTACACCCTCCATAGTATTGGCTATTGCTCCCTCGCTCTCCCATCTACAGAATGCTCAGTTGGCCAGGAATTCTTCTACTGCTTCCCCACACTTTGGAAATCCCTCCTCCAAAACATCCACTCTGCCTCTTCCCAATGCTCTCTCTCCTCTCCTCTCTCTGATCCATGCCTTCTCTACCCCTCTACCCACACCTGCAGTTGTTCCTCAAAGTTGCCCATGTTCCCCTACTCTCCTGCCTCCTCAGAAACTCTGCACTATTTGTGTATAATTGTAAATAATGTTTATTTTGCTTGTTGATTAATTGCTAGTCCTACCATAAATGTAACTGGCTAATATCTGTTGTTCATTACTTTCCTCCTCCCCTTCTCCCCTGACGCAGCTGGAAAAGAGCTGTTATCAACTCGGTATGCCTTTCCTGGTGAAACCTTTAAATAAATAAAATAAATAAGATGCCACAGTAATCGAGTAAAATGCCTAACACTAATGTCAGCCAGAGTGGCCCATACTCTGGATAGCCATACATTGTATTTTGAAATGCATCCAAGGGGGTTCAAACCTCAGGTAAAAAAACTCACCTGGTTCCACGTGCAAAATGTGGAAATTACATACTTACCGTAATTATGATCTTCCCAGATATCTTCACCATTCATTACTGATGGGTCCTACCAGAAGTCAGGACCCTGCATGGAAAAAGAGCATTGCCTCTTTAAAAATGTTTGTGCTGGGTGGAGCCGACGTTGGGACGGCGCCACCCTCAAGGCCAGCGTTCTACATGGCACTCGCAGGTTGGCCAGTAACTGATGTCGATTCGTCCTAGCCCTCAGTTATCTCCCATCAGGCAAGGAACAAGAAAAGCTAGGTACAGCAGAGGTCCAGGTTGCCCGAATGATAGGAAAGGGTGGGACATAAAAAAAAAAAAGTTGATAAGGAGAAATAGGGTTAGGCTAGAGAGATAACAAAAATGAACAGGTAGGGGGTGACCAGAGCACTGAGCAGCCCTATGCAGAATAAAACACAACTGAGGGATGGGAGAGAAAGAAGGAAGACAGGTAGGAGAAAGGAAATACTGTCACAGCTCTCCCTCAACACGCCTCCTCCCCACATCCCCACTGGAACTCTCCTCTCCAGATCAAGTCCGCATGGACTAGAGTCCACTGAAAAAGGGGCAATGGAGCTGATCAAGGACTTAAGGGCCAAAGCTGATTTAGGAGGGAGGTGAAGGAGGGGAAGGGAGGGGAAGACAGAGGAGACACAGGGGAGGAAAAGCCAGAGGCCTGGGGACGTGTCCCTGCTAAAGAAGCCCTTTCCTTTTTTTTTTTTTTTTAGAGTTGCAGAACATTCCACAACAATAGAACAATGCTAGCTCCCTTATAGTCAAGGAAGTTCAGCCTTTACCTACTGCTCTTCATCCATACTTCCTCTCCTGTATTGTGTGCCCACTGTCCCCCTAAGGTTCGCCAGATATGATGTTTACAGAGGTTCTTGATGTGGAACCTCTGTAAAAGAACCCTTGGCTCAAAGGTCTTTCCGATTTGTTAAATAAATAAAATAAATAAATAAATAAATATAATAAATAATGAAATAAAATATGGTGAAAAAACAATGCACCAGGAGAGAAGATTGCTCCAGGGCGAGCAGAGACTAAAGACCAGAGGACTGCTCAATGCCAAAACTGAATCAGTTAAGGAGGTTGGATTTCAGGGAGTATCCCAGCAGAAGAGGAAAACTTAAAACAATTTTTTGACAGCTTCAATAAATTCCATCCTTCCATTAAATTCCAAATTAATTACTCAAAGTGTGTGTATTTCCTGGATATCACAGTCACACTGAAAAATGGAACACTGCAAACATCTGTGTACAGTAAACCTACAGACCGATACAATGACCTTCACAGCTTGAGCTACTATCCCTCACATATCAAAACATCCATTATATGCAGCCAGGCCATCCGGTACCACCACATTTGTTCAAACCAAGAGGACATATATACATCTTAGTACACGAAAAGAATCTTTCAGGCAGAAGGGATATAAAACCAGCACCATTGACAGGAATATCCACTTTGCACTCCGTAGGCCTAGGGAAGAACTACTAAGGTACAAGCCACAGAGAACATCTGATTGCACACCTTTGGTGGTAACCTACAACCCAGAACTAGAAAACAACGGAAAATAATTAAAGAGCTACAGCCACTACTGTCTGAAGATGAGACTCTAAAAAATATATTTCCTACTCCAACAGTACTTGCCTTCCGCCAACCACCAAACCTGAAGCAGAAACTGATGCGAAGCAAACTTCCCTGAGCTCTAGCTAGGTGACAAAGGTACAAAACCATGCAAAGTACCTTGCTGCAAACTATGTACACATATCTCTCCTGAAACATGTGTCATTCGTAATGGAAAAACATTTAAAATCCAAAACTCGTATACCTGTTCTTCTAGCAACGAAGTATATATGATGCAATGTAGAAAATGTGAGGAAGGCTGCTATGTTGGTGAAACTGGGCAGGAATTCAAAACAAGAATGAATCACCACAGATTCACAGTTACCCATAAAAATGAAAATACACCAGTAGGGGAACATTTTTCAAGACCAGATCACTCCATCAGTGATTTTACTGCCAAGGTGACAAAAGGTAACTTCAAAAACAATCAGGAATGACAAACATTTGAACTAAAAATGATACAATATTTTGACACTAAAGAAAAAGGACTCAGTAAAGATGTTGGTTTTTTAGCACATTACCAGTGATTATGCTTAAAACAGTGCTTCAGAGTTTCTTTTTAAACACTCATGTCAGCACCCTCTGGCTCTTTTAACAGGTACCTTCTAAAGGCAATGGTATGTATTTTGTTCCTGTCTTGATGTTTTACAAATGTTAATTTATGGTCCAGAGCCAGGGTAAAATTAAGCTGCCCTTTGATCTTACAAGTTGAGCTCTTCGAGGGGGTGTGGCCTAGCTAGGAAACAAGATGGAGGGCTAAATCGGGAGCTCCAGATAAATCCACTGCATATCCCTACCATCCCGCTGTAAAACCATTTGATAACTGTGGAAAACCTATGTGCACAATGTTCAGATGCCTTCTTCATCGAAATCAGCAAAGAAACAATCAAAACTGCACTTTAAAATGACAGGGAACTGTCCACAACTACAGGCCCTGAAAGGCATGCTACGCGAGTTCCAGCGTGACCGGAGACACCCACTACTGATCCTGTAACGCCATCGGAGATGGCAGAAACAACAGAACAAGCAAATGGCTATCACATACTAGAAAGATTAATAAGAGACCTAAAATATGACCTGGGAACTTGGATGCAAGCAGGTTTCAAAAATTTGACCTCCCAGCTCCAACATCTCCAGCAAACAGTTAACACGGTCTCTGAGACAGTGGATATCCATGAAACCAAAATTTCAGAGTTGGAATCCAGACTGGGGATACAGGAGAACAGAAGCCAAAGATCAACCTCCGATCTGCAAAAAGCCCTGAAAGAAACAGACCATCTCAAACAATACATCGACAATCATCAAAACCGTGAAAGATGCTGTAACATGAAAATTGTGGGCATGCCCGAGGGGCCAGAGGGAAGGAACTGGTCTGCCTTTATGCAAAAATGGCTCTGGCAATCACTTCAAATTCTTCCTGAAGTATCTTTAGAAATCCGGAGGGCTCATCAATCTCCGGGCATGAAACCTTCCCCAGATCAAGGGCCCGGACATCTCCTGGTAAAGTTTCTTAGATACCAGGATAGGCAATATGTGCTGGATGCAGCATGAAAACAGGGTTCTCTTAGTGTTCAGCAATCCAGAGTCAGCATCTTTCCTGACTACTCGAGGCAACTACAAATCTAGAGACAGGCCTTCTTCACAGTGAAGAAAAAGCTTCATGACCTCAATTGTCCTTTCTCCCTGGTGTACCTGGCTCGACTGGTCATTCAACAGCAGGGAGGAAAACAGAAAGCTTTTACAGTTCCAGAGGCAGCACTGAAATATGTGAAGGAGTTGGAAAAAGGGAAAAATAGCCAACATTCCACACCCTCAAAGGGCTGAAGACACCTGGGCTCCATTTTCTTGCAGGTACTGAGGTTGCCTAAATTGGGGGGCTGGGGGTGGTGAGTGGTTTTTCCCAAGGCCCGTAACACCAGTTTGGTGGCCTATAAAGGCTGGACTGTGGGATGCTCCCCGCCTGCAGCCTCTCCCTCCACCTCCAGGAGGCCCCACGGGTTTTGGCCAACTTTCATCGGGCTCTCTCGTGGTCCGAATGCTGGGGACCTGTTGATAGACACCAGCCTTATGGAGACCAGCTTGACCTTCTTTGCTAAATACCAGAAACTTTGATTTCCATATTATTTTGTTTTGAAGGCCGGGAAGCAGTGTTCTGGTCCTGGAAACTACTAGATCAGATGTTTCCCTGCGCTTGGCCACTGGAAGGCTGTAAAAGCCTAAACACAAACTGAGCTTTTATACCTGAGACATGAGATTCAACTTCAGATTGGACTTTAAATCAGTACTTTTTTTTTTAGCAAAGTTAAATTTATATCACTGACTATTATGATGCAGTCATTACTGAATAAGTTATAGATATGGGGAATGGTTTCCGGGGGGGGGCGGAGGGGCTATTGGAGCGATCATTATGTGGCACCTATTTTGGTTGGGTGGACTCTCTCTCCAGGGATTTAAGTACATGGTCAACAGAGCAATTATGGTCAATCTTAGAAAAGTGTTTTGAGAGGGGGAGACCCATCTCTGTTGCTTGGGGCGGGGGAGAGTTTCTTCCACATAACCCATGGAGGGCAGTATAGCGCAGTGGTCTAAGGCTCTGAGCTGCAAATCTGGTGATATCCAGCAGACCAGACCTGGGTTTGAATCCCGCAGCTTCCACTTGCATACTGTGTGACCCTGAGCAAGTCACTTAACCTCCTTGTGCTCCCAGGTCGCTCCTGTAAAAAGCTTTCACCTTAGTGTGCTATACCTGGTTAAACAAAAAAATAAAAATAAAAAAAGGATACGAGTCAGTGAAAGGTAATCCCTATCTTCAGGGCTCCGCATAATAGAGATGGAGACTGTTGATCAGGGATTGTCCTTTCTCTCCCTGGTGGTCCCACCCTCACCCAGGAGGGGGAAGATCCCCCTTGTTCACCCCAGGTGAGATGGAGGAAATGTATATTTCTTTATTACAATACCTAGGTTATATGGTGGATACCTAGCTCAAGCCGTGAGAAGTAGAGGGTGAAAATTGTAGGGATATCTGATTTAAGGGGGTTAAAAGTTTCATGTTAACAATTGTTACGTTTCTTAGCACATTTTTGGGGATTGGGGAAGGGAGAGAGGGAAAGGTTAGAAGAGGTAAATAATGTTAAACTAGGAAGTTTAAACAAAGGCAGGGGGGAGTGGGTTTGTTTAAAGTTGTTAACTGTTAAAAACATGGAAAGCTTGATTGGTTCACTGTAAGAGTGATTTAATTAATAGTTTGCATGTGTTTGTGATATATCAAAGGGGACTCATGTGGAGAACTTAACCTTCATTTCTTGGAATGTCAACGGGTTGAAAACAGTGATGAAAAGAAAGAAAGTATGGGCACAAAATAAAACAGATGAAGGGCAACATAATCTTCCTTCAGGAGATCCACCTGTCTAAGGAAGAGGCATCATGCCTGGCATCCTCCTGGTGGGGGGGGATCCTTGCTGATGGCTCCCTATACATCTAAGGCAAGAGGTGTGGCTATCTGGATATGTCCTAATCTACCCCATAAAGTAATTACAGTAATTTTTGACCCCCAAGGGAGATATGTGATAGCTGAAGAAGACCTTGGTGGCACTAAATATACCCTGGTATCTGTAGGTGGCCCAAATTTGACGCACCAGACTTTTTCACCCACCTAGCAGTGACCCTAGCACGTTGCCCACATAATAAAGTGATGGGGATGATTTTAGCACCTATCTGGACCTTCAGAAAGACTATTCAGGTAGGAGGATTAGGCCCCTCCCCCCCATAGTGTGACAGCCTTAAAAATCCTAACCAAGGGAAGGGCATTAATAGAGGCTTGGAGACACTGCCATCCCGATGGTAGTGAAATTTCTTTTTTCTCCCACGCTCACCAGGTATATACCAGACTGGACTATATGTTTTTATCTCCTGACCTGGCTGGGGATGGATTAGAAGCCTCTTATGGCCCAATGATCATCTCAGACCATGCTCCATTGGGGGTGATACTTACTCCACATAAGGGGAGATCTCCTCCCTTATAATGGAGAATGGACCCAACATTGCTACTTGACAAACAGTACGTGAGGCAAATTACTGAGAAACTAAAATAATTTATTGAGTGCAATAGTAGGCGCAAGACAAATATTAATACTATCTGGGATGCAATGACTGCTTTTATTAGAGGAGAAACGATCTCCTATGTGGCATATAAGAAAAAATCTCAAATTCTGGAGGAAGAGAACTTGATTAAGCAAATACATGAGCTGGAAGGGAGAGCTATGGTTGCCCCCAGTCCCCAGGCAGCTAAAGGACTTAAAAAAATGTAAGAGACAAGCCAATTGACTGTCTTGCAGGAGGCTAGAGAGAGATTTACTAATCACACAGTCTCATACAGTACATATTTCGACGGGAATAAGGCAGGGAAGTGGCTGACAAGCCTGGTTAAGAAGAAAAGGGCGGAGAGAAACATTTTGAGGCTAGAAGACTCAAATAGGGAACTCACATATAACCAACTGAAAATCAATGATACTTTTAAGAAATGTTATGCTACTCTGTACACTTCACAATTCCCACCAGGTGCAAACCCGGACAAATTCTTGCAGGGAATTCGTCTACCTATGATTGATACATCTCTGAAGGATGAGGTGGACCAACCAATAACTTTAGAGGAAATTAAGTCAACAATCTGGAAATCTAAGAAGCGAAAAGCAACAGGCCCTGATGGGATACCAGTCGAATATTACAAACTGACTTGGGAAACTCTGGGGCCCTTGATGCTTAACATGATGTCGGATGCCTTGGAAGGAGGTGCCCTACCTGTGTCTCAATTACTGGCTACTATTAAGGTGCTGCCCAAGCCCGGGAAGGACCCCCCAAGTGCAGTTCTTACTGCCCCATCTCACTTTTAAACACAGATTATAAAATACTTACCAAAGTTCTGGCCACTAGACTGGAGAGGGTACTCCTGGGCCTGGTCCATCAAGACCAGAGAGGCCTTGTAAAAGGGAGAGAGGCAAAGCACAACCTGAGACAAACTTTAAATATAATGCATAAATGGTCCCAGATGAAGGGGGAACGAGGCCTTCTGGCCCTTGATGCAGGGAAGGCCTTTGATCGGATTGCGTGGCCTTTCATGTTTGCTGTACTCCGGAAATTTAGCATGGGTGAGTCTATTGTGAAATGGCTGAGAACCCTGTACACCTCTCCCCAGGCACAGATTTTAACTGACAGCATGTTATCCAGTCCATTTAAATTTACATGTGGCACAAGATAGGGATGTCCTTTATACCCCTTGTTATATGTCCTTACCATAGAAGCTCTGGCTGGAGCAATTAGGGGAAATGAGGATATTCAGGGATACCACTGGAGGGAAGTAAACCATGTTCTCTCGCTGTTTGCAGATGACATACTGCTTTAGACCAGCCAGATAGGGCCCTGCCTGCCCCGATTAACATTTTTTAAATCTATGGCCCCTTATCAGGACACAAGATAAACTGGGGCAAATGTGAATGGCTTCCTCTGGGTGACAAGAAACCCTCAATCTCTATAGCTGGCACCACCACCCTTCCTTCAAAAGAGATTAAGTACCTAGGGATTTGTCTCCCTTGTAAACTCTCTCTTATAGCAAAACTCAACTGTCTTCCAGTCATTAAAATGGTTAAGGAAGTTTGTATTAATTGGAGGGAACTTCCTCTGATGCTCCTGGGAAGGATAAACCTTATAAAGATCAGTGTTTTGCCACAGTTTCTCTACCTATTCCAAACCCTCCCAATTGCTATTCCTCAGAAATATATAAAATCCTTGGAAGGGGCAATAACCCAGCTCCTTTGGCAGGGAAAAAAACCTAGAATATAAAAAGAGATACTGTGGCGCCCAGCCAAACAGGGTAGGTTGTGTCTCCCCAATGTGCACCTTGACTACTTAGCCTCCCAGCTGGCCCACATACAGGATTTGTTGAGGGAAGAAGATTCGGGCCCTGCTTGGGTAACACTGGAAAACTCCCAATACTACCCCATGTACCATCAGTTATTGGTGGGATCCCTGTGGGGGAGCAAGAGCAGAAAATAAGCAATCCATGCACAAAGTTCACTTGGAAAGCTTGGAAGGTGGCACATAGTATGTTGGGCCAAAGGTTGTCATGGTCACCAGAAACTGTCTTAGGTTCCTTGTTAACAGAGGGAGGGAAGCTACCTGAAATTGAAACCCATAGTTTGAGGCAGCGGCAGACACATGGGCTTTCTCTCCTGAATCAGTTACTGGAAGAAGGGAGGGTGATAAAATGCAGAGACTTGTTAAACCGTTTCAACCTTAATGCTTCGCACTACTTTTTATACCTAAGGCTTAAAGCAAAGATAGAATTCTGGTCAGAGGAACACCAAGAACAAGTCACTCTGAACCACATTCCCCTGGAGGAGTTATTTATTTATTTATTGAAATGTTTCACCAGGAGGGCACACTGAACAACAAGTTGCTTGTCTCACGGTGCGACCTGGGGGGAAGGGTTACATATGATTGTTGGTTGTGGATCATGGCCACCGGATTGAGGGGTTGGGGGCACTTCAAACCTCGGGTTTATTCCTGGGGGATGCGGAGCTCCCAACCTCTGAATGGGTGCGAGACCTGGGGGTGATTATTGACGATCAGCTGACACTGCATGCGCAAGTGTCGGCGGTTGTCAAGGTGTCCTTTTACCATCTTAGGAACATCGCCAGGATCAAGCACCTTGTTCCATCTGGTGACCTTCCCACTCTGATCCATGCCTTTGTGACCTCGCGTCTGGACTACTGCAACTCCCTTTACTTTGGGCTGCCTGAGGTTGATATCCGCAGCTTGTAGCTAGTGCAGAACTCGGCAGCCCGGTTGTTAACGGGACTCCTCATTCCTCCCATATTACACCGGTGCTCCGAGATCTGCACTGGCTGCCGATTCAGTGGAGGATCACCTTTAAAAGTCGGATTGCTGACTTATAAAGCCCTACACGGGTTGGGCCCTGACTACCTGAAAGAGCTTCTGGTGCCTTACCACCGATGCGATTTCAATCTGGGCCTGCAACCAGGGGTTGCTAGAGATCCGAGGGTTACTTTAAAATCCTCCGGCGCCTGAGCTTTTATGTTTGTGGCGCCGACCCTCTGGAATTCTCTACCACGTTGGATTAGAGAGTGCATGACGGTGGAGGGTTTTAAAAGGGGCTTAAAGTCCTTCTTATGGAGCAAGGCTTTTGCTGATAACTTGTATGCTGATTAATTGGTGTGTTGCCAACTTAGTTTTTAATATGTTTTAATATGTTTTATTTGCATTTTATTGTAATGCACCTTGATTTTGAGAAAGGCGCAGATAAATAAAGTTATTATTATTATTATTATTGTGAAGGATGATCAGTTACAATAGCTTGTGGGTAGTACAAACAATACAACATTGTAAGATTGTGCAACAGCTGGAACACAAGGTATTGTACAATCAACAGTAGTGGAACATTGGGTACATTATAATACATGTCCAAAATCATACAAAAGAAAATATGAATGTACAAAAGAGTAATAATGCAATAGAACCATTTATAGTGCATAAGTGTACTAGGAGCAGGATCAAGGTAGTACACAAGTGCTGTTGGAGTAACAAGGATGGGGTTAGGTTGTGCACACTGGTGACCCAGAAGGGCAGGTGAAGAAGAGAGGGGGGAGAGGCAAGAACTGAATATGGGGAGAAGGGGTAGCCATTTCCTTATTTCCCCTTCAGGATGTTGAGAACCCTGCCAGGGGGGTTCATGGTAGGAAGGCAGAAACTGGGGACAGGTATTAAGGTGGGTTAAAGCAGGAACAGCTGAGGGAAAGGTAATTGTGTAGGGCAGAGGTAAGGAAGTAGTTGGAGGAGGAGTGTCGTATTTCAGGTGGGAGGGAATTCCAGATTTTAGGGAAACTATGGGCGAAACCAGTCTGACCGATGAGGGTGGAGTGGTGAGGGACCATCAAGGTGCAAGCGTCATTTGATCTGAGAGAGTGGGTGAGGGGAGGTGGAGTGGACAGAGAGGATGAGAAATAGGAGGCGAGCCCTCCGAACCAGAATTTGGAATTTAGTTTGGCACGGTGAGAGATGCGTCTGTGAGATAGTGGAAGGCAGGTTAGAGAGCGATAGAGTTCACAGTGGTGGGAGCAATCTGTTAGCACTTCCTTTAAACCCTTGAGGCAGCGTTTCGAACTCCTGTTAGGAGCACTGCCAGACCCACTGGGTAAAATTAGGAGTAAATGGGAGGCAGATCTTCAAGCAACAGGTATGACAGGGGTAGACTGGTCTCTCATTCTATAAAATATATTAAATTGCTCAGTCGGCAATAGACTAACAGCAATCCAGTATAACATACTAATGCGCACGTATTTTACAACAGTCCTGGCCCACAAAATAGACTCGGCTAATTCAAAGCTTTGCCCCAAGTGCCTGCTCAGGATGGTACCTTCTGCCACTTGATTTGGGAATGTCACAGAGTTCGGAAATTTTGGAGAGGTGTTCTTTCCCTGCTATCTGACACCCTTAAAATTCCATTAATGCTGGACCCTATAGAGATCCTTTCGGGGCTGCCGGAGGGCAGGGAAAGGGAACCACGGGGGAAAAACCCACTGTGGAAGCTGGGAATAGTGCTGGGAATGTGTACACTAGCACAGTACTGGAGGTTGAAAGAGGTACACACTGTTGCCTCCTGGATAAAATCCCTTATTGCTTGTATGAAACTGGAGAGAACCCAATATTTTGTTAGAGGGCAAATTGAGAAATGTGAGAGGGTGTGGCATCTCATGAAGGAAGCAATTTCTCAGGAACGGTTCCCATCTTTCTGATAACACCCCTTGACACTCCTTATAGAACTTAGATAATAGTAACATATAATTGGCTATGAAATAGAGTGAAACATGCACCAGCTTACGTTTTGCTTAGCTTTATTTCTATTTCCTATTAGAAATGATATATCATCATGCATATATAAAGTACTAGTAATAACAAATAATCCACTTAGAGCTGTTAAAACATTATAACAGTGTTTGCTTTTTATACATGTGTAACGCACCTTGGAACCATACTTCACTGTTGGCAGTGAGAAATTGTAACAGAGCTTTTTAAAGTGAAATGAAGTTTACAAAAAAAATTGAGCTCTTGAACAGACACACTTCAATGACAATTAGAGCCTTCCTGTTTGTAAGGAGTGTGAATTGGTTGTAATGCTTTGATGTGTAAACTGCTAGTCTGTTTTGAATCCACATCCAGCCTCTATATCTGTCATGCTGTTCAGCTATTTCCACTTTAACCTGAGGAAGAGGATTTTATCTTTCTAAAGCTAGTCTCAGAAATAATTTTGTTAGTCCAATAAAAGGTATCATCCACAACATTTGTTGTTTTTTTTCTCTACACAGGAAGTATCCAACAAATTTAGCAAGACAACCTTGTAGCTCACCAACAATGAGACAGAGCATCCAGACTGGACACAAGGTTTTCCCCAAGACTGTCACCTTTTCCCTACTCTCTCCCCTTCGGAAAAATGGGAAGAGGAGGGAAAGGGACTGAGATGTCCAGTGTCTGATCATAGGGAGGGTGGGTGGGCTTAATGAATGGCGAAGATATTTGGGAAGATCATACTGACGGTAAGTACATAATTTCCATATGTTCCCCAAATCAGCTTCACCATTCATTACTGATGGATCCGACTGCCAAGATAGTGAACCCTGGGGAAAAGTGTGTCCCTCAGCCTCCTGTGGGGGAGAACATGGTGGGGCAACCTGGGGCTGGCTAGGCCTGAGGATTTGACAGGGCCAGTGAATGCTCCCAGGATCTGAGAGGTGGAGGGAGCCTCTGAAGAACCTGCCATACCATGCGGGAAAAGAAGTGGACCCCCAGAAAGGTGAGGATATCACCCTGCACTGGGGCCAGGGGTGACAACCTGGATAGGCAAAGCCATGGAGTCCGCCTAATGCAGACTTGAGTATCCTACCAGCATGGAAGCCACCTCATTGGCATTGTAGACTGCCCTGGAGAGGTGTTTTGTTAACTCCAGGCCTTGGGCAGTCAGGTAAATGGCTTGCCTGGTTCCCTCATTGACGGGCAGTGCTGCTAGGACCTGTCCCAGCAACGAGCAGATTTGCCTTGCATAGGTCACCTGGTGCACCTGATATGCTAGCACCCACAACAAGAGGCATGCAGAATAGAACACCCTCCCCCCATTGATCGAACTCAGCTGAGTCCGTATCAGGTGGGTGGTCCCGACTGAGGCATCAACACCCCGATGGAGTATCCAGGAACCCCATAACTGAAGAAGGCTGTGGCATGGTGTCTGGAGACCTGCTGCTGTGTAGTATCTGTGCATACTGTCCCTAGGGGCAGGTGAAGGGGTGGAGGGATGTAGCCAGATGGCGTGCGATGCCTCCCATAATGGCCTCGTCCAGGGAGGGATGACCAACCTGTCAGCACTGTACTCCCCCAGGAATGACAGCATTGCATGATCAGGGTTCCATCCAACTGGGTGGGTAAGATGGAGCTGCCTCATCATCTCCATTAGGAAGCATTGGTAGGATATTTATTTATTAAATTTTGGTGACTGGGTAGGCCCACTGAGCCCCGAAGGTCCCTTTTTTCAGGGGCGACCCAGGATAACAGTACAATACAGGATATATAACAGTACATCACAGGGTATAATAGAGGAGACAACATTTGATTGCAGTACAATACAGGATATATAACAGTACAACACAGAGTATAATAGAGTAGATAACATTTGATTGCATAAGTTGTGGAAGTATAAGGAAGTTACAGACAGCGGTTTTGGAAGTATGAGGTATTTACAGGCAGTGGTTGTCTAGTATGCTTTTTGTCCTGACACAGTTCAGCTTTGATAGTGTTTGGCATAGCTATTTGCATGAGGTAGCTTTGGTCCCTGGGTGTCCTAAGAATACTAGGAGGTCCTGGGTAGTCCCACCTTGGGGGGTTTGATGTAGAAATGAGAGGGGGTGCCTTGAGAGCCGTGGCAGAGGCATGCACTTGTGTCCAGCATGTGGGCCTTGAGCCTGGTATGGAAATTCATAAGTGTGGTGGCATCCTGGACCAGGGGAGGGAGCTTGTTCCATAGGCTAGGGACTTGCCAAGAGAAGAATCTGCCGCCAGCATTGGTCTAATATTTTAGACCAATTCTAATTTTTGTGCATCATATGTATGTCTATCCTTTATGACTAACTGCAGGTCCACCTTGCAAATGAGCTTGCTCAATGGTGATCGCCTGGATAAATAAAGATTTGATTGATTGATTGATTGATTGATTGGTCTGAACTCTGGGGACTTCAAGCAGTGTTCATTGTGAGGTCCTTAGGTTCCTAGAGTTGTGCTTAATAGCCATGATTCCTGCTATCCTAGGAGGAGCAGGGGGTTTGAGTAACTTATAGGTCTGGGCGAGCATCGGTTGTTGTAACTGGTTGGCCAGCATGGGCCACCGGAGCTGGGCCAGGGTGTCGCAGTGATGACGTCTTGGGTGGTCTTGCGTAGTGAACTGAGCTATTTTGTTGTATAGTATTTGCATCCTGGATACTTTCTGCTTTGCCATGCCCCGTGTGATCAGGGCCGCGTAGGTCAGGGTAGGGAGCAGGACACTTGTCGCAATGGAGAGCCTGGCCTCAGGGATGAGCTGGTCTCTGAGTCGGTACATATATATATGTATATTAGAGTATGGATATAAGATCCCCCACAGCAGATAAGTGACATGAAGAGTCCTCTTCTTCTATGGAGGAAGCCAAAGATGAGAGGGAGTCCGATTCGGAGCTCGGCGAGGCACATGTTTGAGGTCTGAAAATTACCTCAGAGATGGCCCTAGAGTAGTGAGGGAACAGCACCACCACCACAGCCCTGAATTGTTCCCAAGAGAGGGGGGCCTTCAGGGCTAAGAAACCCTGGAAAGGGGTGGAGAGGTGGCAGAGTGACTGGAGGAGGAGCAACCTGGCCAGACCAGGAAGGACCTCTGCCTGAGCTTTGGGGCTGTGCAGATGTGCCCTGATTAGGGGAAGAACTGGCTAACCCTTGCTTCCCAGTTCACCCAACTCCTAAGGGGTGGACTGAGGAATGCTCCTCAGGGAAACCCCCCAGATGGTGAGGCTGCAGCTGTGCAGTGCCTGTCAGGAGGCTCCTGCCCCCACCAACTAAATAATCTCTCCCCAGGAGAGAGAGGCCAACCTAGGCAGCCCCAGGTGATGGCCCCAATGCCATGGGGGTGTGGGGGTCACCACTTAGAGCCTGTCCCACCAGCCCTCTTCTCCTGAGAAGAAGATCTGTCTCTCTTAGGAGGCCCAGTGGAAGAATCCAGACTTGCTCCCCTTGAAGGAGAAGACCCCCCCACAATGGAGGAGGTTAGAGGGTCTCCCTAAGGCTTGTCCTTGTCAGCCGGGATCCAGATCACGATGGGTCTGGACCCGGCCAACGAGGCAGAATGAGCTGTCAAGGTGGGCCCGGTCTTGGCAGAGGATGAGATGACACTGACACTGGTGCCGCTAAGAGAAATGGCTCCAGCCATGGTGCTGACCACAGACTTGGTGCCTATCATGGCACCATGCCAGAAGATGGTGCTGGGCATGATGCTGCCACTCCCTGAATCCCCCAGAGGAACCCACAAGGGCCCCTCAGAACTGGTAGTGGTCCCTAAAGGGTCCGGGGTAGCGATGCCAATGATGGTGCCAATCTATGGCCGAGATACCGGTCCCAGATGGCCCAAAGATGCCCAAACATAATCCGAGGAGCCAGGGACCCAGTCGGGATCACCTCCATCATTGTCCCCTGAGATGGGGGATGAGACAAGGACAACCTTCAATTGGACCCCTCCTGGAACCCTGGACCCCCCCAGTACCCAGAGAGGCATCCGGGGGAGGCCCGGACACTCCATCCTGCTCATCAGCACCGGAGGAGGTGCTGAGAGCTGATGATGGAGGGGTGCACGGTCTCGAGGAGACCTCCCGAGGAGAGCCTACATATAGCCCTGACTCCACCTTGTGGGTCGCCCAGTCCTCTGTGGAGGAGCCAGACTGCGAGGGGTGACCAGCTGCCTTCCTGGAGGAAGATGACCTCCCCACCAACCCCTCGTGAGGATTCCTTGCCCCAGCAAGGTGAGGGGCAGAGGGGATTCTTTCCCCACTAAGTCGTATAGACCCAGGGGAGGGCTCAGGGGTGGATCCCAAGGTTCTTGCCTTGGTGTCCCGAGTTCGTAGATACCTGCTGAAAGTTGGGGGTTCTCTACCCCATTGTGCTGCATGAACAACCAGAGTACGAAGGTCCATTGAAAAGCAGGCATTGCACTCACCCACCATGTGGTGGGGACCCAGGCAAGGGAAGCAATGGTTGTGGGGGTTCGTGATCATAATGAAGTTACCGCAGGAGCACCGACGTATGGGGGCAACTCCCGACCATTTTGGTTAAGACTGACACCCTGACCCCGACATACCATTGCCGCAGCTAAAAACAAACTTAAGTAGAAAAGGGCATCCAGAACTGAGTTAAAACAAAAAGAATATAAAAAAATCTTATGGCCTGAATGACCCTGGTACTCACGGTACCACAGGGCCTGAGGCCTAGGCAGTGATGCAGTTGCTGAAGTGATTCCCGCACAGGATCCTTCCTTGACAGCGGAAAAGACAGAACTGAGGGCTGGAGGAGTTGGCGTTGGTTACTGGCAACCCACGAGCGCCACGTAGAACGCTGGCCTTGAGGGCGGCACCATCCCGACGTTGGCTCCACCCAGCACAAACATTTTTAAAGAAGCAGTGCTCTTTTTCCATGCAGAGTTCTGACCTCTGGAAGAACCCATCAGTAATGAATGGTGAAGACTGATTTGGGGAAGATAAAGTTTTACATGTAAATATCTGCTGAAATAATGTACACCATATTGCCCTATTCTCCGCTGCGATGGGAACATCCCTTAACAGAGGCACTGTAGTGCAACTATTTTCCCAATAGCAAAGCCCCCCCACCCATTTACTCCATGGCTATAAAATAGTGTGTAACACCTTCCTTAGAAATTCAAGGACTAATATGGGTTAGTAAATGAAATAATAAATTAATGTTCCTGCTATAAATGCCTTTTAATGAGCGATTGCTAAAACCATTTTGTGTTGCATTTTCAGTACTAACTCTGTAACAGGAGGTGAGTTCCATGTACATTACATGTACACTACTGTAGGGAACTTGTGAATATTCTGACATTTATTCATTTTATTTATTGAAAAGTTTCACCAGGAAAGGTACACTGAACAATATATAATTGCTCGTCTCACGGAGCGTCCTGGGGGAACGGGAACATGGGAGTACAGTAATTGAAAGCACATTTCCAAGCATTATTATAGAAAAGTATATATACAATACCCAACAACACATTTCAAAAGGTAATATAAAACAGAGAAGCAACAGAGTGAAAAAACAATATATCAGTAGCATTAGATAAACATTGGGATTTGATGTGAGAGGAGCAAATTAACAGCACTGCAGACTACTACATACAATGTGGACAAGGAAGTGTGATAAAGTACATTGGTTTCTCCTCAAGTTAAGTGCTAGGCTGGGAAAGGAGATGGGGTAGCCAGAGGGGAAATTAGGAGGAGTGAGGAGCCAGAGGGGAAATTAGGAGCAGCTGAAGGATAGAGAGAGGAAGTCGAGGGGAGAGAGGTTGAGGTGGACCATGGGGAGGAGGAGTGCCTGATTTGATGAGGCACTGAGTTCCAGGTCTTGGGGAAACCTATGGGAGAATGACAATTAGCCTATAGAGGTGGTGCATCGTGGTATAGCTAGGATGCGAGAGTCATTGGATCTGAGGGAGAGAGGGGCAGTGGGGTGGGAGGACAGTGAGGAGGCAAGATAAGGGGGACGTGTATCAAACCAGAATTTAGAGACAAATTTTATGCAGTGAGCTAGATAGCGGTTTTCCAGGGGAGGAAAAGCTAGAGAGCAATGTAGATTGCAGTGGTGAGTAAACGAAAGGGCATCTAGAGCAAAAGAACAGAAAGGGTGAAAAGGGTGTCCAATCTGGTTAAGGATGACTACGGTGCGGCACTGTAGACTATGTCGCAGTAGTCAAAGATGGGTAGTATCATTTTCTGGACAATCTCCCACCTGACCTGTAAAGATAGGCATCTTCGGTTCCTGTAAAGAGCACCTAATTTGGGGTGAAGCTTTTTTAGGATGGAGTCTGTGTGTCCAGTGAAGTTTAGGTGCTGGTCTAGCCAGACCCCAAAATACCTAAAGGAGGAGGTGTCCTCTAGAGTAGAGCCATTAAGGATGTGGAAGGAGGGCAATTTAGTTAGCCTAGATGGTCTCTGCCTAGTGCCGAAAGTCATGGAGACTGTTTTCTTGGTGTTGAGGAAAGGCTGGTGGGAGCTTAGCCATTGCTGAGCTTTCTCAAAGTCATGCTGAAGTGTGGCAGCGACATTAGTTGGCGATTGGCCAGAGTAGAAAAGAACAGTATCATCAGCATACATATGGATGGATGAGGAGGTGCATACTGATGGGAGGTCATAAAGGAATATGGAGAATAGTAGGGGGCCAAGGACGGAGCCTTGGGGTATGCCAGCATTAATCTGGAGTGGGGGGATGGGGAATCAGCAATTTTGACTGACTGTGTCTGGCTTGTTAGGTAGGAGCTAAATCAGTTTGTGGTTGAATCAGGCAGGCCAGCAGATTACAGATTATTTAGGAGGAGAAGGTGGAAGACAGTGTCAAAAGCCTTTGCAAGGTTGACAATGATCGCAGATGTGATTAGACCACTGTCCATGCCCGAGAGTATGGAATCAGTGAGCCTAAGTAAGGAAGTGGTAGTGGAGTGATCTTTCCTAACACCAGATTGATAGGGAGTGAAAAAGGCAGTGTCAGAGAGGTAAGAGGAGAGTTGGGAGAGGACCTGGTGCTCCTGAAGCTTAGCAAGGACAGGTAAGACAGAGATTGACTGATAATTCCCAGGCATAGAAGGGTCACCTCCCTTGGGTAGTGGGAGAACTACAGCATGCTTCTATGGGCCAGGGACAGAGGCCAGCAGGATGGAAAGGTTTAGTAAGGCAGAAAGTGGTGAACAAATGGCATGAGCGGAGAAGAAGAGAAGTTTGGGGTCAAGGCCATCAGGTGAGGAACCCTTAGATGGACTGAGAGTGAGGAGAACATTTAGAGTATCATGAGGTGAGACTGGAGAGAAGGAGAAGAGGTCGCTAGGGAGGGTGCTTGGGTATGAGTTATTGTGGGCAGACATGACTGGTTGGGTAAGAGGAAGAGAAGCTAGTAGAGCAGCAGCACATGAGGTAAAGTAAGAGCTGAATTCAGTGGCAACTGAGAGATGGGCAGACATACCAAAAAGCAATTTGTAATGCTGTTACACGGGGGTGAGTAGAGAGTTGATAAGGGTTACGTGGAGACATGCGCTCTAAGCCACCTCAACTCCAGCACTACTTTGCTGTTGTCTTTACAGAGATGTACTGTCTGGCATGGGGTGTGGGCAGACATCATGATATCAGCATGTTCTGCTCAGCTGTGGCATCGTAGGAATGCCCCTTTCAGCCTTGCTATAAAGGGCGCAGCATTACAGCACTCAGTGTGCTTCTGAAATGCTGGGAGGCTATTCAAAGTTTGGGTGAGAGCAAGTTCCAAAACCATATCCTGCAACTACACTGTTTATAAAACGGACTTGAAAAAATCCTCCAACAGCATCAACAGAATTGTTTATTGAACTGGGAGTTATAGGAGATAAAGTAATAATAACAAAGGAAAATAATTTTGTTTCTAACAGATTGAGCTGTTAAGAGTAGCACCAGCAAAGTTTATAAGTAAATGTGTGGTACATGTTCTATAGTGGTACAAATTTCAACATTTCAAGATTCGCACACATCATGGCATTAGAGGAATTGTATGGAAATAGTTGTGCTTTCTTTGTTTTATTATAGATATTCTCCATTAAGGGGAAACTGAGGAAATGAGAGACAGCTTTAGCCTCTTCCAAGGCATATACTGTTTATTTTTGTGTGTGTGTGTTAGAACCTTACCACAGTATGCGATTCTGCACTTGGTTTGTTGCATGTATAGGGGGGTTGAATTGTGGCATCAACTAAATGTTGACCGTAGCATGCCAGACACTATAAATAACACTTGAATAAAACTTTCAACATTGAAATGTTTTTCTGATGCTGGACATAATATGGTGATGTACTGTATACCAGTGCATGTATCACTGAGTGCTATTTTTTTTTATATACAGGATAATGACGGATGCAACCAATCATAAGTACCATGGGGAACTTGATATTTACACACCACATGAATTACAGTGTAGGCGTTTTTAATTAATCTGTTTTGGCTGTGTATTAATTGTAGATTCTGAAAATGACACATATTTATCTCAATAACACCATTTGAACATTACGGTATGAGAGTTTATACCATAGAATCACATTTAAGATACTCGTTTTATGTTTTTCTACATGTTTAAATATAGGAGTCCCATCTTCCCTGACGAAGCACAATATTTGAATAAATCAAGTTAAAGTACAGAGATGTTCTTGTGTTGCTGACTTTTTTGTTGACTGGAGTACAATGGTGGAACCAGTTTTCACCCATTTTGTTCCACCAGTGATAGGGATTGAGAATAGGGCCCTTAAAAGTTCTGGGGATCAAAACCCTATGTGGTCAAATCCACTCAACTAATTTCACACTACCTTTGGGTCAGTGTCACTTACGAGCAACTCATGCATATTTCTTTTGAAGCACTATGGTATGCCAGGGGTTTAATTGGTTACCTACAATCATCTAACCCTAAGTGCATAAGGCACTCAGCTTCTTTTCTTGCCTGATGACCCTCATGTGGTTATGGTATGTTAGAAAGTCACTGTAACCACTGGTCATACTTTTATGATTAAAAGGACTTTACTGTTGACCTTCTCATTTAAAGCAGTTTTCACTTCCAATATGCTCTCCCTTTTCAAGAAGACTCTGGACCTCAGCATTTTCTTTTTTAATCTCCACTATGCTTAGAGTTGTTTTTACTCTGTACTTTATCTGGTTTTGTAATGTCTGTTAAACGTACTGCTGCATTTGGTAGAATTTGTTTGTCTTTTCTCTCTCATCTGTTCTGCTCAGATTCCTCTGAGTGTAAAGTCAGACACTATAATCTCTGTAACATCTCTATAACATTCTCAACTATTCCATTTTCTTATTCCTTTAGCCACTAGTTTAGCACAGATTCATCTGGTACTTGACTCATATCACCTCTTAAATTAAGTGTAAGTTACTGGCTTCCTGAAGTCAAGGTTTTCAGGTCATCCCCCTCAGACTGGCTCTGCCACATCAGCTACCACAGTTTGGATTCAAGATTCTGCCAAAATACATGACTGCTGTTCCTCTGATGCCTTTTCAGTTTGCATTCATATGTCATCATGTTTTGTTTACTCTGCCAGAAAACTACTGTCAAATGGGTTATCTTTGCTGTAATTTTAGTTTTGCTATATTCATGGGACACAACTACCCACAAAAATAAATTTACAGTTAGTATAATCCATTTTACAGTAATTCACCAGCTGTAATCTGTGTACTGTAACTTACTGTTATTCTACACTGTTTTGAGTGGTATTGTCTGTTGCCCATTTGCCATAATATATGTTATATTTTGTTTGTAACAAACATAAAAACTGATGCAGAAAAGAAGTGCTAAAAACAATAGTATCCCAGATAATGCCACCAAACACACATGGTCCATGCTGAGGAAACACTGGCAAATGTGGATGTTGTATCTGAAATTAAACTTCCTCATCCCTAACCCTCTGTGTATTTACTCATTCTACAGTGTAAGTTATTTTCGTCATCTGGAGCTTTGCTTTCAACATCATAGGGACAGAGTTGGGACTCAGCGCAATACAGAGGCAGCTTCTGAGTGCTGCTACCATGCGGTCCATACTGGGGTCAGGGCCAATGAGTTTGGTTCAAAACAAACAGACAACTGTGCCTGCCCGCATAAAACCCAATCATGTGCTGACACTGATGATAGGCACTGGAGATCCCTCCATCTGCTCCAAAGCTGCCCACAGGTATGGGGGTATTAGTAATCAGTCAGTGGAAGGGGGACCAAAAAATTAAAATTGCACTAACAACTTAAACGATTCCCAAGCGCAAAATAAAACTTACACGATTATAACCTGTTTTACAATATTTCTGCTCCTTCCTCTTTTTTTGCCTTTCCTTAATTTTGCTGCCTACAGGTGGAATTTGCTTCTTTTCTAGTTTCATGTTCATTTGTTGGGGGCATTTGATGCCTAGTTTCAGGGATGGCCAAACTGCTGTACATATCTTAGTTGTCATTCTTCCCACAGGCATGTAGCTCAGCTTCCTACTGCACCTGCTTTTAAGCCAGCTTGTTTTCTACTACTTCAAAACTTTGCTTTAGCTAGAGGGTGTGGACCCTTCAGTACCAGGAACATCTGCTACCTCAGGGATCTCTTTTTACTGCAGATGAGTATGCATTTTTGTACTCCAGTCACTGAGGATTTGAAATCCCAAGAATATAGCCTGTAGTTTCTTAGTTAGATTAGTGTGGAGTACCCTTCTTAATATACTCCATACCTGAGAATGTACAGTAAGAAAGTTTCCAATTGAACTTTGCTTAGGTCTGCAGGGGGTCAGGCTGCTCCTTTTTCTAGTCCAAGGGTACACAGTATTGTGTTTTTTTTTTTTTTTTTTGCTTGGTTTTACTCCCCTGCCATGGCAAGGTTTTCTGCCTCCTATGCTCTTTATCCTGGGAGTCTTCTGTGACTTACCTCTAGCAAACTAAATGTTTGTAATCTTTGTTTTTGTCCTTACAGAATGGAAAAACCTTGAAAGCTTGGCTAAAACAGTCAGCATGAGTTTGCTTATAAAGGGCATCATCTTTGCAGACTATGCAATCTACTATCTAACACTGCACCACAAAACATTTTATCAAATTACCCAAAAAGTTATTTAGTCATCAGGGATCATTAGGCAGAGGATTTTAGCACTAATGATATTGAGGTATTTATTTTTTGTAAAGTACAAAAAAATCTCAGAACAACTGAAACAGAGCTTGCTTTGTCACCAGCAACTGATGCATGTAATGATTACTTTTCAAGTACAGAACCCAAACATTTTTCTTCATTTACTTCAAATAGTCCATAGAACTCCAGTGTGCTAAATATGTAGAAATGCCAGTTTACTTCATTTATTCATCTGGGTCAGTGAAGATTAAAGTCACTGCAGAAACCGCAAAATGCATACTTGAAGTTTTGGAATCTGATTCTTTGCAAGATGCCTAAATAAAGACAAGAATACAGAATTGATTTACAGTGAAGCATACTGGGAATCACAGATCTGGCCAGAACAGTTGCTAATGGTAAAGAGGTAGGGACATATTATTAAAATGTTCTTTGGTCACAGGGACTGCACATCTCAATGAGTCTGTGCCATCTGGGGGCAAATGGACCTTACATAACTGACCAATTCCTTCTTTTAGGCACTAACACCACATATTTTGAAGGGAAGTTAACTGTATATTCAGAAGGGTTGACTTTTTTTTAATGGCTATAATTTTCTTTTATTAAAGGAAAGGTTTTGGACTTACAAATACACTTTATGTTGATATTCATTGCCCTTGATGAAGGGTGGACATATTGTAGTTCGTGGTAGATGGGTTAACTTCTTTTATTTAATCACTGGCAACATAATAAGTGCTCTTTTGGACACTATAAATCATGTCTTCTTTTCTTTCTACTGGAGTCAGTGAAGGACAGTGCCGTCCATGAAGACCTCTTATACAGCACATAGGTCTTCACATGCATCAGAATTTGTCTGTGAAAAAAATTCTGCTTGAGTTCTACATTTGTGCCATTTCCTTTTTTTTTTTTTTGTACTTGGGTACTCAGTTCAGATTCAGACATCAATGCTGAATTAACTTTTCAGCTGTTGATGAGAAACAAGTTCATGTACCTACTCAGCAACCATTTCTCAGAGTAACAGTCACCCAGCCCCCCTGAACATTTTTCTAAAAGTGTTACAGCTTACTGTACCTGCCCTGTAGACAAAGCCACATACAGCAACATGTTGACTCAAACAGCTAACCCAAAGTAAGAATTAGAATATAAACTCATGCAGTTTGTACCTCTAAATAACGCATAATTTGATTATTTCGTTGTTAACCATTTTCATTTTTTTTGTTGGGGGAAGCTGAAGGGCATACTCTCATATTGCCATGTGTACTCAGAGGGCAGCAGGTATTCAGTACGTATGTGTTTTCTTTTCACCACTGATAGTCATGTGATTGTGTGCTGTGAACATCTGGGTTTCTTTGTTTACTGTAAGAAGAGCATTTTGCTGTACAAAACTTGCATGATTTCTAAAAGTTTAATGAAGCTTCTGAGATGTCTCCTGGTTTTTCAAGAGTATCATCTCATGCCTCCTTAGGGTTCCACAACCACTCAGCTTTGCTTTGTGGTTCTCAGACCCTAAGAAATCATGAAACATCTTGGAAGCCCCATTTATCTACAGCATGCATAATAAGTGTACCTAATGTGTCTGCTGCTTCCCTGCATTGTGTTAGCTGCTTGTAATTTGTGTTACATGCAGTTTTCCTGTCATTTGTGTGGACCTTCCTTATACTGTGTTGTACCATCCATATACTGTAATTTTGTATTACCTACAACTGGTCACTTTATAACTTATCTTGCCCTCCAGTATAATAAATAAAAATGAAAAAAAAAAGAAAGAAAAAAAAACTGTGTTATTTTTACTATTGAGGTATATCTGCAACAGAAAACTCCTTGTTTAAAAAAAAAACAATGTTGCATTGCACTGCTGTCACACTTTTGCCACTACCACTTCTGCCCTGAGTGCATATCATGGCAGCATTCTGTGGGAAACAGAACAATGTCATTTAAGACTCAGCATAGTTTTTGTCAAGCTAAAAAATAGGCAAACCAAACCCTTAGGTAAAAAGGCAATCTTACAATATCAGTATACATTCAGATTTCATTACCTTTTAAAAAATAACTTTTCATAAAGGGCTGGTGGTAGACATAATTTGAGGCCAATAACTAAAATAACATCAGCTAATTTCTACTTCTGGAATAAACATTGCCTGAGTCATGAAGCAAAGAACATCCTAGTGCAAGCCACGTTCCTCTCCCTTCTTGATTATGGTGACATCATATATGATGGCACCACAAACTCATACCTGAGTTGTCTGGATGCAATGTACCATAGGGCACTTTGCTTTATATGCGAGCTTCTACCCACTACACAGCACTGCATACTATATAATAACTTAGGCTGGCCATCCTTGCACCTCAGAAGGCAAAGACATCTCATTCCCTGAACCTTCAAAGTTTTGAATAATTCTCTCCCCAATACATCTCCTCCCTTCTTTACAAGTCCCAAGGCCATTACTCCCTCATGATGTACAATGTCCTCATGTTAGAGGTCCCTAGGCACTTCTCAAAATATGGCAACATTGCCTTCAGTTGGGCTGCTCCTAAAGCTTGGAACATCATGCAGAATTTCCTTAAGTTACCTTCCCTTGTCAGTATCTTGCACTTCCAATATCTCCTTAGTAACACTACACAGTAAAGTGTAGCTGCCAGAGAACTGTCATGTTATACTGATGTCTGCTTGCATATTATATTGCTCTCAATTATGAACTGAGATGTTGTTCTTCTACCTGTATGCATTTTATATTGCTGCTAAGTATGAGTAAATTCTGTTCATACAGTTTTCCTCACAGCATGTACCTTAAAACTCATTTTACCCATTAGTGCCATATGGCATCAGAACCATCCATTGCTTATCCTGACCCAAAATGGTGGCATCAGATAGAATGAGTTAACCTGTACTCTGAAGCTCTGTATTATGCTCTTCCATAATGTAATCGTAACTATATCTTATGTTCCTTATGTTTCCTCATATGTATTGTCTGTATGTTAACTTTTTGCTCTGTCCTCCCCAGGACCTCCTTGTAAATGAGCGCTGCTCATTGGATCTTTCCTGATAAAACAAATAAATAATGTGGGTATGGGCGATTGAAAAAGGGACCGCCATTAAAAAGGCACATTGACACAACTGCTATAGTACAGTATGTCTGAACATCATTTCTTTTTTTTTAAATACATTTTCAATACCAAAACATGCTACCCATAAACATAAAACAAGCCTAAATGTCACCCCATTCCATCTGTAATCATATTCACAAGCCACAGTAAAGAAGAATGGGGTGACATTCAGGCCTCACAACCCAAATGACACCCTGCGTCAGCTGTCAATCTCGGGATGATGGGTGGGTCTATGAGGGAGGGATGGGGCAACCCTAAAGGTCTCATTTCCTGACATTTTGTGTTTTAACCCTAAATGATGCATTAACAAAGTTTTTTGCATAGAATTTCCTTACTTTTTGAGAAAGAATAGAAAAGGAGAAAGTTACACAAGTTGGTAGGAGTGCGGGGCCCTTTGGGCCTCGTGCTCCCACCAACTTGAAAATTCCTGCTTAAGATAAGAGTACGAGTACTGAATATCATATATATTGCTGGCAGCGCATATGGGTGGGAGTATGGGGCCCACCACCTTGAATGAAAGCAAAGTGTCAGTCATCAGTGGCATAATTCAACACCTGTTTACATGTCAGACACCTAACCACTACAAATTACCTCCATGGCAGTAACGATAGGCACCCTATAAATGTGAAGCCAGTACCACAATGTAAAACACCATATGCAAAACATAAAGTGTGTCACACAATATGGGTGCAGCAAATTAATTTTCCAACACCTAAATACCATAATTCACATGGACAGCACATCCCCTCAACATGCTCCAAATTTCAATGTAAAAGATCAAACTGTTTCCGAGATATAAAATGTGAAAGTTTCAGATTTCCATTCATTGCACTGGCAGAGTTCCACACCAATTAACATTTTACATACCTAATGACTGAAAAGTACATCCATGGCAGTAAGTCTAGCTACCCTAGTAATTTAAAGCCACTACCACCATGGAAGATGCTGTTCTCAAAACGTAAACTGTGCCACGCAATATGTCCACAAAAAATGTTTTGTTCAACACCTAAACACCATATGTCACATCTACAGGACATGCCGTCAACACCCATCAAATTTCAAGTTAAAAGACTAACCGTTTCCAAGATATTTAATTTGAAAAATTGTTACAATTGTGCTATCTGGTCCCTCCAAATCTGGACATCTAGTCCCTTCCTTGTGATCAAAGATCGCGAACAAAGAATCTCGCGATGAAAGAATTTGCAGGCTCGCGATGAAAGAATTTGCAGGCTCATGATCAAAGAATAAAAAATGTTAAAACTCAATTTTTAGAGAAAAATACATGAAACTGCAGCCATGACTCAACAGAGCGAAGGCCCCTGAGCTGATCCCACCCTAGTTTGCCTTTAAAAGTTACCCCTGTGCTGAAAAAATTTAATTTTTCATGTAGCAATCTAGGTGCACCCTCGCAATCAAAGATCGCAGTCAAAGAATCTCATGATCAAAGAATTTTCAGGCTCGCAATCAAAGAATTTGCAGGGTCATGATCAAACAATAAAAAATGTTAAAAGTAAATTTTTAGGCAGAAATGCACGAAACCACAGCCATGCCTCGATAGAACAAAGCCCCCTGAGCAAAACCCACCCTCATTTGGCTTAATAAGCCACCCCTGAGCTAAGAAAATAGATTTTTTCAAGTGGCCATCTAGTCACGCCCTCGCGATCAAAGATCGAGGTCAAAGAATCTTGCGATCAAAGAATTTGCAGGCTCACGATCAAAGATCATTAGCGAGCTACAATCAAACAACAAAAATGTTAAAAACTCTATTTTTTGATCATTTTGAAAGAAACCATAGGCATGGCTTGATAGAGGGAAGACCCCTGAGCAAAACCTCCATACTTTCACCTCAGAAGTCCCCCCTGGGCTGAGATATATGAATTTATCCGATCGCAAACTGAAAACAAGATGGCGGACATCACAATCAAAGAAGTCCTCGTGATCAAAGATTCTTTGATCACGAGCCTGAAAATTCTTTGATCATGAGGCTGGACTAGATGGCCAAACCCCCATTCTTCTTTCGCAAAATAGCCATATAAATTTTCCCATTGATTCATAATGGGAACCTAAAAGTTTAATAACTTTTGAATGGATTAATATTTTTTCACCAAATAAAAAGTGGCATGTTCCTTGACTGAAGCTCTTTCAGATGAGCCAAGTTGCACAGCAGCATGCTACATGAAGGCCGTGCAGCACCACGGACAAAATCTGAAAAACTGCCCACATAACTGGCAAAAAGTGCATTTTTCACCATTTTGCTATGTAAAAAATGTAAGTCTGACTGAAATTAAATTTGGCAAATCAAGAGATCTGCCACGCCCCACTGCACATACCAAATTTCATGTAAATCCATTGAAAGGGTCCAAAGTTATTAACACACAACATTTTGAGTTTAACATAGAAGTGGCTTCATAACCCTAAATATAGGGGTGTGACCGTGTCTTGAGTAATATTGATATTCCATGTCTGAGCATGCGACATGGTACAGTAAAGGAGAATGGGGTGAGATTTAGGCCTCACGACCCTAATGACATGCCCCAGTGTCTGTCTGACTGTAGAGGATCAGGGTGGCGTGTGTGAGGGAGAGTTAGGGGTTCAACCCTAATGTCTCATTTCCTGACTTTTTTTGCTTTAACCCTAAATGAAGCATTAACGCGTTTTTTTGCATAGAATTTCCTTACTTTTGGAAAAAGTGTAATATAAATAGTAAAAAAAAATATTGGTAGGAGTGCGGAGCCCAGCTCCCACCAAGTTGCCAATTTTTGAATAAAAATATGCATCTGGGCCCAAGCTCCCACTTATGCAAAGCTATGGAGCCATGCAGCAGCACTATAGGGCACCAAACCCTTGTAACAGTAATTTGCGCATATCTTGGGAACCATAAGAGCTAGGAAAAAAAAAAAGTCTAGCATCATTGCAACCATGACAGTGAGTATTTCATGCAACATTGGAAAGATTGTACCCATATCTCAGATCATTTCTGAGATATGGGCACCAGAAAACACTGGACATGCACTCTTTCGGCACTTGTGACAGTAATTTCACAATATCTCATGAACCGTGCAACATACAAACAAAATTCCACTGCAGGCTTACTCTACGATTTCAAATCTTTTTCCAATGGCTAGATCGCCTGAAAGTGATCTAAGCCACCTGTAGCGAAAAGTCTGTATCTCGCTTTGTTTCTGAGATAACGGCACTGAAAGTCATGACACAGACTGCAATGTAATCCTAAGGGAAAAATGTCAATTATGTCACTGAATATCTCTGCAACAAATTATTTCCCCAACACCTAAACAGCACAGTTCACATTTCTATGACATCCCCTAAACACCTGCAAATTTCAAGTAAAAAGACCAAACTGTGATTGAGATATGGTCATCCCAATTTGGGCTATCTGGTCTTTCCTAGGGCCATCTGGTCTTTCTCTTTAACATTCAAAAAATACATATAAATTTTCCCATAGGATATAATGGGAATTTCAAATTGTAATAACTTTTGAACAGATTAATATTTTTTCACCAAACAAAATGCGGCACATTCCTTGACCCAAGCTCTTTCAACGTGCCAAGTTGTTGAGCGGCACGCCACACAACGGCCACACAGCACCATGGACAAAATCTGAAAAACTGCTTACATAACTGGTGAAAAGTGCATTTTTTAGCATTTTGGTGCGCAAAAAATGTAAATCCGTCTGAAATGAAGTTTGGCAGATCAAGAGATCTACCATGCCCCACCGTGCATACCAAATTTCATGCAAGTCCGTTATTAACACACAAAATTTTGAGTTTAACATAGAAGTGGCTTCATAACCCTAAATATAGGGGCGCAACCTCATCCCTATAATATATATATATATATATGTGTATATATGGGATACATGATTGGCAGGAGTGGAATATGGAAAATATTCTTACTCCTGCAGAGCGAGCTCTGGATATTTCACGAGTGCCGAAGACACGAGTGAAATATATAGTGCTCATGATGCAGGAGTGAGAATATTTTCCATATTCCATGATCTGCCCATCATGTGTGCTATTTATACCATGGAGGTGAGACCAATTTCAGTGAGAGAGGTATGTTTATTGTTATGAGGTTCATGTCACTTTAAATGATGCTGGTGTTGTGGTAGTGTGTGTGTGTGTGTGTGTGTGTGAAGTTTTATGAACGGGTTGTTGTAGTGAGCTGTTGTTGGTTGGTGGGTGTGTGTGTTGGAGGGGGTCTTGATTGGGTGTGCTGTGTTTTGGTAATTAGTTGCCTGAGGGAGGTTCTGTTCTGTGACAATGAAAAAGATGGTAATGATTTCTTTTGTTAGGTTTGTGTCTTCATGTTTGGCTGTCTAAGATTTATTTAAACATTTCAGGTGTCATCTGTTTGTATGCTTGGTGCACATTTGAGATTTGTTCTCCTGGTTAATATACTAGTTTTGGCATTCCATGAGAGTTATATGTTTATTTCTGAGTGTGGAACAAGTGTGTGAAATTAAAGGAACGGCTTATTACTGTATGTACAAACAAACTTGATGGTGTGCACTCATAGTCTGCCAAGAAAACTGCACCAATATTAAATAAAAGCCAGGAGGCTGCTATATTACAGCTCTGGTGCCCCCTGACCAAAACTTTATGAAGCGAAGCGCCAGGGCACCTGGTGTAGAGTCATCTTATATCTTGAACACCTGCAACTTATGTTATCTACTATTTTTTTAATTAGTAGTTTTTGCTCCTTCCATCCCTGTCTACCCTCTTCCAACTAACACCCCCCCCCACCAGCCCCGTCATCCAGCTCCTCTGGGACTCACTTATGTTGGGGTCCTCAGCCACAGGACTGTGGCATGTGCCCAGCCACCAGTGCAGAGCCTGTGGGTGGGGGGGTCGATATTCATCCTGTCACCAGGGTGTTTTTCCACTGATTTTCTTCCCTTTCTTCTCAGGGCCTCAGCCAACATGGTTGCACATAAGCATGGAGGTATGTATGTTCTCCAGAACCAACAACGGTCCCTATCCACCCACTTTGCCTAGCACCAGCCTCCAACTGCCCAACGCTACCATCGAGCCTCCACTCGGTGGCAGCCAAGAGCCAGGAAGGCATACCTCCCCAATCTGGGACAGAACAGCTGCCTGGTCACCACTCTATCCACTCCCAGCCCTCCCCTGCCTGGCTGACCCCCAGCAACCCATGCTTGTTCTCGAACATGGGTCACCAGTGTGTTGAGAAGTGAAGCGTCCAGTGCCTCAGCCCTCTACACTACTGGGCCAGCCCCTGTTATCTACTATTTTGGTATAATAAAACACTTGAGCTGTAATTTAGCAGCCTCCTGGCTTTTATTTAATATCGATGCAGTTTTCTTGGCAGACTACGAGTGCACACCACATCGCCATCAAGTATGTTTACATCAAAATAAGGGATTGAATGAGAGCTTTCAGTAGCTCCATTTCTGATGGATTCTTTTGCTGTTTCAGTGTTCCCATTTAAAAGTCTCACCAATTTTATAGTGGGGAATATCAGCCCTTGATTTTGTGATATCCACCATGGATTTACACATAGGGCTGGATATTCAAACTGCGCCATTCATAGGCGCAAGCCCTTGCGCTGCGCAAAATAGTTGCACAGGGGTGTGTCCAGGGCAATATTCAAAGGAGTTGTGCTATTGAGCAACTCCTTTGAATATCACCCCCCAGCCACAGCCACTGTGCATGGCGCAGTGGAACTTGCGCCACCGCAAGTTGACAAAGTGGAGCATTCAACTTGCGGTGGCGCAAGTACCATTGCGCCATGCGCAAAATCCCGATATTCAAAAGGTGACATGCAAATGGGGCTATAATTCATGCAAGGCAGAGGGGGGGCCATTTGCATCTGATTATGGCCCCATTTGCATGCCATTAGCATGCAGGTGCGCCGATCCCCGAGGACTTGCGCCTGGTGCCCTGCCAGGCAGCAGCCGTCGGGGAACGATGCTCCCTGCAGCCCAATCACGGGCAAAAGAGCGTTAAAACCCCACCACCACCCCTCACTGGCCCGATCGCAGGCATAGCTTAAATACCCCCCGCCTCACCAGCCCGATCGCGGGCAGCAATGTGTCTCCCCCCCAACACGTCCCTGGTGGTCCAGTGGACCGATAAGCCTGATCGCGGGCTGAAGTAATGAAACACCCCTCCCCCACCTCCCGAATATATCCCTGGTGGTCCAGTGGACCGATGAGCCCGATCGTGGGCTGAAGTAATGAAACACCACCACACCTCCCGAATATATCACTGGTGGTCCAGTGGACCAATAAGCCCGATCGTGGGCTGGAGTTTTCAAACACACCCCCACCTCCTGATCCATATCCCTGGTGGTCAGTGGACGAAAATCCCGATCGCGGGATATGGTTATCAACCCCAGACACATCCCTGGTGACCTGATGTCCCCCCACCCACCACGAAGCCCCACCACCCTGCTCCCCCAGCGGCGGGTGGCAGCATCCACCCACCTGCCGCCCCGCCGCCTGCTGACTGACTGCCGGTGGTGCCCAGTGGCTCTGCACCAATGGGCGTGCAGCCACCAGGCAGTCGGCAGCGGCCAGCGGGCAGATACTGCCACCGCGACTGAAGTGAGGCGGGGTGGTGAGGCACCTGGCTGGGGCCAAGAAGGGTCGAGAAATCAGCACCATAACATCACCGGGCACCGACCACAGGCCGAAACCGGGAGGTAAAATGCCGGCGCGATGGTTCTCATCACTGGACCTGAGAGGCATTCATCGTGGGGGACACATGCTGCCCGCGGTCGGGCTGGTGAGGGGGCACAGAGAGTGGGTTGAGGGCCAGCCACAGGTGGCAGCTGCGTGCTGGTTCCTGCAATGCAGCAGCTCACCTGTGGGTGGCCTCAACTTGATCCTTTTTTTTTTGGCTCAGAGTTGTGCAGGCACAGGTTGGGGTTGTGCTCAGAAACTCTGCACAGCCCGGCTTGAATATCGGGCTGTGCAGTTTATGCATGGTTCCTCCCTCCAGTTCAGCATGCATTCATTTGCATTGCGCTGTTGCTCAGCATGTTTTCTGTGGCGCAACTGCCTCCTGCTGAATATCGCAGAATGGAGCAAGTTCGGACTTGCGCAGGCGCAACCCTATTGCGCATGGCACAACCCTTTTGAATATCTGGCCCATACTACTTAAACATTCTTGAGTGTTTTTACAATAAGTGTGATTTAATGGAGATGGTTATTAATGTGGCACTCTAATGAAATTGCTAATATCATTTATGAATGATATCAAATTACAATAAGCATTAATGTGTGGTGCTGAATTTTTTATAGCTTTTCATGTTATTTAGTGGAGATCGCTGTTAATGTTGTACCTAATCCTTATTAATAGAGGTCTGATACACAGCGATTGCACAGTAATCCTGCTTTCTGTACATGTCCCTTCCATTATTCCTCCCCACCTCTTGACCTTGTTTTATTTTAGGAATATATTGCCCATTCTTATCAGTTTTGGGGTGTTGGTAAGTCTCCCCTTTAATCCAACCAATTGGTCATTCTATATCAATTATATATACGGTGTCTTTATTTTAGGCATTTGACTTTAAATAGGATCTGCTGTATTGAACTCTGTCCTGTGGTTGGTGTTTTCAGCCTTGACAAAGTGCATGAGTGTGAAACATTGCCTGTTTGGGAGTCAGTGTGTGTTGCTAAAACTGTTCATGTACAATAAACTTTACTGTACAATATATGTTTAGTCCTTCAAGCCACTGATCATGATACACCTGCTCCTCATCCATAAGCACATAATCCTCTGAAGTCAAGGACCTCTTATTATCCAGCCAATTCTTTGTCCGGAACCTGGAAACCAAAATAGCAGTTCTAGAATCTTTGGCTGCTCCTGCTTCCACAGTTTGAGTCCTGGACCTCTCACTCCTTTGCCCAGCCTGAGTTGGTTTATCAAACCCATTGCCTGTCACTCCAACCCCTGGACCCTTTGAGAATGCTGCTATATCTGGTCCTCCTGCTCAGCCTCCTCCAGTCCTGGGTCCTGCTAATCCACCTGCTTCAGGTAATATTATACCATTAGTTCTATATATAGTACCTTCTTTCTCCTCAATATGCTGCCATTCTACAGTCTCTGCCTAAGTCATCTAGTACCCACTGACCTGAGAAAAGACACCATAGATGGGAAGAACATAAATTTAATTGCTCAACTAGTACCCTCCCACGATACAAGGGAAACAGTAAAAATATTCTATGGAGATGTTTCTGTGCTCTTGAAAGTAAAAATACCTGCTCCTTAGTACCTGCTCCTTAAAAAGCTGGCTGAGTTTGTTGCTACCTTCAGTATACTGTACATGCAAGAGAAGAACATGATTCTTAGTTATACAGCATACTGTAGCTGACCTTCCACAATCCAGTACAGGAATAACTTTAACCATTATCATCAAGCCTTTTCAGCCAAGTCATCTGCCCTTCTCCAGCAACTTAACATTTGTGGTAATTGGGCAAGGCTCACTAACATACCTTTATGTTGCCACTTCACGGACCAAAACACCTTATCACACAAAATCTGAGATTCTTTATCTCACTACCCTTTGCTTTTTCCTATGACCACACAGGACCCATCACCATCTATGTCCACCCATAAATCATCACAAATAATTTTCTTCACTCCAAAAGATGTAATGGACAATCAAGAATACTAGTAATTTTATCCTCTGGCAAGTCTGTCTCTTATAACTTCAATGAAAGTTACTGCTTGGCATCATCATGAAGGTATTTGCTCATTTATAGCTCTCGTGGAGATGCACATTCAAAAACTGGTGTGCCATCGCCTTTCTCAGACATCAGCTTCTTTTCACAAATGACAGCCCCCTCATTCTTCTGTCTGTAGACATTACAGCTTAATGGTTCTTTTATTTGAACATCCAAACAAAAATGCTGGTGCCTTCGTGGTGAATGGTGTCATTCTGGTTTTCACACTGGAGTTTGTGCTGCGAATCATTTTTGAAGTTCTTTAGAAAGAACTGAACAAAGGACTTCTTGACAGACCTCTTTGTTCATCCACCTTTTTCCACATACGGTATTGGTTCAGCACCTTCAGGATCATAACTCGGAAGTAATACATGAAGAAATGACTGATTACAGATCTTTCTGTCCCTTGTCACTCCAGTATTCTGGATTTAATGGATTTACTGGATTTATCTGGACAAAAGAAGGCACAAGGCCCATCATGATTGTCCCCCACAGATGTGGGACATTAGTTTAAAAATATTGATGTAACCATATATCAAGATTAGATTTAAATGGCTGGGAAACTAATAACTGACCTGTGGGATAATGGACAGGTCCAAGTATCAAGGGATATTATTAGATGCCATAACTTGGGTCACCATTCGAACGTTAAAGTGTTCCAGCTCAAGCATACAATAGCTAACTCACAGTTAAAGCAGGAGGCGGTGGATGAGGGAAGGTTTTGCAGCACCTCAGCTAAACTGCCACAGAACCTCATGCAGTTTCAGATATCTACTCCAGGTTATTGGAGGGGCTTTCCCACAACTGGATGGGTCTTCTAAATATTAGGCTGATTAGTTTCCGGAGAGTACACTCATTTGGGCCAGAATCTGGCAAGACACTCACAGATTTATATCTCAGGACAGATTGTGATTAATGCAGTTCCAAATTATTCATAACATGTACTATACCCCAATAAAACTGACCAAAATGGGTAGGTCCCCCAACTCAACATGCAAACGTTGCATGCAAGGCATGGGCTCTCTATACCACATTTTGGGGGATTGCCCTAAGGTAGCCCCACTCTGGTCTCTCATTAAACAGAGGGTAGATCCCTTGCTGGGCCTTCCAGACCACATAGAGCCACTCACCTGTCTTGTGGGGGATTACTCTCTCAAAGCTGTCATAGAGAGGAAGTATCACCTAGCCATGATAGCCATGTCAGTGAATAAATTGGTACTTAGCACTGGCTGGACGGGGATGGCATATCTTATTCTGAGTGGTTGCAGGAGCTATTGTTCAACCTATCTGTAGAAAAGGTAATTGCTAATGTAAATAATTGTTTGCTCACATTCGATAGGTATTGGAGCAAATTTCAAACCATGTACTCTGTATGAACACCCTGATGCAGTGTCTTAGGATGTACCTATAGTAGTTTGACATGCTGATGCCATGGACAGGATGGAGGGAGAGGGATTTGTAGGGTTGTGTTCTGTAATGTCTTGTATTTTGTCCTGTTCTGTGTTTCAGGCCTACAGGTTGAGTATACATAAATAAAGCATTCTGAATTAAAAAGAAAGATTAGATTTGAAGGTGTCAAAGTTGGAATTTAACTATTGCCTGTGGCAATGCATTCGCTTTTTGCTGCTCTAATACTGAAAAGTATTGCGCTTATTGGTATTGACCCATTCGACTGTTAGTTGTTTATTATGAAGGCTACCTACAGTGTGTTTGGTGGTAAATGAAAGTACACACTGTTCCATTAGGGCTGGAGATTTAATATTTTAAATGTATGCAAGATGTCACCTCTATGTCTTCTGATGGATAGGCGGTATAATCCTGTAACCTTAAGTCTGGTGTTATAATCATATGTTTTGAGTTTAGGAATCCATTTGGTAAGTCTATGTTGGATCTGTTCTAGATTAATATCCCCTTAAGATGGGGGTTCCAAAAAGGTGAACCATAATCGACATGTGGTCTAATGTATGTCCTGTATAATGGGACAAGGCAGCATTCGGATTTACTAATAAAAGTTTTTTTACTTGATTCATAATGGTGTTAGCTGTGTGTGCTACTTTATTACAGTGATTTATGGGAGTGAGTTTGTTGTTGATAAGGATACCTAGGTCTCGTTTGCGGATTAAAGGTTGGAGCAAGGTATTGTTTAAATGATACTTGTTGAGTGGGTTATTTTTTTCCAAAATGAAGAAATGGAAATTACGTACTTACCGTAATTATTGATCTTCTTGGACAGTCTCCATCACTCATTCACACTAGTGGGATAGCGCCGGAGGCGCTAGGACCAAGCGGGAGCCAAAACTTTTCTGAAGGGTCGGCGCCGAGGTAGGACCACGCATGCACGGCACCGCGAGACTGACTCGCGTCTGTGTAAGCTATCTCGGCATCGACCCTCCAACCGCCTCAGTACCTTTTCGACCAAGAAGGTGCAGCGTAACTAATGAGAATAACTCATTCTGAGTTTCTGGGCCTGAGAAGGCCCAGATTGCCTTTGTAAGAAAGGTCAAAGAACAATGTCTTCACAGTCCGAACCATAAGCCATGAAGACCAGGAAAGAAAAACGAGTGAACCCAGGGGATGGTGGGTGGGCGTGTGAATGAGTGATGCAGACTGTCCAAGAAGATCAATAATTATGGTAAGTACGTAATTTCCATATCTTCCTGGACTAAGTCTCCATCACTCATTCACACTAGTGGGAGAGTGCCAAGCTAAAACTCACAACCCTGAGTAGGGTGGTAGGAGATAGGGTTCACCCAGAAAGGATGGCCAAGGACTGTCCTGCTAATAAAAAGAGCCATCTTGTAAAGAGCATCCAGAACATGATGCTTACAAGATAAGTGCTCGAGTTGTAATGCACCACTTTGCAGACGACTGCAATGGGCACAAAATGAAACTCTGCCAGGAAGCCGCAACCACTCAGAGAGGCGAAAACCCGGACTCACAATTTGGTATAGGACCAAAACTAATAGTGTCAAAGACATGTACTAATCTCATGTAAAGGACCTCAGGAACTGCAAGAGCCGGAGGTAAAGTCTACAGGTTCAGGGTAGACCGAAAAACGGAGACGGAACTCCCACTACCAAGTATGGCTGACCAGCAAACAACAGGTCCAGTAGCACTTAAACCCCTTACTTGGTGAGCAAAAAAAGGTCCAGGTGGGGTTAGCTCATCAAGGAAAATGGTTTTCACTAAGTCACTGAAAACTTCCTGATGGAAGGCGAAGCACAACTTAGAAGCCTCTTGTGTTGGTCTAGTAGAATCAAATCCTAGTCACTGCATATTCCAAAAGGGAATCATCCTGCCCCTGTGTGTATAACTGTAGCAGCAGTCTCTGAACTCAGGGAAGAAAGGAAAAAGTGTACAGGAGGATGTGTCCACTGTGGAAAAAACATTTTGACAGAAAAAAACAGGGGCTGGATTTGTAAGGCAAATAGAGGCAGATGTGCATCGAGAGGGACACAGCAGGACCAAGTTAGGCTAACCCATTCGTTAAAGTGACTGAATAGCGGCAGAAGTGGCTCAATGCGTGAGACACTACTTACTCTGGCCTCCTGAAGGAGTAGGAAGGACTCTAGTTTGCTTTGTTGAAAACAAACATCACCGCCTCCGCCACGCAGTCGGAGAGGATAGCTGGAGTGCTACTGGCACGGAACCAGTGCACAGGAACTGAAGGTGTGAATATTTGAGAAGCTACCTCAGAAAAAGACCTACTTGACCTATGATCAGTGGCTGCACGCCCACTGGCTCTGCACCACCGGGCGAGCCCTACCGGCAGTCAGTCGGGTGGCGGCGGGCGGCAGGCGGGTGGGATGCTGCCACCAGCCGGCCGCGGGTGGGGAGCGGGTGGTGGGGCTTAGGTGGGTGGGTGGGGGATACTAGGTCACTAGGGATGTGTCTGGGGTTGACAACCACATCCCCGATCAGGATTTTCGGTCCACTGACCACCAGGGGTATATTCGGAGGTGGGGGGTGTTTCATTACTTCAGCCCGCGATCGGGTTTATCGTCCACTGACCACCAGGGATGTGTTGGGGATATACTGCTGCCCGCGATCGGGCTGGTGAGGGGGGCACAGAGAGGTTGGGCCAGCCACAGGTGGCAGCTGCCGTGCTGTTTCCCAATGCAGCAGCTCACCTGTGGGTGGCCCTCAACTTGATCCTTTTTTTTTTGGCTCAGAGTTGTGCAGGCGCAGGTTGGGGGTTGTGCCTGCACAACTCTGCACAGCCCGGCTGAATATCGGGCTGTGCAGTTTATGCATGGTTCCTCCCCCTCCAGTTCAGCATGCATTCATTTGCATTGCGCTGTTGCTCAGCATGTTTTCTGTGGCGCAACTGCCTCCTGCTGAATATCGCAGAATGGAGCAAGTTCGGACTTGCGCAGGCGCAACCCTATTGCGCATGGCACAACCCTTTTGAATATCTGGCCCATACTACTTAAACATTCTTGAGTGTTTTTACAATAAGTGTGATTTAATGGAGATGGTTATTAATGTGGCACTCTAATGAAATTGCTAATATCATTTATGAATGATATCAAATTACAATAAGCATTAATGTGTGGTGCTGAATTTTTATAGCTTTTCATGTTATTTAGTGGAGATCGCTGTTAATGTTGTACCTAATCCTTATTAATAGAGGTCTGATACAGCGATTGCACAGTAATCCTGCTTTCTGTACATGTCCCTTCCATTATTCCTCCCCACCTCTTGACCTTGTTTTATTTTAGGAATATATTGCCCATTCTTATCAGTTTTGGGGTGTTGGTAAGTCTCCCCTTTAATCCAACCAATTGGTCATTCTATATCAATTATATATACGGTGTCTTTATTTTAGGCATTTGACTTTAAATAGGATCTGCTGTATTGAACTCTGTCCTGTGGTTGGTGTTTTCAGCCTTGACAAAGTGCATGAGTGTGAAACATTGCCTGTTTGGGAGTCAGTGTGTGTTGCTAAAACTGTTCATGTACAATAAACTTTACTGTACAATATATGTTTAGTCCTTCAAGCCACTGATCATGATACACCTGCTCCTCATCCATAAGCACATAATCCTCTGAAGTCAAGGACCTCTTATTATCCAGCCAATTCTTTGTCCGAACCTGGAAACCAAAATAGCAGTTCTAGAATCTTGGCTGCTCCTGCTTCCACAGTTTGAGTCCTGGACCTCTCACCCTTTGCCCAGCCTGAGTTGGTTTATCAAACCCATTGCCTGTCACTCCAACCCCTGGACCCTTTGAGAATGCTGCTATATCTGGTCCTCCTGCTCAGCCTCCTCCAGTCCTGGGTCCTGCTAATCCACCTGCTTCAGGTAATATTATACCATTAGTTCTATATATAGTACCTTCTTTCTCCTCAATATGCTGCCATTCTACAGTCTCTGCCTAAGTCATCTAGTACCCACTGACCTGAGAAAAGACACCATAGATGGGAAGAACATAAATTTAATTGCTCAACTAGTACCCTCCCACGATACAAGGGGAAACAGTAAAAATATTCTATGGAGATGTTTCTGTGCTCTTGAAAGTAAAAAATACCTGCTCCTTAGTACCTGCTCCTTAAAAAGCTGGCTGAGTTTGTTGCTACCTTCAGTATACTGTACATGCACAGAGAAGAACATGATTCTTAGTTATACAGCATACTGTAGCTGACCTTGCAATCCAGTACAGGGGAATAACTTTTAACCATTATCATCAAGCCTTTTCAGCCAAGTCATCTGCCCTTCTCCAGCAACTTAACATTTGTGGTAATTGGGCAAGGCTCACTAACATACCTTTATGTTGCCACTTCACGGACCAAAACACCTTATCACACAAAATCTGAGATTCTTTATCTCACTACCCTTTGCTTTTTCCTATGACCACACAGGACCCATCACCATCTATGTCCACCCATAAATCATCACAAATAATTTTCTTCACTCCAAAAGATGTAATGGACAATCAAGAATACTAGTAATTTTATCCTCTGGCAAGTCTGTCTCTTATAACTTCAATAGTTACTGCTTGGCATCATCATGAAGGTATTTGCTCATTTATAGCTCGTGAGATGCACATTCAAAACTGGTGTGCCATCGCCTTTCTCAGACATCAGTCTTTTCACAAATGACAGCCCCTCATTCTTCTGTCTGTAGACATTACAGCTTAATGGTTCTTTTATTTGAACATCCAAACAAAAATGCTGGTGCCTTCGTGGTGAATGGTGTCATTCTGGTTTTCACACTGGAGTTTGTGCTGCGAATCATTTTTGAAGTTCTTTAGAAAGAACTGAACAAAGGACTTCTTGACAGACCTCTTTGTTCATCCACCTTTTTCCACATACGGTATTGGTTCAGCACCTTCAGGATCATAACTCGGAAGTAATACATGAAGAAATGACTGATTACAGATCTTTCTGTCCCTTGTCACTCCAGTATTCTGGATTTAATGGATTTACTGGATTTATCTGGACAAAAGAAGGCACAAGGCCCATCATGATTGTCCCCCACAGATGTGGGACATTAGTTTAAAAAATATTGATGTAACCATATATCAAGATTAGATTTAAATGGCTGGGAAACTAATAACTGACCTGTGGGATAATGGACAGGTCCAAGTATCAAGGGATATTATTAGATGCCATAACTTAGGTCACCATTCGAACGTTAAAGTGTTCCAGCTCAAGCATACAATAGCTAACTCACAGTTAAAGCAGGAAGCGGTGGATGAGGGAAGGTTTTTGCAGCACCTCAGCTAAACTGCCACAGAACCTCATGCAGTTTCAGATATCTACTCCAGGTTATTGGAGGGGCTTTCCCACAACTGGATGGGTCTTCTAAATATTAGGCTGATTAGTTTCCGGAGAGTACACTCATTTGGGCCAGAATCTGGCAAGACACTCACAGATTTATATCTCAGGACAGATTGTGATTAATGCAGTTCCAAATTATTCATAACATGTACTATACCCCAATAAAACTGACCAAAATGGGTAGGTCCCCCAACTCAACATGCAAACGTTGCATGCAAGGCATGGGCTCTCTATACCACATTTTGGGGGATTGCCCTAAGGTAGCCCCACTCTGGTCTCTCATTAAACAGAGGGTAGATCCCTTGCTGGGCCTTCCAGACCACATAGAGCCACTCACCTGTCTTGTGGGGGATTACTCTCTCAAAGCTGTCATAGAGAGGAAGTATCACCTAGCCATGATAGCCATGTCAGTGAATAAATTGGTACTTAGCACTGGCTGGACGGGATGGCATATCTTATTCTGAGTGGTTGCAGGAGCTATTGTTCAACCTATCTGTAGAAAAGGTAATTGCTAATGTAAATAATTGTTTGCTCACATTCGATAGGTATTGGAGCAAATTTCAAACCATGTACTCTGTATGAACACCCTGATGCAGTGTCTTAGGATGTACCTATAGTAGTTTGACATGCTGATGCCATGGACAGGATGGAGGGAGAGGGATTTGTAGGGTTGTGTTCTGTAATGTCTTGTATTTTGTCCTGTTCTGTGTTCAGGCCTACAGGTTGAGTATACATAAATAAAGCATTCTGAATTAAAAAAGAAAAGATTAGATTTGAAGGTGTCAAAGTTGGTAATGTTAACCATTGCCTGTGGCAATGCATTCCGTTTTTTTGCTGCTCTAATACTGAAAAAGTATTGCGCTTATTGGTATTGACCCATTCGACTGTTAGTTGTTTATTATGAAGGCTACCTACAGTGTGTTTGGTGGTAAATGAAAGTACACACTGTTCCATTAGGGCTGGAGATTTTAATATTTTAAATGTATGCAAGATGTCACCTCTATGTCTTCTGATGGATAGGCGGTATAATCCTGTAACCTTAAGTCTGGTGTTATAATCATATGTTTTGAGTTTAGGAATCCATTTGGTAAGTCTATGTTGGATCTGTTCTAGATTAATATCCCCCTTAAGATGGGGGTTCCAAAAAGGTGAACCATAATCGACATGTGGTCTAATGTATGTCCTGTATAATGGGACAAGGCAGCATTCGGATTTACTAATAAAAGTTTTTTTACTTGATTCATAATGGTGTTAGCTGTGTGTGCTACTTTATTACAGTGATTTATGGGAGTGAGTTTGTTGTTGATAAGGATACCTAGGTCTCGTTTGCGGATTAAAGGTTGGAGCAAGGTATTGTTTAAATGATACTTGTTGAGTGGGTTATTTTTTTCCAAAATGAAGAAATGGAAATTACGTACTTACCGTAATTATTGATCTTCTTGGACAGTCTCCATCACTCATTCACACTAGTGGGATAGCGCCGAGGCGCGGACCAAGCGGGAGCCAAACTTTCTGAAGGGTCGGCGCCGAGGTGACCACGATGCACGGCACCACGAGACTGACTCGCGCCTGTGTAAGCTATCTCGGCATCGACCCTCCAACCGCCTCAGTACCTTTTCGACCAAGAAGGTGCAGCGTAACTAATGAGAATAACTCATTCTGAGTTTCTGGGCCTGAGAAGGCCCAGATGGCCTTTGTAAGAAAGGTCAAAGAACAATGTCTTCACAGTCCGAACCATAGGCCATGAAGACCAGGAAAGAAAAACGAGTGAACCCAGGGGATGGTGGGTGGGCGTGTGAATGAGTGATGGAGACTGTCCAAGAAGATCAATAATTACAGGTACGTAATTTCCATATCTTCCTGGACTAAGTCTCCATCACTCATTCACACTAGTGGGAGAGTGCCAAGCTAAAACTCACAACCCTGAGTAGGGTGGTAGGAGATAGGGTTCACCCAGAAAGGATGGCCAAGGACTGTCCTGCTAATAAAAAGAGCCATCTTGTAAAGAGCATCCAGAACATGATGCTTACAAGATAAGTGCTCGAGTTGTAATGCACCACTTTGCAGACGACTGCAATGGGCACAAAATGAAACTCTGCCAGGAAGCAGCAACCACTCAGAGAGGCGAAAACCCGGACTCACAATTTGGTATAGGACCAAAACTAATAGTGTCAAAGACATGTACTAATCTCATGTAAAGGACCTCAGGAACTGCAAGAGCCGGAGGTAAAGTCTACAGGTTCAGGTAGACCGAAAACGGAGACGGAACCCCACTACCAAGTATGGCTGACCAGCAAAACAACAGGTCCAGTAGCACTTAAACCCCTTACTTGGTGAGCAAAAAAGGTCCAGGTGGGGTTAGCTCATCAAGGAAAATGGTTTTCACTAAGTCACTGAAAACTTCCTGATGGAAGAGCGCAACTTAGAAGCCTCTTGTGTTGGTCTAGTAGAATCAAATCCTAGTCACTGCATATTCCAAAGGAATCATCCTGCCCTGTGTGTATAACTGTAGCAGCAGTCTCTGAACTCAGGGAAGAAAGGAAAAAGTGTACAGGAGGATGTGTCCACTGTGGAAAAAACATTTTGACAGAAAAAAACAGGGGCTGGATTTGTAAGGCAAATAGAGGCAGATGTGCATCGAGGAGGGACACAGCAGGACCAAGTTAGGGCTAACCCATTCGTTAAAGTGACTGAATAGCGGCAGAAGTGGCTCAATGCGGTGAGACACTACTTACTCTGGCCTCCCTGAAGGGAGTAGGAAGGACTCTAGTTTGCTTTGTTGAAAAACAACATCACCGCTCCGTCACGCAGTCGGAGAGGATAGCTGGAGGCTACTGGCACGGAACCAGTGCACAGGAACTGAAGGTGTGAATATTTGAGAAGCTACCTCAGAAAAAGACCTACTTGACCTATGATCAAGAAAGGAGCATGTCATCTGTTAAGTTGAAGCAAGCATGGAAGTAGGAATTTAAGTTCCGACTCACTGAAGAGTCACTTCTGTTGTTGCGAGGCTCTGACCAAGAGAAAAAAGCCTGATTAAAAAACAAAAAGGGACTAACAGACTGGTTAGATGCCTAGGTTTTGGAAATATCTCAGAATAAGAGAAATTTCTCTAGAGAAAAGAGGTGAGCTATACCACCGCTGGATCGGACTGCCCCTAGGGGTAGAAGAAATCAGGTACTCTTTACTGAAGTTTAGAGACGACCGCCTCAGGGTTGAGGCAGAACCTGACCAGATCCAAAGTGTGGTATTGAGAAATTCCAACTAGGCCCTGTGCTGTGATAATTCTGACCATTTTTTTTTTGTATTAATTATCATTATTCCGAGCCTGACAAGGTTGCTGGCTGCTACTTGGCAAGGATTACCTGATACAGAAATGACAAGGATGTCATCCCTCTGAGGAGCAGGAGGAGCCTGAGGATCCATAACTGAACTCTTGAGTGGACTAATAATAGCTAGATAGATGTTAACCACCTGTGCCGAAGCAACCAACAGAGGGGCAGCATCAAAAGAGGGCTGTATACCCCTATCAAAGGAGCGGAACAGTCTGTGCGGCTACGACCATTGAATTAGAATGTTCCACAGAGTGTAATTGTCTTGACGACTGAAAGAGTCTAGACGTAGAGGTATATGGTCCACAGATCCAGTCTGAACACTATGGTGGACCCGATAAATGAGGAACTACTGAAAAGAGCTTCCATCACAGACTCTGATGATAGAGAGGGTGTGTCTTTCAGTAAGTAAAATGTGTCATCTGCTGTATCACTGACCAGAAGGACAGGGAGAGACTCATCTAGATGCTCTTCTACCACAGAAGGACCCCAAAAAGAGATCTAGGTCAGAGCCACTAGAGACTCCACCACCAGGAAGGGTGTCGAGGAGCTTGGCACCACGTAGGGAGCTGAGAAGGTGCTGAGTGGAATGAGCGAGTCCGCTGACAGAACAGAACAGAAGAGTCCCATCAGCGGAAAACTGCTGGATGATGAGACCCGATGCAGACCGCCACCCACTATGATGTGTGGAAAAATAATCCACAGAATAGGACTTCATTCCATGGAAACATCCCGACACAAGTCCTGCAGAAGAAAGGTCTGCAAATGGAGATCTTTCCCTAGTTCTGTCAGACAGCACCGACTAGCACCCCTGTGGCACCAGTGTCACTCGTGGCACAGAAGGGCACCAAGCAGTACCTATGCCAACCTGAGAGACACCAGAGGGCACCCACGGCAGAACCCACAGGTATCCTCAGCACCAATGGCAGCAGTGGCACACAAGGGCACCCCCGACACCCATGGCACCCATGGTACCATGGCACCCAAGAAACCCATGGCACCCATGGGCACTCATGGCACCCATAGAACTCATGCCACCAGTGGGTGCCAAGCACCACCTGCGGCACCTGCAGGTGCCCGGCACCACCCGTGGCACCAACGGGTGCCCAGTGCCACCTGTGGCACCACCCGTGGGTGCCTGCAACACCCATGAGCACCCTCGGGCATCCATGGCACCATGAGACACCCACAGCACCACTAGCAGTGCCGGCAATGAAGGCAACAATGACAGCACCCACAGCGCTGTACAGAGCCCACGGCACCGAGTGTGGCACCGAGTACAGCACCGAGTGCAGTTCCGAGCCATGGTGCTGATACACGGTGCTGAGTCCTGCACCACCAAACACCAGCGTCACGGCGGCACCAATGTTAAACCAGTGGCACGGTGCCAGACCTGCAGTGCCACCAAGGTGTCAGGCACAGCACCAGGAACAATACTGTGGAAAAGCCAATGGAAAAGATGGGGAGAAGGAGAAAGGTGGTGCCCGTGCCGGCCCCAGCATGGAAAAGGAAGAGGGGGGTAGGCACGAGGGGTTGACACGATGGCGAAGACACCAAGAGGGCACTGCGCTCATTCTGATCCAATTGACCCAGCTCCAGTCCAATGGCTCCGAGGCCCGGAGGCCCCAAAAACAGGAACACAACCAGGAAAAAAGGAAAGTCAAACTCCCTGCTCCACAGGAGCGTCCCAGAGGTGAAACTGCTCACTGGAACTCCAACGAGGACAGAGATGGAGTCCGGAGTCAAGTATGCAGCCATTAGGAGTGGGGCCAAGGGGAACCCATGAAAGTTGGTTCAGGCCTATCGCCCCTACCAATGAACAATCCTCGTGCAGATGTACCAACGGGCAACCTCGAGCAGCACCGATTCTTCTTCCCCAAACGAGGAAGAAGAGCTCAAGGTTAAGCAGAGCCAGATCCCCGGCACCACCAGATTCGTGCTTCAGTGGACTGTCCCCCCCCGAGCACAGGACTGTCTGTAGTCAGACCCTCCCCCGTTACTTAAGAGTGGTGGACCGGGCACAGCCCCTCTGCCATAACAACTTTCAAACGAAGTCTTCCTACCATCACCGCTACCATCTAAGGATGACTCCGTTGATGGCAGGAAAGAATTTCTTTTTCTTAATAATCTTCTTTTCTTGTTCATAAAATAAAAAATTACTACAAAATTGTTAAATGAAACACTAAAAGCTGTTGTCGTATGGAAGAAAACTTTGACTCTGGCAGACGAGCAACATCGACATCCAAGCACACTCGATGGTGGGAGAAAAGGAACTGAGGCAGTTGGAGGGTTGACGCTGAGATAGCCTACACAGGCGCGAGTCAGTCTCGCGGTGCCATGCAAGTGCGGTCCTACCTTGGCGCCGACCCTTCAGAAAATTTTTGGCTCCCACTTGGTCCTAGCACCTCCGGCACTATCCCACTAGTATGAATGAGTGATGGAGACTTAGTCCAGGAAGATCTGTGCATTTTCCCACACTGAATTCCACAGAATTGGATTTGACCCATAATTCAATCGATCTTAGGTCTTGTTCTAGAAATGATCTGCTAACAGTAGAGTCCACTCTACCACCAAGTTTGGTGTCATCTGCGAATTTAGAGATATGATTAGTAGTGCTAATTAACATGTTGCTTATAAAGATATTAAAAAGTGTTGGACCGAGCACTAAACCTTGGGGCACACTGCTGGTTACTTGGCTGATTTTTGACTTAGAGCCATAAACTCACTCAGTCCCATAGTGCCTATGTGCATCATCAGGAAAATTCCTCTAGTCCCCATAGCGCATATGTGCATCAGGTATTCACTTCATCTCATCCCCAGAGCACATATGTGCGTCCTGCACTTCTTATGCACTTTCTGGATCAACCAATCAGGGATAAGGTTATTGGAAAGTGCAGGTCAGTAGGAAACATTCCTACCTACCAGAATACTGACTTTATATTGGACACATTTTCTACCTTTCAGATTTTTTTAGGTTTTAATTTGGGTTAAAAAGTGAAGAAAATGCTATTTTTCTCCATCGTAGCTACCATTAAAAAAGCCTGTAAATGCTAGAAATGTGTGATCCCTGATTTGAAAGCTCTTTTCATTGTAAAAAAAATTAGTATACTGGTGTCTGGGAGCTAGGAGGTGTACTTTTTTTTTTAGTTTTTGGGATAAAAAAGTGTAAACGTGATTTTCCTCCATTTCAGGTACTGTAAAAAAAATTGTAAATGCTAGAAATGTGTGTGACCCATCATTTGAAAGGTCTCTTTAATGTGGACAATTATCATGCTGGGGTTTGGGGTCCAGGAGGTGTACTTTTTATGATGTAGGTTTTTATTTGGGAACAAAATGTAAAAAAATGCTCTTTTTTATCATTTCAGGAACTGTAAAAAATATCTGCAAATGCCACTAACATGAGTGACCCATCATTTTAAAGCTCTTGTTATTGTGAACATTTTCTGTGCAGGTGTCTAGGGGCTAGGAGGCATACTTTTTTAGTTGTCGTGATTTGTGCATCATGTGGGCAGTTGTGCAGGCATTTTTCTGAATTCAGTCGGTTTACTGGCGTTGTCTTGGCACATGCCTTACCCTATGGTCTGTTTTATTATGTAAACAGCTCAGAAATACTCTAAACTGTGGTATTGTAATGCACAGATGTTGGTGTGATGGAAAACCATCATACAATAGACATTTGCCACTTCTAATGTGCTTTTTTGGTTTTTTGTTTTTTAAAAAAAAGAAAAAAATGTAAATTTTCATTGTTACATGCTCTGTAAAAAAAAAAGGTTAATGCTACTAACATGTGTAACCCCTCATTTTAAAGATTTTTTTATTGTGAGCAAACTTCGTGCTGTAAGTTTTGTGACAGAAGTTATACTTTTTAGTTATTTCTACTCCAAGTTGGAGTGTTACCATTTTAGTTTGGAAGATTCTAACTGCTCGGGAAAACAGCCATTTTTACACAGGAATACAGCACTCACTCAAGATTCCATTCTAGAGCTGAGTCAGTTAATTCGTACAAATTGTATTCTATTCGTAAGCCACCTAGATATCCAATTAATTATGCTGGTAGTGAAGCCTAATGAGTAGAGTTTTTTGATTAAGAAAAAGTGGGAAACTTTGTCAAAGGCTTTGCTGTAGTCAAGTAGAATAATGTCACTTGCAATATTGTTGTCAAGGTACCTACTGATGTAGTTATAGAATGCAATAATGTTAGTTGTACATGACTGTCCAGCTTTAAACCCATGTTGTGAGAGGTCATGGATACCAAGCCTGGAGATGTCTTGCTCTAGTAGTGATTTGATCAAACGTTCCATGACTTTCCCTACAATAGATGATAAACTAATAGGACGGTAATTCTGGACGTTAGACTTGTTTCCCTTTTTGTGAATGGGGTCACAATAGCATCATGCCAATCATCTGGAACTTCAGATTCAGAAAGAGATTTATTGAACAGTAAGGTCAGTGGTAGGGTCAGGGCTTTTGTGGTTTCTTTAAAATATATGGATTTAATAGTATCTGGACCTGGGCTGGTAGTATTTTGAAGAAGGGTGAGAACTTTGTAGACCTCATTTTCATTAAACTGGAATGCTGGAAGGTTGCTAGTGAGTGGTTTACAGATGGGGGGGGGGGGTAATTTTTCTTTTTGTAGCCAGAACAAAAGTATTTGTTGAAATGATTTGCTGTCTTATAGTCGGAATTAATTATAGTTCCAGCAATGCTTATGGGTTCGACAGATCTAGTGTTACCTTTTTTGATGTTTATATATGAATATAATGACCTTTTGTTATTTTTTGAGTGTGCCAGTTTAAATCCTAAGTTGAGTTTTGCTTGCTTTATCAATTTTTTTAAAGACTTAACTGTAGATTTATAACGTAATAGGGAGGCTGAACAAGAATTGGTTTTAAGGTTCTTGAATTATTTCTCTTTCAGTTTAATTTGTTTACTTATGGAATTGGTAAACCATATGGGGATTCTGTCTTTATTGTTATATTTGATTTTGGTTGGGATATTGTGATCTTCTAGTTTGGAAATTATGTTTTTTAGTTTCTCCCACACACTATTAGTGGTTGTATTACTAAATATTTCTACCCAGTTTAATTGATTTAATGCTTCATTGATCCTTACAAAATTTGCTTTGGTGTAGTCTTTATGTATAGATTTATTAGATACTTTGGGAGTGTTAATATTAATACTAAAAAAGGTGGAATTGTGATCACTATTACTAATAGGACCTTTAATTTCTATATCAGAGAACTGATGCTCTATGTTTGTGATAACCAGGCCGAGTATATTCTTGCCTCTGGTAGGAACATGAACTAATTGTTCAAGACCTGTGTCAGTAATTACTGTGATGAGTGATTTTTCTTGCTCAGCTTTACCGATAACGGAATCCCAGTCAATGCTTGGCATATTGAAATCTCCCAGTATTAGGGTGTCACCTTTTTCTGATATTTCAGAAATGATTTCATTGAGCTTATTGGTATATAATTGGTCAGCAGAGGGAGGTCTGTAACATATTCCAACGGAAAGCTTCAGATGACCTTTCAGTTGTACAGAAACTCAAGTAGATTCAGTATCATTGGTGAGAAATATCTCATTTGATGGAATGTCATCCCAAATGTAGAGACAGACTCCCCCCTTCCCATCCTGTTTTTTCAGTCATTATGATGAAGTTCAAAATGTGGGATGTTCCTAATCCAAGCTGAAGGTGCATCCCACCACATTTCTGTCACTGCAATAATGCTAAAGTCCAAGAGAGTTATATGTGCTTCTAGTTCAGCCATCTTAAGGTTGTTTAAGGCTCTAGCATTAACAGTTAAGATGTTACAAGTGGTGCTACATAGGGATTTGTTACTTATATTAAGAGAACTGGGAACATTCCCTTTCTCCCTCAAGTGATTTAGTTTAAATGGTTCTTGGTGAGTTTGTTATTGATTGTGGTTACCAGAGATTTTCCAAAAAGGGCACTACCTCTTCTGCTGAGATGAAGGCCGTCCCAGCAGAAGAGAGAGTCCTTACCACAGAAGTTCTCCCAATGCGTGATGCAGTGTATGTTTTGTTTTACACACCATTTTTTTAACCATTCATTTGTTGATTTGATTTTCTGAGTTATTGCATCAATTGCCCTTGGTACTGGGAGAATTTCTGAGAAGCAAACGGTACAGCCCTTAGCCACTAATAAATTATTTAAGGCAATGTAATCTTGTCTTAGCTGTAAAGGATTAGTGCGATTTATGTCATTGGTGCCTGCACGTATTATTATGAAAAGGCTGGAGCCTACATTAGATAGTATATTACTCACCATTCCAAGCACTATTTACTGACAATGACATCAATTATATTCATTTTGCTAGAACTCAAGCACAGCTCTCCAAAGATGACATATCGGGTGCGTTCAAAATTATTCCCATTCCCCTAGACTTTTGGTTCTGTAGCTCTATGAAGTAAAATGGCATGGTTTATGCTACATCACCTTATGTTAGCCATTTGGCAGTAACAGCAGTCCCACAATTTTCAGTTGTATAACTGAAACGTTCTGTTGGATACTTTTACTGTAAACATCTTTATGTGACCTTTTGAACTTTATCTTGTAGATGCTATTCTACTGATTGACCCAAGCTCATCTATTCCTTTATATGTAAACATGTACTTTATAGATTTATTCCATCATCTGTGTATTTTAGCAGCCCAAGACAGAATGCCTGGTCCAGCTACAACCATTATATTTTTAGGAATCATATTCAGTTCTCATTTGATGCAAGTACCTCTGCCAGTAGAAAAGTGGCCATGAATATTTCAAATTATCTTGGCCTTCCTTACTTCCACATCATGCACTAAGAGAGACCTACTTTCATTACTGGGACACTTTAATTATGCAATGCGCATAATTCCTCAAGGTTGCTTGTTCGTTTTTGATTTACTCCAATTCAATTCAGTTTTTTTGATCACCAGGTGGGTACACTGAGACACATGGCCATTTATAGGAATGGTCCAGAAGAAAAAAATTAATCATCATAGTAATGATGTTTCTTCTAATGGGTCCAGTAGTGAGCCAACACAAAAATGGCATCATCTCCTGCCAGAGATGCACCTATCAGTAGTACAATATACATGCTCCTTAAGGTGCACAAATCCCACAATGATCCATTGGGAAGACCCATTATTTCAAGTATTGGGTCCTTAATGGATCCCCTGTCCCAGTATGTCAATGTTTTTTTGAAACTGCATGTCAGTAATTTAAGGTCTTATTTGAAAAACACTGGTGATATATTATACATTTTAGATGGCCTCCATACTGAAAACAATTCCCTGTTAGTCACCCTGGAATTAGAATATGTGTATACCAACTTACCTCATGAGAGCAATATTGCAGTTAATAACCTTCGTCTGTGTTCTGATTACACACTGATTTTTTTTATATGGTTAAAGCTTGCAGATTTTGTACATAGGTATAATGCATTCATGTTTCATGATGAGTTCTATCTCCTGTGCAAAGGCATTTGCCCCAAATTTAGTTAATTTGTATATGGGCCAGTTAGAGAATCGGTTTGCTTTGGATCCAGAGATCAATCCTTTCTATAGGATTGATTTCTGGACATTATATATTGTTAACACATTGAAGATGTGGTGTGGTATAGTGACAGAGTTACAGGAATTTATGGAATATTTCCAAAAGAGTAATTGCAACTTAAAATTCAGTGTATTCAGTTACCTTAAATAAATTAACTTTTTGGCATTCTTAATATGCAAAAATAAGGAACAGGGTATGTATATGGATTTATTAAAAAAGAAAATGCAAGACTATATTGTTGGCCAGGAGCTGTCACCCCTGCCACACCATCAACAGCATCCCTAACTCACAGTTCATCAGCCTTAGAAGAAACTGCAGTGCAAATAACTATTATGATCAACATAAATGTGAAATGGAGAAGATAGATAATGGGCAAAGGGGATATCATGACCCTGTGATTAGTAGAGGCAAAGAAGACAATAATTACTTGAGAACATACAAAAAGAGTACAAACAATGCAAACAGCTCTAGAAACATAGTCACCACTTTTTCTGACGTTTTCTTTTAGAGGTGAAAACATAATGAGAAAAATCTGGATAACTTTGGAATCTGATTCTGCCTTAAAAAAGGTTTGTGCTAAGTTACCCAGAATAGAGTATAGACAATCTATAGCACTCAATGATTATTTGGTACATGACTTGCAACCTTTGGAGGCACAGGGGACAGATATCTGGCTCCTTCCTTTACCTAAAGGATGTCATAGGTGCAGCAAGTATACTGTATTCTGTGTAAAGTCGTTTACAAATCCAAAAAATGGAAGAATCATGAATGAACGCCAATCCAGCAATTGTGATACCACCCATATAGTATACCTCCCAACATGCAACTGGAAAAAACAGACGTACATTTAAGATCAGAAAAGGTGAGTACACATGGGAAGTTTCTGAGAAGGATGATCAGATCACCAAGGCCACTGTTTTTTGTTTATTACTGGAAAACCTGGTAAAATTCTGGAATATGGACTACCTGCACACCGTTAAAAACAAAGAATTTTGCAGAATTTGGCATTGGTAAATCTACAGAACTTGTATTTTTCTTGTACTGTAAGTGCTTCCTGTACTAATTTTAATTTACATCATTTAATAATCTGTGTATTAAGCCTTCTTTTATTCTGATCATTGATGCACATACTAAAAGAATGACAGTAGACTTCCAGTAAAATCCAGAAATAATACTAACAATCATTGGTGCAATTCCCAGGAATTTCAAGTCTTGAAAACAGAATTTCGCAGCTTTAGTCACCATCAGCCAGTGGCCTTGAATGACTATGTTTTGGCTAGCTATGTTAACCAGTCAAGTAACCCAGAAGAACATAACTGATGTTTGTGGGTTTGCAAAAGTATTTAGGAAGAAAAGATGGGTCTCACTGGACAATATGTTTATTGAGGTGGAAGGGGTATTGGATTGTTCATTGGCGTGCCACCTCGTATTCAGCTTTAAATGACACAGTAGTACCTTTTCTGAAATGAGTGTTAGTATGGTGTTACCTCTGTTGAATCTCAGTTCACACTTACATAACCTGCAATAACATCCACTGTTACATCCCCCCCCCAAAAAAAAACTATCCTTTCCCGAACTATTTCCTTCCTCTTATTTCCATCTCACTTTTTTTTTTTTTTGAGCTGTCCAAACTAGGGTGCTTGGATTTTTATTCTGTAGATTTTCAGAAATTCTGAGTCCCTTTCTGCTCTCAGTCCAGTTAAGGCACCAGCACAGAATCAGAATGTCTGCTTCTGCAATCCAGATCCTAACACCTGAAAAAGAAAACCTCATCTCACCCTGGTAATATCCAAAAAGTAACCACTACATAGACAGTACAGTTAAAAGATGGAACAAGCACATATGTCTTGTCCATACACTCCCACCTTCACCCTGTAAGTGACTTCCAACCTCGTGTCCCCCATTCTCTATCCACGTTCCTACCATACATCAGCTGGGGTCCCTCCTCTGCCTCCAATGGTATCTTCCGGTATCTGGTCCAGTGTTGATTCCTTCTCCTCCCTCCAGTGCTGCCACTCCCAAACCCAGAACAATCCTGGTCTCAATCAGCCAGCTGAGCCCACTAAATGTCCTCTACTCCATCCTTCCAGACACAGGAAGCTCCAGTCTGCTCCATGAAAAAATGATTTGGAGTCCAGCTGGCCATTAGGTCTACCAGTAGTGTCTGCAGGGAAATGAGGTGGTCTAACAGTGCCAAACCCTGCATAAACCAACAGACACCTTGCTCCTAGTCCAATGTCTCTGCAGGTAAAAACCCAGGGCTTAGTCTAGTAGTCTGTCTCTAACCTTCCAGCCTTCAGTTGACATGAACCTTATTGCACAATATACGAAAAGGGACTGCTCACATCTGTGGGGGAGTCAGGGACTCAGTTAATATTATTATTTTTTTATTGATTATCCTTTATAGGATGCCCAGCCTCCAGAAAGCTCAGCCCCTGCTTCTCCCAATGATGGCCCATCACCGAGACATGCCCGGAGTGGCAATCTACCCAAGCTTGCCCCCACTTGGTGGGGCCATCAGACAGACTTGGCCCCCATAGAAGCCTGAACACAGGTCCCAGTGGAGTTGACCGCCAGGAGATCCTCCCCGGCTTGCCCCCCAGAGCAGGCGACAGGACTGAGCGGTACCATAGAAACATAGACTTTGACGGCAGATAAGGACCGCTTGGCCCATCTAGTCTGCCCATTTCCCTACCTACAGGATAGGCCGTAGATCCTAGTTACCCAACAGCCTATTTCTTTCTACCCCCCACAAGAATTGCCTTATGTCTGTCCCATGCATTCTTGAATTGTCCCATAGTTTTAGACCCCACAACCTCCTCAGCAAGGCTGTTCCATGCATCCACTACCCTCTCTGTGAAATAATACTTCCTCACATTGCCCCTGAACCGCCTCCTCTATCTTTAAATTGTGTCCCCTTGTTCTTGCAAGTCTCTTTTTCTGAAAGATGCTACCCTCTTGGACTTTGTTGATTCCACTGAGGTACTTAAAAGTTTCTATCATGTCCCCCCCTCTCCCTTCTTTCCTCAAGGGTATACATATTAAGCTGCCTTAGTCTCTCCTCATACGGCTTTTCCTGCAGACCTTGCACCATTTTAGTTGCCCTCCTCTGGACTACCTCTATCCTGTCTATGTCCTTGCGGAGATGGGGTCTCCAGAACTGGACACAGTACTCCAGATGGAGACTGATCCCTCAGTCACCAGCCACCAGCCAACCACCCTAGCAGTGGTGCACACAGTCGAGGAGGAGCAGGGCATCATAAATAGAGCAGCATCATGATCCCTGGGAGGCATGGCATGCAATGACATAATTGCACTGAGGCACAGAAGTCCGGCACGCCTTCCCAATGACTTGGTGTTGGTCACAGCAGCCCCCATCCTCTGGCAGAGACCAATCGTGCACCGAGCGCTCACCCCCCAACTCCCCTGGAGGAGGAAAGTAATCCATAGGATGCTCAATCCTCCTCCCCCTGGCTGACCCTCTGATGACCTGCGGCTGTTCCTGAACCTGGGTTGCTGGTGTCACAGGCATTAACTGTATCACTGTGCCAGCAGATTAGCCTGCTTAGGTAATATTCAAAAATACATTTTTTCACAGATGTAGCAGCTAGTAGCTGGGGTGCTGGCAGTGGCATGGGGGGCTCATGAAGGGCTTGTAGCTCTGGTCACTTAGCCTGATGGTAGTATTTGGAGTCAGAGGATAAGGATACCCTACCCTAACTCTACCCTGGCCAAATCAGTGTGGCAGCTGCATGGATGGAGCTAAGGGGGGGATAAGCAAGTTGGGGAAGGAGGAAGGACTTTCATTTGTCTGTTCCTGGGTAGGGGGAGTTTTACTAGAACTGGATGTGTAATCTGATTCTAGTTTCAATTCCACATCTGATCCCTGTTGCAGAATTTGGATTTTTGTCACTAAATGCTGAAATTCTGAGTTAAAAAAAACAAACAAACTGAAATCTGATTCCTCTGATTCCATCAGATGGATTTCGAGCAACCCTAGTCTAGATAACTGTGTTACTATTGCGATTGAGAGCTGAGGTTAATAAGGATTCTTACCTGATAATGGCATGTTGTTATGGTTTTTGTATAATACATGTAATTACTTTTGTATAATACATGTACTGTAAATAATTCTTATCTATTTTTCTCCTTTTTATGTACTTCATCTAACAGTTATCCTGATGTACACTTCTATGAAAATTAATACCCTCAGAGGATGGTGTTCATTTTGGGACCACTTGATGAGAAGCTCACAAGCATGGGGACCTCTACAAGCTCAAACTATAAAGTGCTCAGCATTATGAACAATATGGACTTTATCTTTATAAAGTAGCTGACTTGTATATTAAAATGCCTCTCTTCTTCTCCTCCTCCTCCTCCTCCTCCTCTTCTTTATTGCCTTTCACTATGTTTCTGTTATTAATTTGTCACCACCCATCTAGCTCTGTGCAATGCATACTGGTTATTGTAACAGGCACTAAATACTACATTTTGATCATATAACATTCTAATCAACTGGCGGACTTAGTGAATCATAAATGACAGCTTGTAGTCAGGCCAATACGACTCTGTCCTGCCATTATAGTTTATTAATAGAAAGAATCAACAAATAGAAAATCTAGAGAAAGGAGGGCAGTGGGTTGTCAAAGATGATAGGAAAGTAGACCTACTGAATGATTACTTGAGTTCAGTATTCATGGTGGAGGAAGGAGGCTCTCTCCAGAGTACACAAGAAAGCTGAAAGAGGAGAATGGGCAGAAGCTGGAAATGGGGCTAATTACAGGGGGCAGGGTACTCAGAGGGCAGAGGGGTTTGAAGGAAAACAAGGCACTAGGCTGGTTCAGACTACATTGAAGGGCACTGAGAGAAGTATGTGGGAGGGCACAGACTAAACCATTTCCAGATTTGTTTAACTGCACTCTAGCAAAGGGGTGGCCCCAGAAGTCTGTAGAGTGGCAGATGTAGCACCTCTTCACAATGAAGGAGAAAAGGGGGACCCTGAACTCCAGGCCAGTTGGTCTGACCTCTGTAGTGAGGATGTTGCTTGACTATATGAACAAGGAACAGATAGATTTTCTTGATGCTAACAGCCTACATGATAAAAGGCAGCATGGCTTTGTTAGGGAGAGGTCATGCCAGATGAACCTCACTGACTTCTTTAACTCAGTGTCACAAGCTGTGGACAAGGGCCAGGCTGTGGACACCTTGTTCTTAGACTTTAGGAAGTCCTTCAACTTGATGCCACACTGGAGACTTGGGCAGAAAATGAGGGACCTGGGAATGGGGAGCACTTATCCAACTGGATAAACAACTGGCTGATGGAGATGACACATAAGGTGGTAATAAATGAAACTCAATTGGGGGTCAAGAAAATGGCAAGTGGAGTGCCACAGGGTTTGGCTCTGGGCCAGAATTCTTCAATGTGTTCATCTGTGATATAGATGGTATACAAGGAAATATTGGTTTATTTGCAACTGACACAAAAATATGTGTGGCAGCTGGACCAAAAGAAGGGGAATAGAGCAATGAAAAAGGATGTGCAAAGTCTGGAAAAATGGTCTAAGGTCTGGCAGTTCAAATTCAGTGCAAAAAAAAAAAAATATACAAGGTTATGCAGATTGGCAAGAAGAACCCTAAAACAAAGTATTGGCTAGGAGGTGTCAGATCGAACCAAACAACAGGAAAATTGACCTTTGGGGGTAATCATTAGCAAGAACCTTGAGACATCTGCCCAGTGCAATAAGGCCTATGCTAAAGCTAGCAGGATGCTGGACTGAATTGGCAGTAGGAGGCAGAAGATGATCCTACCCTTCTGCAGCTACCTGCTGAGGCCACACATGTAGTAACGTGTGCAGTTTTGAGCCCTCATATTAACAAAGACAGATACACTTGGAAATAGTACAGAGAAGGGTCAATAAAATGATACATGGTATGTAAGGAAGGCTCATGAGGAAAGGTTAAGCAGACTGAACATGTACTCGCTTGAGGCCAGAAGGGAAAGGGGAGGTATGATAGAAACATTTAAGTACCTCAAGGGGATCAACAGAATAGATTGTCAACAATTGTTCAAGATCAGCAAAGGAACATGTGCTAGTGGCGATGGATACAAATTGGCCAGGGTAAGAAAGAAGAGATGTGAGGAAGACCTTCTTCACAGAAAGGGTAGTGGACAAGTGGAATAGCTTGCCAAAGGAAGTAGTTGAGGCAAAGACAGCACAGGGATTCAAGGTAGGGTGGGACAGAGATATTAAGGGTTGTCAGTAGTAGGAGCAGGGAAGGTGTGAGGAGGTAAATCTACTTAAACGACTCAACTTCTAATAAGGGTCTCAGGCTAAGCCTGCCAGTGATAGGCTGGGCAGAAGTACATAGGAATAGGGCAGACTGGGTGGACCTTAGGTCATTTGTTGCATGTAATCATGTATGTGTTTTTTATATTTCCAGTACTAGATCTGCAAGCTGTCTACTAAAGAATCGAACAGGTCAAACTTCATGTATTCTAGTCTCATGATCTCTCACGATTCTTTGGCCAAAAAAACAGAACTGCAGTTTGTGCTCTTATCGAGATCATGTTTGCCAGAGAGGCAGTCACATGGTACACAGCTAAATTTTGGTGTCACCTTGGCACTCAGCTGCAGCAAGAGAACACACCAGTGTGCTGGGCTTCAGGCTGATAGGTAGCTGGACTGGGATCGTTGTCGGCAGTAACCAGTTTAGGTAGTTTTTTTGCTTAAACATTGCACTTGCTGAAAATTTTGCCTTATGTAAAATAGAACAGATGGGACAATTTTCAATTTTTTCTGTAGGACAGGATCTCAAAAGCACTGAAAAGCAACAATTTGCTGAGGGTGTGTGCTGAGCCGGAAAGCAGGCCCCTGGAGTCAGTTAGTAGAGTAGTAGTATAGGGATGGGAGGAAGGGAGCGTGCTGAACAGTGAACTGGGCTTAAGTGGGTTTTTCTGGATTGGCAACTTAACAGAGCCCAGAACCAGCTGGCAATTTTTTGCAAAACAAAAATAAAAAAGTAAACAATATTTTTATTGCAAGAGGATTCGCTGACTAATATGTTTCAAGCTGAGCTGTGCAGAGAACCATTGAGGCCTATGAGGAAAGACTCAGGGACCTTAATATCTATGCATTTCAGGAGAGGAGAGAGAAAGAGGGGGGATATGATAGAGACATTCAAGTACCTTAAGGGTATAAACAGGGTACAGGAGGGGAACATATTTCAGAGGAAGCACTGCACAAGGACAAGGGGACATGATATGAGGCTGGAGGTGGAAGGCTCAAGGTGAATGTCAGGAAGTACTTTTTCACAGAAAGGGTGGTGGATCTGTGGAACAGCCTTCCAGAGGAGGTAGTGGGGGCTAAAAAAATATGGGGGTTCAAGAACGCATGGGATAGACATAAGGGTACCCTGGATATGGGCAGAGAAGGTGTGCCACTGGTCAAATAAGATCTAGGCAGTCAACACTGAGTAGGGAAATGGGCAGACTAGGTGGGCCGTATGGTCCTTACCTGCTGTCAGATTCTATGTTGTTATGTTTCTATGTTTCTAGCGGGTAGAGTGAAAGGCAGGATTGAGAGGCTGGCAGTGGGTAGCAAGTAGGTGCTGTTTGGAAGCCTTTCAGTACCTGCTTTTGGCTGGCACTTTTTCTTTGCAGAAACAAAACAAAAATATACAAGACATATATTTATTTCAAGTTTTCCTACAATTCACTAGCAGTACAGCATTTATGGGTGTCAGGCTTATTTATGCCTGCCTTATAGAATCTATGTTACTCCAGACAGGGTATGCTACCATGTAGGTACGGGTATTGAATTAAGATTCAGGGTAGGATACAAAGAAATCAGCGCACTCCTGGTAGCTTATAAGCAGAAGAAGAAGTGTACTCTGTTTGATAGCTGCTCCAAAAAATTTATTAAACAACTTTGAAAACCTGTGGTGCTCAAGACTGGCTGACAATCCCAGAGCAACTATGAAACAGAGTACCTCTCTTCTGCTTATAAGCTACCGGGATTGATGATTCCCTTTAGAATATATGGAAAAACTCAGAGCTTGGGCAGTGGGAAGTAGCCAGCACACGTGTGCTGGTTGGCAGCCTGCCAGTCACCACTACTAGTTGCCAATTTTTTATTGCAGAAACAAAATCAAAAACCAAAAAATTATTTCACAAATTAAATTTTCTTCACATTCACAAGAAGCACAGCATTAATGTCTGTCAGATTCAGAAGTGTCTGTCATGGAAGCCTGGGCTGCATGTGTTTATAGGTTGGCAACCTGCTGTAGTGAAGCAAGTTAGCATCAGAAAGGAGAAGGTGATGAAGGGGTAGAATTATATAGAAGCAGCAAGAAAAAAAAATAGAGTTGAGTTAGCAGGTCCCTCAATGGCAAGTGTGGAGACTGAATGAACAGTCTAGACAGTATCACATATGTAGGTGCCTCTCTCACAGCGTTACTGCAAAGGTTAAGATTCAGGTAATAAAAGTTGAAAAAAGCAAAACAAAACAGCAGACACTGGCACTGGAGGAGGAAGGTCCTGGGAAGCCCAGTGGGGGCCAGCCACAGCAGCTGGGAACTACACCGGCTGCTCATGCATCTCAGCCCGACCCTGCACTCCAAGCACCCAACTGTGCTTAAGCCCTTGATCAGGCTGCTGCTCTCCATGTGGCCATGGCGTCTGGGAACTCCGCCGGCTGCTCCTGCATCTCAGTCTGACCCTGCACTCCAAGCACCCATCTGTACATAAGCCCTTGATTGGGCTGCTGCTCTCTGTGCAGCCACAGTGGCTGGGAACTCTGCCGGCTGCTCCTGCATCTCAGCCCAACCCTGCACTCCAGGCACCCAGGTACGATTTCATCGGTAGAGCCGGGGCTGCTGTTGGGAAGTTCATTGGATGGGGCTCTCGGTGTCAGCACAGTATTGGTCGTCAAAGCTGCAGCTCAGTACACCATTGGTTGTAGTGCTTATAGGCTAAGAACTCTCTAACTAAATTCTAAATTCTGCGCTGACAGCCCAGCTCAAATTTTTAAACTTGCTGAGGTGGAAATAGTGTTAAAAGTCTCTTGATGTTACTGCATTATATGTGTTTTGTTTACATTTAATTAATGCTGTAGCAGGCACCACTTTTGTATAATTTTGCTGTATGATTGAGGGATATTGTTTGCTGTGTTAAATGTAATTCTGTACCTGCTAGCCCTATCTTTCTTTGTTTTCCCACCACTCTATTTAAATTACCTTTCTCTTCCTCCCTCCTGCGCACCTCTAGGTGTCTTTCCTAACGACCAATTATGCTCCCGCAGTGTGCACTCAACAGCGGGAAGAGCAAAACTGAAATTGGTGAGGAAGCTGACAATGGTTATAGGCTAGTCAATAGAATCACAAGGGGGGATGCACAGGAGCCATGCCCAGTAGCCATGGTCCGCCCCCTAGCTAAAGCTTTGCTCCTGTGGGATCCTAGTGCCTCCAGCCCCGATCCCTAAATGGGAGTCAGTGATGAAGACTGATTCTTGGAAGACCATCTGGTAACTGTCAAAACAGTTTTACATCATCTCACAGCCTGACAAATGTGTTGTGCTGTATGGATTTTATTTGTGCATCACAAACAGAACAAACACACTTACACCCCTTGAAGCAGACTCGCATGTCGTCAAAACTGGTCAGGGCTGTATTGCCACTTTGTATTGTTGCTCCAAAGTCTTTGTTCCATTTATGGTGTGCAAATAAAATACGTAATGCACAAAAAGTAAAAGGTTTGGCAGTATATAATAACGGAAGGAAAGTCATAAATGGAAAGTCATAAATTTAGAAGTCATTTAAAGAGAAATAAGTGTGAAAATTAAAACTGGGAAGCCACGATCCAATAAGTCAACTGTGTTAGGTTAAGGTTAATAGTTATTATACCTTAGATAGTGTAGAAATGGTGTTAGTTTAAGGTTCATAGTTATACAGTACCATAGTGTGGAAAAGGTATTTTAAGAAAAATGATCAGTCCCTTACTGGATTGGAGAATACAAATGAAAAGCAACAACCGGATGTCTGTTGAGCATTTAAAACTGAATGGTCAGCAAGGAACTGCATTTTGTGTATACATTCCTATGTTGAAAATTTCCATCTGGATAGTACAGAAATGGTGCTTTAGGGAATTAACTAGACTATTTTCTGGGGGTAAAGAACAAAAATTGAAGAAAAAATGGTTGGCATGAGACTTGCTTATTATTACTGGACAAATACCAAACGCAACCAGTGTGTTCTCAGCATGGCCATTGGAAAGACCAATGCCAGTTACTGCATTGTTGTTGGCTATTGTCCTTTAGAAGCTACAGTAAATGACTAACTGACAAACACTTGCATGCATCAGTATTGTATATATGCTAAACAAAACTATTGAATTTTGTTGAACTGTATGCTGACTGTTCTGATGTCATGTAAAGGACCTCACAGAAAAGAAAGCATTTTACCTGTCTGTTCCTCAGCCAATGCTGAGACCATAAAATTTGCCTCACTAAACTGGCTCTCAAATTGTTCTTTTATAGTATGTGTTTACTTCTCCTACCCGGTAAGTGAAAAATTGATGCCCATATGCTATCTAAAGCACTTCAAATAATACAACCTAATAATTTACAGATGGTGCATATCCTTGGAGCATGACTGTTTAAACTCCCCTACGGTCTTCTATTCACAAAGCTTCCTGTAATACTCTACCAGAAAATGAACAATTAACAGGACTGTGACATTTTGACTCCTGCAGTGGGCTTTCATCTCACTCTGTATCCACCAATTAACTATAGTTAAGTCCTGAATACTTAACATCTAATGTTTAAAACATTAACTTTAGTGGCATAACATAAGGTAAATGTCTCTTCCAAAGATGGATTGCTACAAAAGAAATTAACTTCCAGACAAGAATCTGTAAAGCTCCTTATTAAAGACATAGTTACAGATGAGGAAATGCAATACAGCTCAGGCAGCTCTCTCTGTATGGGATGCCCACAACGGATACTCACAGTATATGTGGGGCAATCAAAAAAGAGCACCATGATTTAACAGCCATTAATACACATTATATCATGTACTCTTTATAATACTCTGCAGTCAAAACCAGTGGGGTGTTCCTCATCCATCATATAGGTTTATGTATGATACAATCAAAATCAGACTGGTCGAGGACATCTCCCTTGTCTCATCTGAGGGTCTCCAGTTTACTTTGTGCATCAAGATAGGTTGGTCACGTCCCACAGCGATTCCCAACAACTCTTTCTTCTATAAGGTACCTTTTGTATTTAAACTAGCTAACAATCTTGAAAAGCAGCCTGGTAGCCAGCGTTTAGTAACTAACATGCATGTATTAGACTATGAGGACAGAAGGCAGCATCTATAAGGCTTCGGGTACTTCAGTACAAAATTAGGAAGCTGGCAATAAGCAGAGCATGGATCAGGACTCCCTCCTGTAGCGGCTCCTGAATACCCTTTATTTCACTACAGTTCAGCATTTTATCCCCTCTGCTTACCTCAATAGGCAGCAGCCAGGCTGAGGTCCCTCCCGCAGTGACCTCTGCTTAGGCACTGGAGCCCTCTATTAATGTAGAGTTTATTTTTTGGCTGAGGTCCTTCCTGCAGTAACCTCCTGACATGTACCCCCAGTTATAACCCAGGATGCAAGCCAGACACCCTGGGGGAGCAAAGCACAGGTTGAGGACCTCCCGTAGCTCCTCAGCCAGATATTTGAAAGTTGCTACAAACACTTGTAACAGCAATGCAGGTACCTGTAGGGGCTGGTATTCTCTGTCTCCAGTGGCCTCCATCCAGCAGTGCAGCAGATTAATCCTTAGGACCCTCCAGCAACACCCTCCATATCCAGTGAAAAGCGCACCTTTTGCAAGCCATATTTACAGCCTCTTTGTCTCAGTGAGCAATAAATAATCCTGTACTCTGCCCACCGAGATGACTAGCAGCCATGATTTGCCTTTTCACTCTCTCCTGGAAGCCCCATGATGCTCTGCAACTCCCACGAGATCAGACACAACAAGGTCTTAGGAGCACTTGTAGATCATGCATGTAATCTCGCGAGATTACGGGGCTATCTTGGAAGGGACCCACAAAGTGTATACAGGGCTCCAAATTCCCACAAAATCCCATGAGAACTGGCAGCCACCATATTGCCTGGGACCACTCTACTATTAGACCCAGGAGATCATTGCCCTCGAAGGGACAGTGTATTAAATACCACATGGCACAAACCAACTGCGATTGCTTTTAAATATGTGGCCAGGCAGTACAAAGAGCCCATATCTGATACAATTCTTTCTTCAAACCAACAGGTTTAACATTCAAGCCAACATTATGAGGAAGTGCAAGCCTGCAAGAAATGTGGAATCTGTTTCCCAGCTGTCGACAAAGAGGATATGACTTGCGCTGTATGCACCCTTATGCCCCACAAAGGCTCTGGGGAATGAAAGAGGGGGAATCAGACACTGAATCCCCACCACCACCAATGGCACTGATAGCTTTGGATGCAAGCCAAGCACAGTTGTTGTTCCAACTGCTGGAGTCCCTGAAGGCAGGCAATCCCATTTCATTGCTGTGCGAGCACCAAAGGCCTTGGGAGACAACTCCACCAGGAAGCGTCCAAAACTGGAGATGGACAGTACCATGTCAAAAACACCAGGGGATCCAGAGGAGGGTGCTGTGGACAGGTCCAGCAGATTGTGCCACGGTGACAACACTGACGAGCTCATAACTATGATCAGAGTGGCCTTAAAAATAGCACAGCAACCTGTGTGACCCTCCACATCTGAGGACCCCCTGCTATCTATGGGGGAACCAGAGGAAAAGGTCCACTTCCCCACCTGCAAAACCATTGAAACTCTCCTTAATAAAGAATACAAGGCACCCGATCCCACCAGGTTACCTGAAAGGAGCATGGTGAATAAATGGGACCCCCTGTCCCAGGCAAGGACCAAACACTGGGGAAAGGCACCTAGAGTCGACCAGCCCATCTCCAAACTGTTGAAACACATGACAGTCCTGATCCAGAGTGTGGCAGTGCTTAAATACCCTATGGATACAAAAACAGAAGTGCACCTCAGAAAAATACATGAGGTCTCGGGCATGTTGCAGTCAGCAGACACGGCCGTGTGGTTCACATGCAGAGCCCTCCACAGGTGGCTAGAAATTCTCACCAAAAACATCCTGGAGGATTCCCCCCAGGCTGACGCAGCAGAGTGTGCAATACAAGCAGTTAAATATATAATGGATGCCTCCTCAAACATCCTCAGATTCAGCTCCCGAACAACTGTCCTAGCGAACATAGCCAGGAGGGCATTGTGGCTTAAGCTATGGCAAGCAGACAATGAATCCAAGAATGCACTACTGAAACTGCCATTCAAAGAGGGGAACACTATTTGGGGATGGCTTAACACCGTACCTCAAAAACAGTGGAGGGGGAAGCAAGCACAGGGAGATAAGGATGTCTACTTGCCCTCAGACAGCTCCTTTTGTCCCAAAAGTAAATTCTTCAAGCATAAATCCCAAACTTACAACCCTCAGGGACCCAGACAGTGGAACCAAAGGCCCAAATTTCAACATAGGTCTTATGGCAACAAATCAAGGAACACCACAGGCAGGCAGGTATGACCATGTGGGTCGCAAATCACATTTCAAAGCCCAGGGGAACGAGAAATGAAGGCACGTGGGTCCAGGCAAATCCATTACTGGCAGGAAGACTGCAAGGGTTTGTGCAATAATGGGCCCAGACATCGTTGGACAAGTGGGTTCTAGAGGTGATGACCAGGGGTTATGCAATCGAATTCAAAAGCAAACCAACCCAACACAGGCCCTTTGTTCCCCCCTACTGAAGTGCCCAAAGAAAGCCCAAGCAATAAACAAAGCAATTCACAACCTATTGAACATTGGGGCTATCATGCCAATCCCTACAGAGATACCGGGGTCTACTCCTTATTCTTTGTGGTCTCAAAGTAAACTGGGGGAATGTGTGCCGTGCTAGACCTCAAATACTTAAACAAGTTTGTAACATACAAGAAGTTCAAGATGGAAACACTGCAGTCAACCTTGCTGGCCATACAACGTGGGGGATTACTTGACATCAATAGATCTGAAAGATGCCTACCTCCACATCCCAATCTGCAGATCACACCACAGGTACTGCCGGTTCAACATACAGGGGGAACATTATCAGTACTCCTGCCTGCCGTTCAGCCTGGCATCAGCACCCCGCATCTTCACCAAGATGCTGGTGGTCTTGGATGCCCACCTTAGGAAGTAGGGGGTGCATGTCATCCCCTATCTGGACAATTGGCTCATAAGGACAAGAACAGCAGAGCAGGTACAACACAGCACCCACCTGGCCATACAATGTCTCCAAAAACACGGCTGGATAATCAACACAGTGAAGAGCCATTTATCCCCCTCACAATCCATCACACAACTAGGTGCAGTGATCGACATGCATCAAAACAGTGTGACCTCTACAATGGTGAAAGTACGCAACATTTGCACACTGGTGTCCAGTCTCATAAGCAGACCCAACAGAGCAGTATGGGACTACCTCTAGGTGTTGGGGGTCATGGCGGCACTAATAGATATGGTACCGTGGGCCAGACTACACATGCAAGTCCTACAGAGTTTCCTAATAGAATCATGGGGCCAGACAACACAAAACTTCAGGTTCCGAATAGAGCCCCCACATGGATACTTTCCAGTCTGAGCTGGTGGACATTGAAAAAGAACATACTGCAAGGGTGCCTGCTGGCTCAAACCCCACAGAAGTGATCACCATGGACGCCAGCTTATCAGGCTGGGGTGCAACCTACTTGAACCATGTCACCCAGGGATTATGGACCGAGAGCAAGTCCACACTCCTAATAAATGTTCTGGAAATGAGAGCTATAAGACTAGCCCTGACATTCTTCACACCTCTCATCACCAATAAAGCAGTCCTAGTGAGGTGTGATGACCAAGTAACAGTCGCATACCTCAATAAACAGGGAGGCACGCGAAGCAAGTCCATGATAAAAGAATCACTCCAGCTTCTAATATGGGCAAAGTGACACGTACAGTCATTCACTGCAATCTACTTGGTGGGCACATCCAATGCAGAGGTGGACTGGCTGAGCAGAGTCACCATCAACCAGTCAGAGTGGAGACTCAATGAAAGGATTTTTCAGGTACTCCAGGAGAAATGGGAGTCACTGCAGTAGACCTGATGGCATCACAGCAGAATGCTCAGCTACCGAACTACCACTCCAGATTCTCAGATCCCAGAACGTTGGACGTAGACACAATCTCAACACCATGGAGATTCAAGAGGGCCTATGTGTTTCCACCCATTTCCATGATAAGCAAAATTCTCCACAAGGAATGATGCACAGGGGCATCAGTAGCGCTTGTGGTCCTGAACTGGCCCAGGAGACCATGGTACTCACTAATTCAAGCAATGGCCTTGGAGCTGGTGATGGGCCTACCCCCCTGGCTGGACGTCCTGAACCAAGGCCCAATTCTACACCCTAATCCAGCAAGCCTGAGTCTGACAGTCTGGTTACCGAAAGGAACAGACTGTTAACACTGGGCTATCACACTCGTGTAGTGGACCGATTATTGCAGTCCAGGAGACAATCTAGAAAGAAAACTTATCAAAGACAATGGCAAATTTTTCACAAATGGTGCAGAGAGAAGTGTACTTCCCCTTCAGTAGCAGGATTGCCACAGATTTTGGACTTCCTCAACGAAGGGGCGAATAAGGGCCTGAGCATCTCTTCGCTCAGGGTTCAGGCCTCAGTGATTTCCTCCATAAGGGATCTGCTACCAGGGGTAGGCCACATAGGTTCACATCCAGACATGGTCAGGCTACTTCAGGCAGTCACTTTAGCATCACCAAGAATCAGACCAAGATGCGTACCTTAGCAACTGAATACAGTACTAGATGCATTGCATTCGACCACCTTTCAACGAGATACACTCCGCTGGTGTACCTTAAAAACAGTTTTCCTGGTGGCAATCTGCTCCACTAGGAGGATAGGGGAGATACAAGCTCTCTCATGCAGGGAACCCTTCACAACATTCCACAGTGGTAGGGCCATACTCAGAATGGTTCCTTCATTCCTCCCTAAAATGACCACTCCATACCATATGGATTAGGTGGTGCTACTATCATTCATAGGTACAGACCACTCACCAGACACAGGGAAGTTTCACCCATTAGATGTAGGTCATCAACTGAGGAAGTATCTCAGTATGACAAGCAACATACGCAAGACAGATAGGCTCTTCATACTGACCACAGGACAGAGGGTGGGCCAGACAGCCTCAAAGGACACCATTGCTATTTGGATTAGGCAGACCATTACCAAGGCTTACAGAGCAGCAGGCCAAGAGCCACCAGAAGGGATCAAGGCACACTCTACCAGGGCTATAGTGACATCCCGAGCAGAAAGGGGGTAGGTATCAATACCAGACAACTGCTCGGCAGCAACATGATCTTCAGTTCATACCTTTACCAGGCATTATCAGCTAGACGTGACGTCTGCCGAAAGGACCGCATTTGCTAGAGTGGTGCTCAGAGTGGGAACTCAGACTACCTAATGTGACGTGATAAACCCTCTAATATTATTATTGTATAATATTTGTATTATAAACAAATGTGAATGTCTGTTTATGCAGAAAACCAGATCGACTGCTGCAGTGAGTGAGAGACTTGACCTTTGAACTCAGGTGTCAGTGTGGCTGACAGCTGCAGGATGTATCAAATGAACCAGTAAAGAGAAACCATAATTAAAGGTTTCCTGTTCTGTTTTAATTAAAGCTTCTGGCCATCTGCCAGAATATAGGCCTCATAAACGTTTATGATTTCCTGCAGGAACAGGCCATTTGAGAACAGCACCATGTTCGTAAGTCGTAAACCTTAGATCTTCCCTGGGAAAACAGGAACCAGCAAGCAGTTCAAAGAGAGATGTTTTGATCAGAGACTCATATTTTAAAAATTGCTGACTGCTTGATTTCCCCAGTAGAAAATTAAAAATCTATGGGCGGATCTAACTGTGACCTCACGGGTAGCATCACTAGGAGGTGGAGAAACTGTCTATTAAATATTGCTTGCAAGAGACGCTTGAGAGAAGGACTCTGAAACTCCAAAGACACACAGTCTGTGGACTGGTAACTGTGCACTTTAGAACAGGATAATTCAGCAAGAACTTTATAAGTGTTTGGGGTAGGCGTATTGGTGTTCTGTATCTTACCAATTATTTTATGTGACTGTAAGTTAATGATATAATTGTTCTGCATTTTATTTCACCTGTTTTACAATTTTTAGTAAACTACCTTTTCTTTATTATACTGCCTGTGTCTTCTCAGTCCTTTTTGCCTGTGATTGCTGAACCTGTGTTAAAGGCTGACAGCTGTTAAGAGCTTGAATGTGTTACTAAGCTTGCTTAAAGGTAAGAAAATACCTAGGTCTCATATAGAGTTGCAAGGGTACATTTTGGAAACCTGGCTTGGTGCCCCGGGTGAAGGACTGTACTGCATTCCCAAAGAGGGTACATATCTGATCTTGTAAAATGGGTATGCTAGCTTAAGGTTCACATTGGACCCCCATGACTCAAGACTAGCAGGTAATTCATACCCAAAACAGACAGGAGGGTTACCCTGTCTGTCACCTGTTCACGCTATTACACTTCGAGGTTGGCACTGTGGGAGCAAAGGGCCTGACCTGCGGAGTGCATTTGTAATACCTAGCAACAACCTGATCTGCCTTTATTTCACCCACCCAAGCATATCTACTCTCTAACTACACTGCTACTAAGGTCCCACTGGTTTTGACTATGGAGTACTATAAAGGGTATGAGATATAATGGTATTTACTCACCTGGTAAAGGTGATTGCTTGAGTACCCTTTATAGTACTCTGCAGACCCATCTGGGATGGCAGATAGTTTCCTAAGTTGGGGTTACAGGATGTGATTAGCATTACCATGTATGGATCCAAAGGTTGTACATGTTTTTCAAGTCTGTTCTTCCTTTATGGTACGATAAAGCATAAGGAATGATGAACAATGTCTGGAGAGATGTTCTGCTATAACCTACAGCACAATAAGGGCTACCAGGCTCTGACTCAGAGGGAACTTTGCACAAAGTACGTGGTTACTGTTTGGTCTTCCCCTCTGTTTTCTTGTCTTTTTGCCTTGTCTGTCTTCTCATTTTTATTGCTAAGGAAGATTCACACTGGAGACCCTCAGATGAGACAAGGGGGATGTTCTCGCCCAGTTTGATTTTGATTGGATCGTGCATCAGTCTGTAGGATGGACGAGGAATACCCCACTGTTTTTTTTATTTTTTGCACTTTCTCCAGGTCCCTACCCAGTAGATTTCATATCTACTGGTCTTTTCAGCAGGGCCACTTACCATAGCATGGACCCGGCGTCACTCTGCTCAGGACTGGGAAATTTATTTTTGCCTTTGATTTTTCTCCTGATCCCCTTGATCCCCCAGTGCTGACGCACGCCATTGCCAAGCGCCCAGAGTGTCTACCTCCCCCAGCTCTCAGAGAGCTGCCATTGCCCCTGTGAGCCGGTGCTTCCACTGGTCCCCAGGAACGTTGAGTGCACAGATCACCCCTCGGTAAACCACCCCTGGTGGATGAGAGCATCCATTTGGATGCTCAATCCTCCACCCCCCCGCCAGTCCCTGACAACTCTGAGTCCATTCCCGAACCCGGGTACCCAGTGTAGCATAAGGTGTGGCGTCCAGCGCCTCAACCCTCAGCGCCACCGGGCCGGCCCACCCCACCCCACTGGTTTTGACTGCAGAGTACTATAAAGGGTACTCAAATAATCATGTAACCCCCCTGCCAATGGGGGTTCCTGAATTGCCAGCCTGAGCTTACCTGCCACCTTAGCCCTGCCTTTTCCCTGTCTCCTTTCTGCTGTCTCTCCCAGGCTTCTCCCAATCTTGCCATCAAGTTTCTGGTCCCCCAGGTCTTGTTTTGCTCTTCTAGTGCCCTGCCTGCAGCCCGTATGAAAATCCAGACCCTTGGGGCTTAAAACGCCACTCATGATCTCCCACTTTAAAAGTGCTGCTCCCAGGACAGCGGGAATCGCACAGGCATGAAAAGTGCCTTTGATGTCAAACAGCTTTGTTTTGCAGTCACCTCGGAGACTGTGCCATTGGTCTTGGGATCCCTTCCACCTAATTGGGACCTGGTGACCATGGACAGCCTGCTGGGGGACCACTTCAGTGCAAAATAAAGGAATTTGACCAGGGTTCATTTAAGTATGTCTGTGCCAGGCCCCAGTCATCTGAATAATGTATAATGTATGTCTGGCTGACCCAGGGTAGCTATTCACAGCTTTGGCTGAAAAGAGAGGAAATAAGTATTGTTTATTATTGGAACTCGTTGCTGCATATTGGGGAAGTACTGTGTATGTGGGGGGGGGGGAGTGTTTAAATTAAAATAAATGCTTTACCCTGGTGATTCCAGAACTTATGGGACTCTATGTGTTCAGCCTGTTAGCAACTGCAGGGGGAACCTCACTCTGTGCAGTAGCGATAGGAAAACGAGTGGAGCAATTTGATCACTATGTGCAGTGACTGAAAGTACACCTCCAAGACTAAAGAATTGTGGGACATTGGGGCAAATAATTATTTCTCCCTGGCTGCATCAGAACTTTTATTCAGGACTGTATCCATTCTGTATAAGGGACAGTGGGTTAAGCAGCCATTGCAAGCAGCCACAGTCAATTGGAAAGCCAGGGAAATAAAGCCAGGACTTGTGGGACAATCACTACACCCCATGGGTAAACACTAGTTACTCATAGGGACTTACAGGGAGATCATTTTAGGTGGCGATTCACCAGACCTACTGTGCCTCGGGTACTGTGATAGACAGGTCCTCCAGCCATTCGGTGACCTGTCACCCCATCTTCTCTGCCAATCAGGAATCATAAAATAGTCCTATGAGAGACAGTGTTTGCCAGCATTTCTTCACATTTTTGCCAGAGTGAGAGGAGGGGAGCAGGCTCCAGCCTGCTGGGAGCCCCGCACAGGGTTGGGGGCTCAGGCCCCTGCCATGCTTCCAGGCCTGGGACACTTAGTTAAGACCCTCCAGCCTGGAGGAGGCATTTGTTACTTTCTAGTTGAAGTTAAAAGTTAAAGTAATTTAGTTTGCTGCAACTGCTAGTCTGGAGGTTGACAGAATTGTCCTCCAGGTGCTAACCCTCCCTCTCATGTTGGGGAAAGATGTGGAAAGTAGACCAGCTACCATCTTGCCTCAGTTGTGAGAGGACTAAAGAACACCAGGATGCCTTCGATTGCAGATGCGACCCATGGAGGACTTGTATGATTACCTTTGTACCCCCCGGTGCAAGGGAGAAGCCTTTCAAGTAATCTTGGGGGCCTCAAGCCCCACTACTAGATATTTACCTGCTGAATTTGTGTATGAGAACTTAGAAGTTATCAGTCTGAGCCACTAAGCCCCCACAGAGACCGCATAGTGTGAAGACTGTGTGGATGCATGTTGCCTGCTGCCCAAATGGCCCATTGTGGGTGCATCAGGATGCTTTGATAGTTAATCATATAAATGTGCTGATTTTTGACTGTGCCCTAGAGGTTAGTTTCTGCCCTCGTGGAGTTGCCAACCAAGCCACGTTTGTCACTTCACGGGACAGGAGGCCCTAGGATATATTGTGTCTGATTTATTCTGGAGAGAATCTATTTCTGTCTTTGCCGGATTTCGTCTAATAATGTTTGACAAAAGTGTTAAATATCTATATGTGCTGGATGAGACTTTGTCTAAGGAAGTCTGTGTAGTATTTAAATGTACTGGATGTGACTTTGTTCAAATGAATAAGGATGCTTAATAAAAGTATCGTTTTCTGATTATGCTGGATGGAAGCCTGTGTAGTATTTAAATGTACTGGATGTGACTTTGCTCAAATGAATAAGGATGCAGGATAAAAGCATTGTTTTCTGATTATACTGGATGGATGCCTGTTTGGTTTTTAAATGTACTGGATGTGACGTCGTTCTAATGAATATGGATGCTTGATAAGAGTATCCCCTTCTAACTATACTGGATGGGACTTTCAGTGTAATGTGCTGAATGTTCAGGATGTGAAGTGCAAGGTCTAACTGAGTAGCTTGTCCTGGAATATTCGGTTTCTGCGATGTGCAGGGCAATCTCTGTCTTTCTGTGACTAGCAGGGCCAATCCTGCTATTTTCTTCCAAATGCAGGGCAATCCCTGTCTACTTGTTTTTTTAGGTGTCTACAGCCTTTTTAGGAATAATAGTTCTCCAAGATTCCCCTCTCCCTTCAAATCAAAAGCCGGTCAACTCGGCCAGCTGCAACTTCTACCAGGCCTGCAACATCTAGGACTTTGGCAACTGGGTACCCAGTATGGTATGAGATTGCGGGGTTTCAGCTGTATCTGGGACTGGTACCAGTGTGGGTAAAAAATATCATTATGAATGTAACATTTGATTAGTCAACAACTAGACAGCCAGGGCTCTGGGTATCATCTGTCGAACTGGGAAATGCGATTGACTTTTCTATTAATAGTGTATTTACCCAGCTGGAGGATTCAACAGCAAAAGCCAAACAATTTGTGTACATATGTAAATAGCCAATCAGATGACTTCTATTCCACTTCCTCGTTCCTAACTCCTATGTCCCCTAAATAAATTGATTGTTACTGTTTTTGAATATTTGAGTGCGAGCATATTATTAGAGAGATTCTTTAAATGCAAAGTGTTGAAATACGGAGAAATGTTTATTGGATCATGTCTGGGGTGGCTAATGGTTACGGTGGGTGGTATAATTTCTCAGGGGGTCATACCTTAGTAACATCTAGCCCACGTAAAGCACTCTGAATGAGGCACTGTGCATTTTAAAACTGTTATCTGTTAGTGAACCAAAACCCCTCAGCCTAGCTTGTAAGTAGTAGGCAATGTGTAACAATGGGGATAGCGCCACCCAGGGGTTACAATCACCTTTACCAGGTAAGTAAATAACATTTACTCACACCCTGGACACGTCTGTTGCTGAGCATTTTAATCGACCTGCCCATCAAAAACTGAATGATCTCCTCTCAGGCATTTTGAATATTAAAGACTCAGTGCAGAAACATACTGGATATATAAACTTCACACATCCCATCCCAGTGGAATGAATTGCTGGAATAACAAAGGACCAAAAAGACCCTCAGAAGTGTAATATGCACTCAATGCACTCAGATTTCCTCTTGGCTACATTTCCTCTCCCTCCATCTTCTTTTTTTTATCTCTCTTATTTCCCATCTTTAGTGGCCCTGCTATTGCCTGTATATACTCTGCAGTTTGTTATTTTGTACCCGAGGAACTAGTTATCAGTTTGAAACATTGTACCCATAAATAAATCTTTTTGTTTTACTTTCTTGGTTTTTACTTGTATGCATACTGTTTTGACACCAGACAAAACACTGCAACTACAAAGGGACTTATAGCTTGTCATTCTTTGTTCTGCACTTTCCCTTCCTCCCCATCTGCACTCCCATCTACTGACCTGCTTCCCCTAGTGCCTTCACTGTAGATTTTGCTCATTCCCATGGGGTATATCCCCCGCTCTGTCCTTGTAAAAGTTTTGCTTGTGACGAAAAAAAAATGTGTTTTTTGCCCTGTTTTTTCACCTGTATGATGCACCTTGTTTTGTATTGTGTAATTTATATCTCTGTATAATTGATTTTGCTGCGCAAGTTATTGTTATATTCTGATCTTTCTCTCTCTTCCCCTTCCCCCCAGGACACATCTGGAAATGAGATCATTTCAGCTTGGTATGACTTTCCTGGTGCAACTTCTGAAATAAATACATACATACATATATATTTTATTTATTTTATTTTGTTTTTGTTTACCGGGTAAGTGCCATAGCCAAGACATGACTATTTTCAGGCACGGCCAAGGAGATTACAATAGGTAGGCAGGGAATGACATTTGATATCAAGAAGAACAAAATACAGAGCAAACAAAATTTGACAATTCATGAGTAGGGACAAGATTAGACAAATTACATGAGTGAGCAACAAGATGGGTCAATAGTTCACTAACAGTAACAACAATTCAATGATTACAATCACATGTGGCTAAGCACAACTGGGTTAAGAGCAGCTAAAGGCATAGCCAATAGAGAGAGATAAGTGCTTAATAACATAACCAGGTGGGTAGGCTGAGTAGGGAACAGTTTGCAGCAGTGGAGAAGTGAGACAAAGCCTGAAAGCAAAAAATTCAGGGGGTTTGAAGCAGGCACAGGAGACCTGACTGAAGAGGAAGTAGCGACAGTTAGTTTTAAACTGGGTGTGGCTGGGGGCTAGACAAACATTAGGAGGCAGGGAGTTGCAGAGTTTAGCTGCCAGTAAGAGAAAGCAAGGGTTCTTTTGCTAGATTTACATCTCGGAATTTTCAGCAGCAATTTGTCATATGATCTGAGGCCATGGGAGGGGGACTGAGGAGTCAGTAGGGAGACCAGCGATACAGGGATCCCTGTTCTAATAACATTATCAGTCAGGGAGCCAAGGGCTAGAGTTCGAGCCGAAGCAGGGGGTAGCCAATTTAAGTCAGCATAGAGCTGACAATGGTGTTTAGACCAGGGTGAGGCCGAGGCGTACCTACATATGCTGTTATAAGTGGTATCCCACTTTCTAAGGAGAGTAGTGGATGAACTAAGATAAGTAACTACCCCATAGGATAATGACGGGAGCAAGATCCCATGGGCTATGGCTAATCTAGCTGACTGCGTAAGGATGTAGCTGGTTTTGTAGGCAGCTCCAATTTTAGCATGGACTGATTTACAAGAAGACGTTATATGCTTATCAAAGTTGAGGTTTTCATCAAGGAGTACTCCAAGATACTTGAAAGCGCATACAGGTTTGAGGACCATACCATCCTGACCAGATACTTTAAATAGATCATGGTTGTTGTTTAATTTGACTGTTGAACCAAACAACATAGTATGCATTTGATCAACATTAAGGATTAGTTTATGGAGGAAAAGCCAGGATTGAATAGACTTAAAAGCAGTAGTAAGGGTCTGGTTTATATGGTGCATATTCTTATCATTACAGTACAGGACCACGTCGTCTGCATAAAGGATAGCCGAGCAGTCGGGACTATTTGACGAGATACTATTAATAAAAATAGAGAAGAGGAGGGGTCCTAATATTGATCCATGGGGAACTCCTAGGTTGTTAGCCATGGGGCTAGACACAGCGGAATTAAACCTAACAAGCTGTGTTCTATTTGATAGATAGCTATTAAACCAGTCAACCGAGTTAGGTGAGAAATCAAAAACTAGGAGACCATCTAGTAGAGGAGGATGGTCAATGAGGTCAAATGCCTTTGTCAGGTCAATAAAACCTGCACCCGTGAGGTAGCCACTGTCCATAGCAGTTAATTTGTGATACTCTCCTCTAAAGAGCAAATAACTACCAACATGGTTACCACATGACTACCACAAAACTCCCCATTTTCCTGTATACATTCTATAACATCAGTATTATAAAATCCACCCTTGTAGTTTGCGTGTCCCTTGGGCTAGACATCCAGTGCCACAAGACCCTGTCAGTAGGTAAAAACTAGTTTAGGACATCTAGGAAAAGCAACTATGTAACCATGCAAGCTTGTGAACTTAAATGTTTATATACAAAATATTTTGGGCCCATTAAAAGGTACTGTACAACCTAACATATCTACAGAATAATCTCAAATAAAACAAACAAAAGACACATTTGTCATGGGATGGTGGCAGCAATCTCAATTTCTACAAAACAAACTTCATGACTTGAAAAACGTTGATAAGGGAAACCACTGAAAGGAAAACAAACTAAAATTTTATATAACTTTAACTCCAAATAAGGTATATAAACAAACTACAATTTTATGAAACAAACTCTAAAAAGGTGTATAGAATGGCAATTTACACATTGTCACCCAACGTTAGCACAACATTCAACAGCAGGTATAGGTTCTCATTAGGATGTTTCATACATTCTATGTTATGAAACATGGCAATGACATATTGGTTTATATTGTAAAAGTTGAGGGAGACAGGGAGAACTAGAATATTTAGTATTAATCCCCACCCAGTGCTAGCAGGTGCTACTGTATGTATAGAAAGCATACAACATTACTTCAACAAGCGGACCTTAAAGAGGTGTTGGTGGTACAGTGAAAACTTAGATAAGTGTAATATTTAGAAAAAATCAGAATTTGATAAATGTGTAAGTCATTTTTCCATAGTTTCTAAGAGCATTTGCATACAAATAGTGCTTTTGTTCTGTGCACGTCATCTGCTTTTACTGCTCGTGTACACAGGAGGTCATAATCCTTAGTTTGTGATATTGCAGTCTTTTTGTAGTAATAGTAGGCAGTACCATAAAGGGATGGTTAGGCTTACTTTTGTCTCTGAATTAATGGAGTCAAAATCTCCTATTGATAGTACGCATAACATATATAGTAAATTGCAAACTCACAGGGGAGATTATATTAAAATTAAAGTATATGTACATCTTTAAAATGTCAAATGTACTTTTATTAACTATATTACTTTCACTGGAAGAAGTTGAAGTTTCTGTAAATAGTAAAATGCTCATAAACTTGTACGCAGAGAAGAGAGAGAATCTTATGTGCACTAAAGCTATGCTAAGCTTCACATGTGATAATGAGTACTCAGAAACCCCAAGTTTTGTAGACATTATCACCAAGGCAGAAACATGTTATACCTATAGTAAGAAGATTGACATGAAGCTAAAGAAAGCCTGAACTTAAATTCTGGGTCCAGATGTCATGCCCAACATCTGGCTGAAAGTAATATCCCTACTGTTAGCTAATTATGAAAAAAGAACTGTATGAATTACTTGAGCTAACCATTCCCATCTAGCGACATGCAACATGTTCCTCCTTATCAAATCAGACCCAAAAAATCTCCCCAAGATCTATCTTCCAATAACCTATGAGCCCAAAAAAATATCAGTTACATCCTGGATAGATGCAGTCTCTTAAACTTCTAACAACCTCATAGCAATGAAACAAAAAGGCAATAAAAGCAAACTGCATGCCACCAAACACTGGCTTATGTGAATAAAATCATCATGGAGCTCTAAGGGAAGACCTGTAACATTAGTATAGCATGGAAAGACCATTAAAAGGCATGGTATAGTATCCGATATTCTTGAATCCTTGAATAACTAAAAATATACAGAACTGAGCCTACTCTGATCAACTTCTTGGATCACAATGAGAATGTGCAAAATCAGGCCTGAGCATCGTCCCAACTACAAAGCCCTGAACATCGTCCCAACTACTGTAACAAAATTCAGCAAAAAGAGTCCAGGGAGATGTCTTTCACAAGCACACAGGTTGCGATGCAGTCACGGAGAAATGAAATGACTGGACACACTAAATTAGTGTAATTCCAAAACTTTTATTCAAGCTCCAAAAACTTCCACAACAGAGGTTCAAGCTGAATGCCCAGTGCTTTGTGGGTATCTTCCTATTTGTTAGAGGAGTTCTTGTCACCATTTTAGTTCTGCCATGCCCTCAATCCACTAAGCAGTCTTTTCAACCACTTGGGGATATGGGCCCTGCTTAAACTCCAGAAACACCATGGAACCCTCAAAATAACTAACCTCCTATTTGTAAATGACTTGATGTTATATAACTCATGTGATAAACACCCATAAAAGCACTGTCATAGCCTTCTCTGATGACATCAGGATGACATTTATAGTAGAGTAATGTGCCAAAACAGCATTTATAAAAGGAAAGTTTATGAAAGGAAAGTTAACCTGTACTGAAAACATCACATTAAAGGAATTGCTAGATATAGGAACTTGGACTTGAATGAGTATGGAACTACTGGAAGATAGACAAAAGAGCAACAATACAACATAAAAGAGTAAGACAGAAGAACAGCAAAGGGGTAAATCACAAAAACTGAAGCTAGGGCTGAAGACAGCTCTGCCAGCACGCAGTGAAGGGAAAGCTATGGACCAGCTGCATTCTTATCATGGTTTGGTTATTCCCCACTTTTGGGAACATTATCCCAGTGTAAAACCCTTTAATTGTATTGACTTGGGGAAGAGCTTTTCATGAACATTTATCTCACTATACTTGAATTGTTTCTCACAGAGACAAGATAAACAGAATCACAGCCATACTCCGTATTGTTATACGGCATTGCCATGCTCCTGTCAGTTATCACGTAGTCAGCCTTGGAGGAGAGAGGACAGGTATTTTTCTGTTGGATTTTTCTAAACTGTAGCTCCGGAGTTGGACAAATGAGTAAGAGCGTGGGTACTTTCACAAATTTAAGAGACAGTTGCTGCAGCGTATTTTAGTTTTCTTGGTGAGGTGGTGTAAAATAAATATGGCAAGGATTGCAAAAAGACCTAGGTGTTTGGGGTGTTATGCCATGGGGTAGCTTTCTGAGACATCTAGAGGTGGGAGGACATGTCACTTTTGTTGTTTGTGAGAGAAAGAGAAAGAGGGGGTGGGGTGGGGGCTAGCCAACAGTATACTGCAGGTTTTCTTTATCTACAGTATGCTAGTTGATATTAAAAGGGCACTGTCAGCTTTCTTCCTTCGTTTGTGGGCATGCATATGCAGTGTAAGTTCTGGCACAGACCCATTCTACATGTGTTGTAAAATACACCTAGCACTATAAAAAACACAGTTTTGTACCCGTTTTGCTAATTTTCCACAAAAGTCAACATTCCCTTTGCCTGATCAGAAAGTACCCACCACCGGAAGCATCGCTAGGTTCAAAACGCGCATCAGGCACGAGCGCAGTCACGAGGCACAATTTTTTACCATGCCACTTGTAATTAGAGGATTCACCAGTGAATGATTAAATGCTGAACTGTGTGTGGTAATTTAAAAAAAAAAAATGAGCACTGAGAGCAGCACGTTTTAAATTTTTAATCCTGACCCGAAATCCTCTGTATGCATGAGAAAGGCACATACAAAATCCCACGCATGTGCAAGACATATGCCTCTGTCGTGCATGCCTGGGATTTTGGGTCAGGATTAGAAATGTGAAACAGGATACTGTCAGTGTTCGATTTTTGTTTTTAGGTACCACAAACATTTCACTGTTTAATCATTTATTGGTGATACCTCTAATTACAAGTGGCATGGTAAAAAATTGTGCCTCGCGACTGCGCTCATGCCTGATGCGCGTTCTTAACCTGGCGATGCTTCCGGAGGTGGGTACTTTTACATCGGGCGGAGGGACTGTTGAATTTTGTGAAAAATAAGCAAAACAGGTACAAAACTGTGTTTTTTTTATTGCTAGGTATATTTTACAACACATGTAGAATGGGTCTGTGCCAGAACTTACACTGTATATGTATGCCCACAAACGAAGGGAGAAAGCTTACAGTGTCCCTTCAATGATAATTTAAACAGACAGAGGGCGACTGTTGTGTTACAATTTATCATTTAGTCCATGCTAACCACTCATGGGACTTTTGAATAGCTGCATCATATGCCAGGAAGCAAATAGAGCATACAGTGCATGAACATTTCAAAATTACTCTGTTAGCAATGATCCCAAATTTGGAGACAGTACCCTGAAAAAAAATTTCAAGTGCACTGATGAAGGGAAGGATTTCTCATGCAAATGAGGTCATGTTAGCCATGAGTTAATTCACCATACTAAATCCCCCACCCAACTTTTCTGCTTTCCAACCTTTTCTTAAATTTTTAAATATAAACAGTCTTCTGGTAGAAGTTAATGTGGGCCACAGTATGGGGCCTTGGTGCAGAGTAACCAGAACATTTACTCATCCCCTGTGTCCCAGTCCCAGTGGAATTCTGTATGACAATGCAACCCCCAGGAGCCATCTCCACGTGTTGGGCAGCACAGGGCAGCCTAATACACTCCAGGTTCATGCTCCAAGCCCAGGATGGTAGGATCAGAGGCCAGAAGAGAGGCATAGGAGTGTGACTCTTAGGATGCTGTCCTCCAGGTTTGCGTGGCTTCATGGTACCACTCTTGCAATGACACCTTGTTATGGCCTGTTTGTTGTGTCACTGATGACGAGGGTGACCATGAGCCATCTGGTACCCCAAGGTCATCGCAAGCATGTGCATGTTCACTGTGGGTGGTGGAGAGCCCATGAAAAAGTGATCCAGCTCCAGTCATTGGTCAGCATGTGATGGCATGAGCCCATGACTGTCCACTATCCTTCAGGTACACAAATGGCTGACCTCTCCCATGTTGCAGAGTCCCACTGTTGTGATCTGTTCTCCTACACTGATTACACCATGGTCAGGTGTAAAGGGGGAACTCCACAATGGCCAGTAAACCATGGTTGTGTGGTGTACCTGTTCAAGGAGGAGCAACAGCTCAGTAGTGAAGACGAGGACCAATGTAGCTGGGGCTCAGTGTTGAGGGGGAGCTGTGTGTGAAGGCTGGCAGGACAACAGCTTGGGCTTTTCTTCATTCCTCTGTCACTATGGTGTGAGGTGAAGACTTTGCAGCTCTATAACAATTCCACCAACAGTGGTCAAGAAGTTAGTCATGATGTTCCTGCATTATGTAACAGTCACCCAGGTTGTACAGTCAGTATTTCCTGTTCACAGGTGTACTGACTTCATTTTTCAATCTGAACTAATTACTGCTATATACAATTAGAGAGCCCTTTCTTAATGCGTGCAGCAAGGAGCCCCATGGCTATCCAACATTGTCACTTACATATGAACGCACGAAGAAGCCAGCAATAGAAGGCCATTTGATCTATCAAATCTGCTCATATTGCAGGGTCCACAGCTTGACCTAATGTCCCTGCCCTCCCTCCCCACTCCTACCATCCTCCCTACCCATGATCCTTACCTTCTCCCTATGTCTATCCCAGCCTCTCTTGAAGCTGCCTATGGTCTTCAATGAGATGACATCTTCCAGCAGCGCATTCCAAGTGTCCACCACCCTCTCTGTGAAAAGTGCTTCCTGATCTCCCTCCTAAACATCCCACCCTCCAGCTTAAGACTGTGCTCCCTCATGTTATGGTTGCCACTCAGTTTAAAGAGACTCGCCTTATCAACCTTATTTATCCCTTTTAAGTACTTGCAGGTCCCAATCATGCCCCCCGTCTTCCAGGGAGTACATGTTCAGTGCCCACAATCTCTCCTTGTCTGCCTTACCCTGCTGACCAGCTATCATATTTGTAGCCCTCCTCTGGACATTCTCCAGCAGGTTAATGTCCTTTTTGACGTATGGGCACCAGTACTGAACTCCATACTCTAGATGCGGTCTTACCATTTGGTATAACAGCTACTTGTCTGATGAGAAACAAGGGGTTAATTTTAACTCAACAATCTCTGGTCTTTCCTCCACAAACATCGGGGTCCCTCAGGACTCTCTTCTTCTCCAGCTTTATTAATGATATCTCACAAAATGCCTCCACTTGCTCATCCCTGCTTTATACAGATGACTTAGTACTTTATCACAGCTCTAAAACCATCTCTGACCTAAATACCTCTCTCTCGTCTGACTTCTTCCTCATCCGTTGCTGACTAACTAACAACAACCTAGTCCTCAATGCTAGTAAAATGCAATCCATGCTCTTTGGCTCTGCCACCAGGTTAAGTAAGCAATGACCCACGACAGGGTGTGAGGTTACTGTGGCTTAATCAACATCCCGGGTGCATTGTGAGGAATGAGGCCACAAGCCAAGTGCCCTCACAGCACCTGGGGTGTTGAATAATCCCCAATGACAGCACACACTGGAGTGGGTTATTGCATTTATAACATGGGCCATATGTGGAGACAAATGGACAAACAATTGTGGAATTATAGTAAGAAAATGTGGGAGCTATTTTGTATTCTTCCACAATTTCTTGCTGCAGTACCACAGTTTTTTGTGTTCTGCCACAGTAAAACCAGCTAAAATAGTACTGTTTGTGGTAAACAGGCTTACTAATTAAAATAAAGGAGCAGGTCTATCTTGTTATTGTCCTGTCAATGTGTTCCTCCTGTGTCTCTCTCTCAGTTTTAATCATCTCCCTTTGCTACTTTTCATTTGTCACACACACTGCACATACCCCGCGTAACACTACAGAGGGAGGGGGACAGAGACACACATACAGAGCTCCATGATGTCCCGATAATGGTCTGGGCTGCTTTACAGAGAGAAACAGACAGTAAAGGAGAAGTAGAAGACTGCTCTCACTTTCTGAGTCTTCTTTGCTCTGAATGGAACTTCTGTGTGTGTGTCTGTCTCAATCGTGGGATCCTTCTGTCCTGCTGATTTCCCTAAGTTATTTTAAGAGACATTACTATATTTTCATAGAGTGAGTCACTATTTGTGCTGCTCGCTCGCTGTTGCTCTTCGCTGCCACCAAAGAGAACATCATGCTGCAGGTTGCAGAGGTCCGCACGTCGGGTGGGTGGCAGAAGGAAATGGATACACACAACAGTGCTGCACTTCCTGATTCTGCATGTTGTACAACCAGTGAGCAGGTTCTCTCTGTTGCACTCTCTCTGGGTTGTGATTGCACTGCTATGGAGACATGCTGACACACTCTCTCTCTCTCCTTGTTTCTCTGTCTGTGACAGGGGTCTCAGCAGGTGGATGGCTCTCCAAGAGTAGGGTGAACTGTGCACTGGGTTAACATCTAGGGTTAGGGGACTTCCCTACATAAAGCGCAATCTGCTAGGACCTTCAACGTCCACCAGGTGGGTGGGTGGTGGGTGGGTGGGCAGACTTGTTTAGCGGGAAAAAATGGCTGCATTTCAGACTCATTCAGAGCCTGAAATAATCAGCTCGGTTTGTTTCTTGATCTGTCTGTTTAGGGACTGTTAACCACAGACAGACAGTGTAAAGTTAACATAAATTAATCAACAGTCACCTGGTCGGTCTCCACCAATTAAATCACAGAAACATCTATGCCCGTGTTATAAGACATTGTAATGGGCAGTTGTCAATTACCAGTGCTGATGGTTACCTCCTTGAGAATGTTAGCTCCTTCAAATATCTTAGACTCATGCTTAACCCATCACTAAATTTTGACCATTACATTTCCATCACATGCAAAGCTGTAAGCTCCAAAACTGGTATTGCCTACAAAACTAGCTATGCCTTAACTCAGTCCACCAGAACTACCATTGCTCAGAGTGTTCTACTCCTTTCCCTTGCCTATGGCTTTGTAACTTATGCTGGAGTCTCTAAAACCAGCCTCCATAAGTAGGATACCACTTACAATAGCATTTGTCGCTTTGCCTTAGCATCTCCTTGTCTCACCCACCACTGTCAGCTTTACAGGGATCTAAACTGGCCCTCTCCACTGCCCACTGACTTCTCTCCCTTGGCTCCCTAATAGATGGAATCATTTGTACTGGTGTTCTCTCCTCACTTGTACTAATGCTGACACAAACAAACCCTTGCTATAACCTTTGGTCTGGGGATCAAACCCTTCTACACGTCCCTAGATACAAAAAAAACATGGGGTCCCATGCCTTTTCCTATCCTACACCTCAATTTTGGAACTCACTACTGATAGCTCTCCGGCACTCTCCAACTCATGCCTGCTTCATAAGGATGCTACATAGTCACCTTTTAACGTCCGACCCTTGTAACTGTTTCCATCCTCCTTGACCTTCCCACTCTCCTGCCCGCTCCTCCCCACTGTTCTGCCTACTAGTCCCTAGCACTCTCCCTACACTTATAACTCTGTTTAGCTCTTTCAAACCCTCCTATGCAAAGCTGTCCTATTTCTCTTCTCTGCTCCTGTCTGTACCTACTTCTTTCTGTGCACTCTGAAAACTGCTAAACACAACTTCTGTTTTCCTTCTCGCCCACATTGAGCACCTAGGAAGATCACTCATTTGCTTGCTACTACATCTGTAGTTGAAAATTTGTTCTAATGTACAGTCCCAGCCAAAGACATTGCCAGATATGTCCTGAAATTTCTGTGATATTTGTAGAGAAATCTGCTTTATCCATTTACACAGTAGGGGCAGCAGAGAGAAACTCTTTAGAAGTACTTTTGCATAAAATTGTATATCTCTGTTCTGTTTTATAATGTATTCTACCCATTTTTAGCTTGTTTTATTTCCTGGTCTGTTTGACTAATGTAATGAGTTGTATTGCTTGTCTTGTATTGCATTGTATTGTATTTTGGCTGTCTCACTTGTACTCTCATGCATACCTCTCAACCTTTTGTCCCCCAAATGTGGAACATTGCCTCTCAAAATGTGGAACAAATGAGCAAAATGTGGAACACCTAATTAAATCTTTACCTAGGAAGCTCAGGACACTGTTAAAATGTTTGCATTTATGTTCAGAAAGTCTGTTATTAATTGAACAATATATTTTTTGCATTATTTACTATAAATTGTTGCTTTAAAATGTTAATACTGAATGTGGGACAAGTCCTCACAATGTGGAACAGGGAGCTTTTGTGAAGTAAAATGAGGAACGTTCCTTGTAATGTGGTACAGTTGAGAGATATGCTCTCCTGGGTCGTGCCTGAAAATAGGCATTTCTATGTCTAGTGCACTTACCCAGTTATCAAAAACAAATAAATTAACATGGCACTGAAGGGAGATAAAAAAATCCTGTTCTGTAACAGACTGGCCAGCACTTCTAACACGCCAAGTGAGTAACGTAGTACGCATGCAGTGCCACTTATCAACTGAGGTTCATGGACTTGGGGGAATAAAAAGAACATCAGATTGGAGATGGGAAAACACACGCCACCTTTTTCTGGCCTGGGATTGTTCTGGGTAAGGTGGCAATTAAAGTTGAGGGGGACTATAATCCTGTGAACTAAACATAGGAAAAGTTACTCCTAAAATTACACCTATGCATCCATCTTCTGAATAAGATATTTTTTTTTCTAGAGTATGCCACTTCTTGACATCCCTCTGTAACTTAGTATAGCATTAGTCATTGGGGGGGGGGTGTTACAAACCTCTCAGCTTGAACCTATGCATCTCAGGTTAAGCTAAATGAATTTTATATCTCCTAAGATGCTATCCTAACCATTGGCATGTCTGTATTATTAATGTAATTGTACCTGCACCCTCAACCAAAAACTATAATGATCTACAAGGATAATGTAAGGACAGGAAATAATCTTGTGGCTCTATGTTTGTTCAGCATCCTTTCATATTTTCTAATCACATTTTCTTGATGAGTGACACCAAGGATGTTATGTACTACTCTCTGTTCATAGAAGTGGCACAGGGAAACCTTACATTGCTTGAATTCTCTGACCTACTAACTTTCCTTATTGAGTAGGCCTGCACAAGACCCCCACATTTTTTTTTATACTTTCATATCATGTCTAAGTCAGAATGCTATCTTTTCAAGTTGTGCTAACTCTGCCATACTGTTTTCCCACATTTGGAAGGGGGTGGGTGGGTCTGAGTTTCTTTCCATGCTTTCAAAGTTATCTGTGTCATTTACTTTCTCTGGGGGGAATCCCTTAGGTCCAATAGGCAGGGGTTAGCTGAAGTGGAGAACTCTGGACTCTATGTATTTCACTTTCAACTCCCCGCCAGAAAGGGAAGAGTGCCTTACAGTCCCACAACATGCACAGTACCATGCCCCTTGGCCCCTTACATCTTCAGCAGGCATCAGTATCCCTAATCCCCACCCTAAACATGCATGCAGGTGTTCAATGCATCTGATGCAGGATCTTAAATTGGTTGAGCCTAGAAATGAGCTCCAAGAATGAGTGCTTTAATGCTTGAATGGTCATGTTCCACAGTGCATGTAAGAACCTCCTCGCGTAATCATTTGCACATACTGTGCATAGTGCTTTTGTACCTGAGTGAATTTCCCAAAGGATTTTATATGTCACTGAGGTAAACTATGGGGCATTCCATGTATCCAGCAGCACCTGAATACCAGAGTGGTATGCCGGCTTACTGTAGTCCCAGTTTTTGAAAGAGCTGTTTTTAGGACTCCTTATTTAGAGAAATCTTCAGAACTGATTAGGTGATAGTTGGAACTCTGTTGTGAGCCCTTGGGAAACCTTTATGGATTCCCTTCAAAAAAGTTGATACCCCCCTTTCCCTAATCTTCAAAATTAACCTGTGCTTCACTTGTATTTTATGATTAACCCATTAGAAGGCAAGCTGAGATAGTTGGAGGGGAAAGCCTCGTTATTTCAGTGCAAATTTCCAAGTAAACTGGTTACATTTGGCAGCTAGTGGGAGAGAGGGCTAGCGCGGTTAGATTTGGGGGGTCTAGCACACTTAAAGGGAGTATCAGCTTCTGCTCAATGAGCAGACATGTAGGCATTTTCTCTTCTCTGTTAGGATCCACATTGGAGCTTTATGCCATATTAATGCACTGTAATATAAACTAACCTTGGGAAGGCCCAGCCCTCCTCCTTGAGTTGATTTACAATACTGCTGCAGCTAGTGTGGTTGGATCTGTGCATTACAGCTCTCCAGTAGCCTTTAGAGTGTATTTTTAAAGGCAGTCTATGGCTATTGTACTATGAATACTACTTTTAAAGATTTTAAATTGTTAAAACTGTATAGGATGCCTAACAGAAGTTGACTGACATCACTTCCTATCTACAGGATAAAATTTGGGCCTCTCCAAGTGGAGGCAAGCGCAGGGTGGAGGCAATACTGGCAGAGGCAAGCTGCATCTGCCAAGGGAGGCGAGGGAGGAGGCCTGACCTCTGTCTAACCTTGGAAAAAGGTACTCTACACAAACTTATACCATTAGAATATAATAAATTGCCAAACAGTATTCAAGCTACTGGTGTGCCACATAGTGTTTGGCTTTATTTTGAAACAGAGTATACTTTGTTATATTTAACTGATTTGAAGATCTCTGCTCATCAGGAATAGATGTTTACTAACCACCATCTCATTCTTGTAGTACACCTTAACAGTATTAGCTATACATAGTTCACTTCTTAGTTTTACCATAGTGCTAGAAAAGGCTGATACTATCTTTACACTGGATGGGGAAGTAGGAGTCAAATGCCCCAATTGTTGTATGTAATAATTCATGAATAAGGATGTTGATTAGGGATTATTTACATGTGATAAATGTAAAACTAACATTTAATTACTCCTAGAAATAAATACATTTTATAATAAATTGGATATACTTGAAAAAAGTCAATTAGCTATGGCTGCGAGGTTAAAAGAAATCAACACCTGTCCCCAATCTGGATTGTATATCTCGCCCCCCGTAACATCTATTAATATTAATTCTAGTAATCACCCCTAAATGGTATACTGTGTATAGGGCTCACCTCAAGTGGGTGCCTACCAAAATGGTGACCCACTTGCAGCGACTGCCCCGACAGTGAGGTGTAGGGAGGTGACGGATGGGAGGGTTCATAACACGACATTACTGGGATATTGCACATGTATGCGCTGGGTGGGAGTGAGCATGCTGAGCGAGGGGTGGAGGGTTTGTGAGGGGTGGTGCTGTGGGTTGCTGTCAAGCTGGCGTCATGGCATGATGGGGTGGGTGCTGGCCTGGGGTGACGGGGATGCAGAGTTCGGGACCGTGCGCTGGTGCTTTTTGTTGCGCCCAGCACAGGACAGGGATTTTATTTATTTTTTACACAGAATGCCCCCCCTGACATGCACCTCCCTGGAGTTGAGAATCTTAATGGGGGGATATGTGCATTAAAGCAAAATGCCATATTTTTGCATCGCTTTTACTGGCGCTGCAGTTGCACATCACTGAAATTGAATTTTGGCAATGTGGATTCATGATAAGGACAAACGCCATTTGGCAATCGCCCTTGTCACATGAAACCCCCCTAAACCCATTCTAATCATAGCTCACAGTGTGTTCCTGAGTTACCCCCTACCTCTATTCAGAATCCCACAAATTTACTGCCTAATTCTAACTTCACTCCGGATAGCCACACTAGAAAAAGGGATAGGAAAGCGGTTGAGAAAGAAGGGGATGTGCCTGAAACTGAATGGGCAGCTGTTGAGACCAAGCGCATCTTTAAAAAGGTTAGAAAGGCTCAAGTGTTTCAGATCCCAGTTAGTAATCAGTTTCTTCCACTGATTAATAATGATATTGGTGATGAGCACACACCAACACTACCCCCAAGCGAAACTCAAGTTCTGACTGAGGGTAGGTCCCTCATAGTTGAAACTGAGTCATTTGTAGATAAGGGCTCACCCATGCCCCAAGAACCTCATACACTAAGACAAGGGAATAGTGGATTAGATGCCCAGCTGCACAAATCTGCTGTGCCACTATCAGCGCATGAAGGTGAGGTATCCCCAAAGGACCCTGCAGAAAGAGAAAATAATACACTTTCTGTTCTAAACTCCGCTCAAAGCATGCAGTCCTCCACCATCACAAAGTCAATCTCCCTCTCCCATCCCAGCAGGAGCTAGTAACAAAAATGACTGCCTGTTCTGGGTTATGCTGATGTGGTCTATTGCACTGCCTCTACCTCATTCCTCTCTAGACTGGATACTCTCCTTAATTCTTTCTGCCGTTTTGCTACTTTTGCCCCTCCCCTCACTCACCACTGTCTTCTTTATTCTGCTCTTTCCCTAGCCCCACTACCTCACAGAAGGATGGCTCACTGCACCTCTCTCATTGCCAAGTTCTGGTTTGGGATGCCCCCCAACCTCTCCTCCCACCTCGCTCAAGCAAACCTTTCAACATACTCCCTTCACAACAGAGACCCATGTACTTTCACTATTCATCATCCCTGTTCTGCTTCTGGCCAGTTTGCTTTCTCCTATCATCTTCCACTTCTCTTTAACAAGCTGCCTTCTGACCTTCACTTATCCCCATCTATCTTTTCTTTTAAAAGACTCCTCAGACTTCTCCCAACCCAACAGTGTTTTCAATGTTCATCAATCTCCCATGCAATCTGAGCTGCCCTTCTCAAGTATATACAAATTTCACTTGACTCCTCTAAATGACTCCCCTTGCACTGATACTGGTTAGAGAAATCCTCCCAAAGTGGGTTACAGTTGACCTGTATGTTCCTTGTGATCCGTGTCCATTTTGTGCTGTTCCTTTTGCTTAAATCATGTATTGTTGCTTTTTTACTTTCCTAAATGTTGTTTTTGACATACTGTGCAAGCACTTCAAATTAGTTTTCCCATATCTGTAGATCTCACTTACTGTTTATGTATCTGAATATTTTGTACTCTTGTTTTACCATGTATGCTCCCTTTCCCTGGATCACACCTGGAAACAAGCCTTGGCTCAATGTGCCTTTCCTGGTTACCAAATTTCAAATAAAAATAAAAATAGCACAAAGGAAGGCCATGTGCCCATAATACAAACAACTAGCCCACCACTTGGAGAGGATGAAACTAATATAGTTCAATCACCTGAGAGCAAGATAAATATGGAAGTTAATACAAGCATTAGAGATAATGTAATCACTCCTATCAGGCAAGTTTATGTTCTAGGCAATTCTATTATCAAACATATTGATAAAATTGCATGTAACGATAAGGGAAATCGCACCTGTAGTTGCTTCAGAGGGGCTAGGACAGCAGACGTGAGTAAAATGGTAAATAACATTCTGAGCAATGCTGGTGAAAACCATGTGGCAATAATTCATATTGGTACTAACAATGTACATAAATCAAGTCTTGAACAGATCAAATAGGATTCTATCACCTTAAGTGAACTTCTCATAAAAAAGGTCAAGATTTACTTCTCTGAATCTTACCAGTTCCCAGAGCAAGCCCCTTCAATGCAACAAAATAAAGAGGATTAAGAGGATTAATGAATGGCTTCAAAATTGGACATTGCAAAAGGGTTATGTGTGCATAACTCACCGGGAAAAATTGAGCCTAATCCCAACTATATAGCTGGGATGGCCTTCATCTAAGCAGGAGTGGGAACGCCATTTTGGGAAGAAAATTCAATAACATTATATCAAGCACTTTAAACTAACAGCTGGGGAGAGAGATGGGAACACATATAAGTCGACAAGATAAAGGCACTGTTAAGACCAAAGTATTGGAACAGTGTAAACTGGTAATGACAAATGCTAGTAGCCTTACTCAACTAAAAAGATCAGCGCTTGAATCAGTTCTAATCTATGATCAAAACAGATACCATATTCATTACAGAAATCTGATGGGATGACTGCTGCCTTTGGAATAAAGAAATATCCAATTACAAACTTCACTATAAGAACAGACATGGCAGGAAAGGTGTGTGTGTGTATGTCTGTATATAAAACAATGACATTTCATCCCACCAAAGTCAGATTCTTGAAGAACAAAAGGAATCTCTTTAAAGTCTTTGGATAAAAATACAGTTTAGTGGTAGGCACAAGATAATACTAGCTGTCTGTTATAGGCCCCTGTCAGCTAGCAAAGAGTATTTGTGTAACTCCTTTGTTACCCGGGGTTACTAGAATCCCAGTAAGACCTAGTGGTAGGCAGGGAAGGCAGCTTGTAAAACTCCAGTTAAATGGGTTTCACACTATCTCACTCTGTCCTCAGTCACAGCTGAGACTTGAGAGATGGCATCACTATAGAACTGTCGCAGCTGCATGAGCCACATTTGGAATCTTCAGCTCAGAGAGTGAAGTTTAGAACTTTGGGAAATTCAAAGGGAGTCTTCAGTTTGTCCTTAAGCAAACAGTGAGTAAATCAGTGAGTTGTCTGTTTGCCTCCACACAGAAGGAACTGTTCCTGTATTTTACCTTTTTAAAGTGGTGGAGACCGCTCCCCCGGTCTCAGTGCCCCTCTCCCTCTGGGGAGGGGGAAGAAAGTTCTCTGTGGGTTCCAGGGGAAATCCCCTTCTCCCACCCTGGGAAGAAAGCTGCCTGATTTAAGTTTCAGTCTGTTCATGTATAACAGCAAAGGTTACAGTACTTCACCTGTGGGGCACCTGCAACGAATGGGTGAGTGTTTGGCTCCATTGGAAGGGGCAAACATCTTCTTTTCTTCAGTTGGATTTCAAGTATTGGGGACTGCTATTTGGAAGGACTATGTCAACTAAGACAAACAAATAGAGCAGTCAACTGTTTAAAGTTTTAAATGGATTTAAAGTTCGCTGTAGAGGGGGTGCTTCAGGTCATCCACCGCTCAATCTACATTTGAAAGTCTAAAGTTCTGTGTGTCCAGAGAAATGGCTGGGTATGGGCTGTGGGAGCTGGAGGTGGGAAAACCCCCCATCTTTAGTAACCAGGTCCACCTCTACGGATTTCTTCTGTGTTTTTGCTACTTGCCTCATGCGCTTGGCCAGTGATGGGGTGGGTACCCAGACGTGGGTCGCAACTTGAAAATCTCTATAGGAGTCACAGACTCTAAGTGGTGTGGGGAGCCACAGGATGGGAAAATTACTCCTTGTTGGATGGGAGTCTCCTTGTTTGATGGGAGTTCGATTGGAAGTACGAAAACAAAATCTCTCTAGGAGTCGCAGACTTCAAGTGGTGTGGGGAGCCACAGTTTGGGAGCCTCCTTGTTTGATGGGATGTCTTTCCAAGTAAAGTTTGGGTTCATTCGCCAAGTGGACCGTCAGTCGAGTGGCCAGCAGGGGAGCCAGGCCAGTCGGGCTATGTATCCAATGCACATGCAAAGTCCGGGCTGAGTGCCTGGTGGGTCCAAAGCCAGACATCTGTAGTAATGTGTTCATTCCTCAAATGGACCGCTGTGTTTGACCTCTAATCTGCATTACAGTAATGTAGCCCTTTGGGGGACCATGCAGTGCTTTGTTTATGTTCAGTGAGTTAATAAATAAAGCCACACTGGAAAATCCCAATTCTGGTTCTGGACATTGCAGTTATTGCTTCCTGTAGTTGGATTTACTTGGGTGCCCCTGTGCAGAGTAGCCAAACCTAGATCTCTTGTACCAGGTAATCTCATCCTTCCCCAAACCCGTAGATACATATGTATACCCATGTTACAAAAATGGAGACATATGGTTACAAATATGGAGGCACCGCTGGGATTTGTTTGGGAAGGAAGGTGCTTGGGCAAGTAGGCTAGCGTTTTGGCTATCTGGCAGTCGGTAGCCCCAAAAAGTTGAAGCAATTTCCCTAGTGTGTGCTGTGTGCTGTGAATCTTGTGCTGCTGTTTAAAAAATGCCAACTGTTTACCAAGGAGCTGTAAAGCCAAAGTGGGTGTCCTTGTCCTCCATCAACATAGTTTACAGCGTTTGTCAGTTTTAAAATAAAGTTCTGTGAAGGAAAGTGTGGAAAACTAGGGGTAGCAACAGAGAAATTATGCCCTGGATGTTGGAAATGCTTTCTGTGCAATACTAGAGACTGCAGAGTTAATGGCAATGTTACATGGTTGAAATGGGCTCCCGCCGTGGAGTCAGTTGAAAAAAAAGTGCATCTTTTTAGTTTAAATTTGCCTGCTCGATGATCGCCGTGAGGAGAGGAGCCCTTGTAAGGAAGAAGAGGCTCATTTGCATGGTGTCGTGTGGTTGGTCAGTTTGCCATTAGTCCCGCCCCTCAGCCAGCTCTTCAGAGTCTGCTTCAGCATTCGAGAGGGAGACAGAGAGTAGTGCGTGTACTGGCAGTGGAGGAGCGTTCGTGAAGTGTTCAAAGCGCTGTAAACAGTAAAAAGTGACTTTCCAGTTAAAAATTGGGCTCAACCCACTTATCGATCATGGGATCAGTGAATTGTGTGGTTAATACTACGATCGCAGAGACTGCCCGCCCGTTTGCAATCTGAGGCCTTCAAAAATCTGGCTGCAGGCCGTTTTACCCCATCGCAGCAATCTGCTACAATAACAGTGAGTAAACGAATTAAAACTGCTCAAATCAGTGATTTTCAGATAATGCCATATAAAATGTGTGTGCAGCTGTATAGTCGCTTTGCAAGTAGCGATTGTGTGATGTCCTGCTGGCAAGTGCAAGTCTGTAAAGCCATTAAATGTGTGCATAGCAATGAAAGTAGCCTCAGTTTAAAGTTTGCAGCCAGAAAGAGACTGTGGGTTGTAAAATAAGTGCAACACTAGTAAAAGCAGGCAATCCTGTGCTGAAACCTGAAGTTTTAAAAGGGACTGTAATTAAATGAATGTTGCCAGCATGTGAAAAGTCCAAGGAAAATCCTGTAAATGTGTGAACAGCCAGAACAGAGCAAGTTGTGCAGTTTGAAGTAAAAGTTATTAGTAGCTGATGTAAATCGGGTGCATGTGGCTTGACCAGAGTCTGAATGTTGATGCACAGGAGTGCTGCGTCGCCATTACAGGGTGGGGTAGTAAAAAATACAGCAGCAGAGGAGCCATTTTAAAGCTACAGAGTGTGTTCATTTAAAGTGGGACTTTCAGTTACAGTGAACTTTTGTTTGTTTTCTGCAGTTATGGCCTCAGGACCAGCTCGTTACCTGGATCATGCCGGTTGCAGTAACAGCAGCAGTAAATAGATTGAGAGATATTGAAAATTGGTTATAGAGGGCAACCCTCCTGATGTGGCAATTCCTAATTATCCAGCGCGTGTATGCCAGATGTGTTTGAGTGCTGGAAGGGATGTCTTCATGATTCCTCACTGTGCTGGATGTCTACAAAAATATGGCTTGTATAAAGTGCCTCAAATTCGTTTGGCTCCCACATGGACACAACTTCAAGAATCTGCAGTTGGCAGCACACAGCATCAGGCGGAGCCTGTGGAGAAAGGTCCCTCGGGGGAGTGTGGCACAAAGAGAGTGCAGAATTAGAAACTGAATCTGAAATTGAAGCATTGGATGCTGGATCTCAGAAGGCAAGTTCAGATAAAGCATCAATAGTCCCCTGGGTGGGGGGGCCTAGCCCAAGTCTCGAAGGTGAAGATGAGATGCGGGAGGCCTTTGAATGGGAGGTGTCGACCTCCGCTCCCAGTGATGAATGGATAGTCTCAGGGGTGAGAACTACTGCTCACTCCTGGGCTCAGATCCTCAGTGAAGAGGAAGATGAGGGGGAACCTATGTGGCCTTGTAAGAAAGGAACAGGTACACAGCCTCAAGATCTTGCCTTGGAGGAATGTGTTCAAGAAGGTGGTGATGCCACTGCCCTGGCTTTACAAGAAGAAGAAGAAGTCAGGGATCCGTTTTTAATTTCTTTGAGGATGCGAAGCTGGCAGAACCAGGACTGGCCACCCCCAAGCCAGGCCAGCGGTCTCAGATTGACCAAAGCAAGTAAAGAGGAGAGACTGGTTCGTAGAAAGGCCAATGAAATCTTTGATGTGACCTTTCCTACCTTTCCTCGGAGAGTCTGGGAGGAGATTGAGAACTGCAGGAAATCCTGGATCTGGGATGACGCAATGAAACATGTGCATCCTGGGGTTAACCAGCATGTAAAGAATAGACTGTTCCACGAAAAGTATACACAGTGGAAGAGAGGCAGGACACTGTTTATGGACAGAGTGAGAATAGTGGACAGAGAGGGACGCAAAGTCTCCCACTGTGTGAATTATGTGCGTCCAGATGGAGTAATAATTCAAGCCTCTGACCCTCTCTACTATTGGCCTCAGTGCAAGGACCTCCCAGTAATTAAGCCCGTGCCTACAAAATGGAGAGCCGAGCAGTGGTAGTCAATACTGCCACATCTAGACTGTGAAGTGCCCTTATTGAACTGCCAATATGAATAAACAAGAAATCTGGTGCCCCATATTCTTCAGTCTACAGTGTACAGCAACCATCTACTGGTACCACCAGATGACTTCAGATCCAGAGAGGACACCAGCCCAGCTGTTTTCCTGTTCATCGCCTGGTAATCGGATGACGCCCGACCAGCTGTTTCTCTTTTTGTTCCTGTTCTAAGGTTCCTTCTCCAGTTATGACATCAGCCCAGCTGTTTCCAGATGTGCACTCCTGTGGGTTCCCGGAAGATGTCCGCCCAGCTGTATCAGAAGAAATGCTGCCAGGGAGAGTCTTCGGAAGGGACCAGGTTTGTGAATTCCGAATACTTCAAGAGGCTGGTAAGTCCACAAAACCCTTTTATTCTATCTTTATGACATTGCAATACACACCCTACACTACAGACTTCAAACAGTGTGTGAACTGTCCACAAAGACTCTCCCCTTCGGGATTATTGCCTTAAAGAACTATGCTTCACAGGGCTCCGGCCCAGGAGAGACTCTTTAATGGACTGGCCTTCGGGTCTTGTAGTCACTAGTGGGACATTTAGGGCATTCCATCCCCCCCAAAGGTGTATTGCTACCAATGTCATTGTACTTTAATGTAAATACTGTTTTCAACCTTTTTCTAAAAAAAAAAAATTTTTCTTTTTTGGGCTTGTTCAGTGCTTTTTCTGTGTGGTAAGGGTTGCTGTTGTTGTTATTGTTGTTGTTTAGATAGACTGTACATGCAGATTAGGATGCGTTTTTTTGTTTGTTTTTGTCTTTTCTTACAGGTGTTCCTGGAAGACAGAAGAGAAGACAAGAAGAGGAGGAAGGGCTCATCGGAGTCTCTCGTCAGTGCTTATGGTGTAGAATTTAAATGTACTGTGTTATTATTGCTAATGGTTGTAGTTGCAGGCTGCCCAAGGTCGGGGAGGTCCCCGGGTTTTGTTTTTGTTTGAGATGTTATGTTAGAGACAGATAGGTTTCCCCTAGAGGGTTAGGGGGGATGGACAGGCTGTGGCCCTGACCTGCAGTAGGGGCCGCAGTGCTGATCTATCAGGGCTATGCTCTGGATGGTTCTACCAGAGCCACTAGGTGTCCATAGTAAGTGGATAGAGTAGAGGCTGATATGTCAGCTATAGGTCTCTAGGCCCTTAGTGTTGCCTACCTGTGCTCACACATGGTAGGAAGGGGCCTGATCACCCCCCTCCGCAGGTAGCACATAGGGTGGGATGTCCTAAGACAGGGTGCATAATGACTGGGGACAGTCATTTTCCTGGTCAAGGGTGAGTGTAACCCCTTTGTTACCCGGGTTTACTAGAATCCCAGTAAGACCTAGTGGTAGGCAGGGAAGGCAGCTTGTGAAACTCCAGTTAAATGGGTTTCACACTGTCTCACTCTGTCCTCAGTCACAGCTGAGACTTGAGAGATGACATCATTATAGAACTGTCGCAGCTGCATAAGCCACATTTGGAATCTTCAGCTCAGAGAGTGGAGTTTAGAACTTTGGGAAATTCAAAGGGAGTCTTCAGTTTGTCCTTAAGCAAACAGTGAGGAAATCAGTGAGTTGTCTGTTTGCCTCCACACAGAAGGAACTGTTCCTGTATTTTACCTTTTTAAAGTGGTGGAGACCACTCCCCCGGTCTCAGTGCCCCCCTCCCTCCGGGGGGGGAAGAAAGTTCTCTGTGAGTTCTAGGGGCAATCCTCTTCTCCCACCCTGGGAAGAAAGCTGCCTGATTTAAGTTTCAGTCTGTTCATGTATAACAGCAAAGGTTACAGTACTTCGCCTGTGGGGCACCTGCAACGAATGGGTGAGTGTTTGGCTCCATTGGAAGGGGCAAACATCTTCTTTTCTTCAGTTGGATTTCAAGTATTGGGAACTGCTATTTGGGAGGACTATGTCAACTAAGACAAACAAATAGAGCAGTCAACTGTTTAAAGTTTTAAATGGATTTAAAGTTCGCTGTAGAGGGGGTGCTTCAGGTCATCCACCGTTCGTAGAGGGGGTGCTTCAGGTCATCCACCGTTCAATCTACATTTGAAAGTCTAAAGTTCTGTGTGTCCAGAGAAATGGCCAGGTATGGGCTGTGGGAGCTGGAGGTGGGAAAACCCCCCATCTTTAGTAACCAGGTCCACCTCACGGATTTCTTCTGTGTTTTGTACTTGCCTCATGCGCTTGGCCAGTGATGGGGTGGGTACTCAGACATGGGTCGCAATCTGAAAATCTCTAGGAGTCACAGACTCTAAGTGGTGTGGGAGCCACAGGATGGGAAAATTACTCCTTGTTGGATGGGAGTCTCCTTGTTTGATGGGAGTTTGATTGGAAGTACGAAACAAAATCTCTCTAGGAGTCGCAGACTTCAAGTGGTGTGGGGAGCCACAGTTTGGGAGCCTCCTTGTTTGATGGGATGTCTTTCCAAGTAAAGTTTGGGTTCATTCGCCAAGTGGACCATCAGTCGAGTGGCCAGCAGGGGAGCCGGGCCAGTCGGGCTATGTATCCAATGCACATGCAAAGTCCGGGCTGAGTGCCTGGTGAGTCCAAAGCCAGACATCTGTAGTAATGTGTTCATTCCTCAAATGGACCGCTGTGTTTGACTTCTAATCTGCATTACAGTAACGTAGCCCTTTGGGGGACCATGCAGTGCTTTGTTTATGTTCAGTGAGTTAATAAATAAAGCCACACTGGAAAATCCCAAATTCTGGTTCTGGACATTACAGTTATTGCTTCCTGTAGTTGGATTTACTTGGGTGCCCCTGTGCAGAGTAGCCAAACCTAGGTCTCTTGTGCCAGGTAACCTCATCCTTCCCCGAACCCGTAGATACACATGTATACCCATGTTACAAAAATGGAGACATATGGTTACATTTGGAAAATCTTATACAAGAACTTACTACAGTTTCCAACCTTGGGGACACAATAATACTTGGCGATTTTAACCTTCCTGGCATTAATTGGGAAACCCCTTTCGGGTACGAATGGAATTGAAAGACAATTTGTGGATTCCATAATAAGTAGTGGACTAGAACAACTCATCCACAAACCCACTAGGGACACCAGTATACTGGACCCACTCTTCACCAGTATGGAGCCTGATCTGCCTGACATCTCAGTTCTGTCCCCGCTGGGCAACAGCAATCACAATAAGATAACATGTACCTTGGCAGTCTCAAGGTCGACATTTGTCAGTGATATAGTTATCAGAGACTACAAAAGGGCCAACTTCGAAGGTATCAGGGCAAACCTTTCAAACATTAACTGGGACTTGGACATGGCTCACCGTTCCGTGCAGGAATCATGGAAATTGATACAGGGGACTATCTCAAAACTAGAAGAGAATAATGTACCTATACCAAAAAATACAATAGGGGCAAACTACCACCTTGGCTAACCAGTACCATTAAGAAACAAATGATAGTCAGAGAAAAAGCATTTCACAAATTAAAAACTCATCCAACAGAAACAAACACACAGAGTTATAGGAATGAACAAAGAACACTTAAATCAATGATAAAATAAAATTAAACTTGAATTTAAAATTTTGCATACTAAGAACAATAATAAATTCATTTTTGCCTACATCCATAATAAGAAAAATACTGTTAGAAATACAGGCCCATTTGTGCACAATGGCAATGAAATTGACAATGACTTGGAAGAAGCAGATTTGTTTAACTCCTATTTTTGTTCAGTTTTTACAGAAAAAAGCATACCGAATAACAAACTTCAACAGCACCTTGCTAACAAATACACAATATGAAAATCAGATCCACATGGCTATCAGTGAAATTATAATGAACACCAGCCCTGACCCAGAAAATGTACATCCCAGGTCTCTGAAAGAAATGGGAAATGTCATAGCTAAACCTCTGTCAATTCTTTTCTTTTTTCGCTCTCTTTTTTTACCTCCTTGGCTGCCTGGTCTGCTCCCCGTGTCAACACATCTTCTGCTGGGAAGTTTCAGCCGCCATCCGCCTCTACCATATCTGCTCAGCACTGAACTCCTGTTGCTTACCTCCCACAGCAGGGCCGTAGGGAGTCCCAACCCCCCTATGGAACTCAGATCCAGATAGATGCCACACTTCCACAGTGCAGCTACCTGATGGCTATCAACCTGCACGATACACGCGCCATCCCTTTTTCAGTTAGAACTACCCCCAGAGCCAAGAACGTGTGGTGACATCAACGGATGGGAGCGCACAGGTATCTGAACGTGCTTCCTCCAGACGTCTGCCCCCAGCTTCACCGCTTCTTAGAGAGTGGAGCCTGTTTGTCCCCCAGCCTCCACCAGGAGGCAATCATGCACTGACTGTAGGTGCACCCCCTTCCTAGAGATGAAGAGCAGTCCCACAGATGCTTGACCCACCTCTTACCCTGCTGACCCCTGACAATCCACGCTCGTTACCGAACGAGGGTCACCAGCATGGCACAAGCTGCGGCAATCAGCGCCTCAGCCCTCAGTGCCACCGAGTTGGCCAATTCTTTCAATAAATCACCAGAAGAGGGGGTTGTGCCAGATGACTTGTGTCAAGTGGTTGTGCCCATTTACAAAAAGGGTATTAGGAGCTTGGTAGGTAACTACATGCCCATAAGCCTTACCTCATTATGTAGTAAATTAATGGAAAAATAAATAACGTTCTCTAAACAGAAATATGCAACATGAGCCTAACTGACAAGAATGAACATAGGATTAGGAGGGATCACTCATGCATGACTAACCTGATATCTTTTTATGACAAAATAAGTCACTGTTTAGACATGGGTATTCCAGCAGATGTGGTGCTGCTTGACTTTAGGAAGGCATTCGACACTGCCCCCCATGGTATACTAATTGAGAAAATGATAGCCATGGGATTTAGTCTATGCTTGGTTAGATGGGTAGAAAACTGGCTCATGCAACATACTGTACCTAGTGTGTGAGAGTTAATGGGAACCTCTCTGGGGAGGGAGGTGTTAACAGCAGGGTCTCCCAGGGCTCATTCTTGGGCCCGACTTTGGTATATTTATTAGTGACATCCATGTTAATCATAGAATTTTTTTGTCCAGATTTGCAGATAATACTAAACTGGGTAGAGAGGTAGATTCCATAACAAAATATAGAATGGTAGTGGAGGAACTCAAAACCATAGAGGATTGGGCAATACAAAACAAAAGGGCCCGGGATATTCAAAGCTTTGCACCTCGCACAAACAGTTTGCACTGGGTTAGCGCCAGACCACAATATTCAAAACTGGAAATAGCGCCAGTGCAACACGTTAGTACCGGCGCAAAAAGATAATGTATGCATGGGGCAAAGTGAGGGGCGGGACCATGCATACAGGTGCAGTGCAATATTAAAACATTTAGCGTGGCACAAGGCACGTTAATGCAACACTCAGCACGGTGATAGTTACCACCTATGAAAAGATAGCTTTATGTCTGAGCAAACCCAGGAAGAGAGGCGTGGACACAGCAGCACAGTTGTGCAAGGTTGTGCAATGTCACTATTGCACAGCACTAACCAACAGTACATAGCACAGAAGAAACAGGGGGAAGTCTGGTAACACGGATGCTATGCACACCCTCGATGTGTGGTGCTCAGAGAGAAACCCCTCGGGTATAGCTCTTGGGGTTTCCAAGACATCATACACCTCAGATCTGCATAACACCTAGGTTAACCACACGTCCCCATGCATTATTTGTTCTGTAATATGAGGTACTGTATTGTAATAGGTACTTAATATGACATTTGTGTATTGCATTCCATTGTGCATTGCATGTCTGTATTAGACACTGTTGCATTGTAGCCACACATTTGATATCTCCGGGTCATTCCTGACACTGGGCTGTGGCCCAGTGTGCCCACCTGGTGGACATGGTGAGACAGAACAATGTACAGAAAACATACATGGCTAAGACATGCTGCACACAGATGGCATCACTCGTGTCACCAGCATCTGGCACTGGTCCTAACCCTGCCAGGCATTAGTGGTTTCCCCAGCACCCAGTGGACACCATGGCATTGCAGCCATGCAGCACACACCTCCATGTCCCCCACTGGTGTACACCAACATGATCCAGTGGACACATGCTGCACTGGGATAATAGAGAGTGTACATGTGGCCAGGCTGCTCAACAGAGAGGGTACTGCCACACAGCAGTGGCCATCCACACAGTGCAAACAGTCACTGACTGTAATGACCTTGACAGCAGTGTGCCAGTATGCTGCTATAGAAACATAGAAACATAGAATTTGATGGCAGATAAGGACCGCTTGGCCCACCTAGTCTGCCCATTTTCCTACCTAACAGATAAGCTGCAGATCCTAGTTAACCAACAGCTTACTTCCTCCTACCCCCCACTAGGACTGCCTTATGCCTGTCCCATGCATTCTTGAAGTCCCCCACTGTTCTTGACTCCACGACCTCCTCAGGGAGGCTGTTCCATGCATCCATAACCATCTCAGTGAAAAAATACTTCCTCACATTACCTCTAAGCCATCCCCCCTCTATCTTCAAATTGTGCCCTCTTGTTCTTGCACATCTCTTTTTCTGGAAGATGCTACCCTCTGGACTTTGTTAATTCCCTTGAGGTACTTGAAAGTTTCTATCATGTCACCTCTCCCTTCTTTCCTCAAGGGTATACATATTAAACTCCTTTAGTCTTTCTTCGGATGTCTTCTGGTGCAGACCCTGCATCATTTTGGTTGCCCTCCTCTGGACAGCCTCCACTCTGCCTATGTCTTTGTGGAGATGGGGTCTCCAGAACTGCACACAGTACTCCAGATGGGGTCTCACAAACTGTCTGTACAGAGGGATAACAACTTCCTGTTTTCTACTGTTGATGCCTCTTCCTATGCATCCCAGTATCCCACAGACTTCCTTACTGCCTTCTCACATTGCTTGCCCACCTTTAGGTCATCTGATATAATTACCCCCAGTTCCCTTTCTATTTTTACTGTTGTCGGTATCTCACCCCACATTGTGTACGCTTCCCCTGGGTTTCTGTTTCCCATGTGCATTACCTTGCACTTCTTTGCATTGAATCTGAGCTGCTATACATTTGACCATTCCTCCAACCTTGCCAAGTCCCTTCTCATCCTTTCCACTCCATCTTGTGTATCAACCCTGTTGCAGATCTTTGTGTCATCTGCAAAGAGACATACTTTTCCTTCCAGTTCCTCTGCAATGTCACTTATAAAGACATTAAAAAAGGACCGGTCCCAGTACTGAACCCTGCGGTACCCCACTAGTAACCCTCCTTTCTTCACTGTGTACTCCATTTACTACTACCCTTTGCGTCCTGTTGTCTAGCCCATTTTGTATCCAGGCTACCACCTTGGGACCCACTCCAAGGCTGGCTATCTTGTATATTAATCTTTTGTGTGGGACTGTATCAAAAGCCTTGCTAAAATCTAGGTAGGCCATGTCCACAGCCCCTCCCTGGTCTACTACTTTGGTCACCCAGTCAAAGAAATCTATTAGATTAGTCTGACACGACCTTGCGATCGTGAATCCATGCTGCCTTGGGTTCTGTGCCCCACTGGCCTCTAGGTACTCAACAATTCTTTCCTTCAGAAGTGATTCCATCATTTTCCCCTACCACTGAGGTCAAACTAACTGGTCTGTAGTTTCCTGCCTCTGTCCTGCTCCCACTTTTATGAAGAGGAATCACATCTGCCCTTCTCTAGTCCTCGGGTACCACCCCATTCTCCCATGATTTGTTAAAGAGAGTAGTCAGCGGTGTCACTAGTTCTACCCTTAGTTCTTTTAGAATTCTTGGGTGAATCCCATCAGGCCCCATTGCTTTGTCCACCTTCAATTTTATTAGTTCTTTCAGAACCCTTTCTTCTGTAAATGGACTGGTATTGACCCCGCCTTCAGAGTGTTTCTCTTGTTTGGTTTAGGTAACTCCTCTCTTCCTTTGTGAATACTGAGCAGAAATATTCGTTCAGTATCCCTGCTTTTCACTGTCACCTCTACCCACATTCCTCCCTTTATTAAGCTTCGTATCCCTCCTTTGTCTTTCTTCGCTCCCTAATGTACCTATAAAAGGTCTTATCCCTTCTTAACAGAATTGGCTATCCTTTCCTCGGTTTGGGCCTTTGCTATTCTGACTGCCTTCCCAGCCTCTTTCTGCTTTAACTGATAAAGTTCTCTGTCCTGCTCCTTCTGTGTTTCCTTATATTTCCTGAATGCTGTCCTTTTCCTTAACCTTCCTGCCACCTCTTTGAGAACCATAGTGTTTTTTTCCTTCGTTGTGTTTTATTGATTTGCTTTACACAAAGGCTTGTTGCCTCTGTGATGGCTGTTTTGATCACTCCCCATTGTTCCTCCACCCTTCCTTCTTGCCTGTTTGCTAGTGCTTTTCTGAGGCACTCTCTCATTTTCCCAAAGTCAGCCCTCCTAAAGTCCAGTACTCTTGCTTTTGTATGGCTTGATTGTATGGCTGTGTTATCATGAACCACTCTGTTTGGTGGTCGCTTGTTCCCAGATGGCTACCCACTTCTAAATCTGAGATTCTTTCTCCATCCCCATTTGAGAGTACCAGGTCTAAGATTGCTCCCTCCCAAGTGGGTTCCAATACTAGCTGTCTGAGGCATGCCCCCTGTAGGGCATCAAGAATGACCCTGCTCTTGGATGTGCCTGCAGCAAAGGTGCTCCAGTTAACATCTGGCATATTCAGGTCCCCCATCAACAATATCTCATCTTTTTCTGACATTCTAAGAAAGCCTTCTATCATTTCCTTGTCCATTCCCTCCCCCTGAGATGGGGTTCTGTATACAACCCCCCTGCGGATTGTGGTGTCATTTCCTGTCTCCAGGGTGACCCAAAGTGCCTCATCTGCTCCCTGTTTACTCTTTAGTTCTGTTGCTTTGATCCATTCTTTTACATAGAGAGCTACTCCTCCTCCTGTTTTACCCTCCCTGTCCCTCCTGTAGATTGTGTATCCTGGTATGTTGACATCCCAGTCATGGTTCTCTGTGTACCATGTTTCTGTGACTGCCACAATATCCAGGCAACCCTCTTCCATCAAGGCCACTAGTTCAGGGAGCTTGTTACACAGATTACGGGCATTGGTACTCATCACCCTCCACTTTTTGATAGCCTTACCCTTTTAGCCCCATTTCTGTCCTTACTGCCTTTGCCTTTTTACATTTAAATCTGTTCTACTCCTAATAACTTCTGTACCTTGGTGTTTACCTCTCACTAATCACCATGTTTTGTGGGGAGGCTCGGATTTCCTGCTCCTTTCAGTGCCTCCCCTTGGCTAGTTTAAATGCTTGCCAATGAAGCATTTAAACCTCTCACCTAGGACCCTGGTTCCCTGGATAGATGCAGACCATCGCACCAGTATAGGTCTGCATCCTCCAGGTGGCTCCCCAGTCCCCAATGAAGCCAAAACCCTGAGCTCCACACCAGTTTTTCAACCACTCATTGAATTCCCTGGTGAGAAGTGCCCTAGCATCTCCCTTGCCATAGACAGGCAGCACCTCCGAGAAGGTTACCGTATGTGCTACTTGTCTAAGGCCCCTTCCCAACTCTACAGACTCCTCTTGCACTGCTCTGATCCCATTCCTAGCCAGGTCATTTGTCCCTAGGTGTGGCCTCCCAAGGGCACATACTCTACACCTGTCAAGGTTCCCCACAAACATGGACACCCATGTGTATGGTAGTGTGGGAATCCCATGCCACTGGTGCAGCACATGAGGGTCACAGGACAGTATGACTGTGGTGTCCACTGTTGGACCACACCATCCATCTGTGCATGTCACTGTGTAGATAGCACTGGTCACTGTTCCCTGATACACTGTAGGTACTGCAGTGTACCACACAGTATTGCCTACTATGGTACTGTACCATCTGATACATACAGTGGCAGGAACAACGATGTGCCAATGGCATGCAGCATGCAGCATGACCATCCATTCCTGTAGTGCTACTCCCCTGGGCCACATTAGTCTTTGCATCTGTGTCCAAATCAAGTCAAAAGCTATTGTTCTGTGAGCTGTGAGCACAGATGGACTGTGGCTACTGGCCTGTACTCCTAGTCGGACCTACAGGTGGAGCTGTGAGCACAGCCAGGAAAGTGCCTACCATCTTGTAATTCCAATCGGACCTCCAGGGGGAGCTGTGTGCACCATGTCATAGCGCTGGGCAATCCACATGCTAGGCAGGCTGTAATGAGATGCTAATGAGGCTGTTTGCCCTTGGATTGCCCGGGTAGGCTCATTTGCATAGACGTTTTTGAATATGGCAAACTTTAGGGCCGGGCAAATGGGATTGCACCAGGCAACCGTGCAGCACTGCGCAAACGTGTTAGCGCCGCACATGACTGTACTGTTCAGTTACATGGTTCTGCAGTATTTGGCCTGCATTATTGCTATGCACCACTTCACTGCAAGCACACATGTTGCCCACGTTGTTCAGCATTCACGTACTCCAGCTCTGTGTGCACCGGGCCACTGTTGCTGTTTGCACTGCTCTCAGTTGCTATATTCAGTGCTGTGTTACTTTCTGGGCTATATAGCACTGCACCTGTGGACCAGTTTGCCCAGCTTCATTAGCACAATATATTCAGCAGGTTTTGCACTGAAGGTATCCCTTTTGAATGTAGTGGGCTATTGGTTCCGGGCTAATTTAGCATGCAGAGCAATGCTATTTTAGCCCCGGGGCAAAGTTTTGAATATCTGGTCCAAGGTCTTTTAATCAAGGCAAGTGCTATGTTTTACATTTTGGTAAAAGCAATCTGCTTCATCCATACAAACTCAAGAATACTCCTCTCCAATCTATTCATAAGGAATAGGACCTGGCAATACTGATTGATGACAAACTCACATCAGTCGATCATTGCAAGAAAGTTGTGGCATCTGCCAATGGTCTAATAAAAGCCATCCAATGCACATTCATCTCAAGAAATGAACAATGCATTATTACACTGTACAGAACGTACATCAGATCTAACTTGGATTATAGCTCCCCCTTTTGGAGCCCCTACATACAGCGTGATATCAATCTGGTAGAGAGGGATCAGGGAAGGGGGACAAAAATGGTCCCCGTTTTAAAAATTATACATACCAAAACAGACTAACGAAAACCGGATTGTTCGATCTCTAAAGCCAGAGTATGAGGGGGAGACCTCTATTACTCTTTAAAATTATCAACTCCCAGGATCAAATGACACAAAGAGGGCTAAGTTTTTGCACCAAAACACCTAACCTTAGGTCCCATAAGAAACAACTTTATATTCCCAGGGTAAACACTAATAAAAGATTAATCTACTTCACTATCAGGTCAGCACATCTATGGAATCAAGTCACTAATGAGGCAGTTTACCAAACAACATTTTGGGGTTTTAAAAACAAGTTGGACGATTACATCAAAGCAAAGTTTTGCTTACAATAATACATCCACTGAGAGTGGGAGACAACCACAATGGGCAAAATGCCTTCTCTTGTCTTTATCACCTACTAATACCTAGTAGTTTTGATACTTTTCCTTTGATATTATTTGCAGTTTTACTTGTAAAATGTATTGAATTTGTGATGCCATGTTCATGCTGATCACACTGAATCTACCTCACAGCCTTAACCTCAGCAGCTTCCATCTTTCTAGGTCTTGTTTAATTTTAGCTAGTCAATACAAATGCAGCATGTGCTTCTGCATGGTATGGGTTGAAGCTAGACAACTGGAAGCCAAGACAGAGAACTCAGTGCTCCCTGTAGTTACAGTTGGTAGTTAAGCAAAAAAAAAAATTAATAGATAAAATAAAATGCAGAGCTATATTAAAGCATTACCAATATTAATTGGTGAAGATTCTGGTTATACACAATTAGAAAATGGCAACAATCAATTCTTAAACCTGAGTGGCTGAGACAGGCTCCAAGCTGGGCACTTATTTTTCAATAGATGCCCAGCTAAAAATAAAAGCCAGTCCAAGTGCCTCTTCACAGAGTAACACTATCCAATGTGCCATTTTCTAAGCGCAATAATACCCTCTGGGGTGGGCATTATTGGGAAATACTGGACCTTCCAGGGGTATAAGGCCCTCCACCTGTGGCGTCGGGCCTCATTACACCCCAGGCAGTCCGGTATTTCCCAACAATGCTCACCCTGTCGGGTATTATTGCTTACACAGAACATAATTTTAGTTAGTTCCTGGTCAAAGATTTGATATCCACCCAGTTGGTCATCAACTGTATGCTCAGATATTTTATTTCTTTTATGCACCAACAGAACCCCCAGTCAGCAAAGACTTGTTGGGAGCAATAAGTAGAAACTGGAAAGGTCTCGGACTTTGCCCAGTTAACCTTATATTCAAAAACCTGTGCAAACTTTGGAATGACATGTTGTAGTAACTTGCTATTTAATTTTTTTACTTTTTTTTACTTAACTCTAGCTGCACTAATAACAGTAGACTCTAATCAGCTAAGGTGACAGAGATGGGCTGGGGAAAGGAGATTAAAATTGTTGCCAGAACTGTTCTTGGTAGGTAATTTCAGTCTCTTTGTCCTATAATGACAGGGCCCCTGGTCAGTTAATGAGAGACCTTCAAAGAGCCCAAGGTCTTTCATGTCAGAAATATGTCCTGGCCATGGAGCCAACCCCTGCAGAGGTAGATATGGCTCAGAACAATGAGAGATATCCTGAGTCCACAGAATCCAAGGTTCCAGTTTTATGCCAGCTTTCCAGCAAGGGGAACCCCCAGGAAATAAAGTGTCAAATCCATGATGTCTGAGTGACATATCTGATGATGCAGCGTGGGTGGGGCTGGCAGCTGAAGGCTTTTAAGGTCTTTGCCAGGCCTTAGCACATCTGTTTGTGTTGGGGGCTTCATACTTAGTACCATCTACAAGTTGTAGTCTGCCACAACTCATGAAAGCTATCCTGTATGGAAAGTCTTTCTGCAGTGTTAGCTTTTAAGGAATAATAGGAAGGGTTTTTTTTCCATTTGTTTCTTCTGCTGTGTGTAATCCATTTCGTTTTAATGTCAGTAGTAACCCTGTAATTTCCATTGTCCTTGTATCATTGTGGTATCCTGTAGACTGTGTAAATATTGTTAAGTAGTACATATTATTTTTGTATACTTCATGCCTCTGTGTCTGAATCTTTTGGGGGTACTAGTTAACTGTTGGTATTGACAAATCTACAATCCATCTCTGAATAGGGAGAAGATGGCTACAGTTACCATATTCTAAAAGTAACATTTTTCTCAGGTGTGAATGACAGGGGAAGGCCATTTGCCCATACCCAAAGGAGCACTGCACTGTATGGACAGGGGCTCTGGTGGGATTCAGACTAGGAAAGTCCCCAGGTAAGAGACTCACTTCTGAGTGGTGGCAGCTACTGAGGTACCCTTATAAGTGTTGAGGGTTGAGAAACTTGGCAACCTGTTGCAGACTGCATCCTGGGTGCAGATGGGTTGTGACACATATAAAATCGTAGGTACTATGTGTTCTGTATCTGATACCACTAAAAATATGTCATCAGCATAATATGTAATGTTGTTGTCAGTCTGCTCAACTTGTATGCCTGCTATCTGCTCATGAGATCTAATTTGTAATGTGAGAGGGTCCAAGGCCATGACAAAAAATGAGTTGGGAAAGATGTGTTTAGGAGAAGCTTATGCACAAACTTTTCATTAAATTTATCGAAACGTGCCTAGACTGCAGCAAGTGACACTTACTGCAAACTGTGTAATTTGGGGAGGTAATAACCATGCTGAAACCATGCCTGGTGATGACCTTGGAGAGCAGGAACGGAAAGGCAGCTTGAGTATGGAGACCAATGCTGGAGGAGAAAAGGAACCATTAAACTCCACTCTGCTCAAAGCCATCAGGGATCTCAACTAAAAAGTGAAGTTGTTCAACTCTTGCTGCAGTCTTATGGAGACCCACATGGAGGAATTCTCCATAGACCAAAAAGTAGACATGGACTCAGCTAATAAAACACCGATAATGGTCTCTTGTTTCTTTCTGGAGAGCAAGGGCACCCAGGCTGAGGACTGAGCTCTAAGTGAATGGCTCCCAAAAAGAAAATACTAGAATCTTGGGTTTTCCTGAGACCATGACAGATTTCAACCCTATGTAATTGATTTTGCAACTTCTGAAAGATTTACTGGATCTGGATATAATGGAACAGATTTATAAACATTATTGCATTATCCTTCGTCAATGGTCATCTAATACGGAGCAGCCCGCGCTATGCTGGTGATCACAAATGGCCCTCACACATGGGATACTATTGTTCAGACAGTCAAGAACAAGGGGACTTTGTGTCTAGAAGATGAGACCCGCATACTTTTATTCCCAGACTTGAGCTTTTTGATTTGGCAATGAAGAAAGACTTTTGATTCTATCCGGTTGGAGCTCCAAGTGCCAGGGATCAGCCATGCCCTTCAGCTGCCTGTATGACTTAGAATCTTGTATGCAGCTAAAAAAATATATATTTTAATGATCTAACTAAGGTGGGGAAATGAGTTGAGATCATAAGAAGACTTCCATGCCCATCAACCTGATGCTCTTGAGTCGGTGGGACAGGACTGAGATGGATTAATAGACTTTCTATACACCATTACTCAGCGGTCTGTTTTCCCCTCTCTGTAACTGTTCACAAATGTTGCTTCACAGTATTTTGCCTTTACTCAGAGCTACCTGCTTAAGTGATTTGTGAAGTATGATGTGTGGTGAAAGGAAGTTTCTTTCATTAATAATTTGGTTATCCCAGGTGGGGGCACTTGTCTCTACTGATAATGCAGGAGGTGAGATGGCCACCGCGCTTGGAGGATTTCATGGGCTATATGACCAAGAGTTGCTGCACCACACACAGAGCCTCCACCAGAAGCCTGGGTTAGTTTTTATTTTAGCAAGGAGAGGTAAGTTGCCATCTAATTATCCTCAGCAAAGGTCTGTTCCAATGTTCTGTAAGGTTCATTCTTTATCTCAAATTGGTTCAACGATAACAAATTTTAAAAACACATTAACTGTCTACAGCCATGGCTCTGGGATGCACAACAGTTCTTCTATGACTCCATGGGTCATGAAGCATGGAGTTATGCATTGAGATGAAAAGTTTGTTATCAAACAGAGGGTCAAAGTTGAAAATTTATAGTCAGGAATATGCTTCAAACTATGTACTCTAAAAAATATTTTCCTTCACAGGATACTGACTCTTAAGTCACAGATTAGTGACGTGAGCAAGTGCATCAAGCACAGGACAACCTTTTTTGTGCTACAATTTAGGATACTAGTCCATAGCTTTGTTGTAAAAGTTCATCTTTCAAATAAGGGACTTTATTACATTATGTTTGGAGACTCCTCTGATGTGGTAACAATGGTAGCAGAGTGTACAACTCCCATTGTAACGTTACTTGTTTGCAATTTTTATACGTGGAACTAAGGATCTGTATATATGTTCATATTCAAAATGAATAAAGTTAAAATAGAAAAAAAGAATTGTGTTCTTATAAAACTGAGCCCACTGGCCATCCAGGTCCAGCGCTTTTGTGTCCCACTAGGATCTTATTAGCATTCTTGACCTCTAGTTCCATTATGAGGGCATCTAGCAACCACTTGACTTCCTCTGGTATTGTGGGACATTTACCTTATCTAGAAAAGAGTTGAGATGTTCTGGAGATGTGTTGCACTCTGACGCATACAGCAGTTCATACTGATTTTAAAACTAATATTGATATCCGCTGTTGCCATGTTTTGCTTATCCTATTCCCCTCTTGGAGCCCATATCATATCATATCATGGTTTTTCATTCTGTCTATCTGAGTCTGAGGGCTAGCAATTACCTGTCTGTTAAGGTACTGTACACAAGTCTGGTGTACAACAGCGCTAATTCCACCCTTGATGTGTATAACAAGTTAAGCTAATCTTCTCCTTGCTGTGCTAATGAGCTAGGTGTTTGGGCTGCAATGTGATGTGGCTCTGCCTCTTTAGACTCTGTTTCTAGTTCAGTTCTCTGTTTTTTTCTAAGCTTCTTCCTACTTGCTGCATAACTGATTAAGTGACCCCTCAGGTAAACATTCAGAGTGTCCCGGGAGGTTGTTTTAATCAGGTTCAAGTGAGCACAGAGTGATATACCATATCATTGATTCTCCCACTCATTTTAATTAACAGGGCCCGATTCTCATAACTCCTGGCATGGTGAAAGGGGCCTTTGCCTCAAAGAATGGTGCAAAGTGACCCTTGCACCAAAGGATGCACCAGGGGTGATTCTCAAAGGCAGCCTGTGTCAACCACAGGCTGCAGGCACCAAAGGGGGCTTGCGCAATCCATGCACCACAAAACAGGCTGCGGCATGGTACTAAGGGCCATGCAGCAGACACAAGTTGCCATATCTGATAAATTGGGATTCTCAAAACAGCCCCAGTGGGCAAATCTCTATCTACTGTTGGACAAGCCAGGGCTGCTCTAATACTTAGAAATTTGCCCTCTGGGAGAGTTAAGCACTTTGCGGCAACATGCTGCACACCTCCCTCCCCAGCCTGATACCCATTTATTAAATTAATGAAGTCCCTGGTGGTCCAGAAGCACCCCCATCCCCAATGTCACTGGTAGCTATTTGTATTATATCATTCTCTGGTGATTAAGTGCCCCCCTTCCAAGCCTTGATTCCCATATTATGCAAGTAAGCAGTCCCTGGTGGTCTAGTGGCCCCCTAAGTCCTGATCCCCTTAATAGTATTATCAGTCTCTGGTGGTCTAGTGGCCCCCTCAAATCCCAATCCCCTTATCCATAATGTAATCAGTCCCTGGTGGCTTAGCAACCTCCCAAAGCCCCGTATTATGCAAGTTATTGGTCCCTGGTGGTATAGTGGCTCCCCACCCTGTATCCCTGCAGTCAGTACCCACCACCCTGCTTCCCTCCATCCCTAACATGAGCTGGCGACTGGCACAGCTCTCCTCTCACCACCATGGCTGGCCACTGACTGAACTGTCAAGGAGCGTGTACTATATAAGTAAGTGCTCATTGATTAACAGCTTACTTGCACTGTCAGTCAAGCAGCATGTATTGTATACAGTATGCGCTCCATGACAGTTCAGTCGGTGGCCGGCTGTGGTGGTGGGAGGAGGGCTGTGCTGGTCACCAGCTCATGTTCGGGATGGGGGAGCATGGTGGTGGGCACTAACAGCTGGGGTGGGGGTCCATTAGAACACCAGGGACAAATTACTTGCATAATACGGGGTTTGGGGGGCCACTAAACCACCAGGAACTGATCACATTACAGATAAGGGGATCAGGACTGAGGGGGCCGCTAGACTACTAGGGACTGATAATAATACTATTAAGGGGATCAGCACTTGGGGGGTTGCTAGGCCACCAAGGAATGTTTACTTGCATAATACAGGGATCGGGGCTCAGGGGGGTGCTAAACCACCAGGGAATGAATACATTATGGATAAGGGGATCGGGGCTTAGGGGGTAGTGCTAAATGACCAGGGACTGATTACATTACGGTTAAGAAGACTGGGACATGAGGGGGCCACTAGACCACCAGGGACTGACAATAATACTATTAAGGGGATTGGGACTTGGAGGGACTGCTAGACCACCAGGGACTGAATATGTTAAGGATAAGGGGATTGGGGCTTGAGGGGGCTGCTAGACCACCAGGGACTGATAATAATACTATTAAGGGGGTCAGGACTTGGGAGGCCGCTAGGCCACCAGGGAATGATTACTTGCATAATACAAGGATCAGGGCTTGGGGGGGAGGTGCTAAACCACCAGGGAATTAATACATTATGGATAAGGGGATCAGGGCTTGGGGGGTGGTGTTAAACTACCAGGGACTGATTACATTATAGTTAAGGAGACTGGGACATGAGGGGGCCACTAGACCACCAGGGACTGATAATAATAATATTAAGGGGATCGGGACTTGGAGGGACTGCTAGACCACCAGCGACTGAATATGTTAAGGATAAGGGGATCGGGGCTTGAGGGGTCTGTAAGATCATCTAGGAATGATATAATACATAAAGCTACAGGTGACATCGGGAATCGAGGGAAGGGTTCCACTAGATCACCAGGGAGTGACTTTATTTCACATTTTAATTGTTGGGCAGATCGGGTTGGGGGTTGCCGATAGCCACCAGGGACATGATAGATTAGCGCATAGTCACCCCACAGATTGCAACAATCCTCCCTCCGGATGCACTGTCTGTTTGGTGCATGGCCAGGGTTGTCATAATCTGAGGGACTTTGCCACTGGTATCCTGCCCAATAGAGAATTGGTTGCAGGGTCCCTGGCCCACTTGGCTTTGATGCATGTTGCCTTTTGCTGCAGCTTGCATCAGTCTAAGGGCCCTTTGAGAATCAAGCCCACAGTCTTTGTACCTTGTGGTTACCAAATAAAATCCATAGCTTTCACAGGCACAATGCAGCTTAGTTCATAAAGCCTCTAGGAGGGACAAGTGTACATTACATAACAAAATATAAATACTACATTCACCAGTCAAGCTGATGGTTGCATCTCCCACCCTGTGTTGCTTCCAAACTATTCATATAGCCACTTGCCCCAGTACCAGTCTATGTTAAACCTTCAAAGGTCATGGGCCTCTCAACTGTCCATACAGAGCACCATAAATCAACTGTCTCTGGGATAGTGGCGAAATACTGCTGCACTCATGGATTATGGAGGTTATAAATCATTAACATGATTCCAGCCAATTAGTATGCAGAACCACTGTACCTCTTACTCTGTGTACTGTGTGTGTGGTAGCATTAGGAGAGAACACTCTACTTCAGCACCAAGGGGGAAGATAGCACAATAAAATAACAAACTCTGGCCAGAGCCGATAGGGCTGTGAAAAGCTACCAAATGACCAAAGTTACAAATGTGCATAGAAATTATGCAACACCCGGGTGTAACTTGCCCATTTTTGGAGGTATTGCACTAAATTTTCAATATGGCCTTTTTGGGACCTCTTCTCACGAAGAGCTCCAGTATCATTTTGTTCACTTGTCCCAAAAGATGATTTCACAGTGCAAATGCACAATTCTGTGCCACAAGTGTGAAAACACATTTTGGGCAGGTTGTGGAAAATGACAGCTGTACTGTTTTGAAGGAGGTCTGCATGAAAATGTGGAGTGAAAATATGAAAAATTGGTGAAGTTAGGAGCGTGCGTAGAAACTGTGCAACGCTTGCTTGTAATGCAATCATTTTTTGAAACATTTTCACCAAATTTGCAACATGGGCTTTTTGGGACCTCACCTCATGAACAGTGGCACTGTCATTTTGTGACTCAGTCATGAAAGGTGGCGAGCAGTTCAAAACTTGGCCCAAGAGCAGTGCTCAGAATTTTGTGCTTATACTCTGAGTGAGTCTCTTGCTGCTGGTAAGTATGATTTGCCATTCACTTCTTCTGCTACAGCAAGCCTGCCTAGTAGTGTGGTCAGTGAGAAGGAGTTGCAGTGTCTTGCTGAAAGAGAGAGGTCACTCAGCGATGAAACTAATCTCTCTCTCAAGACCACCGAGTCAAATAATACTATCGCCAGTCCAAACACCAGCTGGTAAATTAATTTTCATATTCTGTGTAAATGTGACCCCAGGGACACTGCCACACCAGGCAGAGGCTGTTTAGTACAACTGAGGCATTTTGTGACTTCTTGCTTCCAGTTTCTGGGATTTACAAGCTACAGCGGACGGACACACAGTCAGTGTGATATGTATGTGTATGTATGCAGCTCTACTAGCCCTGTAAGAGGGAAGCAAGTTTTCTGGCAAAGAGAGGGTTAAAGAAATCCTGGAAGAGAGGAGTGCAGCCAGGTTTTACAACATCAGAGGAAGGAAGCACATGGGAACATAAGGTGGTTGTAAACAGAGAAGGGTGGCTAGTTTTCAAGGTGGGAGCTTAGCTGAGAAAACGTACTTCATGGCAGTGCTGTGCATCATCTTGTTGTTAAATGTATCTATGATTAGGGCTTCTTTTGTTATCTCTTTCTTATCCTAAGCAAGCCTGTCCTTATTTATTTTTATCATGTTAAAATTGTTCTCCATATGTGATGCATGAAGTTGAGTGGTTAGACTTGGAGGAGGAGAGGTGGTATGAACTCTTACTCTTCTCTGTAGCCTTTTTGTTGGTTGTCATTGGGGCGATAAAGGTCTCTGGTGTAGTGGTGTCCACACCTATTAACTTATTGTCTTTCAAAACCTCTGCATAATTTTGTAAATCAGAGATTCGTCTTACAAAATGTTGGTGCAGGTTGCATTGTTGCAGTTATCTAGTTTGGGACTGCTTTGTCTTTGTGTCTTGAGACTGACAAGTTTGACTTTCTGCAGGGTATGTGCAGCTGTTGTGTGTGCAGTGGAGTGTGTGTGTGTGTGTGTGTGTGTGTGTGTGTGTCTATTTCTAGTTGCTGAGATGTGTGTAGTCTAGGGGAGCAGCTGATTTATTAGCTATGTGATTTTGTGTCTGTGTGTTAGTGTTGGTCATAGTGCTTGCAGCTGATTGAAGGAAAGAAACCAGCAAGTGGATAAGCACATCCAGGGGAAAGACTGAGTGACAAGACAAGGCAGCTTATAGAGCACAGAAACTAAGGAGAGACACTGACTGAGCTGTCAGGCAATGAGGAGACAAGTGTCTGAAATGCGAAACCTATGTCCTCCCCAAACTCTAGCTGAGAGTAAAGCATCCCCTGCTTCCAGAGTGTTTTTTTGTTATAGTTGTTGTTTAATATTTGCTCTGTTGTATGTATCTCTTTTTGTATCTCCTAGCTGCTCCCTGAGTCTCAGGCACCTGAGTAATAATTTGCCATTGCCACTTGGCTGTCTGGGGAATTAAATCATTTAAACTTTACTACTATGCCACCAGTTCAACATTTTATAATGTTCTCCTCCCACCTCCAACAGACCTGGCCCTAGCTGTTTGCTCCAACAAACCCAATGCCAGATGCTGACACTTTGCATAGCTTAGCACCCAGACAAGTTTGTCATTTGTTGCTTTGCTTGTTTAAACCTACTAGCCAACTATTTTTTAAAGAGATCTGCACAAGATGCATCTGCTGCAATTTTTTTCTTTTAACCAGAAGAGACACTCTAAGCTAAAGCTTGTTTACAGGTGCAACCTGGGAGCACAAGAAAGTTAATCACACAGTATGCAAGAGAGGGCTGTGGGATTCAAACCCAGGTGTTCAGATTTGCAGCTCAGAGTCTTAAACCACTGCACTAAACTTACTTTAACATAACTTTTCTTAAGGTTACCCTTAACACCTAGCCCAGCTAAGTACTTTGCTGAACTACCCCCAGCAGTGGCTAATTTACTTGCTTTGTTAGTTTGTTACCATGCTGTTTGCTTCCAATGTGCCCCAACCCCCCACACACACACACACACTTGGGGAAACTGGTTCTTGAAACAGCACCCTGGTGACAATTCAGTTAGCCTGGATTTTTACTTTTGTTAGTAGGGTGGCTTTCCAGGAGGGTCGGATGGAAGGGGTGGTATTTGCTACAAACAAAGTCTCTGTCAGAGGTAAACAAAGTAGGAGGTATACAGATCAAATTGATTTGGTGGCTGAGTGCAGGAGACAAAGGTTAGGGGTTCACCCAGCACAAGCCTTCCAAATTAATGTATTTTAAAGAGTTAGTGGAGCCAAAACAGGCAGACAGGAAAATAATGCTAATTTTAAGTAGCAGTCAGTTGTTACCTTTTATTTCTGAAGTATTTTTCATTTTCCTTTTGCTCATCAGAAAAGTCTTCTATGTGATAATATTGTGCAGGATGTGTGGAACAGCTCTTAGCCTGGCAGCTGACATATCTAGTTCTACTGCCCCATATTACAGCATTGGCTTTGGATCTCACTGACAGTGACATCACAGATGAATGACCTGGTAGTCACTGAATTGCTGTTCCTAAGTAGCAGTGATGTCACGGTCAGTGAGGTCTCGATGCTGATGATGTAGTGGGGGGCTGTTACACAGATCACACCTACTAACATCACGTAAACAATCTTCTAATAAAAAAGGGGGGGTACCTCAGATATAAAAGGTACCGTTTGGCTGCTTTTTAAATCTAATATTAGATGTTGGCAGTACACTAGCTCTTTAAACTATGACCTACTTTGAGTGAACAGATCAATGGAAACTTTAGTGACTCCAGAGGACTGGAGGAGGGCACTGTAATCGTATTGTGTTTGGACCACATAGGCCTCTTTGAAAAATCTTGGCAGAGCACATATTGCAGTACAAACTATTTCCTGAAAGTATTCATCTTTTTTGGTTTCAATTCTGTTATCTCACAAGAACTAATTTCAGAAAGGGAAAGCATAGGCCTCAACCTCTGGCGGTGCCTTGCTCTCCAAAAGTTCAGGATGCACTTGGAGCAGAGATGTTACACAGCAGCATGCTTGCAGAATTACAGCTTAATGGCCAAGGAGATAATGAGTTAACCCCTAGGCTGCTGAAAGAACTAGAACAAATCTATTTGAGCTGGGCAAACTGCACCTTTCAAAAGTTCAGGATGCACTTGTGAGACACTGGCAAGCCATGGAGCAGAGATATTACACAGCAGCATGCTTACAGAATTACAGCTCAATGACCAAGGAGATAATGAGTTAAACCCTAGGCTGCTGAAAGAACTAGAATGAATCTATTTGAGCAGGACAGACCACAGCTTTCAAAAGTTCAGGATGCACTTATGAGACACTGGCAAGCCATGGAGCAGAGATGTTACACAGCAGCATGCTTGCAGAGTGTGGTTGAGTCTAAGGCAGCAAAGATGTTAAACAACAGCATGCTTACACACACACACGCACACACACACACACACGGCTCTTATTCCTTAGTGGCCAATCGTGGTGGAGGGTTTCAAGCTTGAAAAATGGCAGCTGTCATATTCATAAGTTACTGTAACGAAATGGTTATGTTCAAAATTTGCACTAAAAATATTGAATAGTACCAAAGTTTTGAGCCTGCATTTGTAAAATTCAACATAGCCTCATAACTTAAAGCAGCAGTACTACATAACAAAAATGTAAATAACTTGGTGGGCAGTTAGAACAAACCAAAACATCAATATATCAGCCTCAAGTGGTGCCACTCCCTTACTGTTCACCAGTTACCCACTGTATCTGTCACAATAGATAAACAACATGCTATAATCCCCAGTTCTGGCAGTCTCTCGCCATTAACCAGGACTAAATGCAAACAGTGTGGAAACCAAGCACTTACCCTGCCCCCACACTGTAGTTGTTTCTGTGGATTGTCCAAGGGTTTAAAGCACAAGTGATATCAGTCTCTTCAGGGCCATTGCCAGGATTTTTGAAAGGGGGGTTCCTTTTTGCTGTCTGTGACTTTTTAAACAAAGCTGGTGGTCCAGCCCCTAGAAACCCTGGGGTCCCAGATGCATTTTGTAGCTTATTTTGAAGCTAAACAATTCATATCTGAACTCTCCTCCACCCCTTGCTCAACAGAGAAGTATTACTGTTATCTGGCTGGCTGAATGCTCATACATATATGTATTCAGTACCCAAAGCTAGCAAGACGCTGATAATGTACTGTACCTGAGGCACAGAGTCTGCAGATGTAATTGGCTGGGTACCAGGTCAGTACATCACTGCAATAATAGTACAGTATAAACCATGCTGATGTCTGTGACTTTTTAAAGAAGCTGGGGAAGCCCTAGGGTCCTAGATGCTCGGTGGTGCATTATGTGGCTTATTTTGAAGCCAAACAACTCATATCTGAACTCTCCTCCACACCTTGCTCAAGGGAAAAGTATTACTGTTATCTGGCTGGCTGCAGGAGTCGTGGCTGGTGTCTGGGGGCTTGTGGTACAAGATGCTTTGTTGCACATTCTGTGAGTTATTTTGAAGCTAAATAATTCAGGCTGAGCTCTCCTCCACCTTGCAGCTAGCCAGTTAATAAGAATACAGAATGGTGTAGAGAAGAGCTCAGACTGAGTTATTTAGCATCAACCCACAAAATGTACCACAGACCATCTAGTATCCCAGGGCATATCTGGGTGCCTAGCAGCCTCCTGACCCCTACCATGAAGCAAATAGGCACAGCAGCAGCAGTAAGTTAGTACTGCAGAATACCCTGCCTACTACAGACTCTGCCTCAGTACATCATCAGTATCTCGCTAGCCAGATAACATAGAAACATAGAATTTGACGGCAGATAAGGACCACTTGGCTCACCTAGTCTGCCCATTTCCCTACCTAATGGATAAGCTGCAGATCACAGTTAACCAACAGCCTACTTCCTCCTACCCCCCACTAGAACTGCCTTATGTCTATAGTAATAATTGTCCTTAGAGCAGGGGGTGAAAGAGAGCTCAGAGAGGAGTTATTTATCTTAAACACACAGACACACACACACACAAAATGCACCACAAAGTATCTAGTACATGTGGGAAGCCCTGGGACACAACAACCCCAGTCAACTGGCATAGAAACCAGCAGGCACAGTAGCAAGGTAGAACAATAGCCAGCCAATTACATCTGCAGACTCTGTACCTCAGGTACAGTACTGTAAGCATCTTGCTAGCTTCAGGTACTGTATACATATATGTATTCACCATGCAGCCAGCAAGATAATAAAACAATTTTCCTTAGAACAAGGGGTAAATACATATATGTATTTAGTACCTGTAGCTAGCAAGGCACACAGGAAACTCTCTTGATATATTACTCCGCAAATGCAAGTTAATGGCTAAAACCAAGGCAAATCACATGACTGATTTCCTACTGGGGTGTCAATGGGGAATAGTTCCCTACACATACCATACTAGCAAATCTGATACACAAACTACTCACACTCATGACAATAAAGTCCAAAGTTCATTTGATGCCTAAAAAATGTTTTTGCACACAATGTGCAAACTTGGACCACCAGCACTACACTTGGGTGTGGAGGCCGGAGTAGTCTGTACAAATCAAACACCTGAGCCACAATCCCCTAAAACAATTCAGTAGTCAAAGTCCCCCCCCCCCCCCACCAACACACACACACCTCTGGGAACAGTGTGGCATTAAAAAATAAAATGCCTGAGAGATGGGGGTATGAAACACTCCCTGAGGCACAGAAGATGTTGGAATACCCAAGTAATCCTCATTTGTCCAACACTGCCATAAGTGAGAGAGGGTGGGGAACTGCTGTGTAACACATGAGTAAATGCAATTGTTTCTCTGGCCTTTTGCTGATAACATTTACAATTATTTTATACAAACACAACAATGCAGTGGAATTGTTCTTGCATCATCTTAAAACAAGCATTTGTCAATGCCGAATGTTTGCTTGCTGGCATTGGCATTGGTAGTGTAGAAGTTACAGAGCTGCATAATAGGAATGGCAGCGAAGTATTGAACTGAAGCCAACCCCACCACCACCCTGCAGAGACTGACAGGCATTGGGGTGTGCCTTTGGGTCGTCAGGCATAACAACCACGCCGAGTTTCACCACACCCTACCCTGCAGACACTGACAAGTGTCACGGTGTGCTCTAGTCTTTTGGCTTATAAGCGCACTCTATTCCATCAGGAATGTGGTGAGATGGGTGCAGTATAGGAGAATGAGGTGAAGTTTGGGCCCAAAGAGTCCGAGCACACCTTGATGCCTCTCACTGGCTGCAGGATGTGGGTGGGGGTGGAATGGTATGAGCATGACAGGCAAGAATCGAAGACACACCCCTGATGCCTGTCATTCTCTACAGGGTGGGGCGTTATGGTCGGAAACCCTAACGCCTCAGGCATTCGTTGGTATTTTCACTCCAAATTTTCAACATGGTTTTTTTGTGACCCCCACCTCATGAACAGTGGCAATATCAGTTTGTTAGCCGAAAACTGCTTTTGCACAGCGACTATGGCATTTGGCACTACAGGTGCAAAAACACATTCCGAACAGGATGTGAAAAATGACAGCGTACTGTTCATGGGGAGGTGTAAAAAATGGCAATGTTGAAAATCTGCTGTGAAAATCTTAAAAAAACTGGTGAAGTCACGAGCGTGCGTAGAAACTGTGCAACGCACACCCGTAATGTAACTAGTTTGGGATTTTTTACAGCAGATTGTTAACACAGGCATTTGGGACCTCCGATCATGAACAGTGTCAGTGTGATTTTCTTTATCTGTCCCGAACAATGATTTCCACAGCGACCACGTTTCTGTGCTGAAAGTGTGAAAACACATTTCGCCATGTTGTGAAAATGACAGCTGTACTGTTCATAAGGAGGTGTGGAAAAATGCCACTGGTGAAAATCTGGACTGAAAATATTACAAATTCATGAACTTACGAGGGTGCGTGGAAACTGCACAATGCTCACTCATAACACAGTCATTTTATGGAGTTTTGTCACCAAATTTTCAACATAGCCATGTTAAGACCTCTGCTCATGACCAGTGTCACTGTGATTTTCTTAATCTGTCCCAAACATTGTTTTCGCACACCGACTGTACCATTGTGCGCTACATGTGCGGAAACACATTTTGGCGAGATGTGAAAAATGGTAGCTGTACTGCTCATAAAGATGCGGTAAATGGCACTGTTGAAAATCTGGCGACAAATATTACAAATTGCAAACTTGCCTGAAGGCATGGAACTGCGAACGACACTCTTAAAACAGTCATTTTTGGGAATTTTTTCACCAAATTTTCAACATAGCCATTTTAACACCTCTGCTCATGACCAGTGTCACTGTGATTTTCTTAATGTGCCCGTACATTGATTTCGCACACCAACTGCGCCATTGTGCACTACATGGGTGGAAACAAGTTTTGGGTGAGATGTGAAAAATGACAGCTGTACTGCTCATAAGGAGGTGTGGTAAAATGGCAATGTTGAAAATCTGGAGTGAAAATATTGAAATTTTGCAAACTTACAAGTATGCGTAGGAACTGCGCAACACACGCTCGTAAAACAGTCATTTTTAGGAATTTTTTCACCAAATTTTTAATATAGCCATTTTAAGACCTCTGCTCATGAACAGTGTCACTGTGATTTTCTTAATGTGTCTCGTACATTGATTTCGCACACTGACTGCGCCATTGTGCGCTACATGGGAGGAAATACATTTTGGGTGAGATGTGAAAAATGACAGCTATACTGCTCATGAGAAGGTGTGGTAAAATGGCAATGTTGAAAATCTGGAGTGAAAATATTGAAAATTCACGAACTTACGAGCGTGCGTAGGAACTGCGCAACGCACGCTCGTAAAACAGTCATTTTTAGGAATTTTTCCACCAAATTTTCAAAATAGGCTTTTTGAGAGCCCACCTTATGAACACTGGCAGTGTTGTTTCATTAATCATTCCGGAAAGGTGATTTCTGCAGTGGCTGCGAAATCACCCTTCGGCCCTAGTAACGCCATGACAGTGACAGCATTCATGAGAAGGGGTCCCAAAAACCCCATGTTGAAAATTTGGGCCCAAAATTCCCAAAAATGCCTGAGATATGCAACAAAGTTGAAAAAACCCTATCTATCCCATTATACAGCTTACCGGCATTTCCTCAGTTCGCGGTCGGCTTTGAAGAGTGCAGACGTGTTCCCGGTCCACCGAAGACCGTCGTGCCAAGCTCCAGAGGTAAGTATGGGTTGGGGAGTGTGGGAAGGCAGGGTGCGCAGTGGGTGGGTGCAGGTTGTGGGAGGGGGCAGGGAGAAGCGCCGAGGGACAGTTTTTGTATTTACATTTTTTTCCAAGATTACGAGGCCAAGACTACGAGGGCGTTTGCCACATGGGTGGGCTACCAGCGTGGCAGCTGGAAGGCTGTTGGGGGCTGGAGCCAATGGGGATTGGGCACTCCTCGCCATAAATCAATTTGCCACGCTGGGTGGGCTCCCCAGCGGCACCTGATGCTTTGGGGCGGCAGCCGACGGGGAATTGGGCACCCTGTCAGCTATAAAATATTTTGCCACACTGAGGTGGGCTCCAGCGTAGCACCTGGATGCTTTGGGGGTGCAGCCGATGGGGGATTAAGGCACCCCAATCAGCTGTACAGTATGTGCGTGAAAGCACGTCCAGCACGCCAATATGCATGCGGCGTGTTGAGGGGGAGCTCTGCTCACTGAGCGGAGCTCTCCTTTCAACTGTATGCCACTGCATTTTCAGCTGTCATAGACAGCTGGAGCAGTGATTGGCGCACTGCGACCGCGCCTGCAAACACACTGACTGAATTAGAAGAGGCTGACACACCTCTGGAAAACTCGGATGATGGCACTATGTTTCTTGCACATGGGTGCAAGCAAACGTAAAAAGACTGGAATGAACCTTCGTAAAAAATAATCTACACCCAAAACAGGAACTGGCATATTGGTAACTTTCACAGTTAATTCGGCACCAGGGATTGTCTCCATCTAAAGTCCAAAGGCCATGTCATACCTCTTAACCTTTTGTCACTGAATTGAGTGACACAGATGCTCAAAATGAGGGAAACTAAACTTAATGAGGAACAAATCCTCAAACATGGAGAAACAAGCTCAGAACAGTGTGTTTACCTGTATTTGATTTTGCAACTTAGAATTATGACTTTTTGCTTTAGAGTGTGTATTATAGCACATTCTCTATGTGGGCAGCACCTTTTCTATGAGGGATGGAGGAGGGGCACCGCAATTTTAATAGTTCATGTTTGGCCTCCAGGCTGCATTATACTGCCTGATCATCATCTTCAAAAATTGGAAAAGCTAGTTGCCATGCAAACCATTGAATTCCTCGAGACAATGACCTCCTAACTGCTGCACAACACTGCTTTTGAAAAGGTCACAGCACCACAACCGCCCTACTCAAATTTACTACAGACACCCTCGCTGCCATGGACTCAGGGCTTCTCACGGGAGTGGTTTTCATCAATATGTCAAAAGCCTTTGACTTGGTAGACCACCCACTTCTCCTTGACACACTCCACTCTATGGGCTTTGCTTCTAGTGCTGTCAGTTGGTTTAACAGTTGCCTGTCAAATAGAGCCCAAACCATTAAATTCAATTCTACATGCTCCGACCTAAAGACGGGGAACACTGGAGTTCCCCAAGGCTCAATCCTTGGACCATTTCTCTTCTCAATATTTATTAACAGCTTCACCATTAATCTCCTTGACATCTCATCTCTGCTCTATGCAGATGATATAGTCATGTATGCCAGTGCGAAAGATGTGTCCGATATCAACCTATGTCTCACCTCCGATTTCCAACACACAAAAGCCTAGCTATGGAACCACAAACTTGTTCTAAATGAGGCAAAAACACAGTCCATGCTATTTGGGACCCTCCTTAAACTCAAGACATTCCAAGAGAAGTTCAGTGTCTCCTGCTTAGATGGCTCACTCATAACTCCCATAACATTGTTTAAATACCCTGGGGTCACTCTTGACCAATCTGTAATTTGTTTTTGTTTTTTTACTCCCCTCCAGGCCCGTGGCACTCCACTCTTTGGGAGACACCATCTGCCTTATCAGTCCCTGCTCTCCTACCTGTTCCCAGAGCAGTCCATCCCCCATGGAGCCTTGGTTCTACCCCCCAGGCGGGGTCGAGGTGGGGCACAAACACCCCATACTTCCTTCATTTCTTTGGGATGCCAGTTCCAGGCCAGGCAGGAGACATTGGGGATTGGGGCTGGTGCTCCATCTACCGGAGGTGCCGCAGGCAATTTTTCCTCCTCATTTTCCTCCCTGTGTGGTGTGCACCCTGACGTCAAGGTGCTAAGCGCCGACATCCACCACACAGCTCCCACCAGTCCCTCCTGCAAGCTGCACTGCAGGACTTGCTGTACCTCGGGCCTCCACCCGGGGTCAGGCAAGCTGCGGACCTTGAGCCCCTCCCTCCCTTCCCCTGGAGAAGGTGAGCTGTTCTGGGATGCTCAAGCCTTCTCCCCCCAGCCGGCCGTCCAGTGACCCGAGTCCACTCCCCAACCTGGGTCACCAGCGTTGCAAGCGGAAATCCAACTGCTGTGCCAATGGGCCGGCCACCAATCTCTAAATTTTGAACTCCACATCATCAACGCATGCAAATCAGTCAATTCCAAGCTAGGCATGTCATGCCAGACCAGCCACATGCTAACCCCTACTGCTAGAGTGGCTATAGCTTGGGGCATACTCCTACCTACTCTGACCTATGGAGTGACAACTTATGCTCCTTTACCAAAATCAAATCCTTAAAGATGGGATGTCACCTATAACAACATCTGCAGGTTCGCCTCAGCCTCCCACAGACTAAAACACCATTGTCTACTATACTCGTATCTAAACTGGTTGTCCCTCAATGATACTAGACTTTATGCCCTCGGCTCCACTGTTGACAGCATCATGAGATCTTGTATCTCAACAACTCTAGCTGAGCTACTCACCTACCAGACCTCCAACTACGGCCTACGCTCGGCTGACAGATCCCTACTATGCATCCCCAAATGCAGTACCACGAAAGGCTCTAGAGCCTATGCCCACCATGCACCTCAATCATGGAACTCACTCCCTCTGGACATCAGGCTAGCTCCTACACACAATGCTTTTTAAAAAGTGCTCCGCCAACGTCTCAGCTCCACCAACCAATTCTCCTGTTTCAAACCTCCTTAGTCCTCTGGGTATCCTGCCTATCCCAAAGCTCTTATCTTTTCCTCCACAATACTCCCCTTGCAGTACAGCCTATCCCAGCTCTCTCTCCTGACACTAGCCCCCTGAAGCCATCCCTTTCTCTCTTTGCCAACTTCTATCCTATACCCTACCTTTCCTTGCACTTGACAGTATTTGACCACATTTTTATTTATCTATTTTTGTTGTACTTTCTTAAATCATATTTTCAAGACTACTACTGCAATACTCTTGCTACTGTGTGTTTTTCATCATGTTATGACTGTAAAAATCTCTATGATCCTACCAGGACCACCCTGTGTACTACCTGTAATGCTTAGCTTATTGTTAAATTGTTTTTGAAATACCCTGTATACTACCTGTGCTGCTTAGCCTATTGTTTAACGTTTCACAACACCTTGTTTATGTATCTCGATTTAATCTACTGTTTGTTATACCTGCAATGTCTGCCCTGTAATCTCCCGGGTCATGCCTGAAAACAGTCATCTTTATGGATAGCGCACTTACCCAGTACACAAAAACTAAATAAATAAATATGTTCTGCAACTCTAGTTTCCTTTTTCCAGCAGACAGGCATCTTGAAAAATATTCAAGCAGTGAAAACAAAGCAGCAGTTTTAATATTAGCACAGAATCAAAATTACAAAATCAAAGCATATTTTTGGATCCTGGGCAATTTAAGTTGCAAATTACAGTACAGCCTCTGGCAAATCTATGAATAAAACACTAAGGGTGTGTAAGTCAATGGTATTAATTACAGTATTTGTAATCCATCTTATCTGGTAGATTTTCTTCTGTAATTTATGTAGAGGTCACCTATTAAAATGGACATTTTTTTACCCAACCTGATTAATTAATAAGTATTTTATAAACTTTAAATAAAAGTTTTAAGGGTGTGAAGCTAGCAGCCAAGCAAGGAGCAGTAACTTTCTAGAGCTCCATTAGAGTAAGTTACTGCTCCTTGCTGGGCTGCTAGCTCCGACCACACCCCTAAAACTTTTATTTAAAGTTTATAAAATATCTATTTATTAATCAGGCAGGCCCGTGGGTAAAACTGTCCATTTAAATAGCCCGTGACCTCTACATAAATAACAGAAGAAAAGGTAACCCTTATTGTTTATTTAAACAGCAATTAAAAGTGATATTTTCAGACTGAACACAACAGCCTGAAAGAGATAAAAAACTCCAAAATTATTTGATTAAGAGCATGACTCAGCCGAGAAAAGTCACCCATTCAGTAGCTCGAAAACACTCTGTGCATGCGGCCAATGATCAGATCCTTGGTCTCTCCGAAGGAAAGATATACTGCTTCCACACTCCGTCGCTGACTGACCCAACTGCTACAAAACTTCAAAATCCTGAAATGAAAGCTTACCAGATTTCCCCATAACGCATGGCAGTGGGAGAGAAGACAATCCACAAACCATGATTGTATCATTGGCAGCGGTAAGACGGGCCACGGCTGCAATAACAATGGCCAATCAGCATGACTCAAGGTCATCTATCACACGCTTATTGGCCAATCTGACTAGGGTATGGGTGGATGGAAGGAGAAGAGTGGCACAAGGCAACTGTGCACACCACGCTATAGTTGCTTAGGGGTGGGAGAGTGTTAAAGGAGCACAGTTGGTGTTTACATGTCAAAAACTCAAAAAAAAAATTGAGGTTCAAGGAAAGGGGGTTCATTCAAACCAGATGAACCCTAGCTAGCAACAGCCCTGCCCTTACCTCTTACCAGCACTAAATCCATCACAGTGTGGGTAAGTTTGCACAGAGCCTGCCCCACATGGTACTGTACTTGTGGATAAACTGAGGGCTTGATCTACTTTTTACCAGCACTAAATTCATCACAGTGGGTGAGTGGGGGGGGGGCTGCACAGTACTTGCCCCTGTGGATAAACAAGGAGCTTTAGTTTACCATCTAGTGCTATCTCAACTGCACCTTGTATGAGCATTGAGAAGAAAAGTCAGCAGTGAATCCGATTCTGTGGATAAGCAGAAGTGTTGCAAGTCCTCACCTTTCACTAGCACTGGATAGTAAATATACAAAGGTTGAATAGAAAAAAAACAGAAGAAAATGGTCTCAGATCCCAATAAATGCCGATAGGAAAAAGGGTAAAATCTTAAGTTTGTCAGTAATGGGCGAGAGAGTTGTAGAACAAAGCTGCAGCTGGACTGTCTGTAATCTGACACTGTAGTCTGCCTGACTGTTTCAGAGCTTCAATAAATTCCAGTATAACAGATAATGAGTTAACCCCTGGGTTGCTGAAAGAAATAGAATAAATCTATTAGACTGAGCTAGACAGATGCTCAGTCTGCAGCCCTGCAAAGGTTCAATTGAGGGGCTAGAAACAGCAGTTTCAAAGTTTTTTTTGTTAATATCTTGAGAAGTTCAGAGGTACAATACAATAGCATCCCCCTTCCCTTCAGATGCCTTTAACATAGAGCAGCAAATAGCAAAAATCAGAGGGGAATGCACTATTTTGCAGCTGTGGAGGAGTACTTCCAAATGTCCAAAAAGCGAGTTCCACGATCAGCCATTTTTGGAGCTACAATCCGATCCCAATAGAACTGTGGGCTCCGCCCACAGCCCTAAAAAAAAGACTGTATTCAAAATCACTTGAGCTGTACTCAGGTGATTTATAATAAGATAATACAGCCTCTAGGGGTGTCTCTTGTGATATAAGACACTCTTCTTGTGAGGTTTGGGCTGACGGAAGTACTCAGCTCCACTTCATGGTCATTTCATCCAAACCTCATGCTCAGAATCTCTCATTGCAAAAGAGACACCCCTCAGAAGTTCTATTGACTTATAAAAAAGGATTACGTGTGCAGCTGTTTATGTATTGGTATTGAAAAGTACTCATCCTAGGAATTGAGTCAATACTCTCACCTTGACATCTCTTAACTGGTAGCCCCTTCTTGTGCATTAAATATTTCTCAGCATTGGGTCATACCATATGTTAGATGTAAGTATTAGAGAAAAGTGCATAAAAAAGAAATTTGTAATCCAGGGAAGGTCTTCATTCAGCATCCTCCTCTGGTGATGTTTCTCCATGTCAAACTACTGCCCATTCTTTCTTTACTATTAATCCTCTGTCAGTATTAGATATATTCTGTTCCATCCCCCTTTCTTCCTTTATGAGCTGTAGGTCTTCCTCAGGGATACAGTATGGAACTCTTTAGGCCTAGACTTGGAGAAGATGGCTGAGAACCCAACTTGAATTTAAGACCTTGTTCCTGTGCTGTCTGCTGGCATACAAGAATATCTGCCATTCACCGCTCACTTCATTCAGTAGTCCTGGTACATATGTATTCACAGAGGATTTTGTCTAGTAAACGATGCAATATGCTTTCGAATCTCTGTACATTCAGATGTAAATAGTACAGGGCACACTAAAACTTGTTCATGCCAAGAGTCTTGGAAAGCCATATCTTTTAAAGATCTGGTCCATAGAGATGGCCCAGATATGGCAAAAACTTGTGCATCTGAGTGTGCAGCACTGCTCCCCTCGGATTCAACTGCACATGGCAAAATCCATAGCTCCCAACCCCCTTTAATACACACATGTGGAAGTCAGCATGAGGACAGGGTGACATTCTGGGTGGCAAAGCTAGGCCAGGCACTAGGCAGCCCACTCTATGCATGGTTTGGGGACACAGTAGATATCCAGCTCTGCATGAAGCAGGGAATTGTGAGATACCGGTATGTATCTATGTATGTGACAGACATTTTTAAAAACAGAAAAAAGTAAAGGTATGTAATCCTAGCCGTCCATTAAATTTTGATGGCCTGTGGCAAAAGGTAGGGTAGGGTAAGCTAATCATGCCCTACAAATGTCTTCAGCAGCTGTGCAAGGAGGTAACAGAAGTGCTTCAGCAAGCCCCCCCCATCCCGGTGCAACATCAACTCCTTCCACACATCTTCCCCCTTGCAGAAAACCTTCATGTCATTGAAGTTTAGCAATACCTCTGATAGTAGCCTGCCCAAGAAACCTCTCATGTTCTTTTTTTGTGATAAGTCTGATATTTAGCATGGCTGGTCCCCCTTTTGCTTGGCTGGAGATATCAATGTGGTCAACTGATCAGTCCTAACCAGTACAAAACACCTGATTTTCTTGGCTGTTCTCAGCCTTTGCAGATTGTTTGAGAGACTCTTTGATACCATTCAGTCCTGCTTTAAGTGGACCAACCAGTTCCTTCATGGTGATTTGCATATGATTTGTGGAAACAGGTGTTGTGCCATGAGAGTGAAGGATAGCTGATGTGGTACCCCTGCACAAAAGTGGGCCAAGGGATGAGCTGCGGAACTACAGACTAGTCAGCTTGGTATCTCCCTGATGAAGAGGGTCTTTGGTCTCGAAGCACTGGGGAACTCATTCTGTATGTCTCTTCTGAACGAAATTAAATTTTTGAGCATTGGAGAACTTTTTTGTGTGAATCGCTGCCTTTTTCATGTTTCTGGTATCAACTGCTGGCAAGCAGATGGAAGCCATTTTAAAGGAAAGGCTGCTCAACTTTCTTGAGGTAAATGGTCTACAGGATGACAGGCAGCATGGGTTTATGGAAGGAAGGTCTTGCCAAACAAATCTGATCAGCTTCTTTGCATAGATCACTAGGGCTAGGGCCATGAACAGGGGCCAGGCAGTTGATATACTGTACATGGATTTCAGTAAGGCCTTTGACTCAGTCCCTCATAAGAGACTGATAAAAAAAACTGGCCAACATGGAGGCAGGAGAGAAAGTGAACAGGGGAATAGCAAACTGGCTGGGGGAGAACTTAATGGATGGTAGTAGGGGGAAACACTCTGGGATGGAAGACGTTACCAGCAGGGTTCCATATGGGGTTAGTGCTGGTTGGTCCTATTCACTGTGGTCATTAACAACATTAGGGACAGCAGAATATGCCTTTTCATGGACAACACCAAGCTCTATGTGAGGGTGGACACAGAGGAAGGCATCAGAGACCAGACAGAGGATCTGGCAAGGTTGAAGATGTGCTTTGGAATGTGGCAACTGGGGTTCAGTGCAAGACCGTGTAAGGTAATGCACATAGTTTGCAAGAACCCCAGAGACGAGAACAGACTTGGGGGTATAATGATCACGGTATCAGAGAGGAATTATCTGGGGATAGTGATCACAAGCAACCCGAAACCTTCAATGCAATGCAAAAAGCTGACCATGAAAGCAAACAGGACACTAGGTTGCATTTCAAGGAAGTCTGCTTGTAGGAGGAAGGAGGTCATTCTGTACCAGTACAGATCCACGGTGTAGTGAAATCTGGCGTACTGATTGCAGTGTTGGAGTCCCTACCTCAGGAAGGATATAAGTCAGCTTGAGTGGTGCAGTGAATGAGCTACAAAGATGATCATACAAACATACTTTGTCAGCAGAAAAGGACCACTTTGCACACCCAATCTGCCCTCATGTTCCCTGCCTAATCTGTCTCTGCAGACCCTGACTGGTATCTGTCCTCCTACCTGCCTATTTACTAATATTTCACTATGTCTATCCCATACATGCTTGAAGCCCCTCATTGTTTTTGCCGCCACCACTTCTGCTGGTAGTCTGCTACAGGCATCTAACACCCTTTCAATGAAGTAATACCTCCTCAAATCCCTCTTTACCCCCCCAATCCCACCAACTTTACTGCATGCCTCCTGTTCCTGGTACTCTTTCTCATTTGAAAGAGACTCCCCATCTTCACCCTGTCCACCCGTATGAGGTATCTGTAGGTCTCTATCATGTTCCCTCTCACTCTCCTCTCTTCCAGGGTGTATGAGTTGAAATCCTTTAGTCTTTCCTCATAAGAATTCTTGTGCAGCCCCTGTAACATTTCAGTTGCTCTCCTCTGGACTGCCTCCACCCTACTTATGTCTTTTCTGAAATGTGGCCTCCAAAACTGGACACAGTACTCCAGGTGGGGTCTCACCAGTGAGTGATACAGTGGCAACACCACTCCCCTTTTTCTGCTGAAGATACCCCTCCCTATGTATCCCACCGTGCCATTAACCTAACCCACTGTTTTGTCACACTGCCCTACCACTTTGAGGTAATCGGTTATGATAACTATGATAACCACAAGTTCTCTTTCCTTCATAGTGACTGTCAGTACCTCCCCCTCTTCATCCTATGCTTTACAACAGGGTTGTTGTTATCCTTCTGTACAGAAAGTTGGTGAGACTCCATCTGGAGTATTGTGTGCAGTTCTGGAGAACCCCTCTCCACAAGGATATAGACAGGATGGAGGTAGTCCAGAGGAGGGCAACTAAAATGTGCAGGGTCTGCACCAGAAGCCATATGAAGAGAGACTAAAGGAGCTTAATATGTATACCCTTGAGGAAAGGAGGGAGAGGTAGAACACAATAGAAACTTTCAAGTACTTCAAGGGAATCAACAAAGTCCAAGAGGGTAGCAGCTTTCAGAAAAAGAGATGTGCAAGAAAAAGGGGGCACCATTTGAAGATAGAGGGGGGACGGCTTAGGGGCAACATGAGGAAGTATTTTTTCGTGGAGAGGGTGGTGCACACATGAAATGACCTTCTTGAGGAGGTTGTGGGGTCAAAAACAGTGGGAGAATTCAAAAATGCATGGGACAAAATTAAGGCAATTCTAGTGGGGGGTAGGAGGAAGTAGGCTGTTGGTTAACTAGGATCTGCAGATTATCCAATAGGTAGGGAAATGGGCAGACTGGGTGGGCCAAGCAGTCCTTATCTGCCATCAAAGTCTATGTTTCTATGTTCCTATGACCTAGATGCAAAATTTGCATTGAACCCCAACCATGCTCTTGACCACTCCACGAGTTTCCCAAGATCCCTGTGCAGTCTTGCTACCCCCTCCTGAGTGTCTACCCTATTGCAGATGTTGGTATCATCTGCAGAAAGGCATATCTACCCCTCCAGTTCTTCTGCAATGTCATATAGGAAGAACTTGAAGAGAACCAGTCCCAGTACTGAGCCATGGAGCACCTACTGGTCACTCTGCCATCGTTATAGTGAGTGCTGTTAACCACCATCCTCTGTCACCTATCTGTTAACCAGTTTCTAACTAAATTTACCACTTTGGATCCCACCCTTAGGCTGTTCAATTTCTTTATCAGTCTCCTATGTGGCACAGTGTTGAAGGCCTTGATAAAAGCCTGGTAGGCCTTGTCCACTGCCCTCCCCTGATCTGAACTAAATGAATCAGATTTATCTGGGCTCCCCCCCCCATGAATCCATGTTGCTTGTGGTCTTGCAGACCATTAGATTCAAGATACTCTATCAGCTTTTCCTTAAGCAGGGTTTCCATTAATTTCCACATCACTGAAGTGAGACTGACTGGCCTATAGTTGCTAGCATCCTCTCTGCTGCTGCACATTTGTAGAGGAACCAAGTCTGCTCATCTCCATCCTCCAGAACCATTCCTGTTTGCTCTGCTGCTGCACTTATGTAGAGGGACCAAGTCTGCTCTTCTCCAATCCTCCAGAACCATTCCTGTTTGCTCTGCTGCTGCACTTATGTAGAGGGACCAAGTCTGCTCTTCTCCAATCCTCCAGAACCATTCTTGTTTTCAGTGAACTGTTGAATAAGGCCATCAATGTGACAGCTAGCACCTCCCTGAGTTCCATTAGTACCCTTGGGTGTATCCTGTTTGGCCCCCATAACTTTGTCCACCTTCAGAGCTGCAAATTCCTGTCCAGACTCTTTCATCTGAAAATGGACTTATGTTCACCTCCCCTTCCCCCTTTGTTCCTGCTACTTCCTGGTGGCCCCTCCCTCCACTGTGAAGACTGAGCAGAAGTACCTGTTCAGGATGTCAGCTTTTTCTTGGTCCTGTTCTGTGCAGTCTCCACTGCCGCCCTCCTAATCCTAGCTATCCCTTCCCTTACTTTCCTCTTATCTGTATCTGAAGAAAGTCTTATCCTTTTGAGCTACCCCTTTGGCAATCCTTTCCTCTGTCTGCAACTTTGCTCCCCTCACCACCTTTTCTGCTTCCCTGTTTTACTTGGTATACCTCCCTGTCCTTCTTCCCCTGCTTTTTCTTATACTTCTTAAATGCTACCCTTTATTCCTTCACTACCTTGGCCACTTCCCTAGAGAACCATAATGCTGTCTTTCCTTTTGCTTTTACTCACTTCCATCATGCAGAGGCTGGCTGCCTTTATTTTTCCCTCCCTTATTGTTCCCCCACTGTGCTGCTACCCCTACCCAGCAATCCCCATCATAAGGCAGTTTCTGAGGCAGTGTTTCAGTTCTTTAAAGTCTGCCCTCCTAAAACCCAGGACCCTCATCCTTGTGGAGTTTGCCTCTACTCCATCTTTATGTTAAACAACACTCTATGGTGATCACTTGATAGCTAGGGGACTGCCCATTGTGACATCTGCAATGCTGTCCCTGTTTGTAACCACCAGGATCAGCACTGCCCCATTCCTAGTTGGTTCTTTGACTAACTGCCTTTAAAAGAGCACTACAGTCAAAATTTGCAAAACCATATGTTGTGCTGAGTGTTTTGCCCTGGTGTGTCTTTTGCTCTGCTTGCTATTAGATTTTTTCAATTTGCCCACTAGATTCTCCTACTAGTTTTACGGCCTCTGAGGATTTCCATATTACCATGTGCAATGCTCTCCTTTTTCCAGCAGTGCCTCCTTTCCCATGTGACAGTGATGCATCCGGGACGATAAATTCTTACAGTCAGTTTTAAAGCAGTACAAAAGTGATTGTAAGTCACTCTCCTTATCCAGTAGGCACTGAAGGCTACATTTACAGTTTAGCTATCACTTGAGATATAATTGAGTGGGTATTGTGTAAGAAAACAGCTAGAATCTTTACTAATTATAGCACTGACGACCTGGGGTGATTTGTGTGCTTTTTATGGCTGGGTGTAGTTTGATGAAATTAAAAGCTTTAAAAGCAAAACATTTACTTCTAGCTGGCCCGGTGGAGCTGAGGGTTGAGGCATTGGATGCCACACCTCACGCCACGCCGGCGACTTTGGTTAGGGAACGAGCCCAGGCCGTTGGGAGTTGGCAGGGGAGGGAGAGGATCGAGTGTCCAGAGGACAGCTCTCCTCTCCCTGGGGTGGGTTCTGTGGCTTCACGGTGCAATAGAGACCCCTGGTGGAGACTGGAGGTACTACCTGTGCCTGGTGTATGTGAGGGGAGGAGCGCGGCAGACACCTATGGCTCCTCCATGCAGGCATCATTGCACACCCACACTCATAGGGGGCAACTTAAGAAGAAATCCCTGGCCATGGGGATAGGTGAAGGTGCATCTAATCTTGACCACACTCCTGACATCAGGCTCGCTCTCCAGGTGTGCCTCCAGACTCCAGCCTGGCGCATTAGATTACAGATTGAGCACCAGGGCATAAGGCAGTCCCACCTCAGGGGGCTCAGAGCCGGGGAATCCACCGGGCTGGGTTGGCCTGGATCAGTGAGCTTCAGACAGGGAGGTAGAGCCTGGGCTGAGAGGTCGCTGGAGAGAGAGTTCCTCTGGGGATCCGGTAAGAAACAGAGTCTACAAAAAAAAAAAAACATTCACTTCTGCTGGCTAAACTTAGACAAACATATAGAACAGAAAAATGCTGAATTAGAGTTATTTAGTTGAGGCCAGAACATCAGACTTCTACCTTCAGAATACTGCTGCAGTACTTCCCTTACTGAATCAATAGTCCCAGATACATCATTGTCACATGAGACAGGAGGCATTGCAGGATAAGGAAGAGCAATAAAATATTCTAACATGGAGATCCCTAGCAGCCATAAAACTATTAGGCAAATTTAGAAAAAAAACTCTTAATAGCATACAAAGGGAAGGACACACCAGGACTAAACACATAAATCAAAACACTGCACAATGTATGTTTTTTCAAATTTTGACTGTAGTACTCCTTTAAAAATCCCCTTGTAGGGAATCAAGAATGTCCTTGCTCCTTGCCAAAGCCATCGTCGGAAGGACCCACTCCATGTCTGGCAGATTGAAGTTACCAACTAGCAGCACTTCCCTTTATTTGCCATTCTGATGATGGCTTCCCCAAGTGCCTTATCCAACTCCTTTCCCTGTGCTGGAGGTCTGAACACAGCCCTGTATCTATCAATCAATCAATCAATCAATCAATCAATCAGTCAATCAAGCAATCAATCAATCCTTTCTTTATAAAAGGTGCTTTTCCAGAGCCAAAGCACCTGTACATAAAACCACATATTACAACATTTAAAAATGTTCAAAATTCATCTAATAAAATAAAATAAAATGTCCATTTTCAATAAGTTAAAATCATATACCCAGCATGAAATCATGCACTAGAGTCTGGGACCGCTTGACTAAACAAATATGTTTTTAAAGCTGTTTTAAAGCTTTGGATGGTCAGGCACTCTCAAGTCCGATGAGGTAGACATTTCCACAGGGTGGGGGTTGCAAAAACAAAAGACCGCACCCCAGATGTCTTTAAACACACTCTGAAAATCTCTAGCAATCCCTCGTCGGTGGAGCAGAGTGGGCAAAGGATGCAGTAGGGACGGAGGAGATCTTGCAGGTAACAAGGTCCCTGTTCATGTAGGGCTTTGTAGGTCAGTAACCCGACCTTGAAGGTGATCCGCCACTGTACTGGCAGTCAGTGCAGTCCATGCAACACAGGCATAATATGACTGGTCCTAGAGGTACCAGTCAAGTCTGGCCACTGCATTCTGCACCAGCTGCAAATGGCGGATATCAACGCCCCGTAACCCTAGATATAGGATATTGCAGTAGTCAAGGCGGGAGGTCACGAAGGTGTGGACCAACATTGGAAGGTCGTCTTGACAATGGCCGATACCTGAGATCTAAAGGTCAGGCTGCTGTCAAAAATAATGCCCAGGTTTTGCACCCGGTCTGAGGTAGTCAGCTGAACATCCCCGAGCTAAAGTCCAGAGGGCTGTCCTGCCGACAAACCCATCTCCCAATGACCTGGGTCCATAACCAACACTTCAATCTTATCCGGGTTCAACCTCAGCCAACTGGCACTCAGCCAGTCCTGGATTTCAGAAAGACAGTTATTAAAGACTGAAAGAAGCTATCCTGCCTGGGCACAAAGGACATGTACAGCTGAGTATCATCTGCATAGCAGTGAAAACGCAGCCTGTACTGCCTAATGATATCTCCCAATGGTAGCATGTACATTGCGAACAACATGGGTGACAAAATGGAGCCCTGCAGTACCCCACAGGGTAGGGGGAAAGGGGCTGAAGAATAAATCCCAGACACCACTCTCTGAGTCCTACCCTCGAGGAAAGATCGAAATCATCTGAGGATTGTATCAGACAGTCCACAGATAAACCGCAAGTGCTCTAGCAACACACCATGGTCCACAGTATCAAATGCTGCAGAGAGATCTAGGAGGACCAAGATGGCACCCGTCCTTCAATCTCTCGCTATCAGGAGATCATTTAGCACCCGGACAAGAGCCGTCTTGGTACTATGTCTCTTCCTAAAACCTGACTGAAGAGACTCATGGACATCGTGGGTAGACAAATGATCATCCAACTGCAGCGCAACCACCTTCTCAATAACCTTGCCCACAGGGCAGGTTAGAGACAAGTCTGTAGTTGGCCAGACAGTCTGGGTCAAGGGAGGATTTCTTAAGGAGAGGTCATACAACCACCTCCTTTAGGGGGTCTGGAAAGTCCCCCCTCTCCAATGAACTCCAGATTATCTTGGCTAGGACAGGGCCGATCTCATCAATGCACCCTACAAGAATGACTTCATTCATATATTTGAGTCTAACTATTACAGTATGCACTGCAAGCCCATTGGTCCACAGTGTGGACCAATGGGCTTACAGCTGATACTGTGAGCTGTCATTCGGCAGGCAGCCACGGAGGTATGAGAGTGGGTTTACTGCTGATCGCCAATGACGGGGGGGCTGGTGGGCAGAGGGTCCTGTGTGGTGGAGGTGCCACTATACCACCAGGAAATTATTTACTTCACTTTTATGGGTGATCGGGGATACGGGCAGGGTGGTGGTTACCACTAGACTACCAGGGAATTTTACATTTTATTTACAGGGATCGCAGCTACGGGTGGGGTGGGCAGAACACTAGATTACCAGGGAATATTTATACAGTTATTTTATGGCAATTGGGCTATGGGGAGGAAGGGGAGTACCACTAGACTACCAGGGCTATATAAATAGTTTATTTTCAGTGATTGGGGCTACAAGGAGGGAGGGGGGTCCAATAGACCACCAGGGATGATATGGGTGCTTCTGCAGAGTGTACTGGGTGGGCAGGTGGCCACTCATGGCTGGTGGCTGCTGTGTCGTGCCTTACAGTACAGCTGCTCACCTGTGGGTGGCCACCATTTGAGACTTTTTTTTCAGACTCAACTTTGGGCATCAGTATGTGGCACATCCCAGGGTTGTGCAGGCATATGCGCTGCACATCCCGGGCTGAATATCAGGATGTACTGCATATGCATGGGCACGCCCCCGGTGATGTGCTGCATACATTATCTTCGCATCCCAGTGCATCGGGAATTGCACTGCTCAATTCCCTCTTTTGAATATTGCCCTGGGGCACATTTCTGGGGTTGTGCTGGTGCAACTCAGTTGTGCCAGCTGCAACCCCTTTGAATATCTGGCCCCTAGACTCCAAAGGGTGTATGTCTACTAGTCCACTGCAAGAGAGTTGCTAACTCTTAAAATAAGGTCAGTGAATTTTCCATTTGAACTCTCACTTCAAAAGGACCTATGCATAAAACGTTCCCCAGAGATAAGTCCAGCTCCCACCTGGGCTTACAATGAGTACTACAGATATTAATATTTATAAAAATTATTTAAAGGCACTCTCACTGCCTTAACCCAGACAAAATTAAGTCAAATCAAAAACCAAATCAGCAGAAGACAGTCACAGGATCCTTGGTAGAGTAGATCTAAATGATTTCAGTTCTTTCCAAGAAATGATCTTCTCTTGTTTCCCTTACTGGAGACAGCCCAATGCCCTATACTGAGGAGTAAGTAATGTATGCCAAGGAGAGAGTTAACAGCTATTTAGAAGACAGATCAAATCATTTTCAGGGCGCTCTCATTGTCCACACTGTTCATAGTGGTCCCTACAAGAGAAGAAAAAGAAAATCTGACCTTATAGTCGAGTCTGAGGAGTCTGTTTCAGCTGTTCACCTTCACTTCACATCGAGAATAAACCGGCCCAGAAACTTCTCCCGAGATGGCCACTCTCCAAGTCGGTCTAGGAGTTTATCGAGCACACTCAACTGGGTAACACGAGAGGCGCCCCAACTGTATTCCCCTAGGTGGCTACCACCCTAAGGCCCAATGACTGCTGCTTCGGCTCCCGGCAAAGTCGGCCTTCCGGCCTGCTCCCCAGGATACCTAGGAGCAATTCAGCACCACATCACCCACTCTTCAATGAGCAATGAATCTAAGCTCCCACACGGCCAATAGCCTCAGTGGTCACCACCCGGGTCAATGGAAGAGGAGCCCTCCCGCCCCACTCTGGCAAGTACAGATGAGATACAATGAGCCCAAATCTAGGGACTCCACAAACTCCTCAGTCCCTCAATGAAAGAAAGCTGATGGATAATTCCCATCCTGTTCTGCCACCTTGCCACGTCCCTTGGTGTACAGAACTCCTTCTGAGACTAGTTCCTGCAGAATGACCCAGAGACTCTTCTACTCCTCAGAGACACCAACTCCACCAAATGCACCGACTCCATCAGACAGGTCAGAACTCCTCTTTCCTCCCACACTGGACCAGCAAAGCAAGCCAGCCAGGTAGGAAAACTAATGAGCCCAGGTTGCAAAAGCTCATTTAGGACCACTAAGGTGGAGAATGAACCAAGAATACTCCCGTGGAAAATACTGAAACACTGGGAGAAACAGAAGAAACGGGAATGAAAACTTGTGACTCTGTTTCAATTTAAACTTATTTCACCACTATTCTCTACCTCTAACTTAGAAGTCCCCGAAGACACTCCTAAACTAACTCATTGTTTCAACCCTGTCTCAATTGCCACTAAATTAAAACAGACTCAAAACAAAATACAAATAAAACTACAATAAACCCTGCTCTACTGCTGCTGCTCCTGATAGCTAGCCCAGCGTGGCTGCCATCTTGAATCCTGTGCATACAATAACTGTGGATATGGTGTATGTATGCCCTGCACTGACCCTCCTATTCCCTTTTTAACTTGTCCATCTGTATGGATAGTTGCTCCAGAGCTTGTTTCCAGGATAACACACAGCACCTCCATCCCTTACTTTTCGTCTGGTGACCCTATACCTCTGTGGTCTTGATTCCCTCCCTCACATGTATAGGAATCCCTCCTTCCCTCTTTCCTGCCCAGTCTCTCCTGAACAGCAAGTAGCCAGGTACGTCCATGTCCTAGTCGTGCTTCTCGGTGCACTATGACTTCATTATGGCCACCAAATCCTGGCTAGCCTCTGCCATGATGGCCTCCAAGTCTGGAATTTTATTTCCTAGACTCCTTGCATTGGTGCACAGGGCTCTCCATGCCTTACTCCCTCCCTGACTGCTTTCCTCTCCCCTTCCTGCACTATCCCCTGAAGCTCCACCTGTTCCACCTATTCCCTTTTTACCATGTCCTTCTTCTTCTCCTTTACTCCTTTGTTCTTGCTTACCTGATATATACTCCCCTTTTCCTCTGCCGTGTCCCCACCTCTGTCTTCTTTGGCCCCTGCCCTAGGGGCATTTACTCCCCTTGGGCCCTCCCTAATGCTACTTCATCTCTGGGGCAATTTTTGCCTCCCTTGGTTTTACTGCATCCCCCTGTATAGTTGAAATGCTCATCCAATTAGCATGTAATCCTTCCAGTAAGGACTGTGGTCTGCTTTCTGGAAGGATGTGGGCCATCTCCCCTATAGCAGTCCATATCCTCCCAGTTTGGCACCAGTCCTCAATGTAGCCAAAGTAATCCTCCATGCACCATGCCTTTGAGTAACTGTTAAATGCCCTGGTGCAAAGTACCCTTTCCTTTCCCAGCCATACTCAGGGAGCCTCTATACAAATGCCACCATGCAAGCTACCTGCTTGAGGCTTCTCTCCAATTCCCTGAAATTATTCTGCACTACCTCTACCCTGTCCTTTGCTAGGTCATTTGTCCCAAGGTGGACAGTGATGTCTAGCTCCCTCCCAGCTCCTGCTGCCCTAGCGACGCTCTGGAACCAACAGCAACAGAGAATTCTGTATGAACAGAGACTAATGAACCTGAACATGAACTGACCTGAGGAGAGAGGAGAGAGAGAGGGAATGTGATTGAGACCTTCAAGTACCTCAAAGGTACAAGCAGGGTTGACCTTGGGGATCTTTTTAGCACCAGCAAACATAGAAACACCAGAGGGCACAGCTGTAAGTTGGTGGGGAGTAGGTAAAAGAGGAAGGCAAGAAGGCAATTATTCACAGAGAGAGTGGTGACAGGGTGGAATGCACTACCAGAGTGGATAGTCCAGCACAATACAATTGGGGAGTTAAAAAGGGAGTGGCATAATGTCACTGAGAAGGTTAGGATAACAGGAGAGGGAGAAGAGCAGCATGTAACAAGAGTACATGAGCGTCACAATGAGCAGACTTGATACAACATTTGTGCCTTCTTCTGCTGGCAATTTGTATGTTCGTATGAAATTCCCATGATACTTTGCATAAGTGGGGCATTTCTGTGAAACTTGTCTTAATTGTCAATGCCCTGGTTTCTGTGCTTTTGCACTGAGGTTCTTTTTTTACTTCTTTTCCTAGTCCTATTCAAGACTAAACCTGGCCCAAACCCATGAGACATAATGTGGCTGGTTCTAACAAGGATGAAATGCATGTCTGTGTCTGTTATTCTCAGCCTTTGCAGATTGTTTTAGAGGGCTGTTTGGTACAATTTAGTCCTGCTTAAAGTGGGCCATCCAGTTCCTTCATTGTGATTTGCAAATACTTCCCATGATGCTTTGCATAAACGGGGTATGTGTGATTTTGACTTTCCGCCCGTTCAGTGCAATGTATTATTATCATTATTTCTGTTTTTTCAACTACTGTAAGCCAACAGTTCTCAAACTTTGTCATAGTGAGCCTCCCCTAATCCATGGAAAAGATCTTGAGCCTCCCCCAAAATAATGAAATATTTTTGGGCCTCCCCATCGAAAAATAGCCTACTTTTCACAGTACATGAGGAATAAATTGAAACCTCTTTGCATAGCTGGCTCTCATGTTATTAAGCTTATTGTAATCCCCCCCAAACAGAACAACCTACTTGATCCAATATTTTGACTCTCGAACCATTGTTAACCCTTACTGCCATACCTTCATGGGTCAGACTGCTTTTTCTGTTTCCCCTCTATCTGGAATAACCTTCCTGCCAACCTCTGCCTCACCCCTCTCACCCTGCTCTTAAGCAACTTCTCAGGGATCACTTTGCTCCCTCCTGCTCTTATTTCTAGTACCTGTATGGTTAACTCTTGTATTTGGACAGTTCTGCTGACAGTCTATTTGATCAATTGTCCCTCGCATTGTTAGTTTATTGTTCTTAATTTATTTGCATATTTATTCATTTTGTATCACTTGAATGTTTTGCAGTTACATTCTGAATTGTATTCTATCACTACCCTTCCCCTGGGTACACCTGAAATAAGCCATGGCTTAGTGTACAGTACTTTCCCTGGTCACAGACTTGTGAATAAATACATAAATTCACCTACTATTATCCTCTTTCAGTTTGCCTTATCCCTTTCACACAAAATCTATAAAGTTCAAAATTGAAATATAATACCTTTTCAAGACTTGCTTAAGCCTCCCCTGGAACAGGTTGGGGCCTCCCCCAGGGAGGCTGGCCTCACCATTTGAGAACCCCTGCTGTAAGCAATACGGCATGATGGGGTATGCATTAGACAGTTCTAATGTATGGCTAGGGGGTGCACTGAGGCACAAGGCTGTAGGCTGAGTGCATCCAGCCCCTTAGCTATGCATTAGAACTTTCTAACACACAGCCTGGAGTGGCTTATTGTGCGTATACAATGGGCTTTCAATATGTCAGCAGAAATTAAAAAATGTAAATTTTTTAACAGTTTAGCTTTATTTGTGATAAAACAGTCCCACTGTCTGTGTTAAATTGCTATAATTTCTACTTTTGCCTAGTTTTTATTGTATTGTTTTAATTTTTATTGTAGTTTTTATTAGTCTACTGCAGGCTTATGATTGACCCCCCCCCCACACACACATATCCTCTCCATAGATTCCCATTTGTATTTATTGATTTATTTTTTATTTTATTATTATTTATTTTTTGGCAGTTAGTGACCAGCGCTGAGGAGTGAGTGATCATGGTGTCCATTAGAACCAGGAAGTAGAGGAGATGTGGATATTTTCTTTTTCTTTTAAATGTTTGAATTTGTATGAATATGAGCAGGGGCTAAGCGCAGAGCTCAGTTTTTGTCTTGTAGCCAGGCAGCGAGTGTTTTAGACCACGATCAAGCAAGTGGGCGGGTGACAGGACAGCTGCAGCAGTGAAACGGAGATGCAAGTGTGGTAAGGGAATTACAAAAAAAATGAATGGACTGCAAATCTACAGCACATGCTCCTCTTGTTGCCAGTAGATTTGGGTGCAGGGCAGCTGTTTGGTATGCTGGAGCAGAGTTGTGAGTTTTCTCATTTTTGTCATAGTTACCTTAAGCCCCCCCACACACACTTTCTCACACACGGACAGTTAACTTTAGAGTAATATTTCTTTCTTTCTCTTTTTTTTAAATATTTGTTTATTCAGTTTTGTAAATACTTGTTTAACTGAGTCAGGTTTCTGAGAGGTCTGAGTGAGGAGCAAGCTGAGTTGAGCAGCAGCAGTTTAAATCAGATGACTGCATGGGGGTTACAGTGGAAGGGGCTTCCAGGTATTTAAACAGGTGGCCAAGCAGATGTGAATGATGCTGAAATGAGAAATAAAAAAAAAAGGCACTACTTGCGTATGAAAAAATAAAAAGGTTTATATGTTAAAGCTTTTTTTTTTAAGAGTAACTGTTGAGACTGACCCCAAGATTGACTTTTTCACTGTTGGTGGCTATTGTGGGGGGAGAGTGGAATGGCATCCGTTTCATATGTGAAAATTCTAATGGCACAAGGATTTTGAGAATGTACTTCTTCCAGATTGGCAGGACTAGTTTTAGCCATGCATTAGACACTTCTAATGCACAGCATAATGAGGCAGTATAGCGCAGTGGTCTAAGGCTCTAAGCTACAAATCTGGTGACATCCAGCAGACCAGACCTGGGTTTGAATCCCACAGCTTCCACTTGCATACTGTATGACCCTAAGCAAGTCACTTAACTTCCTTGTGCTCCTTGGTCGCTCCTGTAAAAAATGTTTCAGCATAGTGTGCTATTCCTGGTTAACAACTAAAAAAAAAAATCTATTTAACAGCCAAGCAGATTGCTTAAAATCCTTTGTCCATTTTATAAGTAAGCAATAAAACATGATGTGGTATGTGCTAGACACTTCTAGCGCATGACCAGGTGCATAGTGAGGCACAAGGCTGCAGGCCGAGTGCCTCAGCCCCTGCCCGTGAGCTAGATGTGTCTAGCACACACACACCCCAGAGTGTCTTACTGTGCTTATGAAATGTAAATTGTACATTCATGTCAATTAAAATTATTAGGATTGAAAAACAAAAAAGTTTAATCTTTCTGTTTATTTTAAATAACTCCTCCACCTGTATCAGTCTGACATATTTTCTTTTTTTACTCAATGACTTTTGTCCTACTGTCACCTCTGTGGCTTTAGTTTTTTGGTTGTTGTCATCCCCCCCCCACTCACACACACATGTCTGTTTCATAGTGTGTTATTTGTATGTTGTTTCTATCCATTTCTATGTTGTTTCTTTATTTTGCATTGGACCAGCGTGACAAGCGTGTGGACCAGTGCAGCACCAACTGTTAGGAGTCAGCCTGTGTGCTGTGAGACCAGCAGCTACATAAAGCAAATTGAACTCTGCAGTTCCAGAGATGTGGGTAGTTTTCTACTTTTCTTTTTATTTAAACTATGTCAGAGGTGGGGGTGGGGTTAGAAGAGAGTGTGGTTTTTATGACAGCCAAGAGACAGCCTGTGAGCAAGCAAGCAGGAAGGTGGTAGGAAAGCTGCCATGCTTCGGGGCACGTGCAATTTCTATAGTGTAGCTGTAACTAGCAGAAAATTAATTTACTGCAATAATCTAAGTACTTAGGTGCAGATTCTGTTCATTTTCAGCTGCCAGTTTATCTGGATGGCAGCACATGAGGACTGTTGGAAAGTTCAATAGTGTTTAAACAAAATAAAAGATGGCAGCTGATTAAAAGTTCAACATTATGTTTGGCTCCCAACAAAGACTGTCCCGCCAAACCCCCTGTCCCCCGTTCCATACCCTCGATGGGGCTTACCTTGAGCAATGCTCTAGCTTTAGATATCTAGGCATCTGGCTTGATCAGCACCTAGATTTCACCTCTCACATAGACTCCCTGCACAAGAGGCTGCTCCCTAAACTGGGGGCACTCTATCGAAACAAAACCTGCCTTCCCAAGCAAACGAGGCTCACCATAGTTCAAAAAATGATACTCCCTGTTCTGGACTATGGCGATATAGTATACTCTATTGCCCCTGCGTCCACCCTGGCAAGTCTAGACACCCTATTCCACTCCTTCTGTCACTTCATCCTCGACTCCCCTCAATCCACCCACCACTGTACGTTATACAGCTCCCTAGCCCTGCCTTCTCTACATGACCAGAGATTAATAATCTGTGCTAGGTTTGCTGCTAAATTTTGGACCCTCTCCCTCCCTCCCTACCTAGAATCTACCTTATCCCAACAACCTCCCCCTGTGTACTCCTTAAGAGGCGCAGACTCCAGACTTCTGCATGTCCCACTAATGTGCACTACCAAAGGCCAGTCAGCCTTTAAATTCAGAATCCCACAGTTCTGGAACACCCTTCCCACCCCCATCAGACACGCACAAAATCCCCCGGTGAACGCACCAGACTACTCCAGGCACACTTCTCCTCCAGCTGCTCATGCTAAATTATAATTTAGCGCTCTACATATCAAATAATGTACAGGAGTACTCCTGTTATGTGTAAATCTGTCTGTAAATTCTTGTATTCTATGTAATTTGTACTCTAAACTGTTTTATTTCTTGTTGTAATCATATGCTATGTTCTTTATTTCCAATTCTGTGCTTAAATGTTCCTCTATAAGCTATGTACTGGGCCCAGGCCCCCAGGTCGCATCTGGAATCGAGCATGTTGCTCAGTATGCCTTCCTGGTAAATCTCATAAATAAATAAAATAAAATAAATAAATAATACAGGCACAAGCATTTTTAAAAGGGGTACTAGGTCCTGAATGCCAGGGCCAGTTTTAGCTGTGTGGTAGACACTTTCAGCGCATGGCTATCTGCCACTCAGAGGGCTCAATGACTTAAGCCAATTTCATAGCAACACTTTAGCAGTTTCTCACTATTCTGTCTCCTTTTTGGTATTTCAAAAGTATTTCAAACGGAATATATACTTGTTCCCATTCTTTAGATGTCCTTCCTCTTAAAGGGGCACTGTCAACTTTGCCCCTCTGTTTGCTTCACAATCACATGAGTGTGCCTCCTGCGCATGCACAGGAGCAGACTTAGCAAAGATCCCGTGCATGTGCAAGAGTGTGCTACTCTTGCGCAGCTGTGGAATTTCGGCTCCAGGCTAAAACTTTTATTTGTACAACTCGGAGTGCTTGTTTTGTTTTTGGAGATCCCATAAAGTATTTGGATTACCATAATGGACTGATGGAGCTTATTTTTAAACTAGGCTCATGAAAACAATGCAGTTTAGGACCTCGCTCCTGGCATGACGCATGTTCCCGACCAGTGATTGCTTCCAGTAGGCACGCAATTTAAATTCGAACAGAGTGGACAACTTATAAGGTAAAAAACAGCAAAAGAGGTACAAAGTGGGACTTTTGAGACATGGAGCGACATTCTGTAGTAATCATTTGTTAGGTGTTTGCCAAGAGGCACATTCATGTGATTGTGAAGCAAATGGAGGGACAAAGCTGGCAGTGCCCCTTTAAAAAATTGTTCTTACTTTAGCCTCCTTTCTACCACTTTATTTGTAGCAATGTCTTTTTCACTGCACCCACATGTGAAAACAGTGTCTCCGTAATTCTTTGATTCATATAGCAGTCATTTGATACCATTTCCCTGGTTTCCTCACCTTACTTTGTGTTGTTGACTTGGTACACCTGCACTTTTCTCCAAGAATGCATCTGCAAATGAGCTGTTCTCAGCTCGGTGTGCTCTTCTGGCGAAAATCTTTAAATAAATTGATACAGTGCCCCACTCATTCCACAAATACACAGCTATAATAGGAACTGAAGAACATCTAAAACTCACACTGTCAGTTCATTGCTGGGTCTGTCTTTGAGGAAAGTGTTAAAACCTTTAAGCTATTTAATGATCATGTCTAGTTTCACATACTGTTAAACCCACATTACGAAGAAATAAATGAATGTCATGAGAAAACTGTGTTACTGCATCTAGTGTAGCATATAATTATGAGGTGTCAGGAAGTCATTTAGAATGCAAAATGGTGCATTGCCACTTTGTTGTCTTTAAGGGCTACACTGAGGGATATGTGGGAAGTTCTGCATTCTAATTAAAAAGGAGGACCACTTGCAACATTTTCAGTTGTATTCCTTATGGAAACGCTGTGCAAAAAAAAAAAAAAACTCCTCTAATGACTGGCATATTTTCTGGTTTGGGATGCATCATTTCTAGACTGTCCAGGATATTTATGAAGTATGGAAAGTCTTAGTGTTCTCAAAGTGGGACGTATGTATGGGGGGGGGCAAATGAACCTTCAGTACTTGGACTTCAGTACTTCAATATGTGCCATAGGTTACTACAACCGTGAACATACAGTACTGTACATGATCAATCCTGGCATATGTTCAGGACACAATATTTCTGATGAGTACGTGTTCTGGATCTTGACAGTGTGTAAACCAGGGTTACTGCACTGTTATGAGAATGCTTTAAATACTAACAGTATACTGTACCGCTGAACCTCTGATTATTCAGCATGCAACACAATTAGAAACCAATGGCCAAACTGGTGAACAACCACTTTTTAATCAGAAATGCTACTGAACATTTTTGTTCCCCTTCATCTGTGATATTTGATGCTGACGTGAGTGACATTACATACAAAGCAGATCACTTGAGTGACAGGATACTGCAAATTGTACCCCCTCCCCATCCAGAATGTGTGTGCAAGACTGCTTACACAGTGTGGGAGGAGCATACTAAACTCAGTGTGCACTTTGTGAACTAGACCCTAAGATGGCTGTGGAGAAAATGTTTTCTTAATGTACTTTAACGATGTCTAAAGTGCACATACTTTCAATAACCCAGTCCAGTACCATTTAAAACAAGTTAATATTCCCTTTTTATTTAATGATTTCAGGAATGAGTCTGTTTTCACAGTACTCATGTCCCAGCTCTTTTTATGTTCGTTATGTGCACGAAGTGAACATCTTGCAATGATAGTATCTTTGGAGGAGTGTGACATGGTCTGTCCAATGCAGAGCAGTATTTACGGGGTGAGTCAGTGCCACACCAGCCATCATTAGGCTGATAATAATGGAGTTTTGGCTTGCTGGGCAGAAACGGCATGAACTTGAAAAGAAACAGCTGACCCAATCCTGGGTCAGCTCTTTCCTTTGATCTATGCAGCAGAGCAGATCTGTCTTATCAGCCTGGAATTTCAAACACCTAGGGGCTCAGGCCAGCTGTAACAGAAATAAAACATCTGCGTGTGTGTGTGTGTGTGTGTGTGTGTGTGTGTGTGTTATCACTCTCTCTCACTATCTCAATGCCTAACTCTGAGGATGTATATTAGCTGTAATAACCATATTCAAATCCGAATAACGTTAAAATAAAAAATGATAGCATGAGACTGTGGGCATGAAAGTTGTTCAGCACAAAAATATCTACAAAATGAGTGGTGTTTCATTTACAGATAACTTAGTTTTTTATAAGTAGCAAAAAAAACAGCAGAAAATTCTGTTTTGTTTCACTTTTTTAACAAACAAATGCATATAACTTTAAAACAAAAAAAATTATAGCATGGTACTGTGAACACATCATTTGTACAGCACAAAAATATCTACAAAATGAGTGGAGTTTCATTTATATATACCATTCAGTTTTTTTATAATTAGCAAAAAACAGCAGAAAATTCAAATTGTTTTCACTTTTTGCAACAAACAAATGCAAATAGCTTTAAAATGAAAGACGATAGCATGGTACCTCGAGCATAAAAGTTGTTTGGCACAAAAATATCTACCAGATGAGTGGTGTTTCAATTATAGATATCATCTAGATTTGTTATAATTAGCAAGAAATGGCAGAACATTCTTTTTTTTTCACTTTCTTGAAGGTATGGCATAAACAGTATATACTACCCCCCCACCGGAAATATTGTTGATAATTTTTGTTCTCTTGCTGACTGACCTAATGACAGCACTTGTGACTTCACCACTTGTGATGTCGTCAGGTCATTCGACACTCGAACAAAAAATATCAACAATATTTCCAGTAGGTGGTAGCATATCCCTTATATATTCAGACATAAAAGATTCAATTAATGCATCAGTCTGTGTTGCAATTAAAGTGACAAAAGTACGGAAATGCAATGTTAGGGTTTTTAACACTAACTCCACATTCCCACCAAGCAGCCAAAGGGGGCAAGGCAACACAAGCAACCACAGACATCCATCATCAGCTAACACAAAAAATATATAACTCTTTCCACGTGACACAAGAAACATCCATCATCATGGTCCAGGGCTTCTGTAGCTGTGGATACACATGCACACTTGCACACCACCTGGGAAGTGCAGTAAACAATTCCCATAGGATCACATTGTAAATTGTAAGTAAGAAATAACACATGACGGGGTGTATGGCAATGCTAAATTACCACACGCTCCAGGTGGGTTGTGAGGCATGAGGCACAGCCAAGTGCCTTCAACCACCTGGGAAGTGCAGTATATGATTCCCATAGGATCACATTGTAAATTGTAAGTAAGGAATAACACATGGCAGGGTGTGCAGCAATGCTAAATTGCCACACACGCCAGGTGGGTTTTAAGGCATGAGGTGCAACTGGGTGCCTTTATCCACCTGGGAAGTGTGGTGTATATATTACGCATAAGATTACATTATAAATTTTAAGTGATCAATACCACATGGCAGGATGTGTAGCAAAGCTAAATTGCTACATGCCCCAGGTGGGTTGTGAGGCACAAGGCACCTCTGAGTGCCTTCAACCACCTGGGAAGTGTGATAAAAAATTCCCATAGGATCACATTGTAAATTATAAGTAAGCAATAACACACAACAGGGTGTGCATTAATGCTAAATTACTGCATGCCCCAGGTGGGTTGTGAGGTGGGTGCTGAGGCACCAGGCACATCTGAATGCCATCAACCACCTGGGAAGTGCAGATGTCTTTACTGAGGTGTCAAAGGAACCTATGCTGCCATGGAAGCACATGTTAAGGATGTGGGAGAGTCAGCACAAAAAGGGAAATGGCAGCAGAGTGAAATGTTGCTCTGGGTAGTATGGAGAAGGCAGTTTTCATGTGCACTGACTAAATGCAAGAAAGAAAAGGAAATGGTGGGTGGCTGTGTGAAAAATGCAGTGTGCCCTAGATCACTTTGCCTGATAACATAACATAGGAATACGAGAACCTGTGGCTGACACTGTCACAGTGAGGCAGCATTTTATATCACACATCCCAGGTGGCTGAAGGCACTCAGCTGTACCTCCTGCCACAAACTCACCTGTGGCATGCAGCAATTTAGCACTGCTGCACACCCTGCCATGTTGTATTGCTTACTTACAATTTACAATGTGATCCTATGGGAATCATATATCGCACTTCCCAGCTGGCTGAAGGCAGTCAGCTGCACCTCATGCCTCACAACCCATCTGGGGCATGCAGTCATTTAGCAGTGCCACATACCCTGCCATGCATCGTTCCTTACTTACAATTTACAATGTTATCCTATGGAAATGTTTTAGCGCAGTTCCCAGGTGGTGTGCAAGTGTGCATGTATATCCTGCCTACAGAAACACCAGTCTACAGTCAGCGGCTTCTGTTACAGATATCTAACTAATCTTAACTTAACAAAGGCGTTTATATACTTTTTTAACAGAAGATGATTGATTTTAAACCTCTGGCAGCATGTCCTTTACTACCATTAACACCGCTTGATTGCACTACACTACAACAATGGAGCTCACTCACTCTTCTCTTTCCACAGTTCATGGCTTTCTTTACAGATATCAAAATAATCTCAAATTAAAAAAGGCAGATTACATACTTTTTCTAACACAAGATGCCTTATTTTAACCCTCTGTCTGCATGTCCTTTATGACCATTCACACAGCACAGTCACGCAAAACATCTAGTACCCAAGAGCTTCTATACCAGTGGCAAACATCCGGCATTGACAAATGCTTGTTTTGGCAATATACAGTATGACTGCACAATCTGAAGTTGTATTTTGTGACACTGTAATTGCAGAGTAAGAAACAAACATATGAAGCAACTCAGGCAACACCAAAGATAAAATAATTCATTTATACAGATCTACAATAACCATTGAAAGATGTCATTCAATAAAGAAATCAGGAAATAATTATTCATTACTAAACAAGTTTGTTGAATATTGTTTAAAGGTCCAATTAAGACATGATGGTCTGAACATTCAATGGGACATGCATGCATGGTGCAAAGACCTGCTCCACACTTGTGCATGTGTCTGACCCAGAGGCTGCTATATTCAGTAGGACAGTGGACCAGAGCTATCCAACAGAATATCAGTCCATGCTGGCACAGCGCTAAGTGAAACTGCACTGCCCCAACATGGACCTGGGCTGTATATAGCCCACAGGGAATAGCACTCTCTGGAATAGATAGCACCAGGACCCCTGTGAGCTATATTCAGGCATAACATGTAAATGAGCCCATTTGGGTATGCAAGGCACTAATGAGCCATTTGCATGTCCATTATGGGCTTATATGCATGGTGTGCAATAGCTAGATAGTGTCCATCCTGACAAGGTGTTAAATCATTTCCTGGTGTCAAGTGGAATCTCCCACCCCCCCAATCACCTGTTCATGTAATGTATGACATCCCTGGTGACCACTGGCACGCCAACCCTCAGTAACCCACATAGGCCAGCCACTGTATGAGCTGTCAGTGGTGCATGTACGGTATAAATACTGTACACGATCACTGACAGCTCATACTGTGGATGGCTGAGGAGGTGAGAGGAGGTCTGTGCTGGACATGGTATCGGGATTCCCTGGATATCCACAGTCATCCTGGTAAGGGGGTGTGTGATAGGTGGTGTTCTGCGAGTGGGTTGAGTGGATGGGAGGGATGCTGGACTGCCAGTGATGACCTTTACATATGTCAATGGGCATTCAGAGGAACAGGGGAACCACTGGCCATCAACATTTTATATCATTGTACATGGCATGGGCAATGGGTGTGTGTGTGGAGAGAATCACTGTGCACTAGGGATATCAGACATTGCATGGATGGGTGAGCAGGTGGGGCGCCACTGGACACCAGGGAAAACATCACATCAGAAGGAGTGGATGATCAGGGGATGGGTGTGCCACTGGACTCCAAGGATAATGCTACAGCAGAAGGAATGGATGATGGGGGTGCCACTGGGCAGCAAGGATATCAGACATTACAGGAATGGGTGATCAGGTGGTGCCTCGGGACACCAGAGAAAACACCACTTTGAAAAGAATGGGTGATTGGTCGGCTTTTCTATCCCTTGAGTATGTTAAACATCTGGCTTCCACTTTCATGGTTTAAGAAGCTCCACGGAGCTATAGCTAACTTTGTTTGGGGATATAAGAAAGCCAGGATGGCCTATCACAAACTGGCTGTGCCTAAACTACTCGGGGGATTAAGGTTACCACATTTTGCTCTTTATTTTTGGGTGGGTCAGGTTAATAAATATCTTAGATGGGTTCAGAATACGGACTTTCTTACGCAGACAACCTATGTACCCTTGTGGATAAAGTCTGAGGTAGCTCTTATCAGGAAATATGGTCTTGTCCCCGAGGCTTTACTTTATCTCAATCCAAAGCTACTTCCTTCTCCGCTGAGGAAATCCCCAATAGGGTTTCTCTAAAGATCCATGCTCAGCTTTGTAGCTTTTTAAAATACGACCAGGTCAAGGATTGGTCCCAACCTATTCGGGGGAACCAGCGTTTTTTGATTGATAATAAACCTATCAGCCCCACCTGGTTGACCCTACCAGATAAATGTTGCTTGAAAGATTTCCTCAACGAAGAGGGAAACGTATGTTCCTCATTGGAGATTCTGCACAAATTCAATCTGCCCTCCAAGGTGATTTTTAAAATATATCAGCTTCGACACCTTTTACTCAACAAAGTAGGTAGGAGTCCAGTCCAGCCTCCGCATGTGGACTTTCACGAGTCCTTAGAATCCCTGGCGGGCCTCTCACAGGCAATTTCCAAAGTATACACTGTATTATTTAATTGGGCCTACTCCCAAAACCTTGCTCCATGCTCATATTGGGCCACAGTGTTTCCCGATGAAGATCTGAATTGGTCGGCCCTCTGGCAAGGTTGCCATAAATTCATCTGGCAGGACCAGTTAAGACTTATACAGTTTAAAATTCTCTACAACATTTATTACTCCCCTCAAAAACCTGCGAGCCTAAAATTGGTAGCAGATCCCAAATGTAACAGATGTCATTCGGGAAAAGGGGACCTGTTGCATATCTTCTGGAATTGCCCGAAAATAATCCCACTTTGGACAGATATTAAAAACAAGATAGATCCCTTGCTGGGCCTGGAAGACCTTTTTACTCCTGAAATATGTCTGCAGCGGGATATGTCCCGTATTACGGTTAAGAATAGGAAGTTCTATATGGCCCTGATCTCGATTACCCTGAAAAAAGTGGTCCTCAGACATTGGAAGGATTCTAGCGTGATCAGCTACTCTGAATGGCTGGAAGAACTTCTCTTTAGCCTTAGGATTGAGAGGATGATAGCCGTCCTCCAAAATAAGATTCCCAGGTATGATAAGATATGGGGCCCTTTTATACTATTTACTCACTGTAAGAGATATGGGTACCCCTTTGGTTGAAACAGTTTAAAGGTCTTGTGCAGGAGGGAGTGGGGTGGAATGGGGGGGTGAGGGAATTTTGTTCTTTTTGGGGGGTTTATATTTTAGTTACTTTTTGGATTTGTTTTTGGTTTTTCATTGGGGGTATTGCAGAGAATGACTCCTGTCAGTAATGGTAATACGTATCAATGTATTCCTTTATGTTTTATGTTTATAATTATGTTTCTTGTATGTATTCTCTGTAAAAGAAAACTGGAATAAAGACTTAATGGCAAAAAAAAAAAGAATGGGTGATTGGGAGTGGGAGTGCCACTGAACACCTGGGATAATGTTACAGCAGAAGGAATAGGTGATCAGGGGTGCAACTGGACATCAGGGATGACATTACATCAGAGGAAATAAGTGATTGAGAGTGGGGGGTGCCACTAGCCACCAGAGATAATGCTACAGCAGAAGGAAAGGATGACTGGGGTGTGTTGGGGGGTGCCACTGGACACTGGGGATGATGCTGCATTGGAAGGAATGGGTGATCGGCAGTCAGGGTTGCCACTAGCCATCAATGACTGCATGTTTGTAGGTATGAGGGGTGACTGTGTGTAGGTGACTGCAGTACAGCTGCCCTGCTGTCAGTGGTATGGGGACATGGGGTTAGCACCCAGTTAAGTTGTGGTTTTCAACTGTGGTAAATAACACCACTTTGGGGGCCATTTACCACTGTTGCAAACATTTGAACATGCTGCTGCACCTGTATGAAGGAAGAGCCCCCTCACTTGCATGGGTGCAATATTATTTTGACATATGGGCACAGCTGGGTTTAGGGTGCACTAACTGGGCCTTGAATACATGGCCCCACCCCGAGCACAAGTGGCAAACCTGGGTAGCGCTGGAACAAACCACATTAGTGCCAGTGCTAACACCTTAATATCAGGCCTGATGACCCTAAAATATTACTGATATTACACAAAGGCTTTAGTATCACATAAATTGTGACATCATTTTTAGCTGAGCAGGACAGTTTATTTGTAAGCATTCCAAATACGTTTATAACCATAACACGGTCTCTCATGCAAACAGTTGGAAACTTCTGAAGTTCTAACTGCAGTTGGCATCAGTACACCCCTGTGTAGTACATTTACTACACGGGGGTTCTATTATTTTCTATAAAGCAAAAGGTTCTGATTTTTAATTCAAGTTACATGTTTAGAACAGAAGATATTAACACAATTTAACATGCTTTTATATTCTGTTCTGGCATCTCTTGTTATTATATATGTGTCTCCTCAGGTCATATGCATACCAGGACTACTCAGTATCCCTTCACAGTTTTCTTACCCAAAAAACTCAAGAATGCACGCTAATAACTGTAAGAAATGCCAGCACTGTTCGTATAAATATACAGAACACTTCATTAGCAACTCTACTGGAGTTAAATAATTTGAAATAAATATAAGTTATTGAGCAGAATTAATCATTCATAGTCATATACTCACTGTTATTCATCATACACATTGTTGAATCATACTGTAAATAATTACACATTAATTACTACAACTTAGTGGGAAGTGCTAGCATAATCAAGTGGTGGTAAGAAAAGTAGTAGAGCAAATCTGCAGATTCCGAGAACAAAAACATAGCAAGATCAGGAAAACAAGTGGACAACGAAACAATTATCCGTTATCTTGCTAGCTTTATACTATATATCATATTTCTAGAAACACACTGATAGTGGGTCTTGTGTGCAAGAGTCCTGGCCATGGAAAGCATGTCACAGTATCTGCTGTGTAAATAAAATACAGAAGACTCAAAGCACCAATTGAAAAGCAAGCAAACATAATTTCATTCCTCAATGAGCTACAGCCAATTGGAATAACTAATTGCCCCCACAGGGCTGACTCCTTATACAATGCACTGCTCTTTGTAAAACGCAACATTCAGACAAGATTCTCTGCACACATCTGGTGCCAGTAAGCCTAGCTTTCTCTTCTATGTTCCACCTACTCTAGTTAACTGCACATCAGCATTTTCTGTAATTTATTTGTTAACAGAAATAAAGAACTCTAAGGATACACAGTTGCACCCAAATGTGACTGAGAAACAAAAACCCAAGAACATGCTAGGAACAGGACCAGATTCCTGACCAGCAAGCTAAGGATCAACATGTTGCAGCCCCAATGCTAGGAGACATAAGGACAACCTGTGTTTGCCTCAGATTTTTTTCCTTATAAAGGAAACAAACAGTATTGACAGAAGACTAAACAACTGTTAATAATTTAACCGTCTTATGAACTTTGTGTGTAGCAAAAGAGACTTCTAAACCACCACAAATACTGTACTGACAGAGTAAAATGAGTTTTGACAAATTGCAGCAGTAATTCTGATAGAAAAAAACAAACAAACTGATGCTTTGCAATCAATGATTACATCAGCTGTCCAGGACAAAGTCAAGAGTTTAATACTGAGACTTTTAAAACAAAATTCAGCTGAAAGTTGAGACTGCAAAGGACAGAAATTGGAATTAGCAGCTCAGACTGCACAGCATTGCTGAGATCACACTTGAACAGTATACTTAAAGACCATTGACTCCCCAACCCCAATGAAACGTTGCATTTTTGCAGCCATAAAGCAGGACAATTGCTGCTAATTGAGCCAGTTTAAGAAGCTGCCTAATTGTGCTGCTTTTAGCATGAGCACAAATTATACTGCAGATATGTACACACTGGTGCACTGCTCTGCAGTTAAAATTCAGCTCTGCATCTACTGAAGTTCAACAGACCTAGTCAGAAGTAACATATCCTTTATAAACCATAGATTTATTGAAGTTTTATATGTGATTCCTCCCGCTGTACCAAATCAAGATCCTTTGCACTTCATCCAGCGAAGCCTGTTCCTTTTATTGCTTGCTGACCCAGCTCAGGTTTCCATTTGTATTCTTGGATCTCTCACTGCTCACCCCCTACAAACTTAATGGCTTGCTGTCAAATGAAAAATTCATCTTATTTGTGCCTGTCTCCTCTGTGCCTTTAGTTTTCAAAATTAAAAATCTCTTTGATTTAAATGTTTAACAGTGTACCATGCCTTCGAAAGGAGATGAGCCAGCTACATCCCCTCAGGCTCTGTCCCTCTTCCTGGGCTACAATAAGTTCAGCATCGTCACCTGTTGCTATGTAAAACTCTACACTGGGCAGTTGAGAACTGGTAATGATAGGCTTGCCTATGTGGCTAAAAAGGCACAGCTCTACTGCCTTTTGCATGAGGTGTATTTGACCCTCTGATTTAATCTAAGAACTTGCTGGACCTGCTTTATGTGCCTTTAGTACCTGTGCTACCTCCTTGCACTCTGGACATTCATCTTCCTATTCTTTCAGTCATTCTTTTTTACAAGACTCCCATATCAGATCCACTCCTCTGGATCCTCACCAATTCACTAATAGTAAACAGTGTGAGATGTTTTATCAGATCAGTGCTTGGCTGCCAGTATTGAATCTGGATTTCCAGGCCTACGGAGAACTGTGGGGAGGCAGAGTTTTGCCTTCACAGGACCCAAGTACTGGAACATGTTACCCACTGACCTAAGGATCTGCTCCAGCCCCTTGCCATCATGGTCAATCCTCTCCTGAAGACTACTGGATCATGTTCTATAATCATATGTAAAAAGCCTAAATACCAGAGTGTACTAGTTCAGGCATTTGTTTAAATATTGATCATGTGGGTGATATACTTCACACTTTCTGTTTTCTTAGGGTTGCTTTTACTTTTAATGATAGGAAATTAATTGCCTGTACACTGTTTATGAAATGGTTTGGAAATTTCCTGGTACTTAATTGCAGGGGTTAAATTGGGCTGGAACTCATAGGAATTCAGTTCCACCTCCTCTGACACCTTTCTCCATTGAATACTATTGGAGAGTTCCATCTATAAGGGATGTCAGTTCCAAGGGTTACCCACTTTAAGGTACATGTCACAGAGTGCGGAAAATTAGAGTGTAAGGAAAATGCCACAAGCAACCAGAGTGACATCAAATTGTGCCACATACAGTAGGAGTGCATAGCCCCCCACATACCCCATTATACACACACACACACACACACACTACATATATATATATATATATATATATATATATTCACCTCCACCCATGGTATCCTGTGAAGCAACACACAACTTTGGAGAGAAGAAAACACCCAAAAATGCTCACAGTGCAACACAGCTGAAATACCGGTCACTCCTATCAGTTTCCCACTAATCACAATGCCCACATCATGAGGTCCTATGTTCCGGGCCCTATTGATGGAATGCCATAGTTCCAATTTGCTAAATAGGTTCCATATGTTAATTTTCCAGAAATACACAGGTTGGAACAAGTTCAGGCAGTGGGATTTGGAATTTGGGCCAATCAGATACAAAATTCATGAGCCACTTCACTAATCCCTGATTGCCATCACAAACATAGCTGTTACATTTACTCACCGAAAACCTTCAACAAGGCCCTAAAAATAAAACACAGTTCAGTGTTTAAAAAATAAATAATGAAACATTATTTCCTGTCATGATAGCCTCCTCACACACACAAACATATTAAGAAATCCTTACTCACACAAACACATTTGAGTACTGGTCAGAGTTTTAATTTTTGGTAGTTGGTGACCATGCTATATCCCCCCCTCCTATCCTTATTGAATTGCCAGGGACATCTTTGGCTCCCTGTAATAATTTTTCACCAAACCACTGAAAGGCACATCTGTGGGATGTTGGCTTTCTTCCCTCCAAATTTCAGCCCAAAAGACTAAACCGTTATTTTGCAGCAGGGTGCCAAAGGATTCCTGTAATGCGGCGGATGCTGTAATGTTATCCTATGGGAAAAAGCGTCAACATTGGAGTGCTGTACCTTTGCCGCCCTTTAATATTTTTTCTACAAAACACAGAAAGGCACATCTGTGAGACGTTGGCTGCGTTCCTTCCAAATTTCAGCCCAAAAGACCAAACTGTTCTTTTGCAGCAGGGTGCCAAAGAATTGCTGTAATTTTCCCACAGCCTGGAAAAGTACTGTCGAACTTTGCAAAAGCCTTGGCAAATTCATTTGACACTGTGGCAACTGTGAAAGTACTTTTCCCAGAAATCTGAAAAACATATTTCTGGGGTGTTTTACCCCAAAATAAAGACATGCCTAAACATCCTCAGGGTCCGACTAGGTGAATACAAAAAGAATTAGGTTGCTAAAGGGTCCCAAATTTAAATGCCAAGCATTTTTCTGATGGCCAACTGAAAACAAAATGGAGGATTTGCGACAGTAAAAGGGCCATTTGTGAAAGTAAAAACTGAATTTGTGACACTGTCGAACTTTTTGTTAACTTTTCCCATTGACTTATAATGGGAACTTGTTTTTTGAATAACTTTTGAACCGTTTAATATTTTTTCACGAAATCTTCAAAAGGCACATCGGGGACCTCAGCTACATGTTCCCTGAAGATTTCGTACTGGTCGCACAAACCGTGCTACCTGTAGACAAGACCCAAGAATTGCAAAAAAAGCGTAAATGCACACAGATCATGCTTAATAACTCCGCAGCCGTATATCCGAACAGTACGAAAGTTGGCAGATCCCAAGATGTGTGATTCTTGATCATGTATTCCAAATTTCAGGCAAATCCATTGAATGGTTGCAAAGTTATTAAGGTGAAAAATTTTAGGTTTAACATAAATGGCTCCTCTACCATAATATATATGTGTGTGTATTTGAGCAATAGTTTTATTGTACAAACTGTATAGTTTTGATTATAAATATGAGTTGTGGTCAGTATAGCTATTTAACTAGTATGTTTAATGTGTACTTTTTTAATGAGACAATATGAGAAAAATGTTTTTCCTCTATTGGGGTGAAACAGTAAGTATGTAAAATGTGCCTTGTTTTATTTATTGGTGCAAGTGTGTCACATGGTGGTGGTAGAGAGCTATAAAATGGTACTGGGTCTATCTTTTAATTATATCTTGATAAAGCAACCATGCAGTCATGAAACGCTGATGCTCTTGGGGGTGTGCTACTATTTAATTTCACGGTTTGCTGTGCATTAATTTATGAAAAGTTTACATTAAAGCTTTCTACTTTTCAATATATCATCTCCAAATGAAGTGGATTTTTTGAAACCCTAGAAGGGAAGCCATTTCTTTTTGTCCTGTATACATTATGCCCTACCTGCCGACCCCCCACCCATCCCACCACCAGGACTAGTCCCTGGGAGGTGATAGATGATTGGAGTCAGTGGGGCCGAGCTGAAAGCGACCCAAGCCTACCCTGGCCAGAGGAGCATAAGTTGCATATGAAAAAATAGAGCAGCTGTGTATGATAGTGAGGAAAACATAAACGACCATGAATTACTCATATTTCCTATGGAGTCGTTTTTTGATTTAGTAACAATATTCAAAATAAATATTCATATTTTATATGAATAACTTACATTTGACAATTTCTCCCACTACATCTTCAATTTTAAGATACTGTAGCAAGACTGAATAAAGGGCTTCACTCCACTCTGTTACTCCTACTATCAAAGCAATGATAGTGAATATCCAAGAATAGTTTTTCTCTAGTCAGATTAACTATAACTATAAAACTATATAACTATAAAAGATTAATTGTCATACAAAAGGAGCTGAAATATGTACAAGAAATGTAGAAATATAAAACTTTGACAAAGCTGTACAAAATCAGGCACTTTTTAAAGCTGGCAGATGTGCCAAAAATCAACAAAATTGGTTTAAAGGTAGAGAAGTGTTTCAAGTAAAGCTATTTTATATCTTCAGTAGGAGTTACTTATTGTTATCATAAAACAATTGTGGTTAATTGATCATTCTTATTAGCTGGCAGCATTTTAAAAGGGTTATATTAATAACTAGAAAGCCTTGTGTTCAATAAACTGTAATAGTTGAAACTTTCAGTTAAAAAATAGGAACATTTTAGTTTGATGATAGCAGTAAGGCACTCCAGGGGATGGGGTGTTTGTTAATCTAATCCTAGGGGCATAAGACACTTGACTAGGTCTCATGTCTCATGACTCCCATTAGGGTTAGATTCATGGATGGTAAACCAGTCCCTGATGATGCTTTACTTAAGCAATAAGACATGACAGGGTGTGTCTTTTGGTGGGATAATGGCACACACCATGTGTGTTTTTGAGGCACGAGGCATTGCTGAGTTCCTTCAACCATCTGAGAGGTGCTGTTATCCCACCACAAAGCACACCCTGGAATGTCTTACTGTGATTTCAAAATAGGTCCAAGCTTCTTTTTTCAGGTGGGGGTGAAAAATATGCAAAAAATAAAATAATGTTAAGCATAGGATTATGCGGACTGGAGAAGGGTGGATGTGATTCCCCTTCACAAAAGTGGGAGCAAGACAGAGGCAGGAAACTACAGACCTGTCAGTTTGACCTCAGTGGTAGGGAAAATGATGGAATCACTTCTGAAGAAAAGAATTGCTGAGTACCTAGAGGCCAATGGGGCACAGGACCCAAGGCAACAATGATTCACAGCAGGAAGGTCATGTCAAACAAATCTAATAGATTTCTTTGACTGGGTGACCAAAGTAGTAGACCAGGGAGGGGCTGTGAACATGGCCTACCTAGACTTTAGCAAGGCATTTGACACAGTACCGCACAAAAGATTAATAAACAAATTAGCCAGCCTGGGAGTGGGTCCCAGGGTGGTAGCCTGGGTAAAACACTGGCTGAACAACAGGACACAGCGGATAATAGTAAATGGAGTCCACAGTGAAGAAAGGAGGGTTACTAGTGGGTTTAATACTGGGACCGGTCCTTTTTAATGTCTTTATAAGTAACATTGTAGAGGGACTGGAGGGGAAGGTATGTCTCTTTGTAGATGACACAAAGATCTGCAACAGGGTTGATACACAAGGTGGAGTGGAAAGGATGAAAAGGGACTTGGCAAGGTTGGAGGAATGGTCAAATGTATGGCAGCATAGATTCAGTGCAAAGAAGTGCAAAGTAATGCACCTGGGAAACAAAAATCCAGGGCAAGAGTACACAAAGGGGGATGAGATACTGACAACAACAAAAATGGAAAGGGACCTGGGGGTAGTCATATCAGATAACCTAAAGGTGGGCCAGCAATGTGAGAAGGCAGTAAGGAGGGCTGGGTAATACTGGGATGCATAGGGAGAGGCATCACCAGTAGAAAACAGGAAGTTGTTGGCCCTCTGTACAGACAGTTGGTAAGACCACATCTGGAGTACTGTTTACAGTTCTGGAGACCCCATCTCTGCAAAAACATAGACAGGGTGGAGGCTGTCCAGAGGAGGGCAACCAAAATGATGCAGGGTCTGCACCAGAAGACATATGAAGAAAGACTAAAAGAGCTTAAGATGTATATCCTTGAGGAAAGGAGGGAGAGGGGGGGACATGATAGAAACTTTAAAATACCTCAAGGGAATTAACAGAGTCCAAGAGGGTAGCATCTTTCAAAAAAAGAGATGTGCAAGAACAAGGGGGCACAATTTGAAGACAGAGGGAGGATGGCTCAGAGGTAATGTGAGGAAGTATTTCTTCACAGAGAGGGTTGTAGATGCATGGAACAGCCTTCCTGAGGAGGTCATAGAGTCAAAAACAGTGGGGGAATTCAAGAATGCATGGGACAGACATAAGGCAATTCCAGTGGGGGGGGGTAGGAGGAAGTAGGCTGTTGGTTAACTAGGATCTAAAGCTTATCCATTAGGTAGGAAAATGGGCAGACTAGGTGGGCCAAGCGGTCCTTATCTGCTGTCAAATTCTATGTTTCTATGTTTCATTTTAAATGTTTATCCACCCCAACAAAATAGTCCCAGCATATCCCAACATTTGGCATGCCATCTCAGTTTCAAACATGATGCACAGCTAAATATATTTTTTCAGATTAGCCTTAAACAATCTATTTTCCCCAAACCCATCCCATTTACCTGTTTACTCCACTTTCCTCCTTTTTTATATTATTTCCTCCCTTTTCTCCACCATATTTCTGTTCTACCTTTTCTACACTCAATAGATGGAATGTTTACTATGGATGGAGTACAAGAATTTTAATCTCTGTTCAGTTCTGCTGGCAGAATGCCCCCTCATTCACACAACAGAAGGCCTCAGATGGAAACTGAGCTTCTGTTGTATCTGTAGCAGGTTAAATTGCAGATATTTCCCTGGTAAGCAGATAAGGATGAGGGTTTTTTTTATGATCTCCAAAGGAACACCAGAAATTAAAACTGTAAGTGCTGTGGTACTTCATTTGTAAATGTATAGAATAACTGAGGGATGTTTTCTTCTCATAGCAGAAGCTGGCTATAATTCACTGTTATAACCTGTGGGTTAGTTCAGCGCTCACGCCTCAGCTTCTGCTCAGCCCTGCTCATGCTCAGTCACCTGTGTGGTTCTCACAACTGCCATCAGTCGGCAATCATAAATACTATACTTAATTTCCTGGAGATAATCACATATCAGAAAAACAAATATCAAAACATTGCTGAGAAGTGTATTTACTCCATATTCTCAAGGTTTTGTTCAGGTCCAGTTTGTCATTGTCGTAGTGATATGTGAATGAGATGCTGAGTTACAACACTGAACACAGAACTCTGCACTGCATTTGCATATTGCCATGACAATGAGAACCAGAACTGAACACAGTCTTGAGAATCTGGACTAAATACACTTATAATGTATGGTGGAATGTTGTTCCCGCTAGAAATTCCACCACACTAAAATCCTGTTCAGCCACAGAGAAAACAATGAATGGAATGCTGTTCTGACCGTACGTGCAGAACAGCATTCTATTCATGGAGACTGTGAAGCTTAAGCTCTGTTGATGAAGCATAAATAGAAAACCTCGACGTACCAGTTCTTTCTCAAAACACACCGAAAATGGCCGTGGCAGTTTGTCGGACAACGGATCAGTTAATTATTAACTTGGATCAACCAGATTTTATGTTAAAAGTAAGTTAACTTACATACTTCAGCAAAACAAGTTTGTTTTTTCTCACTAAGTGAGATGTCCGGTTGCCATGTTGTTTTTTTACCAAATCCTGCCCACACAAGAACGGCAGCCAATGGGAGTGTGCACTGCTAATGTAGGGATGCCCAGTTCCTAGCAACCACACAACTCACCAGTATGAAGCCGGAGACAATATTTTCTTTTACTCCAACAGAACAAATTTATAAAGCCGAAAAAAAAACGCTATAATAATTTAAGAGGCACCAAACACTATAAAAAAAATCAGGATATTAATAGAGAACCAGTGTGCTCTGTCGCCTGCCCGATTCCCAAGGAATCAGATCTCCTCCGTGGCAGAACACACTGGTCCTGCATGGTTATACATCCTGTATTCTGTATCTCAGCAATGTTTTGATACTTGTTTTTCTGATATTTGATCATCTACAGTACCATGATGTGCAGTTAACTGTTGTCTCCAGCTTTCAATACCTGACATTTGCAGTGAGGAAACTATGCCTTTGCCATTTTCAAAGGCTGTAAGTTAAAGCAACCTGTTATTTGTCCAGTTAAAAAGTTGCAAAATCAGTAAAATGTGCTGTATTCATAAGTATTACATGGTTTATTGAGTTTCTTAAGTGCACTGTAACCTATTCTAAATAAATAAGCAGACATAGAACTTTAGTGACACGCAGTAATTATTTCATTAAATCTGGTTGCAGGACCCCCCTCCCGCAACAATTACATAAAACAATATACGAAGAGGAATACAAAACCTGAATTTAATGTACACCCTCAGTGTGGGATGCTTTAATAAACCCCTCAAGTTTTGTCCTTAGAGGTTTATGTAGCATTCCACACCTCTGTTGTGCGTTACGGACTCTCCCCATGTTTTATTCTATACATAATTAATGGGTCTCTCCTATTTCTAATTGGGAAATCATGGCATTATTTGCTGTAATAAAGGAGTGTTTATTATGGCAAACATGCACACAGTTTCCCTAACTCTGCGCATGCACCCGCATGCAGTTTCTCACTTCTCGACCGCTCTCCTGGCTTCTAGCCCACAACTGTACCACCTGAACAACTCGGCTGTAAGTCATTTAAAAAAAAAAACATTTTTCCACATACAGGGGGATTAAAAAGTATTTTAAAACATTTTATAAAACTCAGACAAGGAAAATTTGAGGACATCCAAAAATGGAGCCAGAGCAAACAGCAATGGCTACAAGAAATCAAAGCATCTGGACATTATCAAGGCTTTACAGAGACCAGCCGCCTCACTTTCCTTGGTATTATCCCAATTCAGCTTTAAAAACAGCCAAGCAGGTTTAATCAGTAAAAACTGGCACTTCATTCTAACAGAATGGAGGGCAAATGTGAACCCTAACAGCAAAAGAAAGCATGAAGGGAAAGACAGTGAGGGGGAGGATACTCTTTTATACTGGCAATAGAACAGAAGAAGGTGAATTGCCCATATTTCACCATTCCCTGCCTTTAGCGAGTCCATATTAACCCCTTGTTTAATATCATATTATCTATCTCTTTTTTAAAAATATTTGGTGAACTACTAGTTGCTACATGACTTGGCAATTTATTCCATAATCGGCCTCTCCTAGTGTTATTTTAACAAGTTCTGACTACAGATGCTTATGTGACTGGATCTGTGCTTAAACAAACAATTAAGCCATCCATACATTTGACTGCTGTAATGGAAAGCAAGCAAAGCCGAATCACTGACTCTCAGCGTGTTGGTTGAATGCTCAAATGTTTATGTTGAATGTTTATGCTGCATTGCTAAGTTCTGTGCTAATTTATAACTAAATTATTTTATCCCTCTGGTCTCCTACACCCTCTTACTATACCGTGCTGTATCTCTTTTACATTTTTAGAACAATGGCAATAGAGTATGATTTCAAAAACCATGCCGTTGTCTGCTTCAGTAGGAAGAAACTGATTCCACTGAGGTGTCCCACATAAGGAGACTGCTGTACACAGAACAGTGCACATTCTAGGAAAGTGTAGTGTACAAGAAAATAATGCTATTGCAGGAAGCACCAAGTTATGTCGGCAGCGACAATGCCGACATCCCCCACAGCAATGGCACAATACCAACGCAGGTATTGTGCCACCTGTTCTGTGGCTGTGCCCCCCGCACTTCCCAGGTGTTAAGATTCCAACTCCAGGTCAGAGTTGGTCCCGGAAGGGGGCGGAACACTGGGGGAAGGTGAAACAGGGAAAAATGACCAGTACCGCGAATGTCGACGTAATGGTCTTTTTTCCTGTTTCATTGTCGGGATGTCGCATTAAAGGGGTGCATCGCTATTGCTGAGGGCTAAAGAGGTAATAAATAAACTAAGTGGCATTAAGACCTCATTAGCCCCCTGAGATGGCAATATTTCACAAGTGCAGTACAATTTTCTAGCATTTGTTTTAAATAGTCATTGGAAACCACTGGAAATGAGTTCTGACTCAATGGTGTGTCCATTTCTCATGAATAAAAATCAATGTCTGCGATTAGGTGGTATTTTAAATTAAACTAGGCCCTGACACACCTTGGATCCACCGTCATTCCACATGATACCTGGAGAGTCTTTGCCTTTGGTTTTTCTCCCAGATTGTCCCTACCCCTGAGGGCACTGACGCAGAGGACTTACATCCAGACAGATAGAGTGTTTATGCATGCTGCCGTCATGCATCCACAGTGCCCTCCCCACCCCCCGACTCCCCGTAAGGAGCCATTGTGCTTTACCGCCTGTGCTTCCTCAGGCAGCAATGCTTGTAGGCATTGCTGCCCTGTAACTCCCACCCCCCTCAGAGAACAGCATCCATTGGGATGCTCAATCGTGCCTCCCCCCGGCCAACCCCAAGTGACCCGAGTCCATTCCCAAACCCAGGTAGCCACTGTAGCAGGAGGTGTGGCATCCAGTGCCTCAACCCTCAGCACCACTGGGCCAGCCCCAATTGTACTCATTTTTAATGGCGGTCAGGGTCATAATGACTCTGTGCTGCTAGAATCTGGAATGCAAATGGGGCCATGTGCACTGTAATGTACGCTGCCACTGAGGACGCTGCTGTGTCTGCAGCTCTCAGATTGGAAGGTAACATTGTTTTACACATTGCCATGCATGCTGTTGGCCATGCCATTGTTGAGGACACGAGGAGTATTCAGATTGGTCAGAGCAGTTTTTGAATATGTGTGCACCATTTGAAAGGAGAAGGAGAAGCAGCCATGGGGTTTCCCTAAGTAAGCGTTGGGTTTTGGCATTTTCACAGACAACCGTGTAAAGAGCAAAAGCATTTGATGTTTTAGGGCAGGAAGTTTGTTTTAGAGTGTTCCTAGGTTTGTTTTTCTTTATTTTGTAGCAATGCCACAAGTCAAGCTGTGGTAGTTTCAAGGTATTCTTCATATTGGTATGTACTGAAATTGTCATGTGTTTGCAGCACTTTTTCAGGTGATTGCAGGGTCCTAATGTGCCTCCCAAGATTCGGTTTGGGCTATTGTTGTTGGGTTTTCAAGTTTCTTGTGAGAGATTTAGGTGCAATAATTTAAATGGACACTGTCAACCCTTGTTGCATCATATTATTACTACTTGAAAACTCACATTTTATAATCGATTACCTTCTCTAAAATTTGTTAATGGTGCTGGTTGTTTTATTTGCTTCTTTTTGAAGTAAAATTTAAAATGCATTCAAATGTGTAAATTATGCCCAACCTTGTTTTGTTTCAAATTCTTATTGCATACTTTCTGAACATTAGGGCCCCCTCCCCCAAACTGCAGCCACTCATGATGCAATAGTCTCCTCTACATCATGGGTGGCTAGACTGTAGCGGGATGTTCCCAAGTCCAGGAAAGATGCGGTGGGAAGTTGATCAAGGACTGTAAACAAGCACATTTTTGTGTAGTGACACCAGTATGGTGGGCAGTCTGTTTTTCACATTTAAAAAGTAACAAGGAATGAGAATCAAACAAACCAGCTACATCAGCTAATTCCACAGAATACGAGCAATCATAAAATGTGTTTTTTAAACTAGAGACACTTTGAGGTCCAAGGGTGATGACAGTTTCTCTTTAATTTATGTTGCTGTTTCAGCTATTGTTTTGTTCTCTTTTCCCTTGATGGTTTGTTTGATATGAGTTTTTACTCTGTTACAGAAAGGGTCTACTTTATTTTTAGTTGTTTTAATGTTGTGTTTGCTTTACTGTGGTACAGTACATACTTTCAATTAATGGGAAGATGAGGAAATAATTGATGTTTCTTTTTGATGGGCAAAAATAACCTCTTATTTTTGTTGTTATTATGGTGTCTGCATAGTTTGTTTTTACAAAACTGTAATAAAAATTAAAGCAAAAACAAAAGTTGAAGAATCCTCGAGGATAATATCAAAGAACACTACTCTCCTCGCTGACACAGCAGTATATCACAGTATTCAATAAGAAAAAATGTTACACTTGTAAATTATCCAGAGCAAAAAACGATGTTTTGATTGAGTCGTGTTTCTTCTTTTAACAGAGTCAAGCAAGTTTGCTTTTTTTTGTGCATGCTCTTCTGCTCCTAACGTACATGGCAGTAACTTCAGTCAGACACATGTGCTTAGTCTAAATATGGCAAATACTTGTTTTATTGAAAAAAATGTTTAAGTCCCAAAATCAAGAAGCCAAAGAAAACAGAAAAAATACAGACATGCTACCAGAACAAATATCTCATGCATTTCTTACACTTGCGTGGCTAAGGCAATGTGGAAAATGCTGAACTTAAATAAAAATATGTTTCTTGTTAACTAACATACAGTACTGCAATGCTTAGCATGACATCTTACCAGGAGTACACGTGCTCAAATGTATAAGATAATAATTTTATATATTTTCATACCTTGTTGGCTCAGGTGGGCAGGTTACTTTGCTCTATTTTCCAGAACAAGATAGTAGAACAAGATCATGGGTTCCAGTCTCAGATACATGGGACCAGCACAAAAGTGCTAGAGTGGGACTTTGTGCAAATGCCTTTCCTGGGCTCCTCTCCTTCCCAAGCAATGCTCAAAAGACACTGAAGTCCTTCACATCTGTGCAACAACTTCACTGCACCTGTGTGGGGAAGGGGAGTGGCCATGCAACTGAAACAAATGAATCATAAATGACTCCCTAAAACAATCTAGTCAATGGAAGAAGGCCTACCGCAAGGCAATCAAGATGTTGGGGTGTATCAGGAGGGGAACTGACAGCAGGAGGAAGGAGATGATACTGGCTCTCTTTAGATCACTGGTGAGGCCATATCTGGAATACTGTGTCCAGTTCTGAAGCCCCATTGTAAGAAAAGACAAAGACAAGTTAAACACAGTACAGCATTAGGTAATTAAACTGATTTAGGGCCAACAGGGCAGCACCTATGCGGACTGGTGTGAGGCCTTGAACATATACTCACTGAAGACCAGAAGGGAGAGGGTAGATATAATAGACAGAATACAGTTCCTGACAGGAATGAACATGGTAGATTGCGAGGAAATATTCAGTAGGACTATCAAACCAAGAACACGGGAACATGAGTGGAAGCTGGCAGGGAGGAGATTTAGGAGGGATGTGAGAAAAGTACGCTTACATAGGTACTTACTGTAACAGTAGATCTTCAAAAGAATCTCTTGCAGCAGGTCACACATCTAGGAACATCCCGTCACAGGCACAAAATCCAGCAGGAGGATTTCACCAGCAGTCGACTTGGTACTGCCCATGATGACATGACGTGCTCTCCTGTAGCCTGTATAAGCATGAGCAGTCCCAGATCCTCCTCAGTTATTTTCCAGTTGGTGACTTGGTGCCACTTGGACACCATGGGAGTGCTCCAAGGAGAACTGAGGAGGAAGTAGGAGCACTCTGCAGGTATGGGAGCAGGAGCTGTGCCCCCCCCCCCAGAGTGGGAGTCTCCAGTGTGTTGTAAGGGGGAAGGGGGGAGGGACGGCATGTCCTGCTGCAAGAAATTCTCTTGAAGATCTACTGTTATGGTAAGTACCTACATAACTGTACTATCTTCTTCTATGGTATCTCTTGCTGCACGTCACACATCTAGGAATAAGTCCTTAGCAATTGGGAGGAGAAGGGAGGTGGACTTATGATAAAAGACATTGCAGTATTACTTGGCCAAAGTTCACCCTTCTTCTGGAAATAATGTCCAGGCTGTAATGTTTGGTGAAAGTATGGACTTTCATCTGTGTAGCTACCTCAGAAATCTCTGCAGCTGATGCTCCTTTGAAACAACCAACTGAAGTGGCCGTTCCCCATGTGGAATGAGGCTTAATAGCTCTGGGAATTTTTTTGCCATATTTTCTGTAGCAAAAGATAATGTAGTTGGCTAATCATCTGGTCAAGCACTGCTTAGAAATGGGATTGCCTTCCTTTCCAGGGGCAAAGGAAACCAAAAGCTGCGCTGTCTTACGTGTATCCGTGGTACGAGAGACGCAGTACCTCTATATTCTATGTACATCTAAAGTATGGAGCAATGCTTCCCCTGGATTGGCATGCTCTGGGTAATACACCGGTAGTTGGATAGATTGGTTCAGAGTAAACTCTGAAACCACCTTAGGAAGAACATGAGGGTTTGTGTGTAACAAAACTCTGTCTTTATGAAAGGTTAAATAAGGCTGCTTACACATTAGCACCTGTAATTTGGAAATGCATCTGGCTGATGTGATTACCACTAAAAACATGGTTTTCCATGATAGATATCGTAGCTCACATGTAGCCTCAGGTTCAAAAGGTGGCAGTGTGAGCTTCTCCAAAACAAAGTTTGAATCTCACAGTGGTAGAGGGTTTTGCACCGCTGGCTTAAGATGTAACGCACCCTTTAAAAAGGTCTTCATGACTTCTAGTTGGGCCAGAGGGCGGTCAGCAACTGGAACATGGAAGGTGGAGATTGCAGATAGGTGTACCTTCTGGGAGGAGTATTTTAAACCAGCATCTGACAGTGACAGCAGTTAGTCCAGGAATCGTTGTGGAGAGCAAGTGTATAGGTCCACCCCTTGGTTGGCTACTCACTTGGTGAAGCATTTCCATGTCATAGAATATGTAGCCCCGGTTGATGGTTTCTGGGCCACTCACAGGACTTCTGCAACCTTGGGTGAGACATGATATCTTGCAAGGGCCACACCCTCAGGAGCAACATATGGAGATAAAGTGAATGGAGGTTGGGGTACAGTAAGGTTCCTGGGTCCTGGGTTAGGAGGGTTGGGGGAATAGGGAGGGTAATGGGATCCTGTACTACTAGCTGTTGTAGCAAAGGAAACCATACCTGATGAGGCCAGAGAGGTGCTACTAGGATCATTGTTGCATGATCCTGGAGCAGTTTGAGTAGCACTCTCTGTATAAGTGGGAAGGGAAGAAATACATAGAGGAACCTTCCCATCCAGAAGAGGGATAATGCATCTAGTCAGATAACTCCAGGTTCGGGCTCCAGTGAGCAGTAACATGGCAATTATGCATTGTGGGGGGAGGCGAAGATGTCCATCCCTGGGTGACCCCAGTGGTCAAAGAGATCTTCAGCAACTGACTGATGAAGTTTCCACTCATACATGTGGGTTTTGGAGTTTTTGGAGTGACTTAGAGCATCTTCCAGGGTGTTCATGTTGCCTGGAACATGGACCGCAATGAGGTGCAATCCGTGTTCTACTGCCCAGTACCAGATTCTCATCGCTTCCCTGCACAGTGGGTATGAGTGTGTGCCCCCCATTTGTTCAGGTAATGGACAACTATATTGTTGTCCATCTTGACAAGAAGATTGCCTGTAAGTAGTGTTCTGGAAAGGCCTGTAGGGCATAGAGAACCACCCACATCTCCGGAATGTTTATGTGGAGATGGGTCTCCATGGGAAGCCATGTGTCTTGGTTCTGGATGGTTTCTAGATGGGCTCCCCAACCCTGTGTAGCTGCATCTGTCATAAGGGTTTGCTGTCGATTGGGAATATGAAAGGGAACCCCCTCATAACAAATGGTCAAGATCCATCCACCATTGGAGGACTCGTCTCGCTGGTGTGGAGACCATGACTTCCATGTCTAGATTGTCTATCTTCTGGTCCCACTGCACTTGCAGCATCTCTTGAAGGGTATGCATATGGAGATGGGCGTTAGGTACCATGGGTATTGCTTTCGCAATGTGGCCCAGTAACCTGAGGTAGCAATGGGCTGAAACATATCTGCTATTGTGGATATGTAATGCCAGGTGGATGAGTTTCTCGGCCCGATCCCGAGGCAGAAATGCAGAGTCTATGAATGTACCTAGTATGGCCCCAGTGTATTGGAGACATTGACAGAAGTCCATTTTGGACTCTGGAATGTTGACTGTAATGCCCAGAGAAGAAAATAGGCAAGTGTTTGGGAGAGGGTAGTTGCCAGTTGGTGTTTTGATGAGGCTTTCAGAAGCCAGTCATCCAGATAAGGGAAGACATAATGTCTTGCTCTTCTTAAAGCTGCTGCCACAACCGCTATGCATTTCATGAACACCCATGGGGCCGAAGAAAGCCCAAAGAGGAGTGCATGAAATTGAAAGTGGTGATGTTTAAAAGTGAAGCGCAGGTATTTCCTGTGAGCTGGGCGTATCATAATGTGAAGGTATGTGTCCTTCATCTCTAGACATTAGAGCCAGTTTCCCTTGTTCACTAAGGGTAGAAGGATTGGTAGGGTGACCATCCATAATTTCTTGTATTATTTAAAGAGATTTAATTGCCAAAGGTAGAGAACCGGTCTGAAGTCTCCTGTCACTTTCGGGACAAGGAAAAAATGGGAGTAAAAGCTGTGACCCTGTTGATAATGAGGGACTGACTCTATGGTCTTTTTGTTCAAGAGTGCTTGGATCTCAGCCTGTAAATGCCTTGTGATCAGGTGGGTAGGTGGTCTGTTTCGGTGGCATATTTGGGGGTGTACATATCCGGTCTAGTGTGTGTCCAAATTCTATGAGTTGGAGCACCCAGGCATTGGTTTTTATTGACTGCTATCCCTGAAGGTAAAGTGAGAATCTTGCCCCTACCTCCGTTGGTTTGGGCCCTAGCACCACAGGCTCGGGGGAGTCCTCATGCTGAGGAGGGTCTCTGGTGAGGAACTGCTGGGGTAGGGCAGGTGGACTTGGTGGAGGGGCAGAGCTTGGCAAGGAGATGGTAGCCTTTCACTGGGCAGACTGTTTTGTAGCGGGTCTCTGTATTGTGGTAGACTTCTGACATGGACCTTTGTAGAATTGTTTCAGCTGGGTGTGGTACAAGGAGTGTACTGATTTTAAGGTATAGCCAGACAGCTGCAAGGAGCTCAATATATCTTGAGTAGGGGCCTCAAAGAGTTTGTGACCTATGTAAGGGGCATTAAGGATGGATTGTTGCTTATCTGATGCAAATCTGAAGACCTGCCACCATGAGTGTCTCCTCAGACATATGCCGGTTGTTGATACCTGAACTGAGGAATCAACCGCATCATACACTGCCTGCAGTAAATGATGGCCCACTGCAGCTGCTCTCTTTAATGATTTAGTTAACTCCTGTTTCAATGCTGTGTCAGGTAGTGATTGTGTAGATGCCTGGGATGCCTCCTGAAGTTGTTACTGATACTTAAGGAGGTGGCCCATATAATTCAGTATTTGCAGGGTAAGAGTCAAAGAAGAGAACATTCTTTTACCCGTGGAATCCAGCTTCCTGGACTCTTTGTTTGGAGGTAGTGCACTTCAATGTTAAGGGAGCACTGACCTGTCATTGGCAGCGTTTATAACCATAGAATCTGCCTGTGGAGGTGCAGCAAGTATGGGTGTCCAGCCAGGGCCTAATATGTTCTGTTGTCCTTTCAAAGTGCTGATGGTATATTGTATGGCTAATGCCATGCCTTCAGAAAGGCATCTTCATAGGCCTCCATCAAAGGGGGGTATTACCAGAGGAGGAGTACCTGGCAGTCCCAGGTAGTGGACCAATTTTCATCTAGAGGCACCCTGTTCAGTTGCCTCAAATCCAAACATGTGTTGGAGATGTTGCATAATGTCAGTGAAGCTGGGATTCTCAGGTGGTGAACAAGGGAGATATGGAGTTCTTTCCTCTCCTGGGGAAGAAGTTGTGGATGTTGAGAATTAAGTAATTTCCTCCATGTCTTCTTCTACTTCCTCATCTTGGTGCCAGTCATGGTCATATTGTTCCCCTTCCATATCAATGTCTGGGGATGGGGTTGTAGAGGCTGAGGACCCACTGGCAGTATGGGAGCTTGGATGATGCCATGGTGGGGCCTGAGGTGGAACTGTAGAAGGCATAGTCGTAGTAGTCGTAGCCTTCTGAGTTAGGTCCAGGATGGTACTTACCAAAGCCTGGATGTCTACAACGGCCATTTGGGGTGGCATGGCAATGGTAAATGTAGTTGTAGTAAGCTCAATTGGGATTATTGATGGAACTGATGCAGGGTGAGGCACCAAGTGAGAAGGTAAATGGCTCATCGACGAGGAAGTCATTGACTTCGATGAAAAGAACCCTGATCCCTGGAGATAATGCCCATCTCCTGGGATAATCATCATCGATGACCAAGTGTGTCCCATGGGGGGAGGGCTGTATAAAGTCCCCCAAGACAGTGGCGGGAACTGAATCCGACTAAGGAGGGAGTCAGTGCATTGGGGCAGAAGTTTGACGTCTTTGCAGAATATTTAAACTAGCAAATGGGGAGAGGGGTGCAGCACCCCATACGTCGAATGGGAAGAACACCCCCCCTCAGCTAGTGGTCAAACAGGGATTCAGCATGTTTGCAGTTCATTTGCATCACCAGGTAAGAAAAAAGGTTTGTCTCCCCATACAACGCACAGGGGTAATGTCAAACCTCACCCAACAACTAACACACCGAAATCTGGCCAATGGAAAATCATGTACACAAATGCTCACAGCCTGGGAAATAAGATCCCAGACCTGCAGGCAATAATGTCAGAGGCTAAACTGGACATAGTAGCAATTAGTGAGACGTGGTTTACCAGTAACCACACTTCGGAGACTTCAGTACCTGGCTATGTGTTGTTCAGAAGAGACCAAGTTGCAAAAAGGGGAGGAGTAGCCCTGTATGTCAATGAAAACATCAAAGCTACAGAAATTCAGAATACACAAAGGAGCCAGAAGAACTGTGGGTCACCCTGGAGACAGGAAATGGGACAGCCATAAGAACTGGGGTTGTCTACAGGCCCCCAGACCAGGGGGAGGACATAGACACATTACTGTTAGAAGATATACAAAACATGACAGCTAAAGGGGAGGTTCTGATAATGGGAGACTTCAACATGCCAGATACAGATTGGACAATACCAGCAGGAACATCTGCCAGAACTAGACACATAGTGGATTCCCTGCAGGGGGAGGGCCTCAAACAACTGGTACAACAACCCACAACAGACAGGGCTATCCTAGATCTAGTACTGACTAACAGGGAAGGGATCACAGATATCCAGGTAGAAGGTCACCTGGGGGCCAGTGACCATCACATGGTATGGTTCAATTTAGCTACTACATCTAAATCATCCCATTCCAAGGCAAAAATATGGGACTTCAGAGGAGCTGACTTTGATAAGATGGCCAACAGAGTTAAGCTAGCCCTGGCAAAAAGAAACACAGGTGAGGGGGTACAGGCAAAGTGGGCAAGCATTAAGGATGCAATACTTGAAGCAACATCCCATTGTGTTAGACAGAAAGGAAGTGCAAAGAAGAAGGAAACCACTTTGGTTCTCAAATACAGTAGCATAAAAGTTCAGAGCCAAAGGCTGGCCTTCAGGAAATATAAGGGAACACAAAGGGGATGAAGGTAGGGAGGCATACCAAACTGCCCTAAGGGAAGCAGGGAAGGCAAGGCAGACAAAGTCCCAAACTGAGGAAACACTAGCACGAACAGTAAAAGAAGGTGACAAGACTGTCTATAGATACATTAGTGAAAGGAGAAAGTCCAGAGGGGTATTATGCTTAATGGAGAAAGGGAGCATGTGAGGAGGAGGACCATGTAAAAAGCATCTATCCTAAATAGATACTTTTGCTCAGTATTTACTGAAGAGAAGGTAGGGCAGGGCCCACAGCTCAGCACCATGGACACAGGGGGGAGGGAGGTGAGCACTACTCCTTTCACAAAAGAAAGGGTCTTACAAGAGCTTGCTAAGCTCAGGGTGGACAAGGCAATGAGACCTGATGGCATACATCCCAGGGTACTTAAGGAGCTAAAGGTGGAACTAGCAGAGCCATTAGCAGAACTGTTTAGTGAGTCTCTGAGCACAGGAGAGGTCCCAGAAGACTGGAGAAGGGCTCATGTGATCCCGCTCCACAAGAGTAGTAGCAGGGAGGAGGCAGGGAACTACAGACCAGTCAGTCTTACCTCAGTAGTGGGCAAGATTATGGAGGCACTCCTTAAGGAAAGGATAGTGCAACACCTGGAATCCATAGCGGCACAGGATCCAAGACAGCATGGGTTTACAAAAGGAAGGTCCTATCAAACTAATCTCATAGATTTCTTTGACTGGGTAACCAGAGTGGTAGACCAAAGGGGCAGTTGATGTTGCCTACCTTGACTTCAGCAAAGCTTTTGACACTGTTCCACATAGAAGATTGATAAATAAGCTGGGTAGGCTCGGGTTGGGTCAGAAGTTGGTCAACTGGGTGGCAAACTGGTTGACGGGCAGAAAACAAAGAGTGGTGGTAAATGGTATACAGTCAGAAGAGCTGCAAGTCACAAGTGGAGTACCTCAGGGATCAGTCCTGGGGTCAGTCCTCTTCAACATCTTCATTAGTGACCTTGCAGATGGATTAGAGGGTAAGGCTTGTCTGTTTGCAGATGGCACCAAGATCTGCAACAGAGTAGATGATCCAGATGGGTGGGCAGAATGAGAAGAGATCTGGATAAACTAGCAAATGGTCAGAAGAGTGGCAACTGGGATTTAATGCAAAGAAGTGCAAGATCATGCACATAGGGAAGAGAAACCCTGAAGCCACCTATAGGCTGGGAGGAGTTGCTAGCAGTCACAAAGGAAGAAAGAGACTTGGGCATCATCATCATTGATGACCTGAAATCATCAAGCAGACCTCTAAAAGCAGTAGGTAAAGGCTAGGGGGTGTTAGGGTGTATTAGTAGGGGTATCACAAGTCGTAAGAGGGAGGTAATAATCCCTCTTTACAAGACACTGGTTAGGCCCCATCTGGAGTACTGCGTGCAGTATTGGAGGCCACACCTTCACAAGGACATTAACCAGATTGAGGCAGTCCAGAGAAGGGCAAACAAAATGGTGCAGGGACTGCATCAGAAGACATATGAAGACAGATTAACAGAGCTCAATATGTATACCCTTGAGCAAAGGAGGGAGAGAGGTGATATGATCGAGGCATTCAAACACCTTAAGGGCATTAACAAGGTGAAAGAGTCTAACATGTTAAATATAAGAAAAATAGCAGGACAAGAGGACACAGCATGAGATTAGGGGGGCCGATTAAGGGGAATGTGAGGAAATTCTTTTTCACAGAAAGGGTGGTGGATGCATGGAATGGCCTACCTCAAGAAGTGGTGGCTATGAATACAATGCAGGGCTTCAAACAGGCATGGGATAGGCATAAGGGAGCAATACAAATGAGTATGAATAGATAGGCCACTGACAGAGCAAAGGCCAATGGCACATTTATAAGGTAGAAAAAAAAAATGGGCAGACTGGATGGGCCTTGCGGTCCTTATCTGCCGTCAACTTCTGTGTTTCTATGTTTCTATGTTTTCTGTTGATGAGTGGATCGTCAATGGCCCCAGAGAACCAGAAGAGGCCGCAGTCGTCAATGGCAGCCTATTAGTTTGAGCAAGGCCCGTCGATAAAGCCACAAGAATGGCTCTTGTATTTAGAACTGCCTGCAGTACTGTGGCAGGCAGGGAGGTTGTCGATGGAGATGATGTCATTGACAGAGTGTGATGATGCTTTTTCCACTCTTGGGAGTGTCTGTGCTTCTCTCTGCGGTCAGCCTTGTCCATCGACGAATGATCCTACTTCGTATGGTGGGAACTAGAAGAAGACGATGACATGCAGGAAGATTTGGACTGGAATTCCTACTCAAGGAGGGAGATTTTTTTGCTTCATTAAATGCTCCCTGAGAGTTTGAAATCATCATCATTTTGTCACTTCATTTAATCGTTTGCACAAAGTGCAATGACATGTTGTGTGAGGGTACCAGGCAGCACATGCAAAGTTCGTGTAAGTCCTCAGTGGCAAGTTTTTGTCCACAGGTGCAAAGTCTAAATAGCGAGTCTGAAGGAGACATTGATCAGCTGAAGACACAACGTTACACTGAGACGAGCCGTTCATGGGTAGCTATCGGAGAAACATCCAATGAAGTATGCCGTCGAATGTGGTTAAACTCCTTTGGGAGCTATAGCATGCAGGTCGGGGGTGGGAAAATAACTGAGGAGGATCTGGGACCCCCAACACTTATACAGGCTAGAGGAGAGCATGTGATGTCATCGTGGGTGGTCCCAGGTTGACTGCTGGTGAAATCGTCCAGCTGGATTTTGTGCCTGCAGCTGGATGTTCCTAGATGTCTGCCCTGCTACAAGAGATATCCTCGAAGAAGATGTTTTATTTTACAGAGAGAGTGGTTGAGCCATGGAACAGTACAAAAATCAGGCTTCTCACACCAGTCAAAGATAGTTATGAAAGTCAATATAAAGTGTTGAAAAAATGCAATTTTATTTACCAAATGCAGCAAGTGCAGACAGCAGCACAAGGACCAACATTTCACAGTGCACTGTTGCTTTATCTGAAACTGTTTCTTTATCAGTGCATTGTGAAATGCTGGCACTTGTGCTGCTGCCTGCACTTGCTGCATTTGGTAAATAAAACTGCACTTTTTCAGTACTTCATATTGACTTTAGCGACTATGTTTCACTGGTGTGGGAAGCCTGATTTTTCTGTACTGGTCTCTGGTTTGCATCAGAGCTCCGTAAGTCCTAATGAGCTAACTTTTCATTTTCCTGAGCCATGGAACTGCCTACTTGCAAAGGTAGAGTGCAAGAATGATTAATGGTTTCAAACACAGCTGGGACTATGTAAAAGACTTAATAGTTACACAAGGGGAAAGCAATAAGGCAGGGAGTATGGAGGAGGGAGGGAAAGGCACTAACCCAGAGACATTATGTAGGGTAGGATAGGGTAAAACTGGGGAGACTGGAAGGACTTTTTTTTTTTTTGCTGACATTGTCTATGTTTCTGTTTCCTTTATTGAAACATAATTGTAAGCCTAGACCATCTTATCATATTGATTGCGAGTCAGAAGATAAGCCCGTATCCAATAAATAACATAAGCAGCAGCTTGAAAGGGTGCTGCTATATGCAGCAGTAGATGCCGGTTATACAGCAACAGGCTCGTGGCCGGTGAGTCATGAAATGATGAAAGTGTTTGACAACAAGTAGCAGGTGGGGATGAACCTCTCATGATCATACTACACAGTAAAAGAGGCATGCGACTGGAAAAAGTTTACCATGTAGATGATCCCCAAGACTTAATAAGGTTAAATCATAGCTGCATTGTTACTTTTCAGCTTGCATCTTCAGGGTTGCAAACAACAGGAATATCACAGATAAGTATGAAGGTTGGCCACCCTACAGGAAGTCATCAAAGTGTATGTCATTGTTCATGATTTACCCTTTTAGTCACAAATGTTGCCACATGCTGATTTTCTGTAGACCAAGTTGACTCCATTTCAATGTGTGTACACAACTTAGTGAAGTGTTATGCTTGTGCAACTTCACTGATAGACTGATAGTAGCTGAATACTTATGTTATTGACTATGATAGGTACTTTGGCCACTTGTGTTGTCTGTCTCATGAGGAACTACCACCCTGTTGGGGTAACGTGAAGGCAAAGGAACCCTTCTGAGGAAGGTTTCACCCCTAGAGTTGCTGTGAGAATATAATTCCTTTAGTCTAAAGGCACCTTAGGAATGAGCCCCAAAAAGGACGAGCAGCAAGTGGTGAATCCAGAAACTGGATGAGCATGGACTGACAGCAGTAGTGATGACTTGCAACAGACATAGGCAGGACTGTGCAATGACTGGCAATATCAGTAATGATAGCAGAAGAGGCATGACTTTCATGAGGAAAGAGGGAATTGCAAAAGAGACAGAATGCCACCATCTAACTCCTACTCAACAGTGAAAACCTACCTGGGTCAACATATGCTATATAGATATACAGTATAACTTGAGCACTACCTTCTATAGACTACCTAACTTTTATGACCTTCGGCATGGAGGAGTTGAAAAACCCCCACTGAGGGGGAAACCTCTGCAGATCCAAGGCCTTGGATGCCTTCCCTCCAGGCTTGGGATGGATTAATAACAGTTCACTACTACAATTTAAAGACCCAATTCAGGGGAGATTTTTAGAGGAAGGGCTCTCACTCTATCCATCTAACAGGAAAGCCATGGGGGTGCTGGGAGTTGATGGCCTCTGCAGCTAAAAGAAAACCCTACTGGGGATCCCCCCAGTGGAGGAGGACACCGACAATCTCTGAATGGCACTCACATTGCCTTCAAGTGAAGGCCTAAAGCAGAAGCCAAACCCAGAAGAGGTAAGGCCAAAGCTAAACCTAGGAGAGGTAGGGCCAAGCCTTGGAGGGGTGAGAACAGGAGTATTGTACAATTTTCACCCTTGAGGGACAGGAAGGACAAGAGAATGTATAGAATGGAGACCATGTTAATCTTAGGTGGCTGTAGGGAAAATAGCTTTTAAAGGTGCTGCCGACACTGTCAGCAGCTAATGGAGCCCCATGGGACTTGGAGGCCCCACCCTCCAGCAGCTGAAGTCTTAAATGTGACATCAAGAGGTGTCGCCCATGGTGCCTTCATGGTCAAAGATTTCTACAAGAGTGGAGGACCTTCTTACCCTAGTGGTAGAAGAGAAGGGCTCCTCCCTCTGTGAGGGACCACCCTCAAGATGTGGATTTCAAGGGGGCAGAGCCATGCTAGAGAGAGACAGGCAGGGATGTAACTCACAGTGCAGGATTGGGAGTACAACCTGTAGAATTGAGAACAACCATGGGCAGTATGAGTGGGAGTGCAACTGTAAGCACAAATTAAATCAAGAGACTGCATGAGTGGAAGTGCAGCTGCTAGCACTGAGTACATGAGACTGCATGAGTGGGAGTGCAGCTGCTAGCACTGAGTATATGAGACAGCATGAGTGGGAGTCCAGCTGCTAGCACTGAGTATATGAGACAGCATGAGTGGGAGTCCAGCTGCTAGCACTGAGTATATGAGACAGCATGAGTGGGAGTGCAGCTGCTAGCACTGAATATATGAGACAGCATGAGTGGGAGTGCAGCTGCTAGCACTGAGTATATGAGACAGCATGAGTGGGAGTGCAGCTGCTAGCACTGAGTATATGAGACAGCATGAGTGGGAGTGCAGCTGCTGGCACTAGTATATGAGACAGCATGGTGGGAGTGCAGCTGCTAGCACTGAGTATATGAGACAGCATGAGTGGGAGTGCAGCTGCTAGCACTGAGTATATGAGACAGCATGAGTGGGAGTGCAGCTACTAGCACTGAGTATATGAGACTGCATGAGTGGGAGTGCAATTGCTAGCACTGAGTATATGAGACTGCATGAATGTGAGTGCAGCTGCTAGCACCAAGTATATGACACTGCATGAAGTTAAGTAAAACTGTTATCACTGAGGACAGTGAGACAGCATTAGGTGGGGAGCAACTGTTAGCACTGAGTCTGGTAAGACACAGCATGCTGAAGCTGTAGAGAATGAATAAATACTGTTAAGGAATACAATGGCATATGGAATGAAATAGCAGGGGGGGATCAAATCAGAAAGCAGTGCTGCTGGAGTGAGTAATGAAACCACTGAACCCAAAATGAAGTGGCTGCAAGGTGTAAGCAGTTAAGGAGTTTAGATAAACATGAGACTGCAAATGGTACAAAAACAGTGTAGATAAGCAGGGGGGTTGCAAATGGTTCAGAAACACAGTACTCTACAGCATGAATAAGCACAAAGCAAAATAAAATGACAAAGGCAGGATGTTGACAACTAGGAACCCCCAAAAAAGGCAGTATAGCGCAGTGGTTTAAGGCTCTGAGCTGCAAACCTGGAGATCTGGGTTTCAATCCCACAGCTCCCACTTGCATACTGTGTGACCCTGAGCAAGTCACTTAACTTCCCTGTGCTCCCAGGTCACACCTTTAAAAAAGTTTCAGCTTAGTGTGTCTCTCCTGGTTAAAAAAGAAAAAAAAAGAAAAGAAACAAAAGCAGAGACAAACACAGGAACCGAGAAGGAAGCTCAGCAAGAAGAGAGGACACAAAAAAGCAAAACAGCAGCCAGGAGGCAAAAGCAAAATAAAGACCTGGAAAGGTGGAGACACAAGGTAGCAGAAAACCCCAAAAGCACGATGGAAGCAGGAAACAAACACAAGGAGAAAATGGGGGGAGGAGAGCTCAAACAGATCCTCCAGCTGCAGCAAGGAAAGAATGCATCTGAGTGGGACTGCAGGAAGCTAACTTAAATATGTCAGGCAGGAGGTGTGACTGATTGCTCCTACCCATTGAACTGTAGTCATAGCCTTTAATTCATTGCTCAGTTTGGCACTCAAGGAAATAACACAGACACAGTATTTGTTAAATATCATTAACATTTTGTAGATGTTATCAGATATTCAGGCAATGTTATGGTGATAATCAGTTTTAGGAAAGGAAAAAAATTCACAGGCAGAACCTACCACTTGCGATATAGGATCAAACATCTGTGATGAGGGTATAGGAGCAGTTTTTTCAGTAAATGTTACAGCTGTACATTTTATTTGGTCATTTATACATATTTAATGGGCACATTTTACAATTAGTCCTCCCACATTTTCCTTCTAGAATTGAGTCAGACTTTTATGTTCTGGTAATGCGTTCTATCCAGCTACCCCCTCCATCTATATAGCCACTGGTTTCAATGCTGAACAACTCCTAGAACATGTTTGAGTACGTAGTGGCCATATTTTTAAAAACAGAATGTCAATTAAATCAAGAAAAAGCTTTATGAGTTTAACCCCTAAAATTCTCTGTAGGAGGTTAATGTACAGTAGGGGCAACAGTATCCATGCAAATTATCTCTACAGTTTCCTTGCATTTGTTAATTTTAACTAACTTATAGTATGACCATTAGTGTGCATTCTGTATATCCACATGCACTTGTCAAAAATGTACCTCCTGTATACCCAAGGAGTTGAATTATCAAAATATTCTTAATAGAAAAAGTATGGTTGTTCCACAGCAGTGGAATTGCATTTGTTAAAATAGCATTACAAGACGTGTCCAAAATGTAATGTCCATTTCTTGAATCTTCTGGAAAGTGTAGTGGGAGAATCAAAGCTACTGAACATTTTTGTTTTAACAGTGTTTAATGTCTGTGAAACCATTTATGAATTTTGAGAACTGGGTATGCTTCGAGTTGGCCAATGTCAACCCCGTTTCATTCAGTTAACCTAAAATTTCAATTTGTGATTTTCTCACTTTACTGTCTTGAGGGCTTTTTATTACAAAAATGCGTTAAGCTGAGTTCTGTTTTCCACGTGAACCTTTAAAGACCCGCCAGCAATCTGTAGGGGTTATGCTCACATGGCTCTAACACATAACATAGTCAACAAATTCCACTTGAGGTAATTATTCTATTATTTTAAACTATTTGCTTGTACCTAATAATGCATTAATCTACAGTAGGTATTTGTATACCACCACTCTGCTTCCTCCAGCCTCCTACTTCTGCTATTTTTTCGATCCCATGACTATTATCAAGAAAAAAATGGCATTCAAAAAGATATTTTAAATGTAGCTGACCTTTAATCCCATTGATCCTGGAAGCCCATTTCTCCCAGGAATACCAGGTTCTCCCTGCAGAAAAGTAGATTAGACTGAATAAAACATCTGGTTGCAATAACCTAAGCAATCTGAAACAGGACAATTCAACTTCTGTGCACCATATCAGAAGTACTTTAAGTCATGTTTTATCTCGGCATGACAAAGCAATTGGAACAGCAATGTATTTATCCCAGTATGGTAACAACTGACTGGTTTCATTTTACAGATGAGAAGCAAGTAAATGATTCAAAGAGCTATGGTATTAATTAAAATGGCTTTGGCTGGAAAAATAATCAGATGTTTTTGTAGAGGCTTATTGAATGAATGCATGCGCTGCTATGTAAAAGCTAAAAGCAACCGAAACTGTGATGACAGCACAAATATTTTCATGCCATGTCAATAACTTTATGCATCAACAGCCTGAGAAATAAACTAATTATGAGGATTATAATGGCAGCAGTGAAACAGTCTGAATATGCAATAAACCCCTTAAAGGGACACTGTCAACCCCTTTTAGGTCTCAAAGTGTCCCTAGTTTGAAAATCACATTTTATGATTGCCAACATTCTGTAAAGATTGCTGATGTGGCTGGTAGTTTGATTCTGACTTTTGTTTTCTTAGAAAAAGTGAAAAACAGACTGTCTACCATACTGGTGTTACCACACAAACACAGATTTGTTTACATTCCTTGATCAGCTCCAACTGCATCTTTCCTGGACTTGGGAATACCCACAACACAGTCTAGCCATTTGTGATGCTGTGGGAGTTTAGGAGGCTACTGCCTCATGAGTGACTGCTCTATTTGGGTATGTTTCTCACGCTCAGGAAGTATGCTGTAAGAACAAATCCAGGATTGTAAACAAAAACAGAGTTGTTTATAAATATACATTGCCATGCATTTCAGTTCTAAACAAGGAGACAGGCAAAAGAAACACCAACATCAATGAATTTAAGAGAACTCAAGCAATCATAACGTGAGTTTTTAACTAGAAATGATATGATGAAAAACAGGTTGACAGTGTCCCTATAAGGTTAGGCAGCAGTTCATTCCGTCATGTAATTTTTAGGACAAAAAATCCTTAAACATACTAGCAACCTGCTCAAAACTTGTGTGCTGGTTTGGACTTTGAGACATAAACTGCCGTTTGCTTCAAAGCTGCACATCGACATTGCAAAAAGTTTTGAACAGATTCATACAGACTGGAACTTTTTTTCTGTTCAAGCCAAACTATTTGATTCTTTGAACATGTAAACGTGTTTGTGTCTCTAAATAAAAGTCACTTACCTGAGTACCTTGAAGTCCAGGCAAACCTTGTGATCCCCTTTCACCTTTACTGCCCTGCAAAAGAGAGTATTAGATTTAAGAATAATGCCTTCTAGAAAACATGAAACGGTGCTTTATCAGTTTTATTGCTTCTAATGATGAGCATCTGGCTTGCTTAAAAATCACGACTAATTCTGAGACTAAAATGAACAGAGAGGTGTGGCAACCCACCCTTTTAATCAAGTTGCAATAACTGAATTAAACATTAGCTGGGCTTTAGATGGAGGCAAACATCAGGAACCCCATATCCACCATAATGGTAGATAATGTCCTGATGCACTTGTTCTGGTAGCTACCCTCCTACTGCCATTTTGCAGCCTGTGACAAAATGCAAACTTTCATTCAAAAAAGTAAACCAAAAAGTATTTTTAGTAACACTAGTTCAGTGTTTTGTTATGTTTTTTATTCTCATATAAATTCATATTTTTATTCTGTCACGTAGCATGCAGAATATCACATGTCTACTACCATGTCTGTTATGCTGTGCTTCTAAATAGGAAGAAACACCCACTAGCTTACACCATGGGTTCAATTTTCAAATCTCCAATTGTGGTGCAAGGTGTCTGGGTCAAATGGAACTGATGCGAGTGGCACCTTGCATCAAAAGTTGTGGCAATCCTGATTTTCGAAAGCAGGCTTTGTCAGAAATGGGAGAGACGTGCAGCAAAGCAGCCCTGCACCACCCCTGTGCCCAAAGTGGTGGTGTGCCAAGATGGAAGGGGGCTTGTGCCATGGCAGGGCTGCAGCATCACCTAATATGGGATTCTGAAAGCCCCGCCATCGCTGCAAGTTTTGGCTGTGGTTACACCAACCATGAACTGGTGTAACAGCCCTTGTGCCAAAAGTCGGGACTGTGGCGAGGGGGGAGGAACCCTGCAACCTGCCTTGGACAATGACAAGGTTCCTGTGGGCATGCCCTAGTGGGCACTGTGTGACATGGCATGTTGTTGCAGGGAGAATGGTGGCACTGGGCAGGTGTGCCCACAGTAATGCCACAGACCGGGCACTTCTTCACATGCGGGCACTGAACCTGTTTCACCCCTGGTGTTACCAGCCCTGCCAGCTGCCCCACAGCTGTCAAAATCCCAGATAAGCAGGGATTGTCCCAGGCTACTTGGTATGTGGTGCAGCTTTTGTGACAGACACGGACTGACAGGCAGCTTGACATGCCCCTGCTGCACAACCCGCTGTGTGCGGGCAAACCATATGCACAGGAGCAATAGTAGCACTGGTAAGTTGGTGAGCACCCCCATAAACAGGTGCCATACATGAGTCTGGGTGATGGAATGACAACAGAACTGCAACCATAGTTACAGGAGTGGGGAAGCTCTGTCCCTGCCACCATGCCTTGCTGTGTTGGAACAGTGTTAGTGACATGTCGGGCAGGTGGGTGTATGTACAACGTGTTGTACATACACCCACCCGCTCAACATGTCACTGACACTGTTCCAATATGGCAGGGCATGGTGGCAGGGACAGAACTTCCCCAGAGCATCCTTTTTATGAAAGTACATGCTGAAGTGCAGAGTTGCTCTTTAAAATCTCAAGTTTTTAATTTTTTTATTTTTTTTTTCCAGTGAGATACTAAATAGAAAACCTTACTGAAATCCAGGAAGATTATGTCTACTGATGCAGGACTATCAATTTCATGCTTTTTCATAAAAGGACAGTAGCTTTGTTATACATGATCTCCCCTTTCTAAACCCATTTTGGTAGCTATCTGTCAGATTCTTCTTTTTGATTTCCTTCAGGATATGTGTTTTAACTAGACCTTCTAGAATTGTGAAACCACAGACATTAATGAGATTGGATGATAGTTTTCCACATCATGCTTATTTCCCTTTTTATGTTGTCTTGTGCGCAAGCACAAACAACATATTGTGGTTGCTCGGAGTAGCAGGTTTTGGAGGTGCGGTCATGTTGTGGTCAATGGTGCCACTGCTTTTTCGGGCTGGGCTCTGTGGCACCAATGAAATAGCATGCTGTCTATGACAGTGCTGCAAAAGCATGCCACCAACTTGAAACAATTTCGCTGCTGCATCGAGGGAGCGACCAGTCATTGCAGGGCATGCCTTGCCTGGTGTAACATTTCAATAAACATGGTGGTGGCTGTCACCGTCCGCCTCTCACAGTCCCGCCTGAAAGCCAATGCCAGTGGTGCCCAATCCTTCTGTTGGCATTCCCCCTCCCCAGTTCATTTGCTGATGGGAGAGCCCAATCCCCATCGGCATAATGTCCTCCTATTTTAATTTGTCTGCCGAAGGGGTTGCCCAATCCCCCTTGGCATCATGCACCCCCCAAACACAGACACATTTTCTGTGCCAATGGGGGGCCCAATCCGCATTGGCTTCAGTCATCCTCCCAAAAAAACACAGGTGGCACACTGGGAGCCCACTCCAGTGTGCCAAGACAAACCTGTAAAAAAACAAAAACCTTACTACGATGTCTTTTTTTTTTTTTAACCTGTAAATGAGAAAACAGTCCCCAGGTGCCCCTTCCCCCAACCCACATCCACCCTCAGTGCACCCTACCTCCCCACACCACCTCACCCCGGCGTGATGATCTTCAGTGGAGCGAGAACACGTCTTCACTCTTCAAAGCTGACTGCGAACTGAAGAAATGCTGGTAAGCTGTATAATGGCATCAATGGGGAGGGGTTCAACATGGGTGGCTAACTCAGCCATTTTTGTGACTTTTGGCTCCAAATTTTCAACATGGGATTCTTGGGAACCCACTTCATGAACTCAGTCACTGTCATGTCATTATTTGGTCCCAAAAGGTGATTTCGTGGTCACTGCGCTGATTCGCCTTTCTGGACAGATTAACAAAACGACAGTGTCACTGTTCATTAGGTGGACTCCCAGAAAGTCTATGCTGCAAATTTGGTAAAAAAATTCCAAAAAAATTACTGTTATAGTGTCATTTTATTGTAATTTCCATGCACGCTCATAAGTTGAAATTTTATATTTTCACTCAGATTTTTCAACATTGGCGTTTTCACACCTATTTATGAACAGTACAGCTGTCATTTTCACATACTGCCGAAATGTGTTTTCACACATCTGGCGCACAATTGCTTGCATTGCTGTGGAAAATCAATGTTTGGGACAGATTAAGAAAAGTTACAGTGACACTGTTCATGGTGATCTAAAATGCCTATGTTGAATTCGTTACAGTCTACAAAATAACTATATTCACGAGCATGCACTGTGCAGTTTCCACGCATGCTTGTAACTTCGAGAATTGTTAGTATTTTCACTCCAGATTTTCAACATTGCCATTTGTTCACACCTCCTTATGAATAGTAAGCTGTCATTTTTCATATCCTGCCTGAAATATGTTTTCGCACATCTGGCGCAAAATGGCGCGGTCGCTGTGGGAAATCAACGTTCGGGACAGATTAATAAAATTACAGTGCCACTGCTCATGAGGGGAGGTCCCAAATGCTTTCATGAGGGGGGGGTCACAAAAAGGCCAAGATGAAAATCTGGAGTGCACATACCAACAAACACCCAGGGCATTAGGGTTTCTAACCATAATGTCCCACCCCACAGAGACTGACAGGCATCAGGGGTGTGCTTTTGGATTGTCGGCTGCAATTCTCATGCCATTCCACCCCCACCCTGCAGCCAGTGACAGGCATCAAGGTGTGCCTTGGACTCTTTGGCCCCAAAGTTCTCCCCATTCTCCTATACTGCACCCATCTCAACATATTTCCTTATGAAATGGGGTGACTGTAAGGCCCGATGACCCCAAGGCACAGCGCAATACTTGTCAGAGTCTGCAGGGTAGGTTGAGTTGAAATGGCATGAGCATTATGGCAGACGACCCAAAGGCACACCTCAATGCCTGTCAGTCTCTGCAGGGTGGGATGGGGTTGATGTCGGTTCCATACTTCACTGCCATTCCTATTATGCATCTCTCTAACTCCTGCACTACCAATGCCAATGCCAGCAAGGCAACATTCGGCATTGACAAATGCTTGTTATGGATTGGGGACATGTTTGCACATTTCTAATCATCTGGGACATACCCTCCATATAATGATGTGTTAAATAGAATTTAACAATTTAATTCAAGAATGTAATAATTTAAACAGAATAGAGAACAGGACCCAATATTATATAGTGTACCAGACCATGAATGTTCTACCTTTTGATAGTCACATAAAACACACACACACATGGTACTGTAGCTCAAAACACTCAGGTGGCATGCTGGGAGCCCACCCCAGTGTGCCAAATGTCCCTGAAGAAAAAAAAAATGTCCAGCAATGTTTTTCAGGTTTTTTTTTTTTTTTAAACCTTTAAAACAGAAAATGGTCCCTCATTGAGTTCGGTGGCCCTTCCCCCAACCCGCACCCACCCTCTGCACATTCTGCCTCCCCACACCTCCCACCCACCCCATACTTACTTCTGGAGCCCAGAGGCGATGATCTTCAGTGGACCAGAACACGACTTCAAAGCCGACTCTTGAACTGAAGAAATGCTGGTAAGCTGTATAACGGCATAAATAGGGTTTTTTCAATGTTGGTGCATATCTCAGGCATTTTGGGGAATTTTGGCACCAAATTTTCAACATGGGGTTATTGGGACCCCTCCTCATGAATTCAGTCACTGTCATGGCATTATTCCATCCCGAAAGGTGATTTCGCAGTCACTGCATGGAATCACCTTTTGGGACTGATTATCAAAAGAACAGTGCCAGTGTTGATGAGGTGGGCTCAAAAAGCCTATGTTGCAAATTTGGTGAAAAAAATCAAAAAAATGACTGTTTTATGAGCGTCCGTTGCGCAATTTCCATGCATGCTCGTACCTTGTGAATTTGTAATATTTTCACTCCAGATTTTCAACATTGGCATTTTGCCACACCTTCTTATGAACAGTACAGCTGTCATTTTTCATATCCTGCCTGAAATATGCATTTGCACATCTGGCGCACAATGGCGTGGTCGCTGTGGGAAATTAATGTTTTGGACAGATTAAAGAAAATCATAGTGACAGTGTTCATGAGCAGAGGTTACAAAATGTCTATGTTGAAAATTTGATGAAATAATTCCGCTAAATGACTGCGGCACAAGCACATGTTGTGCAGTTTCCACGTATGCTTGGAAGTTCTAGCATTTTTAATATTTTCACTACAGATTTTCAACATTGCCATCTCTTCACACTTTCCTATGGATGGTACAGCTGTCATTCTTCACATCCTGCCTCTGTGTTTTCGCACATCTGGCACAGAATGGCACAGTTGCTGTGGGAACTCGAAGTTCGGGACACATTAACAAAATCACACTGCCACTGTTCATGAGAAGAGGTCCCAAATGCTTTCATGAGGTGGGGGTCACAAAAAGGCCATGTTGAAAATTTGTAGTGCAAATACCAACACATGCCCGGGGTGTTGGGATTTCTAACCATAATGTCCCACCCTTTACAGACTGACAGGCATCAGAGGTGTAACTTTGGATCACCAGTTGTAATGCTCATGCCTCCATTCCACCCCCACCCTGAAGCCAGTGACAGGCATCGAGGTGTGCCTTGCACTCTTCAGCCCCAGACTTCACCCCATTCTCCTGTACTGCACCCATTTCAGCATATGCCCTTATGAAATGGGGTGACTGTGAAGCTGAACACCCCCAAGGCACACCTCAACACTTGGTGTCTGCAGGATAGAGTGAGGTAAAATGCCGTGAGCATTATGGGTGATGACCCAAAGGCACACCCCAATGCCTGTCCATCTCTACAGGGTGGAGGTAGGATTGGTGTGAGTTCAATACTTCACTGCCATTCCTATTCTGCATCTGTCTAACTCCTGCACATCCAATGCTAATATCAGCAAGCAAACATTCGGCATTGACAAATGCTTGTTATTCATTCTGTCTTGTCTGAAAAGCTTGTAACAAGCAATATTTTTATCCCATTCATCTGCTGACATCCACCGGGTTTCTGTAATGGCCACAATTTTTTTTTCCAGGTGTACAAGAAGGTCAAGTTCTATTTTGTTTTTATGATGTAGGCTGCAGCCGTTTACTAGCAGACCTTGCCAATGAATTTTATTTGGATCCTTTGTGCAGCAACCCTTATCACTTTCCAATTTCTTAATTTCTCTCGCAAATCAGTTTACATTTTTCTTAATGACCCATACTGTTGTACTTCCTGGTGTTCTACCCCACTAGTGGCTCAAATGTAGCCTGTCCCTTGTGTACATATGTTTTTTGTTACTGAATGAGATCCATTGCCTTAGGAAGTACAGATTTACTTCTCTAGCCCAATGCCTTAACCAGTTGTTTGTCATTTTAATAGCATTTTGTCTTGTTCTTGTTGCTGGGTGCACAGATAAAATTTCAGAAATTATGATCTTATATCCTTTTGTTTGTAATTTTCTTCCCATTTCTATGTAGTCTTTCTCTAATAGCCCATTAGTGCCACTGCAGCAGTGTGTTACACCTTGGTGACTAGTGGTACACCCTCATCACCAATTCCCATCTCGTACAACACCCTGGTGGGCTAGTGTCCCCCAACCCTCCAAATCACCAGCTGGAAATGTCTACTGAAGATCTCTGCTGATTAATGGTAACATCACCTGTCCCCATTTCATACATCATCATGGTGGTCTAGTGTCCCCCACTCTCCCAATCATGAGCCGTATATACTGTATGTACTGAAGATCCCTGGTGGCTATTGGTACTCCCCGTTACCTGTCCCATCACATACAACACCCTGGTGATCTAGTTCCTCCTCCCAACATGGCTGCTCACATACCATCTCCCCACACCCCTTACCCCAGTGGCTGATGATTGTCGTGGCTGGATGCAGTGACTGGCACAGCCCTCCTCTAACCTCCCTAGCCAGCCACCATATGAGTAATTAGTGAGTGCATGTACAGTATCGCATGCTCACTGAGAGATCATATGGCAGCCACCCAAGGAGGTGAGAGGAGGGCTGTGCTTGCCACTGTATTGGGTCACAATGCTCACCAGCCACTAGAGTAGGGGGGTGTGGGGAGGTGGTATGCAAGCAGGCATGTCAGGTGGGGGACACTAGACCACCAGGAAGTTGCACGAGACAGGGATGGGTGATTTTTTTTTTAAATCACCCAGTTCCTGTTGTATAAGATGTTCTCAGAATTTAATGTATTGGAAGTCTCTGTATAGCCCATTTTCATTCACAAGGGTGTAATGTGCACATATATGGAACACAAACAAACAGAAGAGAGAAAGAAATAAGTGCCTTAGCTAGGATTTGTACCCCAGCCATCTGGAATACCATTCCAGTTGCACTAACAGATGCACCACCAAGGCAACTTTCTCTCTACTGTTTGCTTGGGTTCTGTATATGTGCACACTGAACCTTTGTGAATGAAAATGAAATTATCTGTGCAGCATCAGGTTGTATATCAGAAAAAGAGTAAGGTGCTTCTGGGAGTCCCAGGTTTCCAGTTGCCTTGGTGGCTCAGCTGGTAATGCAATCGGAATGGTTTTCCGGGTGGCCTGGGTTCAAATCTCAGCTAAAGCACTTATTTCTTTCTCTCTTCTGTTTGTGTTCTGTATAGACCATATTGCAAGATGCACATAGCTTTTTATTTTCCCCTATTTTCATTTCTGTTTGATCTGGTCTATCCCACCTTCCTGTTATCAGTGACTCTTACTCAGATAATTATAACTGCCTCTGTTTGCATAGTCTAGATAATAATGATATCTGACTCTGATCTGTTTGCCCTTCCTTCTGGAACCAAGGTTTGTTATTAATGCTATTGTCATGCATTGGTATTCCAAGTTTTGCTATATGTATTTCTTTTCCAATTATGTATCTTGACTATGTAATGTCTGATTGTTATATGTAATTCATTCTGGGTCACCTCTGAAAAAGGGACTCCAGTGTCTCAGTGGGCCCACCTGGTTAACAAACTAACTAAATAAATGAATACATAAACAAATAAATTTAGAAAACCAACCTCAACACAATTGGTAATAGTGTCCTGCAGCATTTCCTGGCATTCTCTGACAGACACAGCCTCTGCTGGTGTCACCTTTGCTGCTACACAACACACCACAACCAATAAATACAGCCAAATCCAGACATAGCAACTGTCACATCCTGTTTTGTGCTTCAAGCTTATGGACCCTTTTTAAAACCTTTTTTTTCCCCAAATTGCTCTTCAAAATGCTTAAAATGGATCTGTTCTTGCTATCTGAAAAGCAATTTTGCTGTCAAATAAGGCACGAAGCCATACATAAATTAAAATCAAATCAATATACAGGGTTAGGAGTGGTTCAGAATGTTATGGAGATACAAGATTAATACATCACAAATACATTGGTGGTAGCTAGCCCAGTGGTGCTGAGGGTTGAGGCGCTGGACACCACATCGCGTGCCAGTGACCTGGGTTCTGTGATGGACTCGGGGCACTGGGGGTTGGAAGGAGAGGGAGAGGATGGAGCATCCATAGGACAGCTCTTTTCTCCCTGAGGAGGGATCCAGGGATGCTCGTTGTCCTGGTGACCCCTGATGGAGATCGGGGTACTGCAAGTACACCAGCTGATGTAAAGGGTGGAGTGCGGGTTGGAGGAGTGGTTCAGGCGAGTGGTTAGGGGTAGACGCCGAGCAAGCTAGCCCGAAAGATGCCCCGGATGCCAGCTGAAGAAACAAAGTTAAAAAAAAAAAAAATACATTGCTGGTAATGTTATGTAGTTACATGTATTGTAGTCACCTGTTTACGTCTAACTGGTATGAAGAATAAAATGGTAACCATATGTTTTCAAACAGAGAATGCTTATCACAACTAAGCTATGTAGCAAACATTCTTATCAGAGGCTAGTGAGCCCATACTTTGTATCCAATCTGCTAAACTTAGTAGGCAAGACTGTTTTGACCTGGACAGGATAAGGTGTTTAAAAGCCATAGCCACTGAGAGAATCCAATATTGACTGTTTTATGGTAAGTAAGTAATAAGGGATGCATCTTCTAAATTAACATTTTTGGGTCTCTTGAGATATAAAACTTAACCTTGGAGCAGGTATGGATAACATTATCACATAGTTCCTTACTTTAGTACAATTCTAAAGATTGTGTAGTGGAAGCGTGCCATTTGGAGCACCTCCAGCTCTCTCCGCCTCCTGGCAGGAATCCCATTTCTTGAATTTGAGCTGGTGTTTGGTACTACCAATATATAATTTTAGATCTCTAGTCCCTCCTCCATGCATTAATCCAATATAGTCCCTTCTCCACACAGATAAAGCAGTTTACACATATAGGAATAATTATTATTATATACCCTTTATCAATGAGGATATTTTAAACTTCTACTCTATTAAGTTTGATAATTTCAGCAATGTAGCCCACCTTTCATCTCTTGGAAGTTTACAGTCAGGGTGACATAATGTTTGATTGCTTCTCTTGGTTATAGGTGCATATGAAATTAGTGTTTATCTATTCCATAGTTGTTACAAATACTTGAGAAGTGGAGTAAGGAATGATTAAGTCTACTATATCTAACACACGGTTCATGCCAGTTGCTTTCCATTTTTTACACCAATAATTTGGATTCTGTCATATATAACAGGAGATACTTTAAAGGAAGAAACATCAGACTCAATTCTCAAACAATATGAATGCCACAAGACTCGGGTGTGCCGAACAGATGGTGCATGGGGCTTGCATCATTCCCCGGCCGGCAATCGGGAGTCTCAGTCCCATGTGCCTCTTGCCTGAGTTAGACTAGTTTTTCTGGTCTAACTTTGCTGACCTTTTTATGGGGTTTGCACCAAATATTTGGTTCAAGCCACCGTAAAAAGGGTTAAGTGTTGCAAATGCACGTGACCTTTTAGAATTGGGTGCAAGGTGCGCTGGTGTGTTTGGCACTATGCAGGGTTTGACATAGGGCTTGTGCAAGCCCTGTGTCATCCATTCAGAATAGAGCCCATCATGTTTACATTCTTGGAAATATATTAATCATCCAATACTGAGGCAAATATAGTGGGATAAGATCTAATTTTATCAGGTATTTAGAAGAACACTAAGCCAATAGAGCATCAGTGGAAAAATTATTGATCTTTCATAGTCTACAAGCAAAGGTTGCTGGTAATGAGGGTAAAACCAGTATAGCAGTTCTTTCAGTATAAATGCCCTCTACTAATGTTTAAATGAAGAAAGACCAAAACCCACATTTTTCCAGTGGCTATGTAATATTCTACAACTGAACCTTGTCTCTTACTTCTCAAAGAAAACTTCCTAAAATGTTATCAATTTGTATATGAATATGTACTGACAATGTATTTAAAATATGAATTAAAATGTATTTGGGGAGATGAAAGCATTAAAATGGAGTCATTCTTGTCCCATAAAGACAATCTTATTGTTTTGTATCTAGATATTTATAGGTTAATAGGCAGTCTGCCTGAGAATTGCAGCACGTGAAGCTTCATCAGTGGCACTTCCTCCCCACCAACATGGAGAGTAGGTAGGACTCCACTCCCTGGGAAATGAAGAGGTGGGCAAGCACTACCCCCAGGGGGAGTCAGGGAGGGCTGCCCAATGGGTAAGGATGAAAGAAGGTGGAGGCTCCAGGGTTGCAAAATGGGGGATGACACTGACCTCAGAAGGTGTGTTCATCCTACTATGCCAGTGTAAAACTGACTAGGTGGGTGTGGGCTGTTGGTGCATGATATCTGCCCCTCAGGGTGCAACATGCGCTGTGGTGTAACAATATCTTGAGGACTGGCCACCAAATGAGTCTATCTTCTTTCAGTGTGAAGATGGGACACCGTTGATGACTTATCAGTGTAGACACATATTAATAAACAAGGCAGTGGAATGTAAGAGTTGAACTCGAAGGAGTTCAGTACCCTTTCATTCAGGAGAGAGCTGGCCATGAGCACTAGGGCATGGGGTCTCACAGACAGTCAGATCCAGGCCTTTGAAAAATGGAGATTCCCAGCATTAGTACGGTATGTGCAGACTTATCTGCTTTAACATCTGATTTTTTGTTTTCATAGGTCCTTCCTAAGTAATCAACCATATGTGGACATGGTGACACTCCTTTATCTTCTGGATGGTGGAGAGAGAGATGGGCACCAGCCTGGGGAGGAACCTTTTCTGTGACATGAGAAGAGTGCAAGTGCAGTAGTTGGGGCCATCAGGCCTGTACAGAGGGGTATTTCTCCTCACTCTGGGTTTTGAGGTTTGCCAAAAGTCTTGGTGATCCATCTGGGAGGTAAAGACCTAGAGCTCCACTACACAGTGATTATCAAATACTACTGCTTTTAAGTAAGGATGCCTAATTAAGTGGCATTACTTCACATTCATTCCAATTGATACAAAAACCTGAAAAATCTTCAAAGGTTTCACAGATTTGCATTACAGCAGAAACAGACCTTTCTGGTTCAGATAAAGGATGCAAAATATCATCTGCATAGGTAAGGTGTTTAAACTTATTCCCACACAATTTGATACCTTCAATTTCTTTTGAATATCTGATGTAAAAGTGGTTCAAGTGCAATAACAAATAAAACAGAGGAGAAAGGGAAACCATGTCTAGTTCCTCTCTGTAATGTAAAGGGTGATGAAAAGAGATTGTTGCCAAAATTGTGGACAAAAATCAGAAACTTCAAAGATGATGTTTAAGTATTCCCACTCTAATGAAGCCAAGGTTTCAGTGGCATCTAGGGAAAGAACAATTACTAGGTAGGAAAAATTGTTAGCTGATCAGATTGCTGATAATGATCGTTTAACATTGTCTGCTCCTTGTCTATTTAGAAGAAATCCCACCTGCTCTTTGCTAATAATTTTTACTATGTGGTGCTGCAGACTAATAGCAAAAAGCTTTCCAAGGATGTTGTAATCTACAGTAAGGATTAATGAGTGACAGCTGTCTATAGTTATGGAAATCTAAATTATCTTTATTCTTTTTGGGGATCAATGTGATGACTACTTCCTTTTAGGCAGGAGGTAGAAAGTCAAGATTTTTTAACGCACGATATAGTCATGCAAGAGCAGGCCTTACCAATTCTTTGATCTAGCTATGGAAGTCAGTTTGGAACCCATGAGGTCCTGAGAGTGCAAAGTTGAAAGAGAACCCATAACTGCTATGATTTCCTTTATGCTATGTATTATATCCACATTATCTATCTTCCTTGGACAGCTGTGGCACATTCATTGATTTTAGAAATGGTTTGGCTTTGGTAGTAATGTCACGCTTGCATTCACAAAGGGATTTGCAGAAATTATGAAATATCTTATTTACATTAGCAATAGAAGAAATTTGCACTCCATTAGGATCTTTAATGCCTTGGATAATATTTCTGTTTTGGTTCATTTTCACCTGAAGGTGCAGACTTTGCTAATGTTTTCTCCAGATTCTTAATATATTTTGTCAAGTATATATTCAAGCAGAATAATTTTATTAAGCAGGTCAGGACTGTTGTTTATCTTTACATTCTAAATCTTTTAACATATTTTCTTTACTTACTAGTTCTAGGTTTCTTTGTTTTATTTTTTTTTCCTTCTAGTTGACAATCCTATTAGACTGTCTCTGATATAGAATTTAAAAGCCCCCCCCCCCACAACATGCCTGCAAAGGTTCCCCATTGCCATTCTTAAAAAAAAAAAGTTACTCCTTTCCAAGTTCCTTTTCACATATCCTCTGGGAGTGCCCTGCCATTTGTCCCTTCTGGGACAAGATTCTTACATACTGAGGGAAGTGCTACCTCACTCTTTCCCTTTGGATTTGCCAACTGTCCTCTTAGGATCCCCTTCCCCTGCAGGTGCTAGAGCCTTCATTAGCCGTTTACTGGGGACTAGCAGCCACTACTGCTGTCAAAAGACTCCTTCTATGTCAGTGGGGAACAACAGACATCTCTATTTTCAATGAATGGCTACAGTCCATGAGCACCTGTCATATCTAGCTCTTAATAAGATATCTCTATAAGACAAGATCAGGGGCCCTTTTTTAAGACAAGTGCAAATATTTTATAGGCCAGTTACAACTTTGCTTCATAGATGGCTGTGTTTACTGACTCTGTATTACATGACTATACCCCTTGTTGTTTGTATGCTGGATATTTGTTATAGTGTGATGTTTTGTGTAACTGTATTGTTTAAATTGAGAGTGTATGCTCTTGTTGAACTTTACAACAAAAAATGTTACATTAAAAAAATATTTCTTATTTAACCTACTTTGAATCATTAAGCAACAAATTATTAAATCATCACCTGTGATGACCTTTTTTGTGGCGTTAATATGGATAGCCAGATTAAGTGGCGCATGGTCGGAGACAAGTGAGTTTCAATGGAGGCAACAGAAATGTCATTACAAAATTGTCTGAATACTAATATAAAGTCTATTCTGCTATATGAGTTATGAGGTAATGAATGGAATGCGTAATTCCTTGTGTCAGGGTGTAATAGATGGCAGGCATCCACCAAGCCTACATCAGACAGTATTTTGTTCAGCATTTTTCTAGGTGAGGAGTAATTGTCATGTACAGAACTGAAACTTTTATCCAGAGATGGGTCTTAAAACATATTAAAGCCTGCACCTGAAGCAATGTTGTTATTAGTAATTGTACCCATAACTGCTCCACTGGAATTGAAAAAGTCTAGTAATTTTCTTAAGTCAAGATCATCTGTCCTGCCTGAGAAAATCTGTTAACAACCTTCTGTCAGCACAAAAATTATGTCTTTCATTACAAGAATAGACAGCTGTTTTTTGTTCTATTATAAGAGCTATACAATGATTTACCCACCCATAATCTATGTGTCTTTTCAACTTTATCTGGAATAAGGTGGGTTTCTTGTATGAGCAATGTCTGAGTGCATGGAGTTTAAGTGAATTTTGTCCTTTTAATTGGAGAAGCAAATTCCCTTAACATCCCAGGAATTATGCCTAAATTATTCATAATGTAAAGACATGATTAGATGACTATGTAAAAGAGGCCTGTGTTTTTGAAGTGTTCATACCAGTGTAAATCACGCATTATATAAACTGTATAAAATTAATGGGTCTTCCTTTTTACCGTAGGAAAACCATAGTGTTATTTGCCATAATAAAGGAGTGTTTATTATGGCAAACACATGCATGGTTTTCCCCTCAGTCTGCACATGGGCCGCAGCTCTTCCTCCTGGACCACTAACTGCATGGTCTTTCCAAAGGAGATGGAACCACCACTCAGACTCGGCAGTAAGCAACCACAAACAAAATCAACAAATGAAGAAATAAACTTTCGCCTGTGTACAGAAAACATTTAAAACTTTTAAATAAATAATTAAAAATGACCATGGACCACACACTAGAACCAAAGCAAACCACGGCCGCACAAGACTCAGGAACTTCTTTTTTATTTTTATTTTATATAATTGCTGTGGCCAAAAAGGAAGACTCAGAAATTATATAAAATAAAATATGGGCTTCAATCTCTGGGTTTATGTAGAATCTAACCCCTCAAGTGTGTGTAAAATTCTCATTACACACACCACCCCATTCTTTATTCTATTTACAACTGAAGATGCCCTAATGACCATAAAAAGAAGAAAATGTATGTTAAAATAAGTAATATAAACCATAACATCTTGGGATGAAGAATTACAAATAAAAAAAATAAAAAAAATGACATAACCATGCTAAACTCTTTGACAAAACATACTGTAATAGCAGTAATGATCTTGGTCAAAGACAAGAAGAAAGTCCCATAACCACAAATCCAAGAAGGAGCAAATTCAAACATTTAAATTGACTACCTATACTGTACCAAGTACCCTTGCCAGAAAATTACGGAAACATAATTAAATTAATCCATCAAAAGTAACAAGTAACATTCAACACTTAGAACTCCAGAGATGTAATTAAATATTTATTTATTTATTTAAATTTTGGTAACTGGCTGGGCCTGCTGAGACCTTGATGGTCCCTTTTTCAGGGGTGACCCGGGGTTAGTTACATTTGCCTAGGGAAAAAGAAAACCAATGTTTTGATATATACAATACAGCAAATAGTACATAGTGTATAGGTATATACATCAACAGTATAGAGTATATTACAACATTTGCAACATAGTGTACACATTTTTGTTAGGAACGGACATTCACATTTATCAAACCACATAGATAAGTGCAAGAACCGGTACTTAATTTCCAAAGGTCTTAAACAGAGGATAGAAATATTTTAATTTGGTTAATTAAATATACAGAAACGTGAAAGTAGCTCTGTAAAATTCCATGAATACTGTAAATCTACATAGATACTGTTGGCAGATAAGGGCCTATGGCCCACCCAGTCTGCCCATTTGAGCTCATAAGATCACTTTAAGTTTTTCTAGAAGTCTGTTGTCCCTTACTCCTGTTCTCCAGGATTCCCTTATGTCTACCCCATGCATTCTTAAATCCTGAGATTGTTTCAGCCCCCACACTTCCTCTGGCAGAGTGTTCCACCACCCTTTCTGTGAATAAATTCCTCCTCGCATTTCCTCTGAATCACCCTCCCTCCAACTTCATCCCACGCTCTCTAGTCCTGGAACATCTTTGTTGCTGTAAAATAGTGTTTTCATGCACCCTGTTCCTCCCCATAAGGTATTTGTATTTCTCTATCATATGCTTTCTCCCTTCTGTCCTCCAGGGAGTACATATTCAAGTCCTTCAGCCTGTCCTCATAAGACTTGTGATGTAATCCCTGTACCATCTTTGTTGCCCTTCCCTGAACCTTCTCCACCCTGTCTATGTCCTTACATAGGCGAGGTCTCCAGAACTGGACACTGTCCTCCAAATGGGGCCCTCACTAGTGTCTGGTACAGTGGAATTATGACCACCCTTTTCCTGCTGGTGATGCCCCTACCTATGCATCCCAGCATCCTATTTGCTTTACCTGCTGCCTTGTCACACTGTTTCCCTACCTTGACGTCATCAGAAATAATAACCCCCAGGTCCCTTTCCTGCTTAGTGAATGCTATATCCTCACCCTCCCCCAACTGATATGTTGTTCCAGGGTTTTTGTGCCCCTTATGCATTATTTTGTACTTTTTTTGCATTAAATTTCAACTGCCAAACTCTCGACCATTCTTCAAGCTTCTGCAGGTCCCTCTTCATTCTGTCTATACCCTCTGGCATGTCACCCTCTGGCATGTACAGAGCTTTGTGTCATCAGCAAACAGGAAAATTCTGCCTTCTAGGTCCTTCTCAATGTCACCGATAAAGATGTTGAATAGGACCAATCCCAGCACTGATCCCTGCTGCATCCTGCTGGTCACTCTTCCCTCTGTGGAGTGACAGCCATTTATCATCACCCTCTGTGTCCTGCCACCCAGCCAATTACCCATCCACTGCACTACTGTCCTACCCACTCCCATATTCCCCAGTTTGCTGAACAGCCTTCTATGCGGCACAGTGTCAAAGGCCTTGCTGAAGTCCAGATAGGCCACCCATGTCCACTGCCCCCCGATCCACCCCCCTTGTCACCCAGTCAAAAAATTCAATGAGGTTGGTCTGGCATGACCTCCACATGGAGAAACCATGCTGCCTTGCATCCTATAGTCCATTGGCAACCAGATGTTCCACCAATCTCTCCTTCAGTAGTGCTTTCATGATCTTCCCCACTATTGAGGTCAGGCTGACTGGTCTGTACTGTAGTTCCCTGTTTCATCTTTGTTCCTGCTTTTGTATAAGGGGACTATATCTGCTGTCCTCCAGTCTTTGGGTACCTCCCCTATTTCCAGTGACTGGCTAAACAGGATTGCTAGAGGTACAGCCACCACCTCTCCTAGTTCCTGTAGGACCCTGGAGTGCACCCCATCCAGCCCCATGGCTTTACTGACTCTTATTCCTTCCAATTTCTTTAGGACCCTTCCCCGTGTAAAGGGACTTGTGTCCATTTCCATGCCCTTTCCACCCCTTGTACTCCCGTCAGGCTGGTTACCCTCTCTATCCTCAATAAAGACTGAGCAAAAATATCTGTTGAGTATGTCAGCTTTACTGTTGTCATCCTCCATGCTGCCCCGTCCTCCTCCTTCAGTCTCACTATCCCTCCCTTTGCCCTTCTTTTTTCACTTATGTACCTGTAAAAGATTTTGACCCCTCTAATCACTGATTTTATAATGCACATTTCTGTCTGAGCTTTGGCTTCCCTTACTGAGCTCCCTGCCTTCCTTTGCTTCTCCTAGTACTTCTCCCTATCTCCTTCTGCCAGTGTCTTTCTGTATTGCCTGAATGTGATCTTTTTGGCTTTCACTTTCTCTGCTACCGCCTTGGAAAACCATAATGGCCTCCTCTTTCTTTTCTCCTTGCTAACCTGCTTAATGCATAATTCTGTTGCTCTTGTAATCCTTGTTTTAAATATTGCCCCCTGTTTCTCCACCCCCAATTCCCTCCCCATTCATATTAGTGCCTCTTTCACGCATGTCCCCATTTTCCCCAAATCTGCCCTCCTAAAATCCAGGTTATGTGTTTTTGTGCAGTGTGGTTGTGCTCCTTCTGTGATTTCAAACCACAGTGACCAGTGGTCACTGTTCCCCAGGTGCTCCCCCACTGTTAACCCTATCATACTGACCTCATTTATCTGTTCCCGTTTGTGAGCATGAGGTCCAGTATTGCCTTCTGCCAAATTGGTTCCATGACCAGTTGCTTAAGGAATGCACCCTGAAGGAATTCCAGGATAAATCTGTTCCTGCTGCTGGGAGGCTAGTCTCCAACCAGCATCACCTCCCCTTAGTGTTCGCTATTCTTTGGATAACTAGCATTAACTCCCTATCTGTCTCTTCCTTCTGGGCTGGTGGTCTGTAGGCCACCCGTGTGGATGGCTGACCCCATTTTCCTTTCCAGCTTACCCACAGTATCTCCCCCCCCCCACTTTGTCACTCCTGGATCTCTGTGGCCTTTATGCCATCTTTCACATAAAGTACCACTCCTCTTCCCTTCCTGCCTACCCCGTCTCTTCTGAATATGCTGTAGCCAGGTAGTGGTTATCATTACACCAGGTCTCTATGATGGCCACAATGTCCAGGTCTGACTGTGCCATGGCAGCCTCCAGCTCCTCCATCTTGTTGCTAAGGCTCCTGGCATTATCACACATGGCTTTCCATGATGTGACCTCTCTGGTCTGTTTTGCTGTTCTACTCCAGTCTCCCTCTCTGGTGGTCCTTCATCCCTAGTTCTCCTTGCTGTCTGCCCTTCCATTGTATTTTGTCCTTTTTCTGCCTATCTACCCCTTGGGTGCCTATCTCCATCTTTTGTACACTGCTTTGTAGTGTTCCTCCTGTTCTCAATTTCACTGCTAGCTATGGATGGTGGGCAATTAGGTACCCTCCTTGCTGACCTGCCACCACCCTTGGCTAGTTTAAATGCTTGTCCATGTAGCATTTAAACCTTTCATTGAGTGCTTGGATTCCCCTCCAGGATGTATGGATGCAGGCCATCAGGCTTTAACAAGTCCCATCCCTCCAGGTGGGTCCCCAGTCACCAATGAATCTGAATCCTTCCTCACAGCACCAGTTCTTTAACCATGTGTTAAAGTTCCTGGTGTGTGTGCCCCATGCTCTACCCATTCCTCTCACTGGTAGTATTTCCAAGAAGGTGATGGATGTAGCTACATGCTTGAGACCCCTCCCCAATTTTCTAAATTCTGCCTGAACTTCCTTAGGCTCCCTGTTTGCCAGGTCATTAGTTCCTAGGGGGATATTGACATCCATCCCTCCCTCCCGTCTTGCCTTCCTGGTGATCCCCATGATCTTGCTCCCATCCCTCCATGCTGTGGCACCTGGTAGGCACCTCACCTCCCTGTCCTCCCCCTTGCATTTTCCTAGCTTGATCTCCCATATGATAGAGTCCCCCACCAGGATTTGCTTCCTCATCCTATGGGGTCCACTGCTCACCCCACTGAGGCCACCTCCTCGGTTGACCTCCACATCCTTATCTTCCACTTCTCTGGGAGCCTCTGTCTGGTTGTCCTCATTTGCCAGTGCTGCATATGAGTTCTGGAGTGGAATAGGATTTGGGATGTACCTCTGCCTGACTGTTCTAACCCTACCTGAGCCCACCATTGTCCAAGTGCTCCTCATTCTTGGCATCCTTTGAGGCAGCTGCATTGGACTGGGTGGTCTTTGGATGAGGCGAAGACACTCCTGACCCAGTTTACCTCCACTCTGAGTCTTGCTGACTCAGCCCACAGTCCAGAGAGATGCCTGCAGCTAGGAAAGCACCTCTTCTTTCAGAAGGTCTGCCTGAATATGGCTTCCCCACATCCACTGCACTGCACCACTCCCCACATTATTCTGCACTTATACAGCTATTACACTATTTGTGTACTTACACTATTACACTAGTTGTCTGTTTCTGAAGCCCTCCTTCTAGTTCCCGCTAGACATGTAGCTCTCCTTGTAGGTCCCTATGTTTGTTTTTTGGAAGTATTTTTACTTGATGTCAGTTTTTTTTTGTAATTTATGCTACAGTAGCCCCCCCCCGAGTTGACTGTATTTCTATGTTACTGCAACATGTTGTGCTGAGGCTGGGCTTACTCCACCTTATGCCCCTCCTACTCCATATCCCCTGCTATTCTCCATGCATGGCTCCTGTCAATCATATTTAACAGGGCATTTATTAACAGAGGGGTGGGGCTGGGAGGTGGAAAAACTTTGCAGCAAGTAAAACAGTAAGGAAATAACAGCCCCACTTAAATCACACCAAAATAAGTTTCAGTTTTTCAACATCAAGTAAAAATAGTAAGGAAATAACAGCCCCACTTAAATCACACCAAATTAGGTTTCATAGTTTCAATAGCAAGTAAAAACAGCAAGGAAATAACAGCTTCACTTAAATAACACCAAAATAGGTTTCAAATTGTCAACATCAAGTAAAAACAGCAAGGAAATAACACCACTTATGTCATACCAAAATAGGTTTAACATTTATTTTCAACATTAAGTAAAAACAGCAAGGAAATAACAGCCACACTTAAGTCACACCAAAATAGGTTTCAAATTTTGAACAGCAAGTAAAAACAGCAAGAAAATAACAGCCCAACTTAAATCACACCAAAATAGGTTTCAAATTTTCAACATCAAGTGAAAATAGCAAGGAAAAACCAGCCTCACTTAAATCACACCAAAACAGGTTTAAATTTTCAACAGCAAGTAAAAACAGCCAAGAAATAACAGCCCCACTAAAAGCACACCAAAATAGGTTTGAAATTTTCAACAGCCCCAAAACAATTACATTACCCCCTTATAAGAAGTCAAAAAATCAACCTGCTACCAAGAGAAATCAACAATAGGCAGTAAAAAGCAATAAAAGCAGCAATGAGCAGTTACTGTACTGAAATGAATCAGATTCTTTCCCTTTCTAACCTCTTATGAGAAGCCAAAAAGCAGGCTGCTACCATAAATCTGACTCAGCCCTGCCTCCAGTTATCACATAGCTGAGGCCCATGGCCAAACAATTAGCACCCCTCCACCGAGCTACAGGTTTAGACAAAAATCAGTTCCTGCACTATAATGTCACTGGAGTAAAAAAACAAGATAAGCAGAACAATAGCCAAGTGAAATAAACAATAGGCAAGTAAAAACAGCAAGGAAATAACATCCCCACTTAAATCACAATAAAATAGGTTTCAAATGTATAACTACAAGTAAAAACAGCACAGAAATTAACAGCCCCACTTAAAATACACGAAAATAGGTTTCACATTTTCAACAGCATGTAAAAACAACAAGGAAAAAACAGCCACGCTAAAATCATGCCAAATTAGGTTACACAGTTTCAATAGTAAGTAAAAACAGCAAGGAAATAACAGCCCCACTTAAACCACACCAAAATAGGTTTCAAAATTTCAACAGCAAGTAAAAACTGCATGGAAATAACAGTCACACTAAAATCACACAAAATATGTTTCACATTTTCAACAGCAAGTAAAAACAGCAAGGAAATAACAGCACCACTTAAATCACAACAAAATAGATTTCAGATTTTCAACAGCAAGTAAAAACAGCAAGAAAGTAACAGCCCCACTTAAATCATACCAGAATAGGTTTCACATTTTCAACATAAAGTAAAAACAACAAGGAAATAACAGCCCCACTTAAATCACACCAAAATATGTTTCAGATGTTCAACAGCAAGTAAAAACAGCAAGAAAATAATAGCCCCACTTATGTCACGCCAAAATAGGTTTCAAATTTTCAACAGCAAGGAAAAACAGCCAAGAAATAACAGCCCCACTAAAAGCACACCAAAATAGGTTTGAAATTAGAAGAAATAGGTTTCTAATTCAAAGAAATAACAGCCTCACTTAAATCACGCCAAAATAGGTTTCAAATTTTCAAGAGCCCCAAAACAATTCCATTATCCCCTGAAAAAAAGTAAAAAAATTAACCTGCTACCAAGAGAAATCAACAATAAGCAGAAAAAAAGCAATAAAAGCAGCAATGAGCAGTTACTGCAATAAAATTAATCTGAGTCTTTCCCTTTCTAGCCTCTTATGGTATTGTAAATTAAACATAGAGATCAACAGATCTATGTAAAGTAGAATTTCATGTATACCTTCAGTAGATCATTTTGTATTTCTGTAGTCATTAGCCATAGAATGATCATACACATCAGAATGTGTGGGGCATTAAACTCAACATTATGGACAAAGTATTCATATAGGTCAACTTTGCTTCCCAGGATTCCAGTATGGGGCCAATCCACTACATAGCAAGAATTCCCAGTATATCATCATGTTGATGTACAGTATGGCACATCTCATGATCAGTGTCTTATAAACCTGAAGATCTCACACTCTATTTCAATGTGATAATCAAACCTCATCGAGTAACTTTGAAAAACTGAGTCATGAAAGACCGTTAATCATAAATCATTGCCCTAATGAGTTTTGTTCCTCAGGCTCTTACATAAATCAATCTTGATTCATTTAATACATGAACTTGTTACAGTAGTAGCAGTTGATTAGGCAAGTTATTTTCCAACCACTCTGAACATCTCTAAAGAGCCTTAAAAATGTTAATTCTTTCTCCTTCGTGGGTAAAGGTTTTTCTCACTATGGCTAACTTTAGTATATATGTACTGGTTAGTGGTCATAAACCACCACCAGCAATTGCCCAACAGCTCCATAAACCATGGGCACACCACTACTGCTGAATTAGCAGGAAAGCCACCGAATAACCTGTCCTCATGCTGGAAGTTTACACCCACCACACAATCACTCACTCAGTGCGAGGCAGGATTCTCAGTGTCAAAACTTTCTCTCACTGAGCACGTAGAAAAAAAGATTAATTAAATAAACAAACAGTTCAGCTATTCACAAAAACATGGCACACCTTAACCAGTTCTTTTAACTCTCTCCCTTAGATGCCTCTACACCCGGATGTACACGGCTGGCCATCAGAGATGATGTGCAACACTCAACCATGGAACTACAATGCTAAACAAACTCCTCGAAAAGAAGGATCAGAAGAGAAAAAATACTACCGATAGGTGAAAAATTGCACTTCAGATTTCCAAATCTTTAAAAACAAAGTGAACCTGCAATATGAACTTACGAGACAACTTTTCATGACTGGAACTCTTATTAACTATACAGCTAAAACCATTGAAATGTTTTTTCATGATTCATTTTTTAAATGTTTTACATTGTTCAAAATGTATTATCTTTATGACTTCTCCACAGTTTTTATTTATAAAAAGATTATCTATATTACTACTTTCATTAATACTTTCAGCTTGTACTGATTTTAAAACCTGTTCTCAATAAACACAACTGAGAGTTACAGTGACTTCTATGTGACATTAATACCAAAGAAAGACCAAAAAAACAGTAAATATAACAAATAAAACATGTGGAAGTGTGGTTCTATGGGGATTTTATGCACCCCCTCAGTGTGTGATGCCCATATGCCCATATTGCGGCCATGGGTGTCTGGGCATGCAGTGGCAGGTGGTGGTTCCCATGTTAGAGGTGGTCCCTCATCGGGGGAGGCTTGTTGTGCTCTTGATCAATGTGGACCTATTGGTCACTGCCTGGGACTTCAGGTGTTGACCCCCACACCCCACCCTGTGAGGTCCTATATCACTGCAGCTCCCTCCGCAATAGGTGTTTGCCAATGTGCCTGGGTGCTGTGTGTGTTGGCCATCGTATCTGTTGCAGGAGTGTATGGCAATGCTCTGTGTCTGGCCACCTGCGCCATACTTCCCTGTTCCTCCATGCCACCAGCCATTGGCCATGCCCAGTGCATCCACGCACTGGCACTATACCCTGTCCCATGTATTGCTGGGGGCATGCCACAGTATTTCCTGTCCCATTGGAGCTGCTGCCATGTGGCCTGGTGTTCCTGCTGCTTGCTTTAGTTCGCCTGTCCATGTCCATGCACCATTATCCTGTGGCCACCTCTTTGTCTTCCATGTGGGGGGGGTCACTCCCCGTGTGTGTGTCTGTGCCTTTAGGCATCCATGGTTGGGGTCCAGTGACCTGCACACCACAATGGTGTTCATCCCCTGTTGTCTTCCCTCCCCGTGATTCCCTTTGCTGTACACGGCCACTGGTGCCCACTGTTGTGCTGTGCCGGTCAGGTTCTGTCTTTGGCAGTTGGTGTTTGCTCCCTGCACCATCCCTGGCCTGCACTCTTCTGTCCCGTGCCATGATGTGCTGCCAACATTGTGGGTGGCTATGTTTTTTCCGCTTTGCTTTCATTTGTGATATTGTGTCCCGTGATGTTCCTGGCAGGATCCCCCTGTAAATACTTGGGAATACAGTCAAACCCTGTTTATCCAACCGCATTCGGAGACACCTGAAATGGTCAGAAAAATGGGAGATCGCATAGCAGGGAGTTGAAAAAAAAATCAGTACCACTTTAAAGCATAAAGCACTATACAGGACATAAATGGCAAGCCCAAAGATTGAGAAAAAATAAGCTTTATTGTCACAACAGAAGAATATAAATGGCATAAAATTAGTTGTTATTCAATTTCCTGTTCACTGAAAGTAGTCAATAACAGTTTTTTGCTTTAACCTGTCCGTGGACTTTCTTGCGACTCTTTGCCGTATCGATCAAAGCTGCATCACCTGTACTCAGGGCCGGATTAAGGGGGGGACAAATGGGGCAAATGCCCCAGGCCCCCCACCATAGACTGGCCCCCCCAGTAGTCAGAAGCGAGAGACACTTTTAGTAGGTGGACTGGTGGTTTGTAAATCATGCCACCTCCCCCTCGCCGCAGCGCGGAGTTAAGCGCGAGTCAACCTCCCCATAGGCCCCCGACAGCTTGCTCCCTTTAAAACGCTGTGAAAGCAGCGTGACTTAGAAGTTAAATAAAATAAAAAACACACAAGTCCCCTGCCACAGATAGGCCCCGGCAAGCCTACATTGCAGATTTCTCTCGTTCCCCTTCCCTCAGGTGGTACAGTACTGGTAAGGATTTGTAATAAATCATGCTCTCCCCCCACATGAGTCAAGCGTGAATCAACCCCCCAGAGCTTGCTCCATAAAACAAAACAAACAAAAAATGACTTTGGGAGGCTTTCTTTAATTAAAAGAAACAAAAACACAACCCCGGACCCTCCTGCTACAGATAGGCCCCCAGCAAAGCCAACATTGCAGAAGATTTCTCTCGTTCTCCCCCCACCTTCCTCCTCCGTTGTTGCAGCCTGCAGCTAGGGTCAGGTGACTTGCTAGAAAAACAAACTGGCACTGTGTGGCACAAGAGTGAAGAAGGCTAACTATGCAAGCACGTGATCTACCTCCTTAGGATACTGACAGGTTTTCCACTTTTGAGTCTGGGACTGGACCTGGACCGGTGCAAGTTGCGACCAGACCTGGGCTGCTGCTGCATAATACGAGGCAGCGCCAGGACCAGGAGCTTTGCATACAATCCATCTGGGCAGCATTTTTAAACCACTCTTTCTTGGTGGTTTTGAGGCTCAACATGCACTTTGCCAAGCGGCAGCACCTGCACTCGCTATCTATGCGCGCGGCCACTCTATACGCTAGCAGACATGATTAATCAATGCACTGTTCTAAACTGCCTGCTGCTGCTAAACTAAGGAGTTTCTAAGGCAGCACCAAGCAACAGCAGACAGCTTGAGTTCAGTCAGTGGCTTAGAAAGTTGATCTCTGTATTTTATTTTTATGCTGAGATAATTGATCTGAGCTTGTTCAAAGAAGAGATAAAGGGACGTGCGTGTGTGTGTATATACATGCATGGATCCTCTGACTCTGAAATAAATGGAATTAATCATTCCTTTGATATCCCATGAGCAGATAAAGGTATGACATCAGTCTGTTTATTTGGAGTCATAGCATTTATCACATGGAACTGCACACTTCTGTACAATGGGTACATACAGTAACTTACTGTTGTTTGGAGTAGGATGCATGCCTCTTAGTAAAGCACTGTTTATTTTTGTTTAATTTATTTCCTTAAAATAAACTTGTGATTAAAGAGGTTACTTAAAGATTACTTTGCTTTTTTGAACAGGGTCTAGAGGAGAGAGACTTCAATAAAAGCCCCAAAACTCACCACAGAGCATCTAGACCCCCAGAGCATCTGGAGGCTGGTGGCCTTCATGTCTTGTACAGTACAATAAATATAACATTACAGACTATGACAACATGGCATGGTGTTGTACTTCAAGTTACTTTTTTCTCCTGTGAATAATGGGGGTAGTCTCCCCATATGGTGGTTGTTATGGTTAATAAACAACATGCTCAGTAAATGTTGCGCAAAATAAAACATTTTGGTTTGGAAAGTTGGGCGTTTTACATGGCCACCCAAGTTGTGAGTGTCCCAGGCCCCCCATGGCTTGATCTGGCCCTGCCTGTACTGGATCGGAGTCAGGCTGACTCTCCATGTACCGGATGCATTTGGCAAACATATCTGCTGCCTCAGAATGTGTGGGCATAACAGGGAGATAGCTCTCATCCTCTTGTTCCTCATCTCCCTCTTCACCATTCTTCTCTTTCTGGATCACTGCAATGATGGCATCATCACTTAGCAGCTCCTGCCCCACACCCTCTGAGTCATATTTTTGCCATTCCTCGATGACTTCTTTTAACAGAGGGTTTGGCAACATGGCAGCAAGTCTCTGGATGTCTTCGGTGTCAGCGTTGATCGCTGCTTCATTGGAATCCTCACTCGAGTTGGGTCATGGTTGTGGATCATCATGGGATGTTCAAATCCCTCCCTTTAGCCATGCTTTTTTGATGGATTCAGGTTTCACCAACTCCCATGCCTTGGCACACATATAGATGACATCAATGTCAGTGATTTTATAATGTCACAAATGGCCAAGTGTTGGTTACTGTCATCAAGCAGAAATTTGAGTTTTTTTCTGTATCCTCTTTTAAAAATCTCGAGCATGCCCTTATCACAGGGCTGAAGTTTGCTTGTGGTGTTTGCTGGCAAGAACATGCATCGTATATAGCCATCCCTTGCTCGAACATCTGCCAGCTCAGGATGGGCATGGGAATTATCGACCAGCAGTATGGCTCATAAGGGAGGCCTTTAGCCCTAAGGTGGCACTTCACCTGAAGGACAAACTGGTCACTGAACCACCTCGCAAACATTGGGCTGTCCATCCATGCATTATGTTGGGCTTCATAGTGCACAAGAAGGGCACTCATATTAACAAGCTTAAAACACCTTGGTTGCCATGATTTGCCCAGCAAGACAAGTTTTAATTTGTGTGTTCCAGAGGAATTCACACAACTAAGGATTGTTACACGATCTTTTGCCTTTTTGAATCCTGGTGCTTCAGTCTCACTTCCATGGGCTAAGGTTTTGTCCGGCAAGCAGCACCAGAAGTTCCCGGTCTTGTCTGCATTATAGATTTGATCTGGGACGAGACCGGTGTTTTCTATAATCTCCAGTAAGTTGTTGATGAGTGGAGTGATTTCACAGTCTGCGTCGCTGAGCTTTTCTCCGCACAGGCGGAGTTGGCGGATACCATGGCGGTGCTTAAAGCATGTAAACCATCCCTCACTGGCAACGAAAGGCTCTGTACTACCAAGCCATGAATGGAAGATCAGCGCCTTTTCCTTTAGAAGGGGATCAGAAAGAGGTGTTCCCTTCTCACGTTCCTGGCAGAACCACAGATAAAAAGCAGAGTCACGCTGCTCATCCTTACATGAGCTCATATTCTTACGCTCCTCGGCTCCAGCAGCAGTTTCCATAGAAAGGGCAAATTTCCTAAGTTTGTTTTTGGCAGCCTTGATGTCGCTGATGGTGGATTTACCCACCCCATATTCGTCAGCAAGAACTGCTGCCCTCTCTCCATTCTCCAGGCGCTCCACAATTCGGATTTTTTGTGCGACGTTCAGAACACCACGCTTTCACTTTGCAGTCATTATCACTTGGACGAGGTGAGGATCACTATGTACCGTGACTTAAATAGGGTCAAGTGGAAACAGGTAGAAGCAGTAGGGGCATAACATTGTTAATCAAGAGCCAGGTGTTAATCGTCAAGTGGAAACAGAAGCAGTAGGAGCCAGGTGTTAATCGTCACTGAGTGCTTAATTGGTTTCTAGTATGGGGGACAAACTGATCGTTCGTTAGGGAGGTTGGATGATATGGGTTTGACTGTACCTACAAAAGGCAAGTTACTCCTTCTTCCTCATTTTTCCAGGTCATCTAGTTTCTGCCATAACAACTGAATTTTTCTAGAATTTGCTTCAAAGACATCATTAATTTAAGAACAGTGTCTTCTTTGTTATTCTGCCATAAGCAGAGCTTCCCTTTGAATATTTGAAACATACAAGTTTAATTCAGGCAAATTTGAGTGGTTAACTGAGAGATTAGTCCTGACTGAAGACAGATCATTTGACTTATCTGACTCGGCCCTGTTCAGCAATGAAACGCCTGGAACCATATTCTAATTCAGACTGCCAAAGTGAGCTTTTTTTTATATTATCAATGATTTTAAAATATAGCAGTATTTTTACAAACAGATTAACAGTTCAATACAGGAAGACTATGGCTTTTACATACTATTGAAATAAGCAGCTGTCACAGGGCTTTTGATAGATTTTTTGAGATTTTGTTAACTGGTGATTGGGATCCGTGGTTCAGGCAGCCATAACCATCGGCAGTGTTTGTTGCTCCCCTTCTCTCTCTTTTTTTTCCGTTAATGTTTTTCTTCCTGCTGTGGTGCAGGCTTAGCCTTCCACTGACCCCCCCAAGTCCCGTCACCCAGAATCCCAGGGACTTACCTTTTCCCGGTGCTTCCCCCACGGTTCACTCCCCCCCCCATGGCAGGGGTCAATGGTTGGCGCCTTACCACTGATGAGATGGATCCGGTTCTGGGAGAGGGCCCTGTAGCCAGTGTGGAGCCTGTGAGGGGTCATTGTCATCCCGCACTGCACCTAGCCATTTTCCCTGTTCTGTGCTGGATGAACAGATATGTAATGCTGTCCAGACATACTACATTGTCCAGATGTACTATGCACACTACCATGAGTGGGCAGAGATGGGTGAAATTAACATATATCACTCCATGAAACATTTTTCGAATTTGCGCATTTTGGGAAATGTTTTGTGAGAACAAAATGTGAAAATTCCACCAGAATATGGCAAAATTTCACTCGCAAATGGCAGATGTTCACTCCTTGCAGGCAAAATTCCACTATTTTGGGTGAAATACCACATCCCTGGTAGTCTAGCAGACCCCACTCACTTCCCATGATTTAACCTTACAATAAAATGTTTATTGCCCTGGTGTTCTAGCGGACCCCGATCTCCCCTTCACATATCGCTATCTTTCTCTGGTGGTCTAGCAGTCCCTCCCCCATCCCCAATGTCAGCTGCCTTGTTTGCATTAAAAAAAAACAACAACAGATCTTTGGAGTAGTCCCTCCCCCGATGCCCGATCCCCTCCTCTGAAAATGTATTTATATATTTTCATTCCTTGTGGTCTAGTGGCCCTCCAACCCCCTCAGCCTCTTAAGTAATGACTCAGTCACCACCCTGCACCCCCATCCCCGGTCTGTGAGACTGCAACCAGCATAGCCCTCCCCTCACCTCCATGGCTGGCCACAGACTGCAATATGAAAGAGCCCCATCTGCAGACTGCAGCTATCCACAATTTGCAGTAACCTATCGTAATCTGCAGCCGGCCGTGGAGGTGAGAGGAGGGCTGTGCTAGTCGCAGACTTGAGCCGGAATGGGGATGGGGGTACGGAGTTGTGACTGAGTCATTACCTAAGAGGGTGGGGTGGGAAGGCCACTAGATCACCTGGAATACAAATACATTTTCAGAGGAGGGGATTGAGGAGGGACTACTAGAAAGATCTTTTTTTTTTAATACAGACAAGGCAACTGACATCGGGGAGGGGAGGGACTGCTAGACCACCAGGAAGGATAGTGCATATGTGAAGGGAGATCAGGGATAGGAGGGGGAGGTTGACTAGACCACCAGGGAAGTAAACGTTTTATTGTAAGGGGGAAATCAGGGAAAGTGTGTGGGGGGGCCTTTCTAAGCAGCTGGGTATGAAAAAAATTGCCAATTTCGACATGCAAAAATATTTGCAGAACGCTAAAATTTAGTGACATTTTTTGCATGGTGAAACTGCCAATTTCACAGGAATTTTGCCGGCTAAATATTTTTTTGGCCCATCACTATGTGTGGGACATCGATGGCTGACATCCCTCCATGCCCCAATGTGCCAGCAGTGGCTGCCTGTCCCTGAGTCTCCACTAGGGGCCAGATGAGTGCTAGGACACACAACCCTCCATCCTCAGGGAAGGAGAGCAGTCTCCTGGACACTCAATCCTCCTCTCCTTGGTCATCCCCCAGTGAACTAAGTACATCCCCAAACATGGGTCACCGGTGTGGTGGCAGGTAAGACATGGATGCCTCTGCCCTCCGCACCACTGGGCTGGCTGCTCCCCTCCTCACTTGGTTACATTTCTTTGCTACAAAACTGAAACTGATACACCCTAATGTCCTTTTATAGAGTTTGTTCCAGGTGATTAAATAACATTGTACTGCATTTCTGGAAGAAGATATTGGCCCAGATATTCAAACTGCGCCATTCTGAGGCGCAAGCCCCTGCGCTGCTCAAAATAGTTGCGCAGGGGTGTGACCGGGGCGATATTCCAAGGGTTAGCTGTTGAACGCTCCTTTGAATATCACCCCCCAGCCACAGCCACTGCGCATGGCGCAGTGGAACTTGCGCCACCGCAAGTTGCCAGAGTTGAGCATTAAACTTGCGGTGGCGCAAGTACCATTGCGCTATGCGCAAATTTCCGATATTCAAAAGGTGACATGCAAATGGGGCCATAATTTATGCAAGGCGCAGGGGGGGCCATTTGCATCTGTTTATGGCCCCATTTGCATGCCATTAGCATGTAGGTGCACCGATCCCCGAGGACTTGCGCCTGGCCGCCCTGCCAGGCAGCAGCCGTCGGGGACCAACGCACCCTGCAGCCCGATCGCGGGCAGTATCGAGTATACATTCCCCACATCTCCAGAAACCCGATCGCGGGCATACAGTAACATGAACCCCCGCCCACACATCTCCCAAAGCCCGATTGTGGGCATACAATGCTGCCAACCCCCACACATCTCCCAAAGCCCGATCGGCAGGCATGCAATGCTGTACCCCCACATCTCGACGAGCCCGATGCGTGGGCAGGCGTATCAACCCCAATGCCTTGATCGCAGGCAGAATGTAAGCCCCCAACCCGAATATCTCCTGGTGGTCAGTGGACCGTAATGCCCGATCGCGGGCAGAATGTCAATTACAACCCCCAAACATCTCCCTGGTGTCTAGTGTCCCCCACCCACCCACGAAGCCCCTCCACCCTCCCCCGGCAGCGGCAGGCGGCAGCATCCACCGCCTGCCGCCCGCCACCCGCCGACTGACTGTCGGTGAGGGCTGCATGCCCATTGGTAGCAGAGCTACAGCCAATGGGCGTGCAGCACACCATTATGACAGTCAGATTTGTGAATGATGTTCATTCACCGTCTGAACTGTCATGTCTGATATAAGCTGCACGCCCATTGGCTGTAGCTCTGCACCATCGGGCGGCAGCCCTCACCGACAGTCAGTCGGGCGGGTGGCGGGCGGCAGGTGGTGGATGCTGCCGCCAGCGCCGCCGGAGGGGGAGCGGGTGGAGGGCTTTGTGGGTGGGTGGGGGAGACACTAGACACCAGGGAGATGTTTGGGGTGGGGTTGTTACTTGACATTCTGCCGGGCGATCGGGCATTACGCGTCCACTGACCACCAGGGAGATATTCGCTGGGGGCGTTATATTCTGCCCACGATCGGGCACTGGGGGTTGATATACGCTGCCCGTAATCGGGCTTCGAGATGTGTGGGGGGCATGTTACTGTATGCCCACGATCGGGCTTTGGGAGATGTGGGTGGGTCATACCATTGTATGCCCGCAATCGGGCTTGGGAGATGTGGGCTGGGGTTGTTTTTACGTTTGCCCAATCGGGCTTTGGGAGATGTGTGGGGGTGACAGCATTGTATGCCCGGTCGGGCGCCGAGGGAGATGTGGAAGCGGGGGGTCATGTTATCAGATGCCCGCAATCGGGCTTTGGGAGATGCGTGGTGGGGGTTGAGCTGCTCTGCCCACGATCGGCTTGGTGGGGACAGGGGACCGAGTTGGGGGCCAGCCAGGGTGGTAGCTGCTGTGTGGTGCCCTGCAATACAGCAGCTCACCTAGGGTGGCCCCTCAACTGATCCTTTTTGGCTCAAGGTTGTGCAGGCGCAGGTTGGGGGTTGCGCGTCCACAACTCTGCACAACCTGACTGAATATCGGGTTGCGCAGTTTATGCATGGTTCCTCCCCCTCCTGTTGAGCATGCATTCATTTGCATTGCACTGTTGTGCAACCTGTTGTCAGTGGCGTAACTGCCTCCTGCTGAATATCGCAGAATGGCGCATTTTTGGACTTGCGCATGCGCAACCCTTTTGAATATCTGGGCCATTGTATTTTTGTTGCATGGTCCAAGCTGTTACATGGTCATATGCAGAACTTTTGTAAGTCTGTACCCCAGGAAATTTCTAGGAAAACTGAAATACAAGTAGTCCATTAGCTTTGCATGATTCTCAAATGATTTAATTTTAATATGTGTACTAAATGCGAAAATATAATTTGGGTTAGTGCCAAAGAATGCTAGTATAGCTAACTTTAATATTCCCCTTTCACTGAGAAAAATTGTGATTATTAAATGGGGTTTTGCTCCAAAGTTCGGTTTAGCAGTAAGGGACCCATTCATTCTCTCACTCTCTAATTCCCATGTCTGTTTCCATTGATAGTGAAGTAAGCCTGGAATAAAATCCTGCAAGACAGGAGACTGATCATGGTTTGTCACTGTAAGAACTCAGGAATGGTTCCATGTCATAATAGCGAGCGAGGAAAGGCAACACATGATAACAATGCCGAACCCACATCGTGACCAGTTTTTAAAAAGGCTTTGCCCCCAACACACCCCATACTAAAGATTCTTACTCAAGGGGAGGCACAACTCGGGGATGGGGTTAACTGGGATCACAAAATCTGTCAGCGCTGTGGTTCCATTGCCATTCTGATGCGTCGTCATTCCTCACTATCTTCACGGGTTACCCTCAGGAATACCTATAAAAAGCAAGCTATTTCTTCTTCCTCAGTTTTTGTTTTATGCTCCAAGCTATTACTAGGTCATATAGAAAACTTTTATAAGTTTGTACCCCAGAAGGACTTTAATGAATTAAGAAGCTTTTCAATTCTTTGTTTGTATTGTTCCTTTTCATCCTGCTCTTCCCCTTCTTTTTTGATAGCAGCAGTGTGGACATCAATGCATTTAACAAGTTTTTACAGTTGTTACTTAGGATTTTTAATATGTTCTTTACTTAGATAGTTTGCACAATGTCACTGTAAGAGATGAGCCACTTGGTTCCATGTCATAACAGTGATCGCTGAATAGCGATCACCGTTACAGCGAGTGTACATCGCTGAAAACCGATTTCAGCGATGTACACTCGCAGCACAGACAAAAATGATGCCTGAGACCTACGGGTCTCATTGTTAAAGGGGGATGCACCCCCCTACTTAAGGATTCTTAACTCCAGGGGGTGGCGTCGGTGTGTGTGAAAAATGTAAAAATTAAAGCTGGCTGCCGCCAAAAAAAAACCTGCACAGCGCCGGACCCGAACCCTGTACCCTGCACTTCTCAGCCGACCACCCTCCCCACCACACAAGCAGACCAGCTCGGCAGCTGCCCGCCACACTCCCTCAAACATACCATCTCTCCCCTGCCTCTCCACCCCCACGTGTGTGCGCGCATATACACCCTCTACTTCCTGTTGCAGTATTTTACCCACCCCAGTATCTGGTTGCCCCCTTGCTTGGTAGCCATGAACACAGGTGCCATAATTGAGTTGTTGTTTTTGTACGCACCCAATTTCAGTCACCTTGTTCACTGGATACTGAGCCACTTTGTACACACTATGCTATATAAGTGAGGTAACTGCATGCACAATGCCTCCCTGAAGAAGCATGCATGCAGAAAATCAGTCAGGGCACTTTTTGAGCACCCCAGCCTCACCACAATTCTACACTTCATATGTAAATGGAGTATTGTGGTTTCTTACTTATTAAAGCAATCTGACAGTGTACTTAGTGACAGTTGCTGTGTTTTTCGATTTCATAGTAATTTTTGAATCCAGGTAACAGAATCACAAAATAAATCCATATCTGAGGATCGCCTAGAAGTTAAATTGTTTGATGTTATGTCTCAAGATTCAAATCAAACCAATGTTATTCTAGTTGGTATTAATAATAAAACAAATACAGAGACTGATGCTATATAGAAACATAAAAACATAGAAGTTGACGGCAGATAAGGACAGCAAGGCCCATCCAGTCTGGCCATTTTTTCTACCTTATGAATGTTGCATAGGCCTTTACTCTGTCAATGGCCTATTTGTTCATGATTTATTCACTACTGCTCCCTTGCAATGGGTTCAAACTTTTTTTTTTTTAATTGATAAATGACTGGACAACTGGGAAGGAAATGAAAATGAACTAAAAGAATGTTAAACCTTTCTTTCTCTATACTTAGGGAATGCTGCTGTGGGAGAGTCAGCAGGGAGTCCAGACCTGCCTACAAAATGCAAGAAAGTAATACATCAAGCTCATTAAAAGAAAACGAGTGTGATAGATAAGACCACAAGGAGAGACAGGGCTGTTGTGATGCATATTGAAAAAGCAGAATTACTTCAAATTAAAATGGGGATTAAGAAAGGGAATCAGATGCTCCAACAAATTAGAGAAGTCTTAATACTCTATAGCCTTAAAGTAGTAAGTAAAGATAAATTAGAAAGTATATATAACTCCAAAGGGACTGCAAGTGAGTGGCATACTATTGATATATATGTGAAGGACAATGCTCTGTTAGATAATGTACAGAATGTTAGTGGTGAATGAGACATTAGTAGGAAAAGAAAACAAGGAAAAAATGCGGTTGAACAGGCTGTAAAACTTAAAAGGAAAAATATACTGTGGGAAGTTGTAAAAGACCTTATAAAGGTACAGCCTGAAAGAAAAAGAGAGATAGGAATGCAACTATAAAGAAATAACAGAACAAATTGTTAGTAAAGAATGATGGTCCACTCTGTATCTATTAGGGGGACGAGGCAAAAACATTAAAAATGTCCAAAAGCACCAGAGAAAAACCCTAATAAATAGTCTCATTTAAAGAACCAGATTGAAAAGTAAATGAAGTAAATGAACCCCCAAATGTAAAAAAAATAAAAATAAAAATAAAGAACAGCTGGGGCCAGATATTCAAAACTTTGCCCAGGGCAAAACTCAGTTTTCGCACACAAACTGGGTTTTGCATCAAGGTCCCATATTCAAGAGCCTGTCTTGCACGGACACAGTGGGATTGCACCAGAGTAATCAGTGGAGGGGTGCAGAAGGCAAAACTATGCAAAGCAAGGGGTGGGGGCCTGAATATTGGTGCAGTCCAATATTTAGAGTACTTGCTCCGCGCAAGAGTGCTTTGTGCAGTCCTCTTGCACGGAGTAAATACTGCCGATGAAAACAAGTCTTAATCCAGATCAAACCCTAGCAGTTGCAGGAGGTAGTACTTAGGTGCCCCCCCAGCATCCCAACACAATACTCCCTGGTATCTAGTGGTGCCCCCCACCCTCCGATCCCAGTTCCAGTTCAGAAAATACATGTCTCTGGTGTCTAGCGGTGCCCCCTGCCCTCCAATTCAGGTCTCGTTATATAGGTAAACTGTCCCTGGTGTCCAGTGGTCCCTCCCCCTGACCCGATCCCCATCTTGGTACCAGAAAAGCCACACCCATAGCAGCTGGATTGCCACTGCCCATGTAAGCCATAAGCCATATGCACAGAAGTTGTTCCCACCCCACAACAGAGCCCCGTCCTCAAGCCATACAGGGTACAGGGGTACAGGTCTCCCATTCCCCATTGGTGGACAGCGGCCCCTCCACCCACCTGCAGCACTGACTCCAACCCCCCAGTCCCCCTATCAGTCCACTGGTACCATGGGTAAAGGACTTTGAGTGGCACAGCCCACCACACACCTCCTATCCATCCAGCATCTCTCAGTAGCAGGGAGCACGTCTTATTTATAAGGCAAGGTGCATCACCCATGCCCTATAAATAAGTTGCACTGCATGCTAATGACAGATGCCAGGTGACTGGGAGGTGTCTGGTGAGCTGTGCTGCTCAAATCCTTACCCTTAACACTGACCAACGGATAGGTAGGGGGATTGGGTGTGTGAGTCATGTTGCTAGATGGAAAGACCACTATCCACCAACAGGTACATGGAAGACCTGTACACTGCATGGCTTGGAGATGGGGACTTTGTTGTGAGAGATGACTCTGTAGCTTATGACTACATAAACAGTAAAGATTTGGCGATCACAGGGGTGACTGTCCTGCTAATGGGATGAAGACTAGGTGGAGGGAGGGAGGGACAACTGGACACCAGGGAAGTTTTCCTATATAATGAGACCAGGATCGGTGGGCGGGGGGCACTGCTAGACACCAGGGACATGTACTTCCTAAACTGGGACTGGGATCAGATGGCGAGGGGCACTGCTAGACACCAGGGACATGTATTTACTGAACTGGAACCAGGATTGGAGGACAGGGGTATGCCAATAGCACCAGGGATAGCTCATGGGACAGGTACTGTTCAGCACGAAAGGACCTCCAACCCCAAGCCCCTTAACACCTTGAATGCCCAATGTACTCATTTTTGAATGGGGACTGTTGAATATTGAAAATTTTATCCTGGCACTAGCCACTGCTGTGGCCCTATTTCAGGGGTGCTATCAGGTGGGGCTAAGTGGCTTAGCCCTAGGCAAAACAGGACATATATTCAGATGAATAGCACCCTGCACTATTTGTCTAAATATAGCATTTTTGCCCGCTGGTGCTATTGCAAGACGGAGTGCAAATGTTTGTGCTCCATTTGCACTTTTTTGAATATTGGGCCCCTGAAGTCTAATCCAAGATATGAGCAAGATTATAAAATTAATCAAATAGCTACAGTGTTTATAAAAGGCTGCTTCCAAACATCTGAAATGCACTTTTAATTATCTCAAAATGCTATTAGGAATAGACAGTAATTGGGAAAACATTATCTCACTACAAAGCCCCTCCCCAACATACATACAAACATATAACTTGATGAATATGTTTGGTTATAAGAAATCATATAGTAAAAAAATGGAATTCTTAAACAAGCAGAGATCAGGGCTGTAAGTTTGGTTCAATTTTAAGCCCAAAAATGTCGCACCCCGGCTGTTCACATGAGTGACAGCACCCACAAACTAAATCATGGGGGGAGTCGAGGACTAGTTCCTCAACTCTGAATACATGTAAATTCGTGAGTCAACATTTAAAATTCCTTAGTTTTAATGCTAGGAGTTTAACTGAAAAACTGGATGAACTCCATCTTAAGGTACTTGATAATGATATTGATATTATTACTGTTTGTGAAACATGGGGAGATAATTCGGCTTGGATCAGTCAACTACTGGGCTTTGCCTCTCATATACTCAATAGAAAGGATAGACAGGGTGGTGGGGGGTTGCTGTATTTATAAATAATAAAATCAACGCTGTTAATATTTCTACTACAGTTAAAATTCATGATCTTCCTACAGAAACTTTATGGCTTAAAGTATTTCTGTCTAATAAGGAATTGTTTCTCCTGGGGTCATGTTACCTTCCCCCAACTCATCTATCCAAACCTTGGATGCTATTTTGTCAGAATTAGAAGTTGCTAATCAAATTGGAACTGTCATACTCTCCGATGATTTTAACAGCCCAAATGTAAACTGGAATTCTTCCTCCGCTTCTAATTCTAGGGGTAAAAAGCTTTTAGTTGTCTGTCTAGACCTAAATATGAAACAATGGGTCACATCTGCTACTAGAGGTAATAACATCTTGGACCTTGTCCTAACTAGTGCAAATTGGGATATTAGAGATGCAAATATATCTGCCCCTGTTAATGACAGTGATCACTACTCCTCCTTTTTCACTTTACAGATTTATTTAACTTATAACTATAACTCTTCCGTTATTTATCTGTATGAAAAAGTAAACCTTAATGATCTAAAGCACGGTTTAGAGGTTTTTGACTGGGCATCTGCTTTTCTACATCAATCCCCACAATGGTGTTGGACCATTTTTAAGTCCTTAATTATCAGTTTAAGGGATACTTATATCCAGTCAAAATAAAAAAAAAAAACCTGATGGGAAACAGATTCCAAAATGGATGAACCAAAATATAAAGAAATTGATTAGATATAAAAATAAAAAACATAGGAATTTTCTTAAAAATAAGACTACATCTAATTGGGTGCTTTACAAAAAAAGCAAACAAGATATGTAAATCTAGCATTAGAAAAGCAAAATCTAGATGGGAATTAAAATTGGCACATTCAGCCAATAAGACCAGCACAAAGCAATTTTATTCTTATATAAATTCTTTAAAGAAAACATTGCGTAAGGTTGGGCCTCTGATAACAAACAACAACTATTGTATCCATGATTCAAAGACCATGGCTAATGTATTTAATGACACATTTTGTAAAATCTTTACACAGCCAGATACTCTTACTCTTAATCCTATTCCAAATCATTCTGATCTTCCTATCAATTTCACTGAAGAAATTATCGAAGATAAATTGAAAACACTGTAGGGGAAAGATTGTTCAGGACCAGATAATATCACTGGCCATCTATTATACTTCTTGGCTGATCTTCTTGAATTTCCACTTAAGCTCTTGTTTGAACTATTTATGTTAAATAATGTTATACCCAATGAATGGAAAGAAGCTTTTGTTGTTCCCATACATAAGAAATACTCTAAACACCATTGGGAGAACTATAGACCCATCGGTCTAACTTCTACCATCTGCAAAGTTTTGGAGGGTCTTCTTAAGGATATCATTGCACCTGTTATAGGTGACAGCAATTTAGATCAACATTGGTTCAGAATGGGCAGAAGTTGTGCAACAAATTTGCTTTGCATCTATGAACATTTCAGCTCATTTTTTGACAACAAAATACCATGACATGTTGTTTTTATTGATTTCAGCAAGGCTTTTGATACTATGCCTCATTGGGCTTTAAGTCTCCAGCTTAGAAAATTAAATATAAATTTATATATTATAGCCTGGATCGAGAATTGGCTTTGTAATAGAACACAGAGAGTAATAATTAATGGCAACCTATCAAACACTGGTAGGGTCTTGAGCAGTGTCCCGCAAGGCTCCGTTCTTGGTTCCTGCTTATTTCAAGTTTTTATTTCTGATTTCATCCATAACTGTGTTTCTATTGCTACTAAATATGCAGACGATGTAAAGATTGGGGGACCTACCCGAGCCCGGAAAAACAGACTTGCCCTTGAATCACTGACAGGAGAAATTCAACAGCTGGAATTTACGCTGAGTTGGACGTCACCAATGGAAGACTGGGCAAGGCTCCATCACCTGCAAACATGTTATTTCAACCTGATGGTGCAAAAGACAGAGCAGGCCATTCACTGTACCAAGTTGAAGTATTTAGAGTCGGGGGAAAGGCAGGGAAACTCCTAGCCCTTAAATTGAGGCAGGCCAAAATGGCAAAATTCATTCCAGGGTTGAGATCTTCCCCAACTGGCGACATAGTTTCACATCCCAAAGATATTGCTGCTGTTTTTGGTAAGTTCTATGAGAAACTCTATTCCTCAACCAACTCAATAGCTGTGACAGATCAGGAGATTACAGAGTATTTGTGCTCCGCTAACCTTCCTGTGCTGCCCTTCCAAACAGCAGAGCACCTCGGCACTCCGATTGTCCTGGCTGAGGTTGAGCAAGCTATCAGGCAGCTGCCACCGAATAAAGCTCCAGGGCCAGATGGCCTACCCAACAATTTATATAAGAGCTGCCTTCCACAGCTTGCTTCTCTCCTGATGAACGTCTTCAGTCTTTGGTTTCAGAAGGGAATAGTGGATCCTGGTTTTCTGATGGCATGGATCTCCTAGATTCCCAAACCAGGCAAGGACTTACTATGTCCCAGAAGCTACCATACAATATCCCTCTTAAATTCAGATGTTAAGATTCTTCCTAAAATATTGGCCAACCATCTAGCTCTGATAATGGGAGGGATCATTGGCAGAGAACAAGTAGATTTTATGATGGGGCGCATGTCAGTCGACCACATGAGGAAACTAATACATCTGATGGTGGTGTCAAGGGATGCTGAGGCCCCTTCGGTCCAGGTATCCCTCGACACTGAGAAAGCTTTTGATCGTGTCTCCTGGTGCTTCCTGTTTGCCTCCCTCTGACAATTTGGCATGCCAGATAGTTTTGTTAAATGGGTCAAGGTTTTATACGCCTCTCCAACAGCACAGGTGTGGTGCAATGGATGCCTATCAGACTCCTTCTCCCTCAAAAGAGGTAACCACCAAGGTTGCCCACTCTCTCCTCTCCTTTTCAATTGCTATCTGGAGCCCTTAATCCATAAATTGGCTTCCTCTCCTTCCCTGAAGGGCATACAAATACAAGGGGAAAGGTATGTTATATCATCTTACACTGATGACCTCTTGTTGCATGTCAAGGACCATGAGAACTCACTATCAGCCCTTCATGAGGAATTGGATAGATTCTCTACTGTATCTTCCTACAAACTGAATCTTTCCAAAACCAAAGTCTTTCCCTTAAACCATCCTACCACAAGAGCTCTTCTCGGGTTGTCCTGGGAACCCAAGGTCCTTACATACCTGGGGATCAAGATCACTAGGAATATCTCCTTGATGATCAAAGAAAACCTGGCTAACCCGGTGCATAGATGGGACGCTCTCCATTGTCAATCTGGGGCCATATTAACACTCTCAAAATGAATGTTTTACCATGGCTCCTTTATCTGCTTGGCATGTTGGGCCTTTTTCTTCCCAAATCCTGGTTCTTGAGGCTTCACAGACTTTTCAACAACTTCTTGTGGAGGGGTAAACCAGTGAGGGGGGCATACTTTAAGTTAACAACACCTAAGCTGAAGGAAGGACTCGTCCTCCCATCCCTCTTCACCTATTATGGGGCACAACACATAGGCAAGCTGGCACTCTGGTCCACAGGGGCTATCCCGGGCATGGAAGATGCCTACCTCCCTATCTGGCTTGATATTGAACGTAGTCTAGCCTGCAGTCTTGCCAGTTCCCTGAAAGCGCTAGTCTACACAAAACCTTCCAGACTCCCTTAAAGCTTCCCCCATTGCCTGGTCTCTCACGGCTCTCCAGCAAATCCAAAGGCATCTTTCAGAAAATTGGCACACTTCAATCACCCAGACCCTTTTTAATAACTTCCATTTCTGATTGGACATCATCTTATCTCACCCTCATTTTTGCCTCAGCTTAAGCAGTGTACCCTGGCAGATCTCATTCAGGGTAATGACTTAATCCCTTTCCAGGTCCTTCAGTGCTCCTTTCAGCTCAGACCCCAAGATACTTTCAAATACTTACAAATTAAAGCAGCAATATTATCTTTCAAAAGTAATCAGGATTGTACTGTGCAGACAACTGAAGGTCTTGCTATGGCTTTCAAGGAGTCAGACCATCCCCACACAATTTCAAGAATATATAGACAACTCCAAGCTTCAGATCCGTGTCTCCCCACAGGAGAGTGCTATTACTGGGCACATGAACTGTCCCCTCCAGCAGACACTGACTACTGGGCGAACGTTTGGGGTACAACTTATAAGTATATTAAACAGGACAGATTACGTTTACTTCAGTTCAATATCCTGCATAATATTTATTATAACCCAATAAAACTACACAGACTGGGATATCTTTCCTCTCCCAACTGCCCCTGTTATGAACAGGCTCCAGGCTCGCTGTATCACATGGTGTGGGTATGTCCCCATACTCAAATCTTCTGGAAAGAGATACAACGAGTGCTGGACCCCATCCTTGGGTTAGACTCCTTATTTACCCTGGAGTGTTGTCTTTTGGCAATATTCCCTTCGGGGACACCCCCCATACGTAAAGCTCATTTGGCCCCAATCGCTTCCACAGCAAAACTGGTTATGCTTCGACACTGGAAGGAGGATTCCCTACCCACTCTTATGGAGTGGTATTGAGAAGCCCTCTTGGCCATTTTGTTAGAGAAGCACATTGCATATTTGTGACACAGGCCTCACAAATATCTAAGTACCTGGGAGCCCCTCATGTCACTACTCTCTGTTGAAATCATAGTGTCCGGTTGTTACCCCTGACCTTGCCTGTCTTTGTACTCCGGATTAGTTTCCCAGTGTGCAGAATTTAGGGGGGGAGGGGGGAGCGTATGGGGTTGTTTTTCTTTTCTTTTTGGGATGGGGGTGTGTCTTGTATTCTTTTTTTGTTCTGTATTGTTCTACTAGTTTTTGTTGTTGAATTCTGAGAATAATGCAGCTCTTTGTCTCCTGTTTTTTATCTGTCTGTATGCTGCAAGAAAAGTTAAAAAGTTAATAAAGTTTGTTTTGTTTTGTTTAATTTTGTTGACCCGGTAAGCCCACTGGGCCTAAAGTCCTTTTCAGGAGCCGAGGGTACAAATATTAAGCAACTGAAATTGAACCAGATTAAGCTGTTGGTGGTATTTTTAGTGAATGAGGGAAATTTGGCCAGGGCACCGGGGAAATTCCCCTATTCTTTTCAATGAATGCCATGGGATCTTTAACATCCACCTGAACTACCACCAATACAGGCAGATGGGACCTCAGTTTAACGTCTCATCCGAAAGACGGTATTAAAGTATATTGAATTAAAAAAAAAAAAAGATTGGGGGACCTTGTTCTAATCAAGACCAAATAGATTTTATCCAGCATGATCGTGACACTATTTCAATTTGGACTAAAACATGGGGCACGCAGCTGAATACCACCAAATGCAAAGTGATGCATCTTGGATCAAATAACCCTACCTTCTCATACAATATTAATGGCTCACTGATTAGTGCCACCATGGATGAGAATGACCTAGGTACTACCATTTCAAACGACCTTACATATTCCAAACACTTGCATTCTGTTAACAGCACATCTAATAAGGTGGTTTGATCAATCCTTCGAAACATTAGTTCTAGAGATCATAAAGTGCTCATGCCCATGTTTATGCCATATGTCAGGCCCCACCTTGAGTATGCCTCACAGATATGGTGCCCATTTAAAAAATTTGATGGTGGATCTCTTGAAAATGAACAAAGAAAAGTTACAAAAAAATATCCGGTCTTAAACATTTATCTTATGAACATAGGTTAAATACTCTGAACCTTATGTCACTTTCCGCTAGATGTCTGAGAGGTGATCTATTATTTTTATATGATGTAGTACGTGATCCCTATATCATGATTGAGTTAGGCCTTGAATTCAAGTTCTCTACATACTATATCAGAGGCCACCCTTTTCAGTTAATTAGGAAACCCTTTAAATGTAATAACTGGAAATATTTCTTTATCCTTCGTACTATTGGGTCTTGGAATAAGCTCCTACCCTCTGTAGTTCTGAGTGACTCTAAGAATATTTTTAAACAATGTCTGGATAAGTTAATCAGTTCAGGGTATAATCTAGCATACTGTCCTTTGGTCTAGTATAAGAGCATTATGGGCCTCGGCCTACTGGCTCTTTTTCCTCACCTTAGTATGAACCTTAGTATGAAACTTTCTGCTATTTTGTGCAAACGGTTGGTTTACTGAAAAAAAACTCTTGTCTTTTTGGACATGGGACTGCAGCTTCTGTATGCCATTTGTGCAGGTGAGTGATGACAAGGTAGACTGGGCAGGACTTGTATCAGGACATCCTTCATAGCTGGACATCCTGACACAAATCCCGACACCAACTGCAGTGTTGTCATTCTCATTTTGTTGTTATTCACGTTCCACATGGCACATGGAAACAGTGGTCTTCTACTGGATAACTCCCCCTACATAACAGCAGACATCGGGCCAGCCTAATTTGGACAATTAGGGCAAGGGAATGAAGGAAGGGGACATACATGGCTGTGCCCCCTGAAGACTGGGCCAAAAGATTTTTTTATAGTTTTAGGATAAATAACTTACTCACTAGAGATGCCAAGCTGAAGTTGGTTCAAACCACCTTTCTCTTGCTATTGGACTATGCTGACTTCTTATATGGCCAGAGTACTGCTGGTACTCTAGCAAAGCTAGACACACTCTATCACCGTGCTTTAAGATTTATTACAGGTTTACCGTATTCTACCCATCACTGCTCTCTGTACTCGGCAGTAGGATGGACATCCCTCAGTTACAGACGCAAGAGGAATGCTGCTTTTTGGACATACAAAGTGATCATAAGAATGCTACCTCAGTACATCTCCGTCTGCCTCCCAATATGTTCTCTCGGCAAGTATGCCCTGAGAAGCGCTTCCTACATTGCTCTGTACATATATAAGGCAAAATCACATTTTGGCAGGGCAGCATTATGCAATGTACTACCTCAGATGTGGAATAAGCTGCAAAAAACCTTGAAATTAACCCATCCCATCTCCCTTTCTAACTTCAAATCCCTTTACCTAAGTCATAATAAAGAGCCATGCACCCGTTTCACTTGATGCCGTTAATCCCTTAACTCTAGCCTAGCTTGAGCCTTGCCTCTACAGTTACACTGTGTTTGATATTTATAATTTTGGGGCCCCTCCTCTGCCTTCCCCTTCCCATGCCCTAGCTTTTGCCTCCTCTGTCATCTCTGGCTTGTTTCTCAGTACCCCCCTGACTCTCTTCTCCTCCGGAGCCCTCTTGTTAGTTTCCCTGCTATAGCTGCGGTCCATTATCATCTTTATGTTTTTGTTCCTTTTCTTCTCCCCATTCAATTCCACTATGTCCCCATTCCAGACCTTTCCCTTTACTCTGTTGTTGTTACCTCCTCTGAAATACCTCCGGAATAGCCGATTAACCCTCATCCTTACCCTGGACCTTTACTTTAGTGTTTACTTAGCACTTGTTATTCTGCTGTACTCATTGACTGCTATATTATTTTATATGTTGATATGTGTATATTACTTTGCTTGATGTGTCACTAGTTTATTTCCCTGACCCAAATTCCAACTGTCTTTTCTGTACATGCTTTTGTTTGTTAATACCTGTTCATATTTTTCTAGTGTCGCATTTATTTTCTGCATTGTATATTATTCAGTGTACCTTCTGACCTGTTTGTATCCTGTATACCCCAGGTCCACCTCAAAAATTAGTTATGCTCAACGGTGATCGCCTGGTTAAATAAAGATTTTGATTGATTTTTGATAGTCCAGCAGTCACTGCTAGAATCAGAAGGAAGTGATGGTAGAACCCTGGCTGGAAACTGACTACCCTCTCCAGGATGCAGAGGAGCTGGGGAAGAAGTTGGGGCACACTATTCCACTGAGCTGTGCCTTCTAAGACTTTATTCTGGTAAAGGAAGGGAAAAGGGAAGGGGGATGTGTTAGGGTGGGGACTACACTCTGTTGTCTTAAACTTGTATGAGAAACAACAAAATGGCTCCAAAATCGGCTGCTGTATTTTTTATTCACAAGTGACAAAAGTGTTTCTGTAAGTGGGCTAATCACCTGCAAGATGCTGCCTCCGAGCTTAGCCAGTCAATGCTTCATCAGGGGTCACCACCTGATGAAGCTTTGACTGTCGAAGTGCTGGGAAAGCATCTCCCAGGTGACTGACCTGCTTACAGAAACACTTTAGTCACTTATGAATAAAAAATGCAGCAGCCGATTTTGGAGCCTTAGTGTTTCTCATACACGTCTGAACCAACAGAGTGCAGTCTAATTTTTTTTTTTTTTTGCCTAGCGTGTGGGGGTTAGCTGCCCAAAATACTGCATCCCCCCCCCCATCTACTGGAGTGTGGTCACTCAGTCTGTTCTACCTGGAAGAACAAGGTAGAACTTGGTAGAGCATTTTCTGGTTTCTGCCCATAAAGTTTATGAGGTAGACATTTTAGAGGTTTGCACAGCACTAGCGGACATGTTCAAAACATTTGGTCTCATCCTGTGGGATATCCCTAATAAGAAAAAAAAACTAGTGAAAGAAAAAATGTCATATAGTACTGGATGACAAAGTACTTGAGAATAAACCCTAAAAAGGGGGTATCCACTTCAGTATGTACCTTCATAACTTCAGTATAATGTTTCAGCTCTTGTGACTGACTACACTTTTCTAAAACTTGTGTTTTCCTTTCCAAGAGTCAGAGCACATCTTAGTAGGTTATCCAACACAGCAATCCTTTGTGTGTCTGATGTGCATCAGTTTTCCCTACTATCAGCTGTGGAGGGTCAGTCTAGAACAGAAGGACTTTGTAACTCTATCTCTTGGTGAAGCAGTGATTGTTCATCAAATTTCTAAAAATAAGGCTCATCTGTATGTTCTGAAAAGTATGCAGTCATTACCTATTCAGAGTGGTTTCTGTTTTGTGATATTTTTCTAGCTGAAAGCATTTATACTTAGTTTAGTGTTTTGGGTTGTCTGTAACTGCCTTTTGTCATTTTGCAAATTTACATATAGTTAGCTATTTTATCAATGCTGGCTTTAAATGGCCTTTGATATTTTCTGCAAAACTGATATGCAGCTGGATATGCACCTCTGATCTAAATCTGTATTCAGTTTATTTCTGTATAATGTGTTTTTCCTAACCAGGACCTGCTCAGTGGAGCTGCCTCCTGCTAATATGACTCAAATACAAAAATACATTTTGAAGTTTTCCTTTTTCATGTACCTGTTTAGCAGCCAGCTAGAGAAGTACTTTTAAAGGACACATCAGCTGCCTTGTTTTGGGTATCCTGTGATAAACCACTTGTTTTAAGCCATGCAAATCTCCTGGCAGACATCAAATTTGCTAGAGCCCTAGGTACAGTGTACTTCACATTAATAGCCACTTGAAATTAGTATTAGCAGCTTTAAGGCATCCTTCACTATATGGGCCAGGTAAAGCTTCCCTTGTGAAGGCAGGCTCTCACATACTGGCAGGACTGTATTCCACAAAGCCTGCTGGTCATGTGCAGAATAACTGAGTCAGGCTGCCTACCTCAACAAAAGGGTGGAGGTAGAAAGCTAAACAGACAAAGAAGCTCATCAAAAATGCACTGAGACAAGGGTTGCCTAAAAAAGGCAATGGCAATAAAGTCAGGTTTCAAAGAAGTACAAAATTACATATACTCCCATAATGCAAAGCATCATGAGATGTATATGCAAATCACTATAAATATATAAACTTGTTCTGCTTTAACTAGTAGTGCATTGTGTCAAACGGCCTCTCGCATGGTCTGTGATGGCTGAGAACAGGAGACACAGATACATGATTTGTCCTTCTCAGGACTCATTAGTATGTTTATGTGTTTCTCAACCTAGCAGAACACAAACCAGCAATTATGTGGTGTTATAGGTTTGGGTTATGCTGGGCCCAAAATAAGAAAGCAAGCTATAAAGATAAAGAACTTCAGTACACAAGCACCTGAGGCAATTGTTTCCTGAAAGGGCATTGGCAACATAGCCAGGTTTCAAAGAAATAAAAATCACACATACCCTAATAATGCAAAGTATCATGGGATGTATAGTATATGCAAATCACCATGGACATTTAGACTGGTTCTGCTTTAAGTGATGTGCATGGTGCCAGATGGCCGCTTGGACAATCTGCAAAGGCTGAGACCAGAAGACACAGATGTGGGTTTTGTCCTTCTCAGGACTCATCATTGTGCCTCATCTGTATCTCAGTCAAGGGGAAAATGAACCAGCCGTTATGTGTTTTTACAGTTTGGGTCATGGTGAGCCCCAAAAAAGAAAGCAAACTAAAGAAACAAATAACCTCCGCATATAAGCATTGAGGCACAGGTTACCCAAAAGTGTGTTAACAACAAAGACAGGTTTGAAAGAAATGCCCATTCACACATACCCCAATAATGCAAAGCACCATGAACATTTAGACTTTTCTGCTTTAAGTAGAAATGCATGGTGCCAAATGACCTCTCACACTATCTGCAAAGCTGAGAACAGAAGACACAGATACATGTTTTGTCCTTCTCAGGACTCATCAGTGTGCCCTCTGTATCTCAACCAAGGGGGGACTGAATCAACCATTATGTGGTATTATGGGTTTGGGTTATGGTAGATCCAAAATAAGAAAGCAAGTTAAAAAGACAAAGAGCCTCTGTAGAAAAGCACTGAGGGAAGGGAGACCTGAAAAGGACATTAGCAAAAAAGTCAGGTTTAGATGAAATACATTACACATACCCCAGGAATGCAAAGCATGGTGGTATGTATATGCAAATCAAATGGAGGTAGCACATGCCTTTTTAGCCATTAGGTCAGTTTTTCTGGAATCTTTATCAGGAGGTGCTGCTAAGAAATTAACCTCTGCTTGCTCAAAAGCAGCTGCCTGAATAACCTGCTTAGTATCATGGTAAGTATAATTTGCAGTGTCAGTGGCTCAGCAGGTAGCACACTCGCCTCTGAGGCCGGGAGATCAGTATGCTGTGGGTTCTATCCCCACACCAGGCACATGGGTTAATATCCCAATACTGACACTGAAGTGCAGCATGAGGGGGGTGCTGCACTCCTGAGGTGCCATCTTTCGGATGAGACGTTAAACCGAGGTCCCATCTGCCTGTTCTTGTGGTAGTTCAGGTGGATGCTAAAGATCCCATGGCACTTCTCGAAAATAGCAGGGGAATTTCCCTGTTGCAATGGCCAAATTCCTCCATTCACGAAAAATACCACCAACAGCTTAATCTGGTCCAAGGTCAGTTGGCATTCATCTGTATCCCCTCCCCCGGGTCATGCCTGAAAATAGGCAGGATCTGTCTAGTGCACTTACCTGGTCAACAAAAACTAATAATGAAAATAAAATGAAAATAGAGCCCTCCAGATTTTCTCAATTTCCTTGTGTATAGCCATAGATGATGAAGGCATACAGCAAGAATCTTTTCAGTAACATTTTTTAACTCAACGTTGTGCTTTTGTTAATGAGTATGGATGCTGTTTCATTGAGGTCAGATCCAGCATACTCATGCATTTTGCCTTCTCTGTATCCACTTTTGATTCAGTGGGAAGTAAATTCAAATAGCCATTTCAAAAATGCAGCATAGGATGACTAGTCCTCATTCACTCCGGGTGGAGAACCAAAATCCACCTAAGCAGCATGCTATCAGGAAATATTGGTTCTCTGGGTTCTGGGAACTACGAGTGAACCAGTCAAAAAATTAAATTGAATACAACTAAGATAAACTAATATGATAGACTAATGCAGAGTATATAAAAAAAAACTCAAAAACTTTACAAAATAATAAGACAGCCAAAACTAAGAACACTTACAGGACCTGGAACAGGACTCCTGGATGACCTGGAAAAGGACTCTGGGGTAACTGATTAATTCAACAGAGAAATTAGTCTGCTGTTGGACTGTCAGGTAGAGCACGACCACACTGCAAAGTCTGCACTTTAATATTCTTAATTTCTATCTATCCAGGGCAACACATTAGGGCTGAGAGGCTACAATTTGTGTGACATTACAAATACATTCGTATTACTAGAATGGTGTTTTAAAAAAGCCTATGTAACGCTGCTGTGAGCTGTACTGGTATTTTAATTAGGCTAATGCCTGGTGCATCAGCCAATGACAGATCATGCTGGCTTAATTAATAATTGATTAGCCTTATAATGTAGAATTAACTCTTTGGCCTCCCCTTTCACTGATGCTACAGCTTCAGTGTCCATGACTTTTATCCTTGGTAGTTTCCTTTTCTCAACTCAGAAATGACTTTTCCCCTCTACTGTTCCTCCATTGAGGTGTTTCTGTATGTAAATTATACCAACCTTTTTGACAGAGACAAGCCACTTACCAAATTGTACCATACTCAAACATGTTCTAAAAGAAGTTTCTCCATGACTGGCTGCACTAAAATATTCTCTTATTCTCTTTCTGAACCTGGGCAAGATAACTCTACTTTAGTGATTTTCCTTTCTTCCTTGCCTCCAGGTTGTCATTCAGGTTTATTTGACTTTCAAGTTGCGCTACTGTATCAGTTCTCCGTAATGACATATCTTGGCTTATGAGTAATGTATTCAAGATCCATGACAAGAACTGCTCTTCTTGGATATCAGTCACAGCAGCAGCACTATATTGTGCTAAACCAGTGGTTCTGAAGTCAAAACATTTGGTGTCCGCAATGTGCAGTCACCATGATTTTGCTGGTAGCCACATACCATTTCCTAATGCCCTACCTCTCCCCCCCAGCTGACACAAACAAAGTGGGCTACCTACACCATCCCCAAAAACAAGCAACAAAATGCCCCCCCACTTCAGTTAGATTGGTACAAGCACAAAGCAGTACATGTTGACCTCTAAATGTTATACCTCCTGGGGTTACTGGTGGTTACATGTGATTAAATCAACCATCCTCTCACCCGCCCACTGGCTAAACCTATCTCTTGCTCCATGCTGTTGCTTGTCAGTTTGCTCCTTTGCTCACTCTGTCCCATGCCGGGGTGCTATCACTGATCACCAGTCACATGAAGTGTAGCTCCATGGACTGCATGGATGTGTCTGTGCCTCTGTGTGAACAGTACATCTCTGTTTATTTTGTGGGAATGGGGGTAGGAGGTATGGCATCTGAAACAAGTAAGCAGCGCCAGTCACTGTGCAGGTACAGGAAGTATATCTGCAAGAAAAGGCAATCTCTCCCTAAACACGCAGCTTGCTTGCTCCCCACGCTGCTTGCATACCCAGCTGCTCCAAACAAAAGAATGTAATGAGCAGACTAGATAGACCAAATAGACTTTTTCTGCTGGCTTCTTTGTATGTTTGTAGTGCAGCTCCAACTAAGGCTAAAATGCTAATGCACTGCTAAAAAATATGCTGCTCGTGCTCAGTACGAGGAGGAGGTATTCGGTCATTACTTACAACTTTTACTCTTCAACTCCGTGGCCACACAGAGTCCTTCTGGTGGCCGTATTTGCAAAATGCTGTGCTGGACTACATGTGTGCCATTTCAGCACAATATCTAACACATATGTTATTTTGAAATTATTACACTAATGTTTCATGGTCCACAGATCAAGTTCAGCATCTTCATAAAAACTTTTCTTAGTTGCTGTATTACTTGCCCAAGCTGACATAAAGGAGCCAGCCCACTGAACTGTCTTGTACAAATGTCTTCAAAAAAGAGATACTGCACATTTTAATTTTACAGTATGGTATTGTCAAAGTAACTGTTTTTCTAAGTGAGGATTTTGCTGTATTCTAGAAAATTTAGATCATAGGATGTATTTTTTTTTGTCAATTACTCATTAGAGATCTCCCTAAAACATTTGTGCATTAAGCTCCCCACACACTTTTACTTTGGCCCCATTCCCTTGCTTCAAGGGCAATCCTGGTCCCCAATCTTTTTGCAAGCATGACATTTGTGAGACCACAGAGAGGAAAAACAAGACAGGAAAGAGATCTAGAAAGAAAAAAGAAAAGTACAGTGAGAAAATGCAAAGTCTACAGACTCGCAAAGAGAGGAATGGTGAGAAAAATAAAAAAAAAGAGAAGCGGATTGTAAAAATTATTTCCGTGTGGTTCAACAAATGCTGCCATCATTTCAGTACTTACTGGATGCGTAGCCAACAGGAGTGGAACTACTGTATTTCCATCCAAAAGAACATCATCTACAAGAGCTTTAGTCTTAAAGTAAAGATGTGTGTGTTTCTCATACTAATGTGCTTAAATGATTACCTTTTTTCCTGGTGCTCCTGGAATCCCTGGTTGACCTGGATGACCCTCAGGTCCCTAGGATACAGTTATAGAATAAATTATAATGACACCAGCTAACAACAAAGGGAACCTTTGGAGCTAAAATAGTTTGCATCACAAAATAAATGTATTAAGGTAAATATCAAGCTTTAAGCAATATTAAAGCAAAACTGCAAAACTAATTGCCCTCTCTCCAGCCAATAACCCCCCATTGGATTTCTTAGAAATTACATACATTTATCCACCACATCTGAAATATACTTTTTACTGAATTTTTAATACTGAGCAGTAACTTCAGATGTAAAGACATGGCCACAGCCATCTTGCAAACACAGCCTACTTCCACACAGCTAATGAAACACAGAACATAAAAATTGTTGGCAGATAAGGACCTCCAGGCCCATCCAGTCCGCCCAAAAGCCCTATACATTGTATGTGGCCACTGACCCTATGTGATCAATGACTTTTCATCACTCCCTCCCCTATCAAGGTTCCCTTGTGCCTGTCCCAGGCTTGCTTAAACCCCTCCACTGTGCTTGCCCCCACAATGCTATGCTCATGAGTGCTACTGACCTCTGCCATTGGTCAGCAGTGCTAGTTAGCACTGCACAGGTGGTAGAAATGGGCTGGTGTCTGCAAGATGGCTGTGGGCATGTCTTTACATCATATGTTATGGCACAGCCTTAAAAAGCAATGAACTGTATATTTCAAGGTAATAAGAAAAAAATCCTGTAATACCTAAAACCCCCAACTGAGTGGATGACTACTGGCTGAGGAGAAGGCTCTAATTTGTGCAGTTTTACCTTAATTCAGTCTTGCTTTGTTTATTACATTGTCTTTAGAAACAAACTGCATTTTGCTGCATGGAGCACAATTGCCTTCACCAGCACATTTAACAGGAGTTGATATTCGTAAATGAGGTGTACAGAAATATCAATATGTTTTTACCTTGGGTCCTGGAGGTCCTGGCAATCCTGGGAAACCTGGAAGCCCCTGGTTACCCTTAAAAGTAAATACAAACATATTTTAAACTTTGAAAAGACTACAGAAACATAGTACTACTTTTGCCAGATGAAGTAATTTACAAAACAAAATAGTCACACGATGTTGTAGCTCAAACAATATTGTGGGTGCCATTGTCCAGGGGGTCTGCATGGTGACATTAAAACATTAATGATGTGGCCCTTCTCTGCTACCTGGATATATAGCATGAAAAATGGCCAGTGGCATCTATTTATTCTTTTCCAGCTTGTTTATAGCATAGCAAAGATGTATCTCTAGCAAAAATATTGCTGCTCTTTTTATAACAAGTCTTTTGGCCTGATAATTAACTTCTTCATCCTGAGCTCATTAAGGAGACATCCTGTTTCTAATAAAATGCATCAAGAGTTCTTGTCAGTTGCTTTGCAGAGCAAGCCTGAAAGGAGCTCAAACTGCATCTCAGGTTAACCCCCTAAATTCCAAATAGCTTTTTTGCAATCATTTCAATAGTATAATGATATACATTTCAAACCAGGGGATCCCAGTTTCCCATAAAGATTCACATATATTTTATAACTACTGACATGCAAGGAGGAAGAAAGGACAGAAACAGCAAGTGAAGGCAGAGAGATAGCGAGAGGCAGAGAACTGCGAGACCGTGAGAGTGATCTGCTCTTAGGTCTCACGAGAAAATTTGGTTACACAACCAGACAGACAAGAGACAGAAAATGAGAGGATAGAACACATCCTTGCATTTAACCCTTTCTACATAACAAACGGGACAGGGTCTTATTTAACCCTGTCACAGGGTAGAAGCAACAAATACCAAAGAAAGCAATGTGATGAATTCGCTACACTGGTGTCAGCACTGGGATTCACATTATATTCCAGGAGGACTGGAATGAATGAGCAGCAGTACAGAGACAGTGGGAACCATCATACTTGAGGACCTTCTGGCTGAAATATTAGCAACTTGAGGCAGCCAAAAAAGAATGAAGACTGAACTGCAGACCTACCAGGCTGGTTATGACAGGATGGAGGCTGGACAATCGAAGATGGAAGCTAAAATGAAAGCTGGATAAGCAGAAATGAAGGAGGTGCTGTAGGCATCGAAGCCAGAGTATACTGGTCCCTTTTGAGATGAAAGGGAAAAATATGAAGAAAATGCAGGCAGGAGATTGGAAGTAAGGGAGACTCAGGCTTGTGCGGAGGAAGAGAGGATGCTTGGGGAAAAAGCACCCGGAGCTAGGCGACACTCTGGAGTGAGTAAGTAGTTGTACCAAGTAGTAGAAGGGGCAATTGGTGGCACAGAAGATGCACTGAGCACATGAAAGCGCCACCGAAGGGCTGCTGAAACAACTTTCCAGAGTGGAATTTACCAGGGGCACACCATAAACAGGTCAGGAGACACATCATCAGGAACCCAAGTGCTGCAAGGCTAGGATTCTGGAGTACCCAGAGAGTCCCAACAAGAAACAGTTCAGCAGGGGACAAACCAACCTCTCATCAGGGAGATTGTTTATTTGAAGGGGGCATCCAGGGATTGTTGGTACACTGTCAGCAGGACCAATGCTCACTGGGTCATGTGCATATGCATGTGGGTCCAATTTTGATGACTTTATTGGAGAGCCAGGCTGGGCTATTCAGTTAGATAGGGTAAGGAAATTGTGAGCAAGAAAAGGACTGAGGGTGAGGAATGGCATTAAAATATTCCTCAAAAGGAAAAACAAATAGCTCAGCAACAGAGCTGGAATAAAATATCCTTTCCACCTTTGAAGTGCGGGTTAGACAAAAATGGGGGGGGGCGGGTAGGAAAAGGAACTGCTTTATATTCCAGTGTTTTAAGTACAGAGGAATTTGGGCACCAAAGTTTTGTGAAAAGCTTTGAGCACAGATGCTTATAACCATTGACCACATCAATTCTAAGTCTGCTTTCAGAAGTAGTGCATTAGGGAGAGCAGTGGGGTGGACCAGCTAAAGCTCCCACTCTCCCCGTCACTTTGCAGCTGAGACAGCTAAAGAAAAGGGGAGTGACCTGAAATCTGGGAAAGTAGTGTCAGGTTTGTGCCCAGATACATTTTGATTCTGCTTTCAGAAGCAGTGCATTAGGGACAGCAGAAGGGTACAGCAAGCTAAAGCCCCCACCCCTTCAACTTCACACCTGAGGCAGCTAAAAGGGAGGGACCTGTGAACTGGGAAAATGGTGTCAGTGTTTTTACCAGATCTTTATTGATTCTGCTTTCAGAAGCAGTGTATTCAGGAGAGTAGAAGGGTAGAGACAGATAAAGCTTCCCATACCCCCCCTTCCACTTTGTACCTGAAACAGCTAAAGGGGAGGGATCTTTGAACCTGGACAAGTATTTCTTACCCACAATTCCAGGCAACCCCAGGAGCTTGCAACCCACAGGAGACTGAGGCTCACAGGAGCACGAGGATGGCATCTGAAGGGCTATCTGCAAGTAATATGCAGTTCTGCAAGGGCCTCTGAAGGTAAGGTCAAGGGGTTACTGCAAGTGCATCTCTGTTAAATCTAATGATAGCTCATACTGTTGCACCCAAATTGATGTACGGTCACAGGACAGCCTATTGTTAAATATGCATGCTAGCAGGCCTCTGTTGTAATCTCTATGGGGTGTGGTCACAGCAGGGACTAATATTTAATTTGTGAGCTAGCAGGCTTCTGAAGCAAATCCCTGGCTGGGGTATGGTCACTAGACTGCCAGGTGTTAAATTTATGTGCCAGCAGGCCTCTGTCATACTCCCTATCTAAGGTAAAGCCCCAGAGGACCTATTGTCAAACTTGTGTTTTTTAGCAGGCTTCCATCATTAAATCCCTATCTGGGGAACAGCAGCAGATTGGGGTTTAAGCAGGGCAATAGTCAAATAGTGGGTGCATAGTCTCATTTAGACAAGCCATGGCAGGGAGCATGGAGCACAGATTTAGACAAGACAGTTAGCTACACGGATTGTAGTGGACTATTCTCCAGTGCTATGCTCAGGGAACTGGGTCACTGCCCAATTTGTGGGAGGGTGGCAGAGCTCCAGGCACAGATGGCAGCAGCATGGGATGAGATAGTCCTGCTGTGGCTTCAGCTGAGCTGGCATCCACCACAGCCACCAGTAGGTCCTCTCCCCAAAAGGCTCACAGACCCTGGAGTTTGGAACCTGGTGGTTAGGGGGAAGGTTGGCATGGCTGGTAGCGGTAGAACACCAGTCCCTTCAACTCTAATTGTTAATTGTTTCACACCTCTGTCAGAGGTGCAGGTACCTGTCTTCCTTGGGGGGACTAAGAGCCAGTCAGGGTAGGGGGACTATACAGCAATGCATCCCCAGATGGAAACAAGGTTAGGAAATACCCAGACATCAGGAAGAGAAAGCAATCAGAGAAGGATATCATTATTGTCAGGTCTCTATACTAAGCAGAGTGAAGAAAGTAGTGCAGGAAGGGATCACCAAATGCCTACCAGGAGCACCTGCCTCCTGGGACAAGGAGAGGATTAGGAGGATTGCGGAGGGTGTAGGGGAAGAGGCTAGGATGCTGCTACATCTAGGTACCAATGATCTAGCAAACAAGCCACTAGAGGATGTGAAGAACAACTTTCAGAGGCTAAGAGCCAGGCTCAGACTGGACACCTCAATTTTGGCCATTAGAGTAGTCTTCCCTGTTTGGGGGTAAGGGGAAGGCCCGGGTAAGAGCAGAGGGGATCCAGGAGTTTAATGAGTGGCTGAAAGAGTGGTGTCAGGAGGAAGGTTATCAGTTTATGGGTGACTGGAGTGACTTCTGTAACAGGGGCCTATTCGTAACAGATGGACTCCATCTGATGCAGCAGGTGTTCAGCGCCCTTGGTAAGCAACTAGATGTCTATGTAGGTAAACATTTTAACTGTAGGTAGACATTTAAACTAAGCAGGGGGGAATATGTGGCCATGACTTTGTTAATCCTGAAGACAGCACAGATTGCGGCAAAGGTTCCCCCAGAGGCAGTGGATAGCAAGAAGGCACCATCAGGAACATAATCATTACCCCATCCGGTGTCAGGTGGTGGTTCTAGAGGGCCAACCATCAGGACCTGAGGGGAGTGCAGATCAGCCAGAATACAATGAAAATGAAGGAACAGTGTTTGGAGGATATTTTCCTAAATGGCAGGAGCCTGAGAAACAAGGTTAGTTAGTTACAGGCCCTGGTAGCTGATGCCAAACCTAGATATGGCAGCTATCACGTACCTCTGTACATCAAAAAACAATGACTGGGATCCTAGGGTACACTCTGTTCAGAAAGGACAGGGAGATTGGCAACGGAGGGGGTGGCGTTTTATGTGAAAGATAGCACAAAGGTCACAGAAGAAGGGTCAATTAGAAGGGCAAATGCAGGCACAGAGTCCCTCTGGGTAAACCTGGCTACTCCATCTGATAAGTTTTTTATTTATTTATTTTACAAGTTTTGGCCAGGAAAGACACACTAAGTCAAGATTTGTTTCCAGCTGCATCCTGGGAGCACAGGGATACTAAGCGACTTTATCATGGCCACATAGTATGCAAATGATGACTGTGGGATTCAAACTTAGCTCTCCAGGTTTGCAACTCAGTGCTCTTAACCACTATGCACTACTGCATCCCCAAGTGTATGAAGGCAGGGTTGGTTTACTGACTCCAAATCAGGGTGAGAAGGCTGACAGGGAACTAGAAGAAAAATGGGCTCACAGTGTCATTAAAGGGTACGTGGTGGTGATAGGGGATCTCAACATGCCAGTGTGAACTGGGAGACCCCCGCAGCTCACAGTGTCAGAAACCAGGCACTGCTTGAGAGCATTCAAGCCTGCCTGTTAGTCCAGCTGACAAAGGAACCCATAAGACAGCAATTCTGTATGTGGCCCTCACCACTACAGAAAGACTTAGCCACGTGACAGTCAGAGATCCACTGGGGTCCAGTGACCATAACACCTTGTTGTTCGAACTGGTACTATATAACAGCACACCACCTTCCTGAACTGTGGTACTTGACTTCAGGAGAGCAGGTTTTGGAAGGATGAGAGATATAGTTAGGAGCAAGCTATGGGGTTGGGGGAACTATAGTAGTAAGTGTAGAGAAATGATGGGAAGTTATTAATGAGACAGTTCTCGAGGCAATCAAGGCTTGATGAAAAGTGTCACCAAGGGTAACAAGTACAAGACACCCCTATAGTTCTCTAGGGAGGTAAGGGAGGCAGTAAAGAGGAAGAAAAGAGTCTTCAACAACTACAAATGCAACCGGGGGGAGACTCCTGGGAGATATATCAGAGCACATTGAAGGAGGCAAGATGGTGGTCAGAGATGCATAGTCTTCCATCAGACTGGGTACTGGAGAAGGGGTGAAAGATGGAGAAAAAACGTTCTTCCTTTAAATCAGATTAAAACAGAAGACAGAGGGAGGGATTGTGAGGCTGTCAAAGGAAGGGGAGGTAAGAGAAGGGGATGGACAGACAGTATCAGTTCTAAATGAATACTGTACTTCTGCTCAGTATTTCTAGAGGAAACAGATGGACCCCTGCCAGAGAGTGAAATCAAAGCTTCAGGCAGAGGCATTCAGGAACATAGGACAAATTCAATTCACTGCTGATAGAATCTGGAAGGGGATGGCAGCATTAAAGACTGACAAGGCAGTCACTCCTGGTGGTTTACACCCAAAGATGTTAAAAGAACTATTGCTAGAGCTGGAAGAACCCCTAGCAGGGCTGCTCAACAGCTTACTTCAAACCGGGGAAGTCACTGTGGATTGGAGTATGACTGAGGTGGTCCTGCTTTATAAGGGAGGGGGCAAGGAGGAGCCGAGTAAGTACAGAACCATCAGTCTCTGTCGTGAGAAAGCTGATGGAGTTCCTAGTTAAGGAGGATCTGGTAACCTCCCTGGAAAGCAGTGGTCTCCAGGCCAGCAAGCAGCACATATTCATGACCATAAGGTCCTGTCAGACCAACCTAATTGTTTTCTTTGACTGGGTTGCTCAAACTATAGACAAAGGGTAAGCAGTCAACATACTCTACTTTGATTTCAGTACAGCTTTTGACTCTGTGCCACACAGGAGGCTGCTGAAAATACTAGAGGAGCAGGGAGTAGGAGATAAACTAACCAGATGAGTGGGATACTGGCTAGGAGGCTGTAAATAGACAGTAGTGATTAACTGGTTCAAGTCAGGAGACAGAGATATCATGAGTGGAGTGCTGCAGAGATTAGTCCTTGAACCAGTCCTCTTCAACATTTTAATTTGTAACGCTGGTGAAGGAATAGAGGGAAAGCTCTGACTCTTTGCATATGACACAAAACATTGTGGGAGAGTGGATAGCCAAGATTGGGTGACAGAGCTGAAATATGATCTGAATAGGTTGGAGAGGTGGTCCAAGGTCTGGCAGCTTAAATCCAATGTGAAGAAGTGCAAGGTTATGCACCTGGGTAAAGGCAACCCAGAACAGATTACTGGTTGGAGGGTGTAAGATTGGCAGTCTCATCGTTAGAAGTGATCATTAGCAATTCCCTCAAACAATCTAGTCTGTGTGACAAGACCTACAGTAAGGTGGCTTGGATGTTGAGGTGCATAGGGTTCTAAGTCACAATGGTGATCACGGGAAGGTGATCGCTGTTAGGGTGAGTGTATATCGCCGAAAATCAATTTTGGAAATGTATACTATCGGTGCACAGCAAAAGGGTGCCAGAGACTTAGGTTTTTTGTATTTATGCAGGGGTGCTGCACCCCCTGCACCCCCTCACTTAAGGATTCTCAGCTCCAGGTGGTGCAAAACAAAAAACATGTAAATCCCAGGCTGTGCACATGAACAGACCGTGCCTAGAACCAAACCTGGTACACTCCCAACCCTAGCCTGCCACCAACCATCCATGCCACATGGCTAGCTCCAGCAGCTAACCACCACACTACACCCCACAAACTTTCCCTGTCCTTCCTCCCATCACACGGCGTGCTTGCTCCCCCCATGCACATGTACATATAGCGACATTCTGTCACTATATTCATGGAACCCCCCCCATCCGGTCACCCTCCCTGCCCGGTAGCCCTGTGCAATGGCGCCATGATTGAGTCACCCTTTTTGAAAGCACTCAATCACAGTTACCATTGTCACAGGCTACCGGTGCATAGTAAGATGCATTAACAGCAGGAGGAAGGAAGAGGTATTGCCCCCTACAGGACCTTGGTAAGGCCACAGCTGGGGCACTGCACCCAGTTCTGAAACCCACACTTGAGTAAAAACAGACTGGAGACAGTCCAGAAGAGAGTAACCAAAACAATTTAGGGTTAACAGGGCAGATCACATGAGTAGCAATTCAGGGTCATGAACATGTACCCCTTGGAGACTAGAATTGAATGGGGTGATATGATTTAGTTAAAATTTCTGATGGGCATTAGGAAGATAAGTTGCAAGGACCTATTCACTAGGAACCTGAACTCTGTGAGTAGAATACATGACTGGAAACTGGTAGGAAGAAGATTCAGGAGAAATGTGAGGAAGCACTTTCTTTATGGAAGGGGTGGTTGAGTCTTAGAACAGCCTGCCAGCAGATGTGATGGGGCAGAGATTGTGAATGGTTTCAAGCACAGATGGGATAGGGAGAAAGGTCTCATTTACACAGACTCTAATGGATAGTAGGTCCAGGGTCTAGGTACTACAAAAAATGGGCAGACTGGATGGACCTTTGGTTTTTATCTGCCATCACATTCTATGATTCTAAAATCAGAAAAAAAAATTAGATATGTCCATAGCTTTAGAAAACAAACTCTGACCAGAGCCGATAGGTTGCATGAGCAGAATTTGGGGTAACAACATTGAAAATTACCAAAGTTATGAGCCTGCGTTAGCAAAATGTAATGTAGGCTCATATATTTGTTGCTTTTTAATATTTTTACACCAAATTTTCAACATAGACTTCTTATGACACCACTTCATGAGCAAGGCAGAGAAAATGTTCAACTCCTACCCGAAAGGTGATTTCATACAGGGACCACAAGTTCACTTTTCAGGATGTGAAAAAACATTTTGGCCAGGATTTGAAAAATGACAACTGTCACATTCATGGGATGATGTAAAGATATGGCTATATTGTAAATTTGTGGTCAAAATATTGAAAATTACCAAAGTTATGACCCTGCATTCACAAAATTCAATGTAGGCTCATAACTTTCTTGTTTTTAATATTTTTACACCACATTTTCAACATAGTCTTCTTATGACTCCACCTCATCAACAAAGGCAGATTTAAATTTTAAACTCCTGCCGAAAGGTGATTTCATACAGGGACCACAAGATCACCATCAGGGATGTAAAAAAAAAAACATTTTGGCCAGGATTTGAAAAATGACAGCTGTTACATTCATGAGGTGCTGTAAAGATAGGGCTATGTTGTAAATTTGGGGTACAGATATTCAAAATTACCAAAATTACAAGCCTGCATTCGCAAAATTCAATGTTTTAATATTTTTACACCAGATTTTCAACATAGCCTTCTTATGATTCCACCTCATGAACAAGGGCAGAGAAAATGTTCAGCTCCTGCTCGAAAGATGATTTCACGCAAGGACTGTGAAATCACCTTTTGGGACAGATTTGCCTAATGACAGTGCAACTGTTCATGAGGCGTGGTCCCAAAAAAGGCATGTTGTAAATTTGGGCCAAAAATAAAATAAATGGCCAAGTTATGCCACTAAGTTTAAAATACCATTAAAATACATTGAACCACAAACCTGTTTCTTCAGTTCATGGTCCGGCTTTGAAGAGGAAAGACGTGTCTGCAGTCCAGAGATGATTACAACGTTGGACCCCTGATGGGTAAGTAAGGGCTTGGGGGTGGTGGTGGTGGGTGCTGAGTGGAGGGTTGGGGGGGAGTGCAATGACTGCAAAAGACATTGATGGGCAGTTTTTTACAGGTTAAAACAAAAAAACAAACAAGGATTCCTGCACTGGGATTGGGCACCCCCAGTGCCACTGTTAAGTTTCTGGGGAGGGGTGGCTGTGCTGAGAGGGAGCGAGGAGGCTTGGTGGGGTGAAGGAAATAATAAATATATTAGAAAAAGGCACAAATAACCACGATGTGAAGTAGTAGATGAGGGGTGTTAGTAAGAGAATTTTGTGACTGGGACATGACGAGGATTCCTGCACTGGGAGATTGGGCACCCCCAGTGCCACTATTACACTTGGGGGGTAGTGGGTGATGGGTGCTGAGAGGAGGGTCGGGTGGGGAGGAAATAATAAATATATTTAAAAAAAGGCACAAATAACCGTGCATATGCGTTAGTGGACAGGAAGGTCAGTACGAGGATTTTGTGATCGGGACACTGGGGGAACTGGGCAACCCCACTGTCACTATTATGTTTCTGGGGTGTGTGTGGGGTAGTGAGTGTCAAAGGGAGGGTTAGTGGGGGGATATGTATAATTTAAAAAAAATGAAACTGGCAGTCACGGCAGAACACAGCACACTCTGCCATGACCAAGATGGCTGCTGCAATATACTGCGCGTGTGCCAGTAGTCACACATGAGCAGTACTGTTTTGTGACATTCTTGGACATGGCAGAGTGTGCCTTGTTCCGCCATGACTGCCAAAGTAAAAACAGTACAGTGCAACTGCCTATAGTGACAGCGAGTGGAGTGCTTCACAGACACGGAGGTGACTGTGTTGGAACTCCAACATGTTGTTCGGTCAGAAGGAATGCAGGAGTCCTTTTTTCATAGCAAGAGGTCTGCAGGGCTATGCCCACTGCAGCCCTAAAAAAGTTTTTAAAAAAGTAACTAGCCGGCCCAGTGGCACTAGAAGTTGAGGCGCTGGCCACTACACCTCACACGACATCGGCGACCTGGGTTCGGGAATGAGCCCAGGTCACTGGGAGTTGGCAGAGGCAAGAGAGAACTGAGTGTCTGGAGGATTGCTTTCCTCTCCTCTCTCGGGGGAGGGAAGTCCTGTCATTCTGCTCATTCACTGCCCCCTGGTGGTGGCTGTAGAGCAGTACAGGTGGGGAGGCACGCAACTGGCATCTTTACATTGGTGGGGAGTGGGGACAGGAGAAAATGTAGAAAGGGAGCTGGCAGGCTCCATGATGGCCCGACACATCCCTGCAGCCGCCCTGACTTCTGGATTATGCTCGGGGGGGGAGAAAGTCGACGCTCCCCTCCCTGACCCAATCGTGGGGGGCAAGCTGTGGGAGAAATACAGGGTCAGTGGAGATGGGGACACTCGGGCACAGAGGATGAGTCCCTCCAAGGGAGGGCCATAACCACCTGCAAGGCTCAGAGGGGATAAAAAAAAAGTAACTGGATGGGCAAACCTTACATGTTTCAGTTATGAGGTACAGTAGTTATAAAGTTTACCTGGATGGTTTGGGAACAAATCACTTTAGAATGAATTCCAGGGCAGACAAAGGCTAGTGGGGAACACTTAAGCACAGAAACACAGAATGTGTCAGCGGAAAAGGACCGGAAGGTCCATCTAGTCTGCCCTATTTTTCCTTCCTATTACTACACCCTGGGTCCTATTTGGTCACAGGTGTCCCACTCTCCTCCCTTATCTTTACATGTAGGTGTTTTCTCCCTAGTTGCTGTGAGGGCAAAAAGGAGCTGTAATTACTGTCTTGTGCAGGAAAAAGGTGTAATGGTTGGCTTGGAGAGTGTGTGTGTGTGTGTGTGTGTGTATAGATTCTCCCTCAGACCAGCATGGGAATTGTCAGGGCTGCAAATGTTTTCAACTTGGCTGTCAGAACAGGGGAAACATTACTACAGGGTGGTCCTCAGAGCAGAAATGCCTCCTGGGAAGGAGGAAATAATTACTTGCCATAGTAATGATGTTTCTTCTAAGGAATCCAACAGTAAGTCATACAATAATGCATCACCTTCTTCCAGAAGTGTTGCCCTGGAGGTAGAAATGGATGCTAACAGAATTTAGAATTATGTTCAAACACTGTACTGTGGTCACTCTTTCTATGCTGTTCTAACATCAGATTTGTTGCTGGAATGCAAGGAGAGCAATGGTCACCAATAACTGTTCTACCAAAAAATAAAATAACAGTAAATTCAATTAAAAAAATAGTCTGTTTTTAATAGTTAATTAAGTACCATTTTTTAAACATTTGGAAAGTCCCATGGGTTGAAACAAATGCTCAAGCATAAAGAAATAATCAGGCTGATTCTTGTGAGAACCTTTTTTTCAGGTTCTAGAAGGGCAGTCAGAGATTGTATGATATTGTTGGATCCCTTAGAAGAAACATGATTACTATAATGAGTAATTGTTTGTTCTAGCAACAGGAATCCAACAATAATGTCCTACAAAACTGAAGATTCACTAGCAGTGTATTGGGTGGCTAGGTCTAGAATCTAATTAGAAAAAATACTCTATAAGACAGCAGTGCCAAACCTGGCATCCTTACTGTATTGGATATCTACATAAGAATGCTTAGTAAAGGTGAAGACTGAATCAGGTTAGCTGCTTTATATAACTCATTGAATGGATGCCCCTTGTAGCTGTCAGAGAGGCAGACATTGCTCTGGTAGAGTGTGCCTTAGGCCTCTGGGAGGCTTCTTACCAGCTTTCTCATAGCAAACCTGGATACAGGAGACTACCCAATGAGAAAAAGTATTTCTGGCTGCTGGCTTACTCTTACCCACCTCTCGATAAGTGACAACTCACTGTGTGCTGGTAGTTCTGGGGTGTCTGGTTCTATCATGATAATAGCTCAACGTCCTTTTTATATCTGGGCAGCACAGCTTCTGCTCACTTATGATGTAATAGTTAGAGAAACACACAGGTAAAGTAACAGATTGGTTCAAATGGAATTCGGACACCACATTAGGAAGGAGTTTTCAATTTTTTCTTAAAACTAGCTTATCCTTTTGTGAGATAATGTAGTTGAGATCTGTACAGAGAGCCTGCAGTTCCTTAACTCTCTTGGCAGATGTCACAGCAATGACAAAAAGTGGTTTTCCAAGCGACATACTTGATGTCTGCTGTAGCCATTGACTTGAATGGAGACTCCACAGCTGGGCAAGGCACACATTCAATCCCATGGAGGGAAAGGTTCCCTAACAGGGGGATGATCTGAGGCCAAAAGACTGTAAATTTAATCAAATATTTCAGCACAACAGGCAGATATGCTTGAAAGGGTGAGATTTTCTGAGAGGCACACCAAAATGAAAATCTTCCCCATTTAGAGGCATATGCTTTCCTCAGAGCTGGTTTTCTAGATACAGCCAGGACCTGTATCACTTTGTCTGAGAGGTTCAATCCAGAAAACTCTAGCTCTTCAAGAACCAAGCCTTCAGGCACAGTGTTCAGAGATCTGGATAGGTCACCCTGTCTGGTGACAGGGTCAAGAGACCAAGTCTCAGACAGTGAAATGGGGTTCTTGTATGATAGGGTCAACATCAGTGAATCCCAGCCCAGTCTGGACTGGTCTGGAAGTATCAGTATCATTGTTGCTGTCTCCCTCCTCAGCTTCATCAACACTCTCTGAATAAGAGGAAGATGGGCGCATACAGAAACTTTCCCTCCCACGAAAGGGACAGTACATTCTCTGGCAATGTTCTCCTGGAAGGAGGTCTGCAACAGGACTTAAGGGAGTTTTTTGTTCTCCTATGAGGTGAATAAATCTATCTCTGGAATGCCCCATCTCTTGAAAACTGTTGTTAGCACTTGCTGATTAAGTGAGCATTTGGGATTTTCTTGGCTCATCCTGCTGAGGGAATCTGTCAGGACATTGTCTTTGCCAGGCAGGTGAATGCAGACATTTTGGCATCTAAGGAGTACTATATGTCAGGTTCCATATCCTTATCACCTCTGTGCAACGTTTTGAGGATCTGGCACCTACCTCCTCCCAGTTTATGTAATACATACTGGTTGTGTTGTCTGTTCTTAACTGAACTGTTTGGCTTTGCAACAAAAGGAGAAGGACTGGGTTGAGAGACTACTGTTCTGAGTTCTAGCAGATTTATGGGATCCATATGCTTCTGTGTGCTACAGACCCCACTTACTGGTCTGTTGCCCAAATGACCTCCCCATCCAAAGAGGGAGGCATCTGTTGTAAACACATGAGTTGGAAACAACTGAAATGAGGAATTACCTTTGTTCAAGTTTTCCTTGTCTTTGCAACACTGTAGGTCACACTCCACAAAAAAACTGTTTTTGTGATTGGCACTGGGTCATTCAAAAGGTCTATCTTTTGGTACCAGTACTTCCTCAAATGGTACTGTACATCCCTCATTTGCAGGCAAGCCCAGGGCACTCTAGATGTTTCTGATTCCATGTGGTCTAGGAACCGCAGGAATTCCCTGGACTTTCTGGAGTGGATTTGTACATGAAAACAGATGTTCTTCCCTGTTCAGTGGCAGAAAGTATTTTCCTTGCAGGTGTCCAGTTCTGCACCTATGAACTCCAGCACATGACTGGGTTCTAGCTGAGACTTCTGCAGATTTAGGAGAAATCTCAACCTTTCTAGTGTGCTACTTAATAAGGATGTGGAGTGCATTGCTTCCTTCTTTGCTTTCCCTGATATCAGCAATTATCTAGATAATATAAAAAACATTACACCCTGCCTTCTCAGATATGCTGTCACCACAGCTAGGCACTTTGTGAACACTTCTGGTGCTGAGGCTAGGCTAAATAGGAAGGCTAAAATCTGGTTCTGGCAGTTCCCCAGTCTGAACTGTACATATTTTTGGTGGCAGGGTCTTATCAGGACATAAACACATGTGTCTTTTAGGTCCAGTGACCCTAACTAGTCTCCTGCTTGCAGAGATGGGATCACTGAGCCCAGTGTCACGATTTTGAACTTTTCCTTTTTTATGTACCTGTTTGGGGATCTCAGGCCCAAAATAGGTTGCCACTCCCCATTTTTATTGAGGGTTAGGGAACATCTGACCACTGTTTCTGTCTGCAAGAGTTTTTTGACTTCAAGCTCCAGGAGGTTTTCCCTCTGGAGTGTGGGCTGGGATGTTTCTTGGTCTGTGCAGTTTTGGAAATTTGTGAAATGGTAGGGACAGGCCCTGACACACTACTTCTAGGACCCACCTTTTTCAACTCCTGGAAAAAGTGCGTCAGTCATCCACCAGTAGCAATGACTGGCTGGTGATCTGGGTAAAATTGTCCAAGGTTCTGCTTGGGCTGTGGCTTGCACGCTGCTGCTGTAGCAAGCCTGACACCACTTCTGCTTCTACCTCTGCTGGTACCCCTCTGTACTGCTCATAGCTAGATCAGTGTCTCTGGTAACAACTCCTGCTCAACCTCCCCTTCTATATGGTCTGTAGGTAGTGAAAGGCCTCTCTTTCTCAGTCAAATTTCTATTAGTGGATTTTTGTCCATCCACTTGTTTTAATAGGTTTCGGTTTTATCACAAAACAATGATACACCCTCAAAAGGGAAATCATTGGTTTTGCTCCGAGTAACCTGGGTCAGGATAAATGTCTCTAGCCAGGAAAACCTTCTTAGTGCCACTGAGTGTATCACGACTCTGGATGCTGTGTCACTGGCATCCACTGCCAGCTGAAACTGGTATTTTGTGGCACTGAGGTCTGCTTTAGCTGTTGCTGTCAAATCATCACCCACATCAATTTCAATATTTTTACTCAGAGCCATTACTCTATTGTACAATGCCTTCTAGTACTGAGCAGTGTAAACCATAGAGGCTACCTGCCTCGGCCGTAGGGTGACTGTTGTGGAAGCTTTTCTAATCTTATTATCAGCTTCCCATAAACCTTTTCAGAAGGATTCACTGCTAGAAGGAGTTTGGCTTTTCAAAATGCAGCTTGTACCACTCCCTCATGATCTGGGTAGGCATACAGGTACTCCACTCCCTATAAGTTCACTTGTTTTTCAGTCTTTTTATCTATGGTGACAGCAGAGTGTGGTGCTAACATGATTTTATCAGCAGCTGGTCTGAGTAATTAATATATTGGCACTAACAGTCAATTAGTGGATGTCAAGTCAAACATACTCATAAAATTAGCCTCTTCGATATCCTCCTATGATTCCTCTGCAGGAATAGACAAATGAAGAATCTAATGTAGAACCCTCATTGACTCTAGGTGGGGAACAGAAGACCTGTTCAGGGGTAACCTCAGGCTCAGTCAGTTCCTTTTCATCTTTATACACCTTTTCCAGAACAGGTTTTTCTTATATAATTTGAGCTTGGGAAGGAAGGCCAGCACAAGTGACAAGGTGCCCTATAGCTTAGAATGCCTGGAAGAACTGCCACATTGTTTCTACTGTATGTCCTCCACAGAGGGCACATCTCTCATTTCAACTGCTTTCTCTTCCTTTGTGGGCACAGTGGCAGGAATGTGTTTTTTTTTAAAGTTTTGTCTTGCTACCCACAGCAGGCATTAGCTGATCTGAAGCTCTTTTGACCCTTCTGACATCATATGCATCAGGATTCCCCTGATTGGATCCCCTGTGCTCTGCATTGGATTTTGAAATTGGCTTAGCAGCTTTTTCTGTCCCTTTGGGCAGAGACTGCAGCTGGAAGCATTTTTCAGCCAACGATACGGATGCTGAGGGACATTGCTGAGGGGTAGAACCTTCTCATTCATGCTTTTCACCATTATTGGTAAACACTTCCGTTTTTGAGCTTTTAACTGGAGAGCTTTTTGGTAACAATGAAGCAGACTAAGGAGCTGAAAAAGCTTCACTTTTTGCCACCCATTTTTTTGTGTTTTAGGGCAAAACCGTCTGCATAAATCAGTTTCTAAAATTGTGCTCAGGACCCAAACAGTTAAAATACAGCTCATGACTAGAGATGCAGCAAAGTTGTAATTTGTGGGTGAATATGCAGTGAAGTTGGCAAATTCGCCCCGCAGAGCACTATGCGTAATTTTTGAAAATTACCCAAAATTTGCCATTTGTGACTTTGCCTTGCTTTTGTGGCTTTTAAGTGTAAATTGCACTGAAAAAAACAAAACAAGTAGAGGTGACAAATGGGAAATTCTCCAACACCACCCCTGATCTATCCCTGGTGTCTAGTGGCCCCCCCTACACAGTTACAGCAATCACCCCCCTGCTCCATGCCCCACACACACATACACACCGATTGCTGGCCAGTTGGCCACATGTAAAAATATCAAAACATTTTTAATTAAATTCCCATCCCCTGGTGTCTAGTGATCCTCCTGCAAGATACAGTTACAAAGTCACCCCTCTCACCCCCGCATAAACAATTTCTGGCCAGTCGGCCACAGCCCCCATAAAAATACATACATATTTTAATTAATTTCCCCATTCCCTGGTATCAGTGGACTCCCCACCCACCCCACCCCATCAGGAACAGTGCCACACACCCTGCTCCCCTCCCAGTCCACCACAAATGGGCCACGAGCACAGCCTTCCCACTCACCTCCACGGCGGCCTGACTGAGCTCTAATGAATGGTATGTGCTTGTACAAGCAAGCAGCTCATTCATTGACAACTCATGGTCTTTTGAGGCAGCTTTCAGAGGGCTAGAGAATGGAAAGGGGTTGCTGTGGTCAGTACCATGGAGGGGGGGCCTATCAAATTGGACTGTCATTTCTGTGTGTGCTACTTTCATTCTCTCTTTGTGTATTCACCCTTCAATTTATCTCATTATTTGTTCTAGAATGGGAGTCCTTTCCCTGTTCTCCATCAGTGCAAAGTATGGCAACCATCTGCTAGTAAATTTATATTTTTTCAGTCTCTATAAGGCAGTAAAGCTTTCTGTTTCCACTATTTTGTGACAAATCTGAAACCATTCAGTAACAGTTGGTGTCTTGTCAGAAAGCCAGTTTCTAGTGACTGTTTTATTAGCTGCAGCCACCCCTATGTTGAACATGGACGTTTTTGCCTCCTCTTTGTGCTCGTCTTGGTGGAAGGCCTAGTATATTTTAGAATTGAATTTGCACCTGATTGTTCGTGACAGCATCCCATAATTTTACATGCTCATTCTAGAAGGGTCAGATCACTGGACACTTCCAGAATGTGGGTAAAGGATTTCCTTTTTCACCACACCTCCTCCAGCACCCATGTGTGGTGGTTGTTCTGAAGTACAGTATCAAGATCTGTCCAGTGTTATAAAAAAAAGTCTATTGACTGGATGGGCCTTGTGGTCCTTATCTGCCGTCAGCTTCTATGTTTCTATGTTATTACCTTCTACCTGAATTCTTTTAGGGTGTGAGATGCTATTGTCTTAGCTATGTGCTGTCATATCTTGCCTCATTGTATACTTTTTAGTGCCTCTACTAATTCCACTTCCCATTTCTGTTGTGTGTTTTCTATGCTTTTTCCATCTTCATTTTTTTGTAAGCATGTGTGTGTTAGTTATTTGATATTTTTGGCTTTTGCCTTCAGCTTGGTTAATTATTTGCGTCACAGTTTTATGCTGCTCCTGTCCCTGTTTGTCTTTGTTTTCTGGTTTGGAGAGGAAGTGTCAAATCTGTATGTATTGGAAATTATTTCTATTTTTCAGATTGCATTCTACTTTGAGATTTTCAAAAGATTTCACCACCCCTGGATTTATACACTTGTTGAAGCAATGTAACCTCTTCCTCTCCCAGCTAAGGAAAGCTGCATCTAACCATGCTGGATCAAATCTAAGGTAATGCATAACTGGTAGTGCTGTGGGGAATTTTCATATTCTAGTGGAATGGAATTTTACAGAATTTTCAAAATTCTGCCAACATTCAGCAGGAAATGGAATGGTGGAATTCTGCAGCGGCAAAACATGGAATGAGTTTTCTGCAACATTTCTGCAAACTTTTATTCAATGGATCTGAATATTTTCTACAGAAATGCTTGCGGAATGATTTTCAGAATAAAAAAATGCTGTTTTGTGGAATACTACTAAATGGATCACAGCAGGCAGAATTCTGCAGAAGAACCAGTGACATTCCAGGTGGAAAGTCTGCCATCGGAATGGTCATTCTGCACTAATTCCACCAGCAGAATTCCATATTCCACACAGCACTAGTAACTGGACTCCAACCCCACTGTTTTTCTGTGATTTGGTGCCTCATGTCTGCTTTTATCCAGCAAGCAATAGGTTGCTTGGTCCATTTGTTCTGAATCTATTTTTTTGGGGGAGGGGGGTGTTGCCAGTGCCCACAGTAGTATCTGTGCTTGGATGGAAGGATGCGCCTGCTCTTTTAGTTGTACTCACTGCAATTTTCATTGTTTCTTTATTATTTCTAATACTTCTGAGAGCTGAGCTGCCTCATAGTAATGTGTGAAATTTGGGAGCCCCATTTCTCTTTCCCCCTTTTCCTCGTGTTAATGCCTCCCACTTTATTCTGCGTTTTCTGCCTTCCCAGATGAACATGCTAAGTTTTTCCATAGTTCCACCCAGTCTGATTTCGGTAGGGGCAGAGGCACTGTAGAGTACAAGAACATACATCTATGCAGGATATTTATTTTTATTGCCTCTGTTTTACTTGCAAATGTAAATGGTGTTGCTTGCTATCTATTTAAATCTATAACAATCCCTTTTTTTTCAGTGTTCCATGATCTGTGTCATATAATTTTGTAATTTTAGTTGGGCTTTGAATTCCTAAATATCTTGTAGGTGTTCTTACCCACTTGGGCAGTACTAAGTGTTTGTATCTAGTATGTTATCAATAATTTCTAGAATTGCCATTTTATTTTGGTTTTCTTTTTAAGCCCAGAAATCTGGCCAATTTTCTGAATTACCTGGTGTAGGTGGGCCATGTTTGTTTCTGGTTCTTTTTTACAGATGATGAGTGTGTCATATATTTTGTTGTCTATTCCTGCTACACATTCCTTTTATTTTATCATTTTCTCTGATTGTGGTTGCCAGAGGATCCATGCTTATCCCAAATAATAATGGGGGCATGAGGCAGCCCTGTTGAGTGCATCTTTCTATGTCTAGGGGTTTTGATAAAGTTCCATTAGCTTTAATTCTTGTAGTTGGGTTGTGATACATTTGTGTGATCCATTATCTGAATCTTTGGCCAAAACCCATCTTTTCTAAGTCTAAGTCTGTCCAGTTTAAGTGGTCAAACACTTTTTCTGCATCAATTAACATTGCAGTTTGTGGAGTATCCCTTCCTTCTTGTGCTACCATCATGTTGAGGAGCCATTTAATGTTATTACTAAGTTGCCCACCTGAGATGAAGCCCATTTGGTCTGGGTGTGTCAAGTTTCAATTATCTTTTTCACTGTTTGGTGTTATTTTTCAGTATATTTTTTAGGTCTTGATTAAGTAGAGATATCGGACTGTAAGACCTACACTCAGTTCTTGGTTTGCCTGGTTTTGGCAAGACTTATAATGGCTTCTTTCCACAATACTGAATATGTTCACCTTTCTTCCTGACAATGCTGAAATGTTAAAAGTACTGAAATGTAGAAACATAGAACACAGAATGTGACGGCAGCTAAGGGCTGCTGGGCCCACCTAGTCTGCCCATTCGCTTTTTTGTTAGACCTTCATATATTGCTGCAGACCCAACTTGATCTATGGTGCCTTCTCTTCCCCTCTCTTCCTTTCCCCTATGATTCCACTGTGCCTGTCCCAGACATTTTTGAACCTCACCACTGTTTTTACCTCCACTGCCTCCATTGAAAGTCTGTTGCAGGCATTCAACACCCCTTCTGTGAAGAAGTACTTCCTCACATCTCTCCTGAATTTACTTCCCTCCTACTGGAGCTATTTTGGTTTTGAAATTTTTTTTTTATAATAGTTGGTGTTAAAGCCATCAGGTCCTGGTGCATTATTACTTGTTGTTTCAGATATCACTGCTAAAATTTCTTCTGCCTTAATGGGTGCTTCCAATACAGTAGTTCATTTTCCTTTACTGATAATGTTGGGAGCTCTGCTTTTCTAAGAAATATTGTTGTTTTTCTCCTGATCTGTTCTTAGTGAAGCTCTTCCATGTACAGAGTAGTGTAGAATTATTTTAGAGTGTCTACTATTTCCTATGGCGTGATTTTGTTTATCCCCAGGTTTGTGGGGTCTTTAAGTTTTATTATTAGTCTATCAGCTGATGCTTCACTGAGTCTAAAAGTGGACAGTCTTGAGGCTCTACCTTACACCTCAAAAAGTTCTTTTTCTTCTCAAGAAAATAGCTGGTTCTTTGCTAGGTGGGAACTGCACTGAATCATGATTTCTCTGGTTCCTGGAACCAAAAGGGAGCCAGAGAAAACCATTAATTATACACAAAAAATAACAAAACTACCCTAAACTAATGCAGAGCATCTAAAACTAAAATAACACAACACTTAAAAACAAATAAACAGTTTAACTGTAATAAATATATTAACTTGGCCCATAGGACAGGAACAGGACTCTGGGCAACTGCTCTCTTCAGTGAAGAAACAAATCTGATGTTAAAACAGCATGGGGGTGACCACAGTGCAGAGTTTGAACAGTGTTCAAATGCTATTAGAATTCAGTTCTAACTCTAGGGCAATACGTCTAGATGGAGATGAGGCAGTTTTGTATGACATTGCTGTAGGATTCCTACTGTTAGAAGAACATGATTTTAGGAAATCTGTGTGGCTGGAAATGTATTGAGAAGCCATCAAAGGCAGCTACTGTATTACCTGATTTAACCACACTGCATTTGTTTGGGTCCCAGTAAGGGTTGCTAGAAATTTAAGTGGGGAATATTTGATACAAGTAGGCAATAGTTTACAAATAAGAGGGAAAAAGTTTTACCAGGTTGTTGCCCCATTGGAAATGAAAGTTGGGGGCGGGGTTAAGCCATGGCATCACAGTCATATTATCAGGCATCCTGCTTAGACAGGCATTTGATGAAACATGAAAAGTTTGGTAGGGCCCTGAATTGCCGAGAGTTCACAATGATCTCTCTGGGTTTTACAGAAAAATAAAAAGAAGCTGTAAATTGAATATTTACTTTTTTTAAGAGGAGGTAGTATAACAAACCTGGGGTTTATACAAGGGTGTAGACAGGCATACTCACTGTACACATTTGAGTACAGTTTTGTCGAGTGCCTGTCACAAACCATATGCCTTTCTGTTAACATTTTCATTCTAATCTGTTGTATTTGGGTTAGTGTAGGCCACTGAGGAGTGTCTCTGTTTAAAGTTATGTTGTTTAGGAGACAGATATATGTATAACCTCTTTAGAGATTAGAGAAATCATCTGACAACAATCTGACTTGTTTGGAAGGGGGTGCCTTTTACGAGAATGTGTACATTTTTAAATTGGGCAGTGTAACTACTGGTGATTCTGTGCACAAAATAGACATTTCTGGCTACACCCCTGGGTTTATATGATTGTCCTCCAGGGTCATAGCTGTTGTGGACACAGTCTGTCCCTCTGATGGCTAATGGACAACTGGACAGCAGCTGTCCAACAATCATTGTGAGGTGTCTACAGATGGCATCATCTGGGCATAAAGTCACAGTGGTCATAACATAGACTGTTCACAACAGGTCCCTTTATATATCATGGGCCATGATGGAATAGTCAAGAAATTTTCTAGCAACTTGTGATTGCTAGGCAGCAGGAAATCTATACTAAGTTGTCGGGACAGAAAGAAATATATGCATTTTGGCTCAAGTAGTTGAACTAGTAACATCTCCAGCCTTAGTTCCAAAAGGCAAAGTTAACTCAGCCTACATCTCCAGTCTTCCTGAGTTTGCCTAAGTATGTATGAGTCTGACAGGATCAAGTATGGCTGTAATGGCACCATCACAATCTGTGAGAAGACAGCTGGTGACAGATCTGGGATAAGCCTTCACTGTTGCCATGCTCCACCTGCCTGAGACTCAGACATGTGCCATAATCAAGCAGCTCCAGTATGAAATGCAACCAGAAGAAGCAGGGGGAAATGAGAACCTCTGCAGGCCAGTGTCAGGGCCTAGCCAAACCCAAATTCCATTTGGGGATCAGCTGATCTTCATCTGAACATATAATTGCTTCCAGGGGAAACTGTGCTGAATCAGTAGCTGTGGCCAGACAAAACCTTTCTCCCGCTACACTGCTGCTACAATAAAGGCCTATTTTAAAATGTACTTGGTGTTTCTGTCTCCCACTCCAATCCTCAGGGTAGAAGCAAACAATCATGTAAAAAGCATAATGGTGAATTCCAAGAATATCATTAAATCATTCAAGACTTCAATATAATTTATGGTTTTCCCTTATTATACATAAAAAAATCAGTGGCAACCCAAAACTTGTTGTACACGTTCTAAAAGTTGTTGTGCACATTTCAAAAGTTGTTGTGCATGTTCTAAAGGTTATTGTGCAGGTTCCATAATTAATATTCATGAGGTGCTCTGCTATATGGCACCTGATTGGACAAACTAGACCAATTCACAGCAAAACTCAAACAGACATGGCAGCACCACTTACCGAGCAATTCTCCGAGACAGTTTGGATACAGATTGATGCATTTTGCTCTGTGTTTACAAACAGTAACAATTAAAAAAAAAGTTTTTCTTGTTTTTTTCAGTCAAGTGCAGCCATGACTATTTGGAGGGGCACACTGGAACAGGACTGCACCAACTGACTTCGCAGCACACGGAGCTGTTTACAGCAAGCAGGAATGCGAATACAAGGTACAAAACCTTGCAGTATTTATACAGCGACAATTTTAACTTTTTTTTTTAATCTAGTGCTATTAGAGAGGAAGTAAATTTTAAATTTGCCGGTGAAGTTGTGGCAAAGTGGCTGATTTCACCGCGTGGAGTAATCTGTGAATTTCTCCAGTTTTAGCCCGTTTTCGCCAAGGTGAAATTTTGCCTGTGGAAAGGTGAAATTTCACCTGTGGAAAAGTGAAATTTCACCTTGGAAGGCAGAATTTCACCTCCAAAAGTCGAATTTCATCTTAGAAAGCGAAATTTTGCCTTACAAGGTGAAATTTCGCCTTTCTGCAGGCAAAATTTCGAATTTCACTATGCAAAGTGAGTGAAATTTGCAGATTACTCCATGTAGCAAATTTTTGTCACTTCACCCACCTCTTTATGCTTGCCTTCTATTTCCATCTCGAGGTTGAGATACCAGCATGGACCTCTCGAACTTCGCTCTCAAGTTCCATATGCTGATATCTCTGCCCCTCAATGTAAACATAGGCTCGTTGTATATGGGTGCCCATACTTTATTCTTTATACAGTATATGGTATAGTTGTACAGTATACATTTCACTTATTGGTATTGTATAGTTTATGAACTGAATTCAGCAGCTTATAATGGTAAAAATATGCTAGTTACTTTGGGAATTTAGAGATCATTTTAAACAAGAAATATTTAATTTTATTTTTGCCTAATTCTTCCTACACAAATTTGTAATAGTTAAGACTGAAAACGATGTACACACTAATATTTAATTGTCTTTTCTCAATATTTTTGTTATATAATCTGTTGTTTATATCTGTTGTATCTTTCTGTCTTTGTAATTTTTGTGTCCTCCTTGAAAATGGGCATCTGATGCTCTTGGTGTTTACTTGGTCAACACATTTGAAATTAAATAAAAAGTATTCTGAATAATTTATGATGCTATGTTTCACAGATGTAAATGAGACAGAATTATGTATTCAAATTAAAGCATCTGCCACGTTCATATTGCCCATAATAAAGAATGTACATATCTGCTAAATAAGTAGGGAACATAATGGTAAGAATCAGAATTTGGGTCGTGGTGCAATGATAACACTAACAGTGAATGCAGGATGGAGGAAGTGCCCAAATAATTTGTTTTTATATAAAATGGGAATGGTTATGCAGAAAGGAGGACATGCCTAAGTAAACTGTACCCAGCTTAGTTTGTAGTTAAAAAAGGACAATAAGGAAGAAATTTGAAATAAAGAATATAATAATCAATCAAATCATCTTTATTTGCCAAACATCATCACAATCAAGTTCTGTACATACAGTACAAAATATTGCCATTATGACATTACGGGGGGCTTTTCAAAGCTCTGGATGAAACACTTGCATCCATAGTTTGGATGCATGCTGCAAATGTGTCAGGATGCATGCATCCTATTCAGATACATTCTAATGCATACATGACACTTTACGCTGTTTACAGCATTTTTGGCCACAAATGCAGTACTTGTGTCCACTATCTAGAGGCAACAGTGGTACTTACGTCATAAAGTTAGAACACCTTTTTGTGGTCTAACTTTTCTGTCAGAAGTGTACAACTGTGCCTGGAAAATGGATGCAAAGCTATAAACCCACATGTTCTAAAGCTTTATTAAAAGCATCATTGCCTTCAGGAGATGGTGAAAAACATGAAGAGCAAAGTGCAATATCAAAATGCTGTGCATTTAATTTATTCCTTTTATGGATTATTTGCCTTTGTTTTTTCACACCCACACACTGAGGAAATTGATGAGCTTTTCCAATAACTTCTTTGAGGTACTGTTTAGTAGGAATGATAGTCTCCTCTGAGACTATATATTTGGTATATATGTTCCTTAATATAGCCTTCTGCCAGTGAATTCTCTCATGTTCTACTATCTGCAAAAAAGTAAGGCATGTTTTAAATCTTCCTGTTCATAGGCAGGATGACTGCAATTTGGTAAAATTCAATATATAAGAGGAAAAATTAATTGTGTGCAAATTTGAGTAGGACTATATACTCTGGTGGCAAGAGATTGCGTATTAAGCTTGCTAAGGAGCAGCTGACATGATCTGAGGTCTTTAGCAGGGAACCCATACTAAGTAGTTGCCTGCCTAAGGAACTAATTAAGACTATTCTGATTTTTTTCTGTTCAGTAATTAAAAAGAAACTTACAGTTATATGCTCAGCTCATAACTTCCAAGTACAAGCCAAGCGGCTGTCAAGTTCTGCAATTCCACCCCCCAAAATAGCACTCTGATGAGGTGAAGTAGGGGACAGGGCTTCAGGTGTGCGATATATAGGAAGAATGAAACTGGGGGAGGGGTCATCTGAACATGCATACAGTTTCTTTGCTACCAGTTATACATGGGTGGGGCTGTAATACATATTATATATTCATTGCAAAAAACTCCATTAATGCATTAATTAGGGTTCCTATTACAGTGACAAAAGTATGGAATTTAGGTTATGTTCCCACTTCATTACTTCACTCCTCCACACAACAGTCAGGGTATGGTGTCTTGGGGTTACTTCCTAACTCTCACCCCATTTCATATGTAAGAAAGCTGAGATGGTACAGTATATAAGAATGGGGTGAGAGTTATGCCCAACAACCCCAAGGCACACCCTGACACCTGCTGGGGTATGGAGGGTGGGGTGGAGTGGTATGGGTGGGAACCTTAATACCGAATTTCCATACATTTTGTCACTGTAATAGGAACCCTAACTGATGCATTAATGGAGTTTTTTTACAATAAATTTCCTTACTTTTTGAGATAATATAATAGTGCCCTTATTTTACTGTGGGAGCACATGGTCCTTCAGACCCCGAGCTCCAATCCCTACGTAGATGCGCATATGTATATAGGTGTGGAAGAGCAGGGAACGCTGAGCCCTGTGCTTCCATCTGTTGAACAACAGTGACCAAATTGCCAGCATAGCCATCTTATTACCCCACCTCATATGCCCCAGTACAGAGAAATTGTGAAATGCAAGGCAAAATGTAATTAAGTGCAACTGCAATGCCATTCTGTGCCACAGGTGTAAAAACATGTTTCAGCCAGGATGTGAAAAACAACAGCTGTACTGGTCATGAGGTGATGTGAAAAAAATGGCTATGTTGAAAGTTTAGTGACAAAATACTGAAAAATACTAAAGTTATGCATGTGCGTTGAATAAATTTGAGAGGCTCATGTAACTCGGGCATTTTTAGGAATTATGTCACCAAATTTTTAGCATGGCCTTTTAGAGACCCCACATTATGAACACTGGCATTGTCATTTCATTAATCAGTCCAGAAAGGTAATTTGCACAGCATAAATGTCATTCTACGCCACTTGAGTGAAAACATGTTTCAGGCAGGATGTGAAAAATAGCATATTTTTTTTAATTCAGTATATACTTTATTGTATTTTGTACAGCATAAAAAATACAGGGTTTTTCAAGAGCATGACAAGAGGCTGCAAATAATATTCAATAAGACAAGACAAGACACAATATACAAAATACAAAACACAAAATGTCCCCCCATCTCTCTCCCCACCTCCCTGTTCTGCACATCAGACAAATAAAAATAGGGAAGGATGGATTATGTGGATCCAAGTCAATGCAGGGCCACTGAGTTATGGCCACCAAAGGGAAAGCAGTGCCAGGAGAGGCTCTCGAGTGAACTGGAAGAAGTGACGCCTATGCTGCATACTTGCTATATGTTTCTCCAGTAGGATAGTTAATAGAGCCTAACAATGCCACTTTAGTACTGGAGGCAGGGAATCTTCTTTCCAGTGCCTTAGCATTACCAATTTTGTTTTGCCAGCCACCAGTGCAAGGTGAGCTTTTCTTATCTTGGGTGTCCCAGCATGGTACACAGCTAAGAGACAACATTCTGGAGTAAATAGGGGTTCCAGACCCAAAAGAGGATCTAGGGCTTGTATTATGGAGTTCCAGTAGGCCTGAGACTTCAGGCAACTCCAGAGTAGATGGTATAAGGACCCAGGAGCATTCTCCACAGTGTGTACATAGCAGGATATGTTTACCTATCTTGTACAATCTTACACGAGTATAATATCATTATGCATGATATTAAACTGAATCAAGCAGAGTCTATCTTGTTTAATATATCTATAGATGGCACTCCAAGCTTTCTTCCAGAAGGAAAGCTCTGCCTGAAGGGATAGTTTCTGGGTCCAATAATAACAGATTCCTGAGGGGAGAGATGGGCCTAAAACTTGTAAATGCTTATAAACTCTGGACACAGCATATGGTTGGTTTGCCACCTAAAGCGAAGAGAACAAGTCCTCCAATGGCGGGGAGGCCCAAGGCTTGGGTCCCAAAAATGACAGCACTGCATTTTTTATGTGCAAGAATTTAAATATATCCTTATTTTAAAGTTGTAACCGAAGTTGTAGAGTGGGGAAAGAAACCAAATCTTCCTCATGGAAAAAGGTAGCAAGGGTACAATCCCTCAACTGAGGTAGAAAGGAAATTGGAACAGCTCTGTGACCAATCTGAAAATGGAGATTATTTAATATGGGTTAGGTAAGTGATCTATGCCAATTCATCGACAAATGGGTTTGGATTTGATGCAAGGCTCAGAGTGACCAGCCAATTGGGGTGTTCTTCAGAGACTGTGGGAGTTGAGAGGGAGACAGGTACATAAGAGCAAGGAAGGAACTGTGTGATCTACCCAAAGCCCTCTCTATTTCTAGCCAAATGGGGGTGTATGCATTGAAATTCTGTGGACCCAGGCCATTCATCCAGAGTGCTAACTTGCTGATATGCTATGCCCTGTAGTAAGTGAAAAAAGAGGGTAGGGCTAAGCCACCCTGCAATTTAGGGGCCAGCAGTTTGCCATATGCTCTTCGTATCTTCTTTCTCCACAGAAATGCATTGAGCATTTTCTGAAGACGAGTAAACCAAACCTTAGGAAAAAAGAAACCCAGCATTCCTAGTGAGTAGAGTAGGTGAGGTAGTACATTCATTTTGAGGATGCTAATCCAGCCCCAAAGTGAGAGTGGGATTGTCCCCCATCTGTCCAGATCCGCTTTCAAGGTTTGAGTAATTTGGCAAAATTCTCTTTGACTATGGTGGGAATGTCCCAGGAAATTTTAATACCTAGGTAAGTTAAAAGCTTAGGCTCCCAAGATAAACCCAGGTTGCTGACATCTGCCTGGACAAACTGGTTGTTAAGAGGAAAGATCTTAGTCTTGGAGAGGTTTAACTTATAGAAGGAGACTTTAGAAAATTTATCTTGGCACCGGAGGGTCGGCAGGGAAAGGAGTAGGATTGAACGTCTCCTCTCCTGGAGTGGGTTCGGGATCAGCATCGCTCTGTAGCAGCCCCTGGTGGAGACCAGGGGAAGCTCAGTGGCAGCGTGACTTGAGGAAATCAGAGGAAAAACTGAAAATCCTGTCGGATGATGGCCACATGGACCAGTACCCCCTTCAGCTCTGCAGCAGTCGACCCGATCACAGCAGCACCCAGGGCCAATGCCTGGGTCGATAGGCCATTTCTCCTCAGAAGAGGAGGCTCCACCCGATACAAGGGTTACATCGGGCTACCCTGAGGCGGCTTCAATATGGGGTCGGTGGCGGAGACGAACAAGAGGTGAGTGTCCTTGGCAATTGGCCTGAAGGAGAGGTAGAGGAGTCACAGGGGAGATAGGTAACTAAATAACACACACACACAAAAAAAAAGGAAAAATTATCTAGCTCTTCCAACAAAATGGGGATGGTGAGGCTGGGTTCCTCTACATGTAGGAGTAGATCATCTGCATACACGGAAAGGGTGTAACGCTTCCCCTTGATTTGAATACCTGTTAAGGTGGGAGAATTTATTAGTCTACATATAAGGAGTTCAAGATAAAAGTTAAAAAGGAAGGGTGGAAGGCATCCTTGGTGGGTGCCATGATTAAGGGGAAAAGAGCTGGATAAACAGCCGTTGCACCAAACTCGAGTTGGTGGGGGAAGAGTACAGGAGTTTAACCAATTTAATGGAACACCACTTGTCACAGGCTCAGGGGCTGAGTATTCCCCACCAACTACCTCCCTCTGCTGCCTATCTTTTAGCCAGTTCTCTACCCACCCCACCAGTTTTGCTTCTGCCACTGTACCCTGTAGCTTGCTTCCAAATCTCCCATGTGGTACTGAATCAAAGGCCTTACTGAAGTCTAGGTATTGGACATCCACCACATGGCCCTATCAATTTGCTTACTCACCCAGTCATAGTATCCACCAAGTTGGTCTGGCATGACCTGCCCTTGATCACAATTTCCAGACCAGATGGCCCATCTCACGAACAAGGACTGGCTTACAAACACGGATTTTGTTACCTTGTAAAAGGGGACTGGCTCGCAAAAGGGGATTTTGACAGCTCACAAAAGGGGACTGTTTTTTTAAATCCCCTTTTGTGAGCTGACAAAATCCTTGATCGCGATTTCCAGATCAGATGGCCAAAATCCGATGAACAAGGAATTCTCATTAACTGGGATTTTGACAGCTTGCAAACGGGGATTGACCTCATAAATGGGGATTTTGACGCCTCAGGAACTAGGAAGTTTAAAACTTCCCCAGTGCACTGCAAATAAATGGTTTGGTCTTTTGGCTTGAAATGTGCAGGGTATAAAGGGGGTATCCTAGAGATGTGAATTATGCTGTTTAGGTGCAAAACGTTTTATTGGTTCCACAGCTATAGAAACATAGAAACATAGAATTTGACGGCAGATAAGGACCACTTGGCCTACCCAGTCTGCCCATTTCTGTACCTAATGGATAAGCTGCAGATCCTAGTTAACCAACAGACTACTTCTTCCTACCCCCACCCTCTAGAATTGCCTTATGACTGTCCCATGCATGCTTAAATTCCACCACTGTTTTTTGACTCCATATGCCATTACAAAGTTGAGATATTTCCCATAGGATAACATTGCGGTGCCCACCACTCCTTTTCGATGTCCATATCTCGTAAACAGTTAGAGATACAGATTTTTTGCTCCGGGCATTTTAAGCACGCGTGGAGGTTTTAAAGTCATGATTACAACCGCAGTGGAATTTTTTTCATAGCTGCTATGGTTACTGAGATACTGGCAAATTAGTGTTACAAGGGTTCCTTTTCAGCCATATAGGGCTGCTGAATGGCTCCATAGTTATGGGTAAGAGGAAGCGAAGGGCCCAGAGGGCCTGCACTCCCACAGATGCATTTCATTATGCAAAAATGGGCAGCTTGAAGGGAACGTGGGGCCCGGAGGTCCTGTGCTCCCACCAACATATACCAGTTACATTACACTTTCTGAAAAAGTAAGGAAATTCATAGCAAAAAACTTTGTCAATGCATCAGTTAGGGTTGAAATGACAAAAGTAGGGAAATGAGGCATTAGGGTTGACACCCTAACACCCCCCCATGCCTTACCACCCCACCCCCACCACAACAGACCAATAGGTGCCTTTGGGTAATCGGGCCTAACTCTCACCCCATTCTCCTGCACTGTATCATGTGAGCTTTGTTACACATGGAATGGGGTGAGAGTGAGGGCCGATGACCCCAAGGCACACCCTATCACCAGCTGGTCTGTGGTGGTTGGGGGTGGGGTGGTAAGGCGTGGGGGGATGTTAGGGTGTCAACCCTAATGCCTCATTTCCCTACTTCTATTGCTTCAACCCTAATTGATGCATTAATGAAAGGCATACCTAGTATAAGTTGCCTGCCAGTAACACCTCCTCATTCAGATACCTTGGGGTTTGGTTGGACCAACGTCTCAGTTTCTCTGGCCACATTCATGCCATCCTGAAAAAACTGTGCCCCAAGCTTGGTGCCTTATACAGGAACCATAGTTGCATCCCTCCTGCAGCGCGATGTGAACTAGTCCAGAAGATGATCCTCCCCATTTTTGACTACTGTGATGTAATATATGGTGCTGCTCCCAAATCCTCACTTACCAGACTGGACACTCTATTTAACTCCTTCTGTCGATTTACCCTTGATGCTCCATCACACACTCATCACTGTGACCTCTACTACACCATTTCCCTTCCCCCGCTTGCCAACAGGTGCCTCACTCATTGTGCCAAACTTACTTCTAAATTTTGGTTAGAAGAACTTCCCTCCTACATCTCATGCTTGCTGTCTTCCCCACTTCCCCCCTCCCATTCCCTCAGATCTTCTGATACTCACACTTTGTTGGTCCCCCGTCGTACCACTCTCATCAGTCAGACAGGCTTTACCCATCATTTCTTGTAAATCTGGAACTCCCTCACCCCCCAAATACGGCAGTCCTCCTCCTCCTCCCACTCTCTTGCCTCTGCCTTAAATAACTTTCTCTCTTCTAACTGCTCCTGCTTTAACCCTCCTTAACTGTCCTCCTATGCCTCTGCTCCTCTCCATGACTCACATCACCTATTAAACCTTCTACCCCCCAGCCTGTATCTCAGCACACTCTCCTCCCCCTTCCCCACTATATACTATGTTACTCAGATATGCCACTTGTAATTACATGCATATTTCACAGGTATGATATATTTAATTGTATGTTATGTTACAAATGCAACTGAATGATTATTTATGATATTTTTTAATTGTCTTGTTACAAATGTAATTGAATGTTTAATTTCTTGTATATTTTAAATCTTAAACTGTATGTCTAATTCTTCATCCAACTGTAGCCCTCCCCGTCACATCAGGAGACAAGCAACTTGTTGCTCAGTGTGACTTCCGTGAAACATTTCAATAAATAAAAAATAAACAATAAATAAACATGTCAGTTGCTCATTAAATTTAACAAAGTCAAGCTGCTATTTGTATTAGATGGATTGTATGTTTAGAATGTAATATTAAGTGTGTAAATGTTTGTACTTTTATGTTGGTTTCATGGTGAAAGTTGATAGCCTAATACCTAATTACATAAAAGATTAATTATAAATGAATGCTAAGCAAAAACAGTTAAACCTAACCCTGCTCATTTCCACCCCCATCCACGTTGATGACCATACCCAGAACCACTCCCTCATAGACTGGATTCTAACCAACTGTGAGGACAGGGTCCTTTATGCTGGAATCCTGTCTGACTCCATCAGCAACCACTCCCCTACCTTTAGCTTCTGGTTCTCCAACCCCACCCCCAACCTTCCCCCAAATATCTTACTTTCAGAGACTTCTCTAAGCATGATGCCACTCACCTATTTGCTGACATTGGGGCCATCAACTAGCCTGTCCTTTACAAAATGACAGATGTAAACTCGGCCCTGGGCTTCCTCACTGCAGCCCTGACTATAATCCAGGAGAGGCGTTTCCCCTAACCGCACGGAGAGTGTGGGAAGGTAACATGAGGTGGTTCACTAAGGACCTCCTTCAGCTGATGAAGGCAAGAGACAAGAAGTGGGCTGCACATAAAGCCTCTTCCTCCCCCTCACTCTGGCATGAATACCGTTGTCTGCATAACCTCTGTAAACAAAAAATTAAATCACATAAGGGTGATTTCCTCCAAAACCTCCAATCCCACAACCTTGGAGACCCCCAAAGTGTCTGGTCAGTGATTAAGTTCCTGACTGCCCCAGGGGATAGACAGCTGCCATCAAGCTACACTTTGGGACAGGACCCACAACTAACCCATCCATGGTTGCAACTGTCCTCAATAACAAATTCATGGACCAGACTGCCCACCTCTCCAAACTCTTCCGTTACAATCCCGACCAGCACCAGCCTGACCTGGCTGAATACTACCCAAATGCACACACTTATTTCAAAGCCATCACCCCTCCACAGACCCACAAACTCCTAATGAGTCTCCCCAACTGTGGAAGCACTAGGAGTGATGGCCTCTCTCCCCGATTATGAAAACTCATAGCCCATGCCATTGTCAAAGCATTGGACACTGTCTTTAACTTCTCCCTTACCTCATCTACCATACCCTGAAATTGTAAACAAGCCAAAGCTGTCCCCATCTACAAGTCTGATAATCCCCTATCAGCTGATAACTACTGACCTATATCTATCCTTTTCCACATATGCAAACTCCTTGAAAAAGCTGTGCACCAGCAGATCATTGACTACATGGCAAAGTGCAGCCTCCTCTGTTCACAACAAGATTAATTTAGGAAAGACCACAGCTGCAGCAGCACCACCACCCTGGCTTGTGTCACTACACATGTTCTACGCAATATGGATGAAGGCAAGCTCACAGGCACCATTTTTGTGGACCTTATCAAGACTTTTGATATGGTGGATCACAATTTACTCCTAAGCAAACTGAGATGCCTTAACTTCTCTGCCTTGGCCACTGCATGGTTTTGAAAACTACCTCTTCAGTTGTATACTCACTGTCTGCACCAGAGGTGCACCTCCCCCTCCCTGGATGTTCTCACTGGGCCCCCCCCCCAAGGTTCCATCCTTGGACCCATCCTGTTCTCTGTATTTGTAAACTTCCTTCCAAAAGATAGCATCACCTGTAATTGTCTTCTGTCCACCCATAACTTAGTCATATTCCACAGTAGCAAAACACTGGCCAACCTCTCCGCTACTCTCACTAACAGCTATGGTGCCATGCATCACTGGTTCTTCACAAACAGGCTCCTGGTCAAAACCCAGGCTTTCCAGGCCAGGCAGAAACTCTCTTACAATCCTATCTCCCTCCTCCCTCCTGGGACAGTGACCACTTTCAAATACCTTGGGAGTCACCCTCGATCCTGCGCTAACCTTCAGTGACCATATTGCACTTATAGTATGGCACATAAACCAGAAATTAGGTGTTGGGTACAGGCTTAAAGATTACCTGACCCCTGACTCAAGGCTCACCATTACCCAGGGCACCTTACTCCCCCTATTGGACTACTGCTTCCCCATATGCACTCAGACCACATCCTCTGGGCTCAGGAGGCTGAACACAACCTACAGCAACATTTGCAGGTTTGTTCTGATAGCACCTTACTCAACTCACCACTGCACCCTCTACCAGATTCTCATGTGGTTCCCCCCTTAGGCCCATCACGACTACCTCCCAGGTTGCTTCATGGACAGATCTCTTAGGAGAAAGATGCATCCCCCCTCACCCACCTATTCAAGCCTTAACCTTGCTACTGGGGCCTCTGGAACTCATCTAGCCTTATGCTCATGTGCCCTCAGGTCACCACATGGATGGGCCAAAAGGGCTTCTCCTCAGCTGCACCAGTCCTAAGGAACAGCCTGCCTGCTCCCCCTATGGGCTCTGGGATCACACCCCCAGTTCATATCCCACTTTAAGCCCCTCCTTGTGGTGTCAGCCACTTGTTCCTGCTCTACAGGTTCACGGCCTCTCCCCGCCCAGGTGCTGAGGGACAGCCCCTTTTCTACCACCTAGTTTTATTGTTCTCTGTGCATGTATTTGCATAAAATATTGATACTGTACTGTATCTCATATGTTTATTTATTTATTGGTAAATCGGAATTACAACCCTTTGAGTCAAATACTCTTTTACAAAGGTTCCTCACATGGTATACAAACAACACAAAGGTAAATTAATTATAGGTGCATCACTAACAATAGATAGAAACATAGACTTTGACAGCAGATAAGGACCGCTTGGCCCATCTAGTCTGCCCATTTCCCTACCTACAGGATAGGCTACAGATCCTAGTTAACCAACAGCCTATTTCTTCCTACCGCCCACAAGAATTGCCTTATGTCTGTCCCATGCATTCTTGAATTCTCCCACAGTTTTAGACCCCACAACCTCCTCAGGAAGGCTGTTCCATGCATCCACTACCCTCTCTGTGAAATAATACTTCTTCATATTGCCCCTGAACTGCCCCCCCATCTTTAAATTGTGTCCCCTTGTTCTTGCACATCTCTTTTTCTGAAAGATGCTACCCTCTTGGACTTTGTTGATTCCACTGAGGTACTTAAAAGTTTCTATCATGTCCCCCTCTCTTCTTTCCTCAGGGTATACATATTAAGCTCCTTTAGTCTCCTCATATGGCTTCTCTTGCAGACCCTGCACCATTTTAGTTGCCCTCCTCTGGACTGCCTCTATCCTGTCTATGTCCTTGCGGAGATGGGGTCTCCAGAACTGGACACAGTACTCCAGATGGGGTCTCACCAACTGTCTGTACAAAGGGATAACAACTTCCTGTTTTCTGCTGCTGATGCCTCTCCCTATGCATCCCAGTATACCCCCAGCCTTCCCTACTGCCTTCTCACATTGCTTGCTAACTTTACGGTCATCTGATATGATTTCCCCCAGGTCCCTTTCCTTTTTTGTTGTTGTTCCTACCTCCCCCCCATTGTGTATTCTTCCCCTGGGTTCTTGTTTCCCAGGTGCATTATTTTGCACTTCTTTGCATTGAATCCTAGCTGCCATACTTCTGACCATTCCTCCAACCTTGCCAAGTCCCTTCTCATCCTTTCCTCGCCTCCTTGTGTATCAACCCTGTTGCAGATCTTTGTGTCATCTGCAAAGAGGCATACTTTTCCTTCCAATCCCTCTGCAATGTCACTTATGAAGATGTTAAAAAGGACTGGACCCAATACTGAACCCTGCAGTACCCCACTAGTAACCCCTCTTTCTTCAGAGTGGACTCCATTTACAATTACCTTTTGTGTCCTGTTGTGCAGCAAATGTTTTACCCAGGCTACCACCCTGGGACCCACTCCCAGGCTGGTTAATTTGACTATTAATTTTTTTTGTGGGACTGTGTCAAATGCCTTGCTAAAGTCTAGGTAGGCCATGTCCACAGCACCTCCCTGGTCTACTACTTTGGTCACCCAGTCAAAGAAATCTATTAGATTCATCTGACATGACCTTCCCGCTGTGAACCCATGCTGCCTTTGGTCCTGTGCCCCGCTGGCCTCTAGGTACTCAAATATTCTTTCCTTCAGAAGTGACTCCATCACTTTCCCTATCACAGAGGTCAAACTGACAGGTCTGTAGTTTCCTGCCTCTGTCTTGGTCCCACTTTTGTGAAGGGGAATCACATCTGCCTTCCTCCAGTCCTCGGGTACCACACCATCCTCCCATGATTTATTAAGAAGAGTAGCCAGTGGTTTCACTAGTTTCCCCCTTAATGCTTTTAGAATTCTGGGGTGAATTCCATCAGGCCCCATTGCTTTGTCCACCTTCAGTTTTAGGAGTTCTTGAAGAACCCTTTCTTCTGTGAAAGGACTGGGATCAACCCCCTATCAAGAGTGCTTCTGTTAATTGGATTAGGCACTTCCCCCTCCTCTTTTGTGAATACTGAGCAGAAATATTTGTTCAGTATCCCTGCTTTTTCACTGTCCCGCTCTGTCCACCCACGCTCATTCTATTCAGTCTCACTATCCCTCCTTTGTCTTTTCTACGCTGTGATGTACCTATAAAAGGTTTTATCCCCTTCTTAACTGAGTTGGCTATCTTTTCCTCAGTTTGGACCTTTGCTATTCTGACTTCCTCCTGCTTCTTTCTGCCTTAACTGGTACAGCTGTCTGTCCTGCTCCTTCTGTGTTTCCTTATACTTCCGGAATGCTATCTTTTTCTTCCTGACTTTCACAGCCACCTCTTTTGAGAACCATAGTGGCATTTTCTTTCATTTTGATTTGTTTATTTGCTTCACACAAAGGCTTGTTGCCTCTATGATGGCAGTTTTGATGATTCCCCATTGTTGCTCCACACTTCCATCGAGCCTGTTTGCTAGTGCTTTTCTGAGGCACTCTCCCATCTTGCCAAAGTCAGCCCTCCTGAAGTCCAGTACCCTCACTTTTGTATGGCTTGACTCTGTAGCTGAGTTTAATGTGAACCACACTGTTTGATAGTCACTTGTTCCCAGATGGCAACCCACTTCTAGATCTGAGATCCTCCCACTGCCCTCGTTTGAGAGTATGAGGTCTAAGATTGCTCCCTCATGAGTGGGTTCCGAAACTAGCTGTCTGAGGCCTGCCACCTGTAGGGCATCAAGAATGGCCCTGCTCTTGGATGTGGCTGCAGCAAATGTGCTCCAGTTAACATCTGGCATGTTCAGGTCTCCCATCAACAGTATCTCCCCTTTCTCTGCCATTCTAAGAATGTCTTCTATAATATCCTTGTCCATTCCTTCCCCCTGACATGGGGGTCTGTACACAACCCTTGTGCGGATTGTGGTGCCCTTTCCAGTCTCCAAGGTGACCCACAGTGCCTCCTTTCCTCCCTCTGTTTACTCTTTTGTTCAGTTGCTTTTATCCCTTCCTTTACATAGAGAACTACTCCTCCCCCTCTTCTCCCCTGCCTGTCTCTCCTGTAGGTTATGTACCCTGGCATGTTAACATCCCAGTCATGGTTCTCTGTGTACCATGTTTCTGTGACTGCTATGATATCCAGGCATCCCTCTTCCATCAAGGTCACCAGCTCAGGGAGCTTGTTGCCCAGGCTACAGGCATTGGTACTCATTACCCTCCATTTCCTGAAGCCTTACTCCTTTTTGCCCCATCCCTGTCCTTCTTGCCTTTGTCACTTTCTCCATTTAGCCCTGCCCTTCTCCCTATTGACATCTCTATGTTGGTGTTTACCGCACTTACTACCGTGATTTTCTTTGGGGCTAGGATTTCCTGCCCTTTCCAGTGCCTCCCTTTGACTAGTTTAAATGCTTGCAATGAAGCATTTAAACCTCATCACCTAGGATCCTGGTTCCCTCTGGACAGATGCAGCCCATCATGCCAGTATAGGCTTGCATCACTCCAGGTGGACCCCCAGTCCCCAATGAAGCCAAATCCCTGAGCTTCACACCAGTTTTTCAACCACTGATTGAATCCCATGGTGGAACACCCTAGCCTCTCCTACGCCATAGATGGGCAGCACCTCCGAGAAGGTTACCGTGTGTGCTACTTGTCTAAGGCCCCTCCCCAATTCCACAAACTCTTTCTGCACTTCTCTAATCCCTTTGTTAGCCAGGTCATTTGTCCCTAGGTGGACAATGACATCCAGCTCCATCCCCTGTGCAGCTGCTCCAGCAATCCTGAGGATTCACTCCCTGTCCCTCCAAGCCATGGCGCCAGGCAGGCACCTTACCACCCTGTCCCCTTCCTCCCCCAGTTCTGCCTTCCTAACAATGGAGTCCTCCACCAGGAGTTGTTTCCTTCCCCTGACGGGTCCCCTGCCACCCTCCTGTGGGTCTCCTTTGTGGAGGTTCCCAGCATCCTCCTTGGTCTCCACTGCGGGTGCCTCCATAGAGGAACCACACTTTGCCAGAATGGCATAGGAATTGTGGAGAGGTACAACTGGAGGGATGTGCCTCTGTTCCACCATCCTCACTCTCCCTGAGCCCACTGTGTTCCAACCGCTCCTCTTTCTTGGCAACCTCTGAGGCAACGGCAGTGGCAGTGGTGGTCCCTGCATGGAAGAGGAGGTCCCACAAATCCTGGCTAACACAGCCTGGAGATGAGCAACCTCCTCCCTCAGCCCAGAGAGGTGCCTGCAGATGGGACAACATTGCATCCTCCAGAACATCTCCCGGAAGACCGCTGCTCCACAGCCACTACACTGCACCACTCCCATCATGTCTCATTTCTAGCCCCTTAACTATTTGCAATCCTTACTCTTTCCTCTTGTTTTCCTTTTTCTCTCTCTCCTTACTTTCTTCCTTTGTGCCCGTTAAGATCCTGATTGTCCTGTTCTGTGACAAGAATATCCTATATTTCTCAGTAGACCCTTTACTTGCTCAGAGGCAGACCTCCAGCAGCTAGAGGGGGCCAGAGAGCTACTCTTGCCCTTCTAGGGTGATGGGTCTTTGGTGGCTCTGTCATCACTCACTTCCTGCTCCCAAACAGGAAGTTCCTGTTGTCGGTCAGTATGTCACATCCAGAGAGGAGGAAAAGTAACACAACAGATTAAGTTTTACAAGCTGAGGGTGGAGACATCCCAGCATCAAGTTCAGACAACATACAGAAATAAGGCAACTGCACAACCATAGATATTAATACAGTGCAGAAAAAGGTACACCTGGTAGATTAACAGAGCTAGGAAGTTTAGTAATATAGTACAAATAATACATCATAGTAATACAGTACAAATAATACATCATCCTAAGGATAATCACAGGTGGAGGTATTAATAAAAAAAATCTTGAGGAAGGTTTTGAAAGGGCCTATCTTAGTGCTGGTAGAAGGAGCAGCAGGTAGACCATTTTGCAAATAGGGGGCTCTGCGATAAAAGGTTCTTTGACCCAGGGATGTCCTGCAGCGGGAGACCAGGAAGGGGGCATTAGAGGTACTCCTGGAGTCTCTCTGGGGAGGGAGGGAGGGTTGGATGAGACAATGCAGACTGGGGGGTGAGTTTCCACTGAATTGTTTTGTCAAGGAGGCAAGTATGATAATTAAGGTGGCATTCAAAGTTTAGCCAGTCTGAGTGACTATAGAGGTCACATGTGTGGGTCATTCTGTCACAACCAGTCACCAGATGACAGGTTTTGTTAAGAGCTGTCCTTATGTGACAGAGAGCAGTGTTATCTACTGAGCTGTTAAACACAATCCCATAGTCCAGTATGGAGAGGACTGAGGCTGACACAGCAAGGCAGAGCACTTCATGGGGAGGCCAGTTCTGGAGTTGATGGTAGATAAGAGGAGGTAGATATGTGCATGATAGGTGAGGGAGGAGTCAAAGGTGATGCCCAGGTATTTAAAAGAGTTGATTGTCTCAAGAAGGGAACCTTGGGAGGTGTGGACTAATAATGAAGAGCCATTGTAAGGGTTTTGGCGGTGAGTGAAAAATCATAGTTTTCATATTTTCATAGGGCTGGCAGTATAGCCTAGAGGTTAGAGTAACGAGCTGTGAATGAGCTTGGTACATCCAGCAGACAAGATCTGGGTTTGATTCTCACAACCTCCACTTGCATACTGTGCGACTCTGAGCAAGTCACTTAAACGCCCAGTACTCCCAGGTCACCCCTGGAAACAGGTACTTGTGCCTAGTGGGCCTTACCCAGTTACCAAAGACTAAAATAAAAAATAATACGAGCCTGTGCTTCATAAATCAGGCTTCAGCTTCAGTGAATGACTTCTGCAGGGCATCCTGCAAGGGTAGAGGCTGAGGGCTGCTCCAGAAAATGACAGCATTGTCGGCATAAAGAAGTAACCAACCACAACAGGCCCTGGGCAAGAAGTTTAGAAAAAGACTGAAAAGAAGAGGACCCAGGATGAAGCCTTGAGGGACTCCAGACTGAACTGGGAGGCAGGAGGTGAGAGGAGGAGAGGAGAGGAGAGGATAGAATCAATTTTAACCTGCTGTGACCTGTTAAATAGCTCTCAAACCAAGTCGTAGTATCATGTAACAGCCCCACGGAGGAAAGGGATTTAAGGAGAAGGGCATGATGAACAGTATCAAAGGCCTTAGCTAGGTCAATGTAGACTGATCCAACTAAGTGTCCTTGATCAAGAGCCTTGTGGATACAAGAGGTATATTCAAGTAGGGCTGAGGAAATGCTGTGGCCCCTACTGAACCCATGCTGCTTGGGATACAGGAGGTCATTTTCTGATAGGTGTTCAGTAAGCTGGTCAGCTACTATTTTTTCAAGGGCCTTGGAGAGAGGGGGCAAAATAGAGATGGGCCATTAGTTAAAAAAAGAGGTGTGTTCACTGCCCTTTAGTAGCGGGGGTGATGACGGCCCTCTTCCAAAGGTTGGAGAACTCCCCTGAACAGAGGGAATGGTTAAGAATTTTAGTGAGGAGGACTAGAACAACAACAAGAAAGAGGTGGGGGAGTTTTAAATCCAGGGAGTCTCCACTGTGGTGGCTCTTACCCAGGACACTGGTGATGTAAGTCTTGTCCTTTCTCTGTGTGATATAGCTCGAAACCTGACAGGTGGTGAATTTGCAGGGTGATTGTAGACAGGGAAGAGGGCCATGAAGGGGGTGGGGGTCAAAAAAGTGTGGGGGGGAGCACACTGCTGAGGTCAGAGAATGATGAGTTTAAGGTATCGGTAATTTGCAGTGGGTCCTGGGTAATGGTTCCATTTACTGAGAGCTGGGAGCGTGGTAGGGATAAATATTTGCCATTTAGTTCTGTGATGGTATCCCAGAATTGTTTCCCTGAAAACCCAGCAGAGGTGAGGCCATTCCAATAATAGGAGGCCTTGGTCAGTCACAGGGCATTGGTACATTTGTTCCTTGCTTTCCTGTACCATTGTTTATCATGGGGCAACCCTAAAACAAGGGCATGATGCCAGAGACTATCCTGATGGTGCATGAGGTCTAGAAGTGTTTGAGATGACCAGGGAGTAACATGTTTTTTTACAGCCTGTTTTGAGACATGTGCAAAGAGGTCACATGCTGAACTGAATGTGGTTATGAAATAGACAAGGGCATTATTTGTGCAGCCTGCTTTGTCTATGGGTGACCAGTCACAGTTAGAGAGGTGTTTTTTTAAGCCAGGCTAACACACCTTGCCTTAGTCACCAACAGAAAATAAGTTTGGGGGTAAGTTGGGAGCCTTGCAGGACCACCAGCACAGTACAGGGGAGTGGTCATGGATGACATCAGGGTGCACTAAGACCTTTGAGATTCTTTTAGGGCGGTTAGTGAAGATTAGGTCCAGCAATGTTGCAGTCCCAGTCTTCTGGTTAAGTCTTGTAGGGGATTGGATGACTTAAGTCAGATCCATGGCCAAGGTGGCATCTTTAAAGGGGGCAGCTGTTGGAGATGGCAAGTTTGTGTTAAAGTCACCCATTACTAGGATCTCACTATTTGGGGGAGAGATGAGAAGCAGTTGATGACTGCAGAGAAGACAGATTTCTGATTATGTGGGGGAATATAAACCACCACAACATATTGGGGTTTGCCAGGGTTAGAGAAAGCTTTATTGTGAGTACCTGTGAGCCAGTACTGCTCAGCATTCACTGTGCACTTTCAATTGTATGTACTGTTATAACTTCATGCACTAATTCTGCATTAATTGCACTGTTTCTAATAGTGTGCTCATCTACTTGTACCTACCTGAATGTATTCATGTACCATGTCTGATGTGCCTGGGTCATGCCTGAAAATGGTCCCTGAATCAGTGCACTCACCCAGTTAACCAGTCACTCAATCAATCAAGCAATCAATCAATCAATAAATCAAGCTTAAACAGCATATTACAGCACAGTATACCATTACAACAATCACAATGTGTAAACTTGTCTTTGTAAATTTAAGTGGTGCAACTAATTAAGTGATCCTTGTAAGATATCCTTATCTGGACTAAATGAATCATGGAACCTGTCATTTACATGAAATCTACAAATCCAGATAAGTCTAAACTGTATTGTGTTAAAACAACAAAAGTAGGGAAACTTAGTGTTGGGGTTCCCAACCCCAACTTCCACTGCCCTCCCAAACAACAAAAGGACAAGAACACACAAGTAACCACAGACAGCCATCATCAGGTAAGACAAACAACATACAACTGTTTCCCGATGACACAAAAGATGTTCACCCTAAAGGTTTAGTGCTTTTGCAGCCCTGGGTAACATGGAAACTACAAGACATACACATCCACTTCTAGTTGCAGATAGAAATCCACCAAGTGTGCAGTCCATCTGGGTATGGAACTGCAGAGCCCTCTGGGCCCTGCACATCCATGTGGCTAAAAATACAGATGCGCAGGGCCCTCTGGGCCCTGCTCCAAATACCCACTTGTGGCTGCAGATGTGCTTCTGGAGTCACAAATACAAATCTATGATACCAAAATTACAGCACGGCTTTTGTCTAAAGAAGCGCAAGCCCCAACATGCACAGTGTAAAACATATAGAGCCAGTGATATCCAAATTCTAACAGTACTTCTGTCTGCAGAAGCACAGGCTCCTGTGGGGCCTGTGCATCTGCAGCCACAGATGAACAAGCACAGTGCAACTCATAACCAACAAGTTGTGGCTGCAGAAGTTCTGCAGTCACAAAATATATGCACACTACAAAACATACACACCCACTTCTGCAGACACACTGTACGGTTTCTAAATAGCACTGATACGGTATTTTATTTTTTAACCTGCAGTTTGTCATATGCATATATTCAAAGGTATCAGATAAGTGGTACTGCATTCATGTAATCTGGAAACAGTTGTATGTTGTTTGTCTTACCTGATGAAAGCTGTCTGTTTTTGCTTTTGTGTTCTTGTCCTTTTGCTGCTTGGAAGGTGGAGAGTTAGGATTGGAAACACTAACACTTTTCCCTACTTTTGTTGCTTTAACCTGAAACCTAACTGGTGCATTAATGCAGTTATTTTTGCATGAATTTCCTTTCTTTTTGAGATAGTGGAATCATTGCATGGACAGAACCATCTGGCTGTGGAAGTGTTGGGCCCTCTGGGCCTATCGCTTCTGTGCAGCTACAGATACAGCTTTGGGCCATGTGCCTAATGTGGAGTCCATCAGGCTATGGAACTGCAGGGCCCTCTGGGCCTTGCACATCCATGCAGCTATAGATGCAGATGCCCTGGACCCTGTGCCAAGTAAGGGGTCCATCTGACTGCAGAGTGCAAGGCCCTCTGAGCCCTGCTTTCTTGCAGCTACAGATGCAGATGCACAGGGCCCTCTGGGCCCTGTGCTGACTGAAGATTCCATCTGCCTTTGAAAGTGCAGGCCCTCAGGTCCCTATGCTTCTGTGCACCTACAAATACAGATGTGCAGGGTTCTTCATTCATAACTTCATTGTTTATTAATATTTTCACCTAAAATTCTCAATATAGCCTTTCTCTAACCCCACCTTATGAACTACTCAAGACAATATTTTCAAATCATGTTCCAAAGGTGATTTTTCAGAACTACTCTAGTTCTTTCATATGAGCTCATGAAAGAACAAAATGATCTCATAAAAGAACAATAGTTTTTTTGGATGATCTCATGCAACAACAATAGTTATTTCGTCGAGACCTCACTAAGTCCTCACTAAGCCTTCAACCTGGGATTTTAGGGAAGTCCCAAAAACATATTTTGGGGTATTTTTCATTTTCAAAAAGCAAACTCCAACTGAGAGAACTGAGGGGATAAAATTCAAGGGATATTGGGGTTAGCACTATCATTTACGGTTTAGTGTTTTGTTCTGGGAATTTTCCTCCTACACTGAAAAATAAACATGTTCAACAGTTGTACTGCATTTTGGTTACACTATTTATTTTATGTTAAAGTCCTTGCCATTCTGCCTATACTTTTGAATTGCTTGAATAGCATGCTTCCAAGTTTTATTTTTTATTGGGATGTTTCGCTTATTTTTATCCTGAGCCAACCACCTCTGAAACTGCAACTCTGAAAGCAGATATAACCAAAAGAAACATGGCAAACCCTATATTTCTTTATGTTTCTATATTCATAAACATATTCTACGTCTATCAAAAATGTCTTATGAAAATGACATGAGTATGAAATGGTTTTGTGTATAAAAACATACAAATATGTCCCCTTTTTGGGGAGAATATCAGTCCAAGCAGGTTTCATAGTGTTGGTAATTTACTCTTTATTTTTTCATTTGTAGAAAAAATGAAGCAAGCATCATGACAAATGATGTGTCCTTGTTTCTTATTTTCTTTCACACTCATGTTGACATCTAAAATATTGATGTTATAAACACAGAAAACAATCTGCCCCCTTCCGGATTTTTTAAATAAAAAGCAATTAAGTTTCACCAATGTAACCTAAAAATAAGCATGGTAACCCATATATCTTTGTTGAGGATTTTAAATGTTTAGATGACCATCATGAGCTGGGCAAAAAATTATGACTTTGACATGGGGTTGCTGAAACACCAGGAAATGGCCTTAAGAGGGTGCAAAAGATTTGTGAAATTGAGCAAATAATGTCTGACCTACAACTCCATTGAGCATACTTTTTGGACCTATGGAATCCCAGGGATATTCATGCCCTGGACAGACACCCAGCTCTGACTGAGGAAAGTTACACATGGACTTTGGGGTTTTGCACGGGGTTTAAAGAACATATCAGTCCAGGCCCCAGTGGTTTTCCTGTCTCAGTTCTGTTATTTGGAGGACTAAATAATGCTGCACAGTTGTTACTTTTCAAATAGCAGGAACCATACAGTACGAGTTCCTAAAGACTTGTTGTTTATGGTTATTACCTTTCATATTGAGCACTATCTAACATGTATTCAGTCTAATGTATCATGTCTGTTTACAGTGATTGTTCAAAAAAGGTTGAGTTATTAAAGAAAAAAAAACAGAATCAAGCTAAACCAACCAAATGGACCTGTGCCTCAATATGGGTGTGTAGGTGCCACAGCAGTGGCTAGCTAACCTCTGTATTTTTGCAACATCCAAGAACCCAGTGCACACCAAAAGAGACTCTTAAAAATCAAAAGGTCATTTACTCACATAAATTTATTGAGTGTTTACTCAAATAAGTGTCAGCATATACAGTGAACAACCTCAAGGTGTCCCAGCACTTTTCTCATTACATTTTCATCAACGGGTGGGGTTACAAGCTGAAGAAGACACTTTTGAAGTTATCACGTATGATGCCATAACTGTATATCAAAATGATAGTTACAATTTACAATTGCCATGACAACCCCAGGCTTGTCCCTTTGCATCATGAAACAAATATTTATAAGTGAATATTTTGAAAACATAAATGAAACACCATAATAAAACATACTCAAACATTTCATAAATCCCAAAGTGCATACTCATGGAAAGAATTCTAGACATTTCAATTTTCTGAGATAAGGGGCATTGAAATCATATACTAACATACTAATTGCCAGCAGATTAGGCCTTACAGTCTATCGAGTCTGCTCGAACTTCAGATCCCTAGTTGGCTACCGAGGCCCTCCCCCTCTTGTGTTCCAGAAATCCCTATCATCCATCCCCACCTCCCTGGGCCAGGCCATCATCTGATACATCCACTTTCTGTGTCTGTCCCACCTTCTCTTAAAGCCCTCTACTGTGGCTCTCTGAACCAGCTCACCAAGCAGCACGCTCCAAGGACCCACCACCCTCTCAGTGAAAAACCTCCTCCTCTTTCCTCCCCTCACCCTTCCAACTTCAAACCATGCCCTCTGGTGATACCTCCCTGCTTTAGTCTAAAGATCCCCTCCGTGTTTACCATATTTATTCCCTTGAGGTACTTGAAGGCCTAAGTCATGTCCCCCTGTCTCTCCTCTCCTCCAATGAAAACAGGCAGAGCTCTTCAAGTCTGTCCTTATATATCAAATCTCCTAGTTCTCGTATCATCTTAGTTGCCCTACTCTGTACCCTCTCCAGGAGCTGTATGTCCCTCTTCAAGTGTGGTCTCCAGTACTGTACACAGTACTCAAAATGTGGTCTAACCAGTCCATTGTACAGTGGCAGAATTACTTCCCTGATCCTAGAGGTGAGCCCCCTTACGATGCATCTCAACATCCTGTTTGCTTTGCTAGCCACTCTCCTGCACTGCTCAGAGTTATTCATACATGCATCCACCATGACCCCTATGTATTTTTCCCCTGTTGAGGCCTCCAGCTCCTCCCTTCCCAGGGTGTACCTGTGATTAGGGTTCCCTGCCCAAGATGTAACACCTTGCACTTGGTGATATTGAAATTTACTTTCCATGTGTGAGCCCACCTTTCCAGGGTGTCCAGGTCCCCCAGGCTAACCTTCCTCTTCCCCTCAACTACTGCTCCCATCTTGAAGTCATCAGCGAAGAGACTCATTTCACACCCTATACCCTCCCTGATGACCAAAATGTATGCATTAAACAGGATCGGACCCAGGACTGAGCCCTGCAGTACCCCACTACCGACCTCTCCAGGGTTTGAGAGCTCCCCACCGACCACTACTTTCTGAGTGCATCCAGCTAACCAGTTTCCTTTTTTTTGCATTATGTGTTTATACCCCCCTCCTGCGCTTCACTGTCCCCCACTCCTTCAGGCTCTGCAAGTTCCCTTCATCCTCACTGACCTTGGCCAGCCCTCCTCAGGTCCTCAGATCGCAGCTGACCCCCGGGATATCCCAGTGTATACCTATCACCGGGCGGGTCCCCCCTCCTCTGAGGGGGAAGGCCACTGGGGGGAGGGAAGGACCCCAGCACACACTTTCATTAGGGCCTGGGGACACTGCTGAGGAACAGGAGGCCCTGGCCAGGCACTGGGGGCACTCCGGGAATGGAGAGCCATCATCTTGGCGGGCAGCAAGACGATTTTCTGCTTTTTCCTGTGGGGAGTGACGTCTGATGTCAAGGCGTATGCCGACGTCTGCCACTGCCCCCTAGTACATTGTGCCCCGCCTGTATGCTGCACTCCCAGCCTCTGCCAGGAGTCAGCCTATGCGGGTATGCAACCCCTGCCCACCCCTCTGGAGAAGGAGAGCTGTCCCCAGGTGCTCTATCCTCCTCCTCCCCCCGGCCGGCCCTCCGGCAACCCGAGTCCGTTCCCGAACCCGGGTTGCCAGCGTCACAAGTGGAAATCCAACCGCTGCACTGACGGGCCAGCAGCTAGCCAGTTTTCAATCCATCTGACCATCAAAGGGCCTACTCCCAACCCCATCAGTTTCTCCACCAGACCATTGTGGGGGACAGAGTCAAATGCCTTGCTGAAGTCCAAGAATAATACATCCACAGGCTGTCCCCTGTCCAGTTCTGATGTTACCCATTCGTAGAACTCCACAAGATTGGTCTGACACGATCTACCTGGCACAAACCCATGTTGCCGACTATCCAGACCTCCCATCTCCTCCAAGTACACCCCCAATCGTTCCTTTAGTATACTCTCCATTAATTTTCCCACCACTGAGGTCAAACTGATGGGTCTATAGTTACCTGGTACTTCACTCAACCCCCCCCCTTTATGGATTGGCACCACATGTGCCTCTCACCAATCCCTAGGCACCCTCCCTGTCTCAAATGACCTGTTGAAGAGCTCCCCCGGGGGTGCAGCCAGTATGTCCGCCAATTCCCCATAGTATCTCTCGGATGAATGCCATCTGGCCCCAGGAGATTTATCGCTCTTTAGGACCTTAGTACACCACACCCTTTCGGTGGAGATAACATCATCCATCCCTTCCACCTTACTGGCCTTTTTATCCTTATCCTGATGTGACACCCCTGGGGTACCTCTCCCTCCCTCTTGCTCCATTTCTGTTGTTCACCCGATCTCACTCACTGCCGCTTCTATCCCCATTGTGCCTTGCTTTGTAGATATCCCATCCCCTCCCTAGTGAACATAGAGGTGAAGTACTTGTTTAATACCTCTGCCTGGTCCCTCGCCTCTTCCACCCACCCTCCTTCTGATGTCAATCTGCTGAGATGGCCCTTAGTTTTTCTCCACTCCCCAATGTACTGGAAGAACCCCTTTTCCCCTCCCCGTATCCTCTGTGCCAGCCGCTGCTCTTTACTGGACTTTGCTCCCCGCACCATCCGGGTGACTTTTCTAGATGCAAGATGGTACATTTCCTTTCTCTATCCCTCTCAATGTTTTATATATTTTTTGTAGGCAGCCTTCTTTCCCTGACTGCTACCTGAACCTCACTGGACCACCAGCATGGTTTATGTGACCTTGCTCCCTTACACTTTACCTTAGCGCAGGTCCTGACTGCCTCATGAAGTCCCCGTTTTATGATCTCCCATCTCTTTTCCACATTTGTCATTGTTGTAATCCTCTTCAAGTGATCCTTGAGAATATTTCCCATGCCCACAAAGTCTGCCCCCCTGAAGTCCACTACCAGTGTCCTAGATCTCTCCCCCTCCTCCCATGCTTATTTGAAACCAGATGGTATTGTGGTCACTCCCAGTCAGGGGATTCTCTACAACAAGGTCCCTTACCAGATCCCATCCACCAGAACCACATCCAGGACTTACCCCTCCCTTGTGGGCTCCATCATGTGCTGTGTTAAGAACACATCCCAGAAGCTGTCCAGCAGCCTCTGCTCCTTGGCCACCTTAGAGGACATAGTTCCCCAGTTTGTACCTGGCATATTAAGGTCCCCCATCAACACCACTCCCTCCCCTTTTGGTCCACTCTGGGCAATGATGTTCTCCAGCAAACCATCCTCCAGAACATCACCCATCCCGGGGTGGCTTTATACTACACCCAGCTTGACCTTACCTCCTGCCGGGGTTCATAAGGTGACCCATAAGACCTCCACATTTCCCTCTGCCTCTTCTACCCTAGCAATTTCTATGTCATCTCTAATGAACATAGCCACTTCACCCCCTCTGCCCTCCTTTCTATCCTTCCTAAGCATAGTGTACCCCCGCACATTTAGGTCCCAGTCATGGTTTTTGTTGGCCCACATTTCCGTGACCACCGCCACATGCTCCTGGCATTTACTAACACCACCCCCCACCCCTTATCCCTGATCCCCTTTGTCAAACCCCACCCAGGTTCCTTATACTTCCATCCTCCCTCTGCTCCTCCTGAAACTTCCTCCACCAGTCTGTTTCCCCCTCCCTCCTTGGGTTTGAAGGCTACTCCCCTCATCTGGAGGAGAGGGCTTCTGGTCAGCCCCTCCCTTATCCCTCCCCCCCTCACAAGTTTAAACACCACCTTTCTTGAATGTAGTCAGCCACCCCCTGGGCAAGATGAAGCCTGTCCTTGGCATACAGTCCCTTATCCTCCCAAACTCCTTTCCAGTTCCCTAGCACCCCCAACCCACTTTCTTCACCCTACTTCCTCAGCCAGTCATTAACCTCTGTGATCTTCATTTTTTTCTCCACTGAGGCCTTTGGTACTGACAATATCTCCAAAAAGTAAATGTTGTATCCATTATCCCGACAGACTCTGGCAAGTTCTTGGAACCTTGCTTGGACTTCCAAAATACTATTTCCCTCTAGATCTTTATTTCCCAAATGCATCAGGAAATCCGGTTTCCCTCCACAATCCCTAATCAGTTCGTACACCATGAACTTTGCTCTGTGCACCGTTAGCCCAGAGATACTCACTACCTTCACCTGGCTATGGCACCCACCCCCCTGTCCCTCCCAATGGATACCAATAATCATTCAGTCTCCCAATAACAGAACCTTAACACCGCCATCATCCTTATGGTTACCTCCACTATGTGCTCCCAACCCCCCATCCCCCCTTTATTCATGATCTCAATTCCATGGGAGTCTTCCCACCTTATTAGAGAAATATAAAGGCCAGCAGTTTAAACATTTTGATCTTTCTCTATCTCTTTCTTTCCAGTGCAGTGCTGAGTGTGGTACTCAACAGCACAAGCTGATCCCAGACATAATGCAGTTTGTAAATGTCATTGGGGTGATCGCAACACTCAAACAGGCCTCTTTTCCCACCATTTCTATCTATGTTAGAAATATATGGGAGCAGGTAGTATAGACTCAGTTGAGACATTTAGTCCAATAAAATTTTTTAAAATGCTGGCCTTTAAATTTCATGGGATATCTAAAATGTGAATTGTTATATGCTTTCAATGCATCTGGTATTCTTTGCATGGATATGCACTTTGGGATTTATAAAATGTTTAATTATGGTTTCTGCATACGTTTTAAAAATATTCACTAACAAATATTCTTTTCAGGGTGCAAAGGGTCAAGCCATGGGGCATTCATGGTAACTATAAATTGTAAAAGTCATTTTGGAGCACAATTTTGACAGCTTGCCAAATGACTTTAAAAAGTGGCTTCTTCAGCTTGAACTCCCATCCCCTGATGAAGATATAATAAGCAAAGTTCCGGGGTACCTTGCTCTTGTTAACTACAGTATATGTGCTGACACCTGCCTGAGTAAACATTCAATAAATTTATGTGTGTAAATGGCCTTTTAATTTTTAAGAATCTACTCCAGCGTACATTGCATTCTTGGATGTTCTAGAATTGAGCTGAATGAGTCCTGTTTAGCTAGATTTGTGGGTTTATTTTTCTTCAGGGCATCATTTTTATGGGTTTTGAATTTTTTTTTTAATCAGAAACAAGATGGTGGCCATATGAAAGAAGAATTTGGGCTCATGAAAGAAGATTCTTCTTTTGAGCCAGAAATTCTTCTTTCACATCAGACACATAAATGAAAGACTCTCCTGAGCATGCTCAGAACTAAACTTTTAAATCTTTACAACTCGGGAACTGATTAATACTTTTTTACCAAATAAAAAGGGTACCTTTCTAGAAGAAGCCCCTTCTACCACCCAAAATTTCAGAACAAAATTCCAAACCATCTGGGCCATAGGTGAGAGCACAAAAAGGCAACCCCCGATTTTTCCACTTTTTGCATTACCCAGATCTCAGAATCTGAACATTTGATGATTACACAACTTGTAAAATCAAGAGACCTTGCCCCCAGACCATGCATGCAAAATGTTATGCAATTCTGTTGAATGGGGCAAAGTTATTAAGGTACAAATTTATGGGGTTAAAATTAAATGCCCTACTCAACTCTAACTATGAGGGTACTACCACACCCCTATAATATATGTATTATACATATTTACATTCCAGTCTTGTTTCTATTGAGAATGATGACACAAGACCAAGGTTTTGAGAGTTATTAAAATATGCATTCATGTAATAATCAGTAGGAGTTATGGGTATGTCATGCTATCCTTTGCCAAGGTCTAATAATACTTTATGTGGTGTGACCCAAATAAAAATATTTAATAATGATATTTGCATTTGTATTTGTAAAAGGGGCATTAATCGTGTGTATTTGTCCCAACTAGTGTTTGTATTATACATCCCGAATCCATTTATTTGATAATGTTAATTCAGTAAACAAGAATGGAAGACTAAAATTGTTATTCTTAGCAGGGCCGGAACTTTCTAACAAAATTACTATGGACCCCACACAACTGGTGAGCACAGTGCTTCTGCTAAATCTGAAATAACACCAAAGCATTTACATACAAGACAATGTACACAAAATTAAAGTTTACAGATTTAAACAAATACTGAGACAATTTGGCTCTTTCTAGGGTGTGTGTGTGTTATTAACTTTCTATAGTTTACTTTTACCACCTTTGTGAAACACAAAACATTTTGATGAATATTTCATATTTCATAGCAGAAGAGGCTGCTGGTCTAAAGGCAGGGCCAACCAGCCTGGCAGGAGTAGTTCCAGTAATGTGTGAGAAGTGGGCAAATGAAGATGGTTCTATAGAAGGAGTGAAAGTGAAGTAAATTTTATCTACTCTGTATGCTGCACAAATTGCACCTTCCCTAATAAAAAGGTAATTTGAGGCAAGCTGCTACAAATTCTCTTAACTGTTGTAAAAGCGTGCATGCCTTTGAAAATAAGATGTGAGAGTTTTGCTGCATTACAGCAGATGATGAAAGATAAAAAAACCTGAGATCCATCAGCGTCAATGTGCTTTGAACAACTGGCTCAGTATCTTCTATGCTACCCCAAAATTCCTATTGTCAAATATTCCATTAACTGTGCATGTGTATGCTGTATCTACCTGAATAACATCAACCATGGAATTGTTTAATAATATACTTTCATTGTTATAAATCTTCAATGTGTACCTTGGTTGAACTATTATAACTGATGCTGTTTCTTAGCTCCTCCCCCAGATCTACTAATAAATGAGATTCTGCATCATAACAAGTGGTTTATTCTGGGTATTTATTGATTAATAAATAAACATCACTAAAAATTATTTTTCTCTGAAACATTGCCAATATTTGAGAATGCCTCAATCATTCCTTTATCCAAGCACTAACCCATGCTTTCTAAATGTTCTGCTTATTCAGAAACCTACCAGAAAGAATGCTAGCTGGCCAAATCCAATATGCCCCACTCACATACTGTCTGCCCGCACATAATGAATACATAACCATATCAGACTTATTCTAAAACAGGGTTAGCAAATCTAAATTCCTCAAAGAATCCAGTTCAGGATTTTACTCCATAACTTTAACATTTCACAAGGCTCAACACCTTATCTCAGCCCTTAACTCATCATACTCCTCCCTGTTTTCTCCATCATGCTGGCTCCAACATTTTCCTGGTACTATAGAAACATAGACTTTGATGGCAGATAAGGACCACTTGGCCCACCCAGTCTGCCCATTTCCCTGCCTACTGGATAAGCTGCAGATTCTAGTTAACCAACTGCCTACTTCCTGCAACCCTTCACTATAATTGCCTTGTGTCTGTCCCATGCATGTTTGAATTCCCCCACTGTTTTAGACCCAACGACCTCCTCAGGAAGGCTGTTACATGTATCCACTACTCTTTCCTTGAAAAGAAATGTCATCACATTACCCCTGAGCTGTCCCCCCCTTTATCTTTAAATTGTGCCCCATTGTTCTTACATATCTCTTTTTCTGAAAGATGCTACCCTCCTGGACTTTGTTGATTCCCTTGAGGTACTTGAATGTTTCTATCATGTCCCCCTGTCCCTCCTTTCATCAAGAGTATACATATTAAGCTCTCTCAGTCTCACTTCATATTGTTTCTGCTGCAGACCCTGCACCATTTTAGTTGCCCTCCTCTGGACTGCTTCCATCCTGTCTATGTCCTTGTGTAGATGAGGTCTCCAAAACTGCACTCAGTACTCCAGATGGGGTCTCACCCACTGTCTATATAGAGGGATAACCACTTCCCTTTTTCTACTTGTGATGCCCCTTCCTATGCATCCCAGTATCCCCCTGGCTCTCCTTACCGACTTTTCACATTGCTTACCCACCTTTAGGTCATTTGATATGACTACCCCCAGGTCCCTTTCCATTTTTGTTGTTGTTAGTACCTCCCCTGCTATTGTGTACTCTTCTCCTGGGTTTCTTTTTCCCAGGTGCATTACTTTGCACTTCTTTGCATTGAATCTAAGTTGCCATATGTCTGACCATTCCTCCAACCTTGCCAAGTCCCTTCTCATCTTTTTACCCCCTCTGTGTATCAACTCTGTTACAGATCTTTGTGTCATCTGCAGAGAGCATACCTTTCCTCAGTCCTCTGCAATGTCACTTATAAAGATGTTAAAGAGGACTGGACCCAGTACTGAGCCCTGAGGTACTCCACTAGTAACCCCCTTTCTTCGGAATGTGTTCCATTCACTATTACCTTCTGTGTCCTGTTTTGCAGCCAGTTTGCTACCCAGGCTACCACCCTGGGACCCACTCCCAGGCTGGCTAACTTGATTATTAATTGTTTGTGCAGGACTGTGTCAAATGCCTTGCTAAAGTCTAGGTAGGCCATATCCACAGCCCCTCCCTGGTCTATTACTTTGGTCACCCAGTCAAAGAAATCAATTAGATTCATCTGACATGACCTTACTGCTGTAAATCCATGCTGCTTTGGGTCCTGTACCCCGCTGGCCTCTAGCTACTCAACAATTCTTTCTTTCAGAAGTGATTCCATCATTTTCCCTACCACTGAGGTCAAACTTACAGGTCTGTAGTTTCCTGCTTCTGCCTTGCTCCCACTTCTGTGAAGGGGAATCACATCTGCCCTCCTCCAGTCCTCAGTTACCACCTCATCCTGCCATGATTTGTTAAAAAGCATGGTCAGTGGTGTCACTAGGTCCTCCCTTAGTTCTTTTGGGATTCTGGGGTGAATCCCGTCAGGCCCCATTTCTTTGTCCACCTTGAGTTTTAGGAGTTCTTTCAGGACTCTTTCTTCTGTGAATGGACTGGTGTCAACCCCACTACCCAGAGTGCTTCTATTATCTGGTTTAGGTAACTCCTCCTCATCATCTTTTGTGAATACTGAGCAAAGTATTCATTCAGTATCTCTGCCTTTCACTGTCTCCCTCTGCCACCCCTCCCCTTTATTAATCTTCACTATCCCTCCCTTAACCTTTCTATGCTCCCTAATGTACTTATAAAAGGTTTCATCCCCCTTCTTAACTGAGTTGGCTATTTTTTCCTCGGTTTGGGCCTTTGCTATTCTGACTGCCTTCCCCACTTCTTTCTGCTTTAATTGATACAGTTCCCTGTCGTGCTCCTTCTGTGATTCCTTATACTTTTTGAATGCAGCCTTTTTCTCCTTAACCTTCCCTGCCACCTCTTTTGAGAACCATAGTGGTTTTTTACTCTGCTTTGTTTTCTTTATTTGTTTCACACAAAGGCTTGTTGCCTCCATGATGGCAGTTTTGATTTTTCTCCATTGTTCTTCCACCCCTCCTTTTTGGCCATTTGCTAGTGCATTCTTCAGGTATTCACCCATTTTGCCAAAGTCAGCCCTTCTAATGTCCAGTATCCTTGTTTTTGCATTGCTTATCTCCATGGTTGTGCTCATTGTGAAGCACACTGTGCAGTGGTCGCTTGTTCCCAAATGTCTACTGACTTCTAAATTTGTGATCCTCTCTCCATTTGAGAGTACCAGGTCTAGTATTGCTCCCTCCCGAGTGGGTTCAAACACCAACTGTCTAAGGCCTGCCCCCTGCAGGGCATCGAGAACGACCCTACTCTTGGATGTGGCTGCAGTACATGTCATCCAGTTAACATCTGGCATATTCAGGTCCCCATCAACAGTATCTCCCCTTTTTCAGCCATTTTGAGAATGTCCTCTATCATTTTCTTGTCCATTTCCTCCCCTTGAGATGGGGATCTGTATACAACCCCTGTGCGGATTGTGATGCCATTCCCTGTCTCCAAGGTGACCCAGAGTGCCTCTTGTCCTCCCCCTTTACTTTTTAGTTCTGTAGCTTTGATCCCTTCCCTTATGTATAGAGCTACTCCACCTCCTCTTTTACCTTCCCTGTCCCTTCTGTAGATTGTGTACCCTGGTATGTTGACATCCCAGTCATGGTTCTCTGTGTACCATGTTTCCATGACTGCCACAATATCCAGTTGTTCATCTTCCATCAGGGCTACTAGCTCAGGAAACTTGTTTCCCAGACTATGGGTATTGGTACTCATTGCCCTCCATTTAATTTTGGCTTTATCCTTTCCCCTCCCCATCCCTGCTGTTATTGCCCTTGTCTATTTTTCCATTAACCCCTGTCCTGCCCTGTGTTGAGCTCTGTACCTCAGTGTTTACCTTACTACCTGCCATGTTTTGTGGGGGGAGGCTTGAAATGTCCTGCCTCTTATCAGCACCTCCCCCTCTTGGCTAGTTTAAAAGCTTGCCAAGAAAGCATTTAAACCTGTCACCTAGGAGCTTGGTTCCCTTCATGGACAGATGCAGACCATCGTGCCAGTGTAGACCTTTATCTTTCCAGGTGGACCCCCAGTCCCCAATGAAGCCAAAGCCCTGTGCTCTGCACCAGTTTTGCAACCATTCATTAAACTGCATGGTGTGCAGTACCCTAGCCTCACTCCTGCCATGCACTGGTAGCACCTCTGAGAAGGTTACCGTACTTGCTACCCATCTGAGGCCCCTCCCCAACTCCACAAATTCATTCTGAACTGCACTGATCCCATGCCTAGCTAGGTCATTTGTCCCAAGGTGGACAATGATATCTAGTTCCCTCTCCTGTGATGCTGCTTCTGCAATCCTGAGTATTCACTTCCTGTCCCTACAATCCATGGCACCAGGCAGGCACCTTACTTCCTTCTCCTCCCCCTTCCCCAGTTTTACCCCCCTAACAATTGAGTCCCCTATCAGAAGCTGTTTCCTTCCCCTGTGGTGTCCCATGACACCCTTTTGTGGGTCTCTCTTGTGGATGTCCTCAGCATTCTTCTGGGTCTCCACTGAGGGTGCCATCATAGAGGAACCTTGCTCTGCCAGAATGGCATATGATTTGTGTAGAGGTACAACTAGGGGGCTTCACCTCTGGTCCACCACCCGCACCCTCCCAGAACCTACTGTGGTCCAACCGCTCTTCATACTTGGCAACCTCTGAGGCAGTGGTTGTGGCAGTGGTGCTCTTTGGGAGGGAGAGGCCTCCTTAGTCCTTGCTAGTTCAGCCTGGAGGTGGGCAACCTCCTCCCTCAGAGCTGACAACTGCCTGCAAATAGGACAGCAATGCAGTTTCTAGAATGTCTCCCAGAAAACTGCTGCCTTGCACCACTCCCCACATGTCCCTCTCCTTTATAATATACAATATGTAATATATATATTATTATTTGTGGTGTGTACTTACCCTTTATGCACTGTGCTGGGTTATGAAGAATATCACAGTTCTGCCTCAAGACCTTTTGAGGAAGTGATGTCAGAACTGTGATTATAAAGGAAATGCCACGCCTGAGGGGTGCGTGTGGGGAAGGGTGGTGGGTAGTCCAAAGCCACTGGTGACTGTTAGAAACAATCAAATACACAACTGCTCCACCACCCTGGTGAGTACTGCCCTTTATAGTAATTCAACTAACACCACAATTTACTAGACCACGGCTCCTACACAAACCACTCTACTGAGTCCAGGGATAAAAATGAACTCACTCCTCAGCCAGCAGGACACTTTTAAAATGTTGCAAAAATATCCTTCCAAATCCTAGGTCTCAACCCCAGCAATCAAGCGAATTCAGTTGTATCTCACTCCCTCTGGTTATAAAATTATTACACTTTTAATGGAATCCTGCAATTCTCTGCTTAATGTCAATAGGAAAAAAACAATGAAACTTTATGTAGAAAGCGTAGCTCCCCTTCTTAACTAGTCCCCAACAGTATTATGCCTTACCAGGTTTCCAGGTCCTAAATGCAGTTATAGATTGTTCTTTGCAGTGTAGCAAGGTTCTCAGCTTCCAACAGACAAATCTAAGTCAGTCTGACTCATCCCTGCCATATTACCTTTTTCTGGTCTTTGGCAGCTTTTAGTCATTCAGTATCACCCCCTTTGGAGCAGCCTGCCTAGAAAACATTGAACTACAGTCCAATGAAACCTCTTCAGCTGTAAACTGAAGACAACCTCTTTTACTTGAGATTCAATTGCTAATTCTCCATCTGATGATCTTATGTCATTTCAGTCTCTTCATTTGTCTTTAATCTCCTGTACTTTAATATCTTTTAGTCTCCTGTACTATGTCAACTGACACATCCACATACTGTGTTGTGGGATGCATTTGCATGTAAAATAATATGTGAAATAACAGTAGATGCTATACTGCAGTTGTATTTAAAATAATATATGAAATAAACAAAAATGTTCTTGGGAGGGCACTGTCCTGAGGGCGCCATTACTTTGGAATCCCTTTCTTTCTAACCATATTTTCAGACAGACTACTATACCTTGCATGAGTCAGTATGTGAGCACTCAGAAGACTGTGTGTAGAAAATACATAGCTTGGAAATACAATTAACGATATCTAAAAATCTCATCAATCCCCATTAAGGCCAAAATTAAGTTTTAATGACAATGATGGGAATGTTATACAAGTTAGGTGCTGCTTTCATCAAAACAGTGCAATCATCAAAAACACTTAAATAATTTCAGTAGTTAAATGTGCTTACTTTGATTCCTTGAGGTCCAACATTCCCAGGTGGCCCAGGTGGGCCACGTATACCCTGAAGCAAAAAATACAGAAATTAAAGACAGCCCTTACTACAGCACTTTATAAAATGGAATGGTATTTGGAGGAATATGATCACATGACTGTGTGGTGGCTAAGCTTGCTGCATGGCTATGTAAACAAACTTCTGTGTCTTAGTGCAAAAGTAATAATCATAGAGTTCTACAGAACTCTGTGGTGACAATTCACTTACATTCTAAAAGATAAACAAATGTACAATGGTAATGTGACCTTTTTAAATCTAATTGTAAATCACTCACTATTCAAGGTTAAAATACTCTCCTTTGGCTTCTCTCCTGAAGTAGTAGCTTGGCATGACAGTTACCTCTCCGACAGACAGCAGTTTGTCAGATTTAACACTGCTTCCTCTGAACTCTCTGCAATCAACATTGTGGTACTTCAAGGCTCCATCCTTGGTCCCCTTCTTTTTTCCATCTTTATTAATGATTTATCTCTGAATGCTCCTAACTGCTCTTCCATACTTTATGCAGATGACCTAGTGCTTTACCAAAGTGCTAAGGACATCTCTAACCTGAATACTACAATTTCATCAGACTTCTACAGCATCCAGAACTGGCTTTCCAGGAATAATCTCATACTCAACTCTAGTAAAACCCAATCCAATATTTTTGGATTGGCTCCAAGACTAAGGAAATGTTCAGGGCAGCTATCGGTCTCTGGTCCTGATGGCTCTCTCCTTACCTTTGTCAGTTCCTTAAAATATCTTAGGCGTTACCCTTGACACTACTCTAGACTTCAACCTCCACATTTCCAGCACCTGTAAATCCGTAAACTCCAAAACTGGAATGACTTATAGACCCAGCTATGCTCTTACACCTACAGCCAGAGTTGCCATAGCACGTGGCATACATCTTCCGCTCTCACATTTCTTTCTTTATTTATTTATTTAAGAGTTTTACCAGGAAGGCATACTGAGCAGTGTACCACTCAATTCCAGATGTGCCCTGGGGGAATGGGGATAGGCAGGATACAGTAATAATAGACTTTACATACATAGACATGTGCAGTACAGTTCAATTTAGAGCAGACAAGTCATATATACGAATAGCAAGTAAACAGACAGGTGGTATGATGCACCCTGGGGGCATAGGGATAAGCAGGATACAGTAATAATAGAATTTACATACATATACATGTTCAGTACAGTTCAATTTAGAGCAGACAAAATCATTATATACAAATAGAAGTAAACAGACAGGTGGTAACGTAAGGGAGCAGCATACACTGATGTACGCATATACCCCGTGGCACATAGTAAGCAGGGGTTGACAACAATGGGAAAAAAACAGTGGGGACAGTAAACAGCTGACAACGAGGTTGCGAGGGGTTCAATGGGGCAGGATACAAGAGCAAGTGATAGTGAAATGAGTCTTAAGAAGGGCATTCCGGTGTGGAGTGCCTGTGGGCGTGCCTAATATCAGCCGACAGGGAGTTCCATAATTTGAGCAACCTGAAGCTGAAGGCAGCCTATCCAGACTTGGTGGATCTATGTGGGATGTGAAGTAGCTGAGAATCAATGTTCCTGAGTGAGTATGCTGGAGGGGGGAAGAACATTCAGGGAGGACACCAGGTGGGAGGAGTGACTATGACTAGGAATATCATGGTTCTAGCACAGTGTAGCAATCTCCGATTGTGGAGAGAGGAGGGTCCAGGACTGGTAGAGGTCACAGTGAAGTGTACTAGGAGGGCAGTCCAGGGAGAACTCGCAGAAGGAGTTGAAGAGGGGGTCTAGTCTGGACAGGGAGGTTTGAGGGGCTGCACAGTAGACTACATCGCCATAGTCCATTATTGGGAGGATCATCTTTTGAACGATAGCTAGTCGCTTTGGTAGGGGGATGCAACTTTTGTTGCGGTATAATGTGCCCAACATGGGGTGCAGCTTCTTATACATAGCATCAATATGCACCGAGAAGTCAAGGTACTGGTCTAGCCAGACACCAAGGTATCTGTAGGAAGTGCAGACCTCAAGGGGGAGCCTTCTTTTGTGTGGAACGTGGGGGGGGCAGGAAGGTGGGACGGTTTGCCCCGAGAGCAGAAAGTGAGGGAAACAGTTTTTTGGGGGTTTAAAAATAGTTGATTTGAGTGGAACCAGCGTTGGATGGAATCAAAATCCTCCTGCAGACAGGCTGCCATGGCAGTGGAGGATGAACCAGAGGCAAACAGCACCGTGTCATCTGCATACATGTGGATGGCTATATGAGGGCAGGCAGCAGGCAGATCATTGAGAAATATAGAGAACAACAGAGGGCCTAGGACAGATCCTTGGGGGACCCCACTGGTAACTGGGAGTGAGGTGGAACTAGCTGAGCCAATACGGACAGACTGGGACCTACCTGCCAGGTACTACTGGAACCAGTTGGTGGCAGACACAGTCAGTCCAGCTTAAGCGAGTTTAGACAGTAACAGGGCATGAGAGACTGTATCAAAAGCCTTAGCCAGGTCAATAAAGATAGCCGCAGTTATCTCCCCTTTATCCATACCAGTAAGGATGGTGTTGGTGAGATGAAGGAGAGAGGTGATGGTGGAGTGATTTTTTTCTAAACCCGGCCTGGTAGGGGGTGAAGAATGAAATGGAGTCGAGGTAGTGGGAGAGCTGGGCTAGTACAAGGCGCTCCTGTATTTTGGCTAGGATGGGGAGCAGCGATATGGGACAGTAGTTGCATGGGGAGGAAGGGTCGCCTCCTTTGGCTAGGGGAATGACTGTGGCTTGTTTTCATATTGTAGGGACGGACCCAAGTCTGAAAGACAGGTTATAGAGAGTGGCTAGAGGGTAGGCTATGGCTGGGGCAGAAAGAGGGAGCATTTTGGAGTCAAGGCCCAAGGGGCATTTACCTTTGGATGGATTGAGTGACTGAAGTATTTTTAGTACCTCAGCGGGTATAACCGGGCGGAGCGAGAAATAGGCCAGTGAGGAGACAGCAGGGGGAACAATGGGAGGGAGTGAGGGGTGAGAGGAGAGTAGAGAGGATGTGGTGTTGGTAAAATATGAGTTAAGCTCAGTGGCAACAGTGCATGGATCAGTGATGATGCTTCCACCTATGTTGAGAGTGGGAGTAGGGAGTTGTGTCAGAGGGGTGAGTAGAGATTTTATCGATTTCCAGAATTGTGCTGGGTGAGAAAAGTTATTGTTGAAAGCAGACTTAAAATAATTAGATTTGGCCTGACATATGAGTCTTGTGCAGGCATTTCTTAGTGAGCGGTAGTGTTGCAGAGTCATTTGAGCACCTGTAGCCTTGAAGGTATTCCAGACTCAGTCTCTGGCTCGTAGTTGTTCCAAGAGGTTTGCTGTTACCCAAGGTAGGTGGGATCCTCTTACTCTGGATCTTCTGAGAGGAGCATGGAAGTCCCAGATAGCCAGGAGGTTGGTCATGAAAAATTTGAGGACCTCATCCATGGAGGTAGCTCTAGGGATGTAGGACCAGTCAATGCTGGTGAGGTCATTTAGGAGTGTGGTCAGGTCAAGGGATTTGTAGGATCTGTTGTATAAAGTGCGGGGGGGAGGGGCCTTGGGTCTGAAGATTTTCCGCACCATATAAATCATATGGTGGTCACTGATGGAGTCCGGTAGTAGGCCAGCATTAATTATACGATGTGGGTGGGTGGTAAGGGCCCAATCTAGTACAGAATGCTTCTTGGATTTGTGGTTTAGGCGAGTGGGTTCCGTTATTTGTTGGGACAGGTTTAGAGCATTTATTTGACAGCGTGTTTTGGTGGCTACACTACCGAGCCAGTTCTGATTGAAATCTACAAGGATATGAAGTTCCTTGCCAGCCGCAAGGGACCTCAGGTTGCCTAGGTGGTCTAGGATGCTAGACAGCGATGTGTCCAGCGGGCAGTATGATCTTGCTATGTATACGGGGATTGAGTGCAGTAGGGAAATTTTGATTAGAAGGGAATCTATTGATAGCGTGGGTATGGTTGGTCTGATTGTGGTGAACTGGAGTTTAGAGGAGATGTATATGGCAGTGCCTCCACCCTTCTTTTTGCCCAGTCGGTCCTGCCGAATTAAGGAGTACCCAGGTATTGAGAATTCAGCATCAAGGTTGTGGGGCTTCAGCCATGATTCAGTAATGATTACAATATCTGGGCGAAGGGATAGGACACTTGTTTGTAAGGCTGCTAATTTGTTCAGAATGCTGCATATGTTTAGGTGGACTGTTTCACATATGGCTCTGTTGCCTATGCTGGAGCCTCTAAAGCTTGTTTTTACAAATAAGACACTACATTCAATAGTTTCTGTCGCTTTACACTGGCCTCACACTGTCATACACATCACTGCTTCCTGGACGGGAACCTTCACTGGCTCTTACCTGAAGCTAATCGGCTCTACTCACTGGGCACACTTATTGACATCTCATGCTCTGGCATGCCTCCTACTTTAGCTTGGATGCTGGTTCTACCAAGCCATGATTACACCCTCCGCTCTGGTGACCAGCCCCACTTCCAAGTTCCTAGATGTAAAACTGCTATGGGAGCTCAGGCTTTTTCCTACCTGGCGCCCCAATACTGGAACTCATTACTAGCCAGCATCCATCTCTCTTTCTTGTGTTAGTTTCAAGAGTCAGCTAAGAAACCATCGACATACAAAGTATCCTTGTACATGCTTACACCCCCCCAAACTCACTATGACACATTTTGTTATGCACGTCCTGCTCTTAACCATTAGCTTAACCCATTATAAATGCCTACTTCCCCCTGCTTGTTCCCTTTGTCCTCACCTCACCTTCTCCCTCCTGAAACGCTTTTAACCTTCTACTCTTAAGTTAGTGATACTTCATCCACCACTGTGGTAATTGATATTGAAATGTTCTCAATCCAATGTTGCCAGCCATTTGATCTATTTCTGTGCACTGTATGTATCACACTTAATTTATAAAATTGTCATTGCCAATTTGTTTCTTCTTACTATTGTATGTATTGCACTTGCTGATGGAATTGTTATCTGATCTGCCCCCCTTATTTTGATCTTCTGACATACAGGTTGTACTGACTCAAGCTGTACTGACAGCTAACTGTACGTTTGTTACTGCCACTTGCATGTCAAACTGTAAAATTGTTGTATCATGCTCACTGATACATCTCTGTAATCTCCTTGTCACCTGTTAATTGTTTTGTATATATTCTTCATATGAATGTTACCATAGCTTGCCTGATACTCTCCTGGGTTGTGTCTGAAAATAGGCATTTTCTGTGTCTAGTGCACTTACCAGGTTACCAAAAACAAATAAATAATTTTAAAAACTGTTCTGCTTTTTTCTTATATCTTCATTACAAGATCACTTTATAAGCACAATATCACCCTCCTGGATGTGCACTGAGCTATATCATCACACTTCCCAGGTAACTGAAGGCAAAGGTACTATGCTATGCTTCATGTCTCCCAATGTACTGTACCTGGCACATGGGCTGATACAGCATTATGTATATCTTTTTTGTGTGTTATTGCTTATTAACCACTGAGTAAACAAACTTCTGCATCTTAGCCCTGGAAAAAGTAATAATCAAAACATGCTACAGAATTCTATAGCAACAGTATGTTTACAATATAAAAAGATAAACACAACTATCATATAGCAGAGTAACATGAACAGTGCTAATTTACTTTTTAAACTAATTTTAATAAGTGTTCTGTTTTTTTCCTAAATTGTCAGGGCAAGACCATTTTATAAATGCAATACGGTATATATTGCAGTAACTTCCTGCTTAGCTAAAGGCACTTGGTTGTGCCTTGCCCCCCCGCATGCAGCGATATATATATATATATATATATATATCTATATAAACAGCTTAATCTGGTTCAAGGTCAGTTGGCATTCATCTGTATCCCACTCCCCCGGGTCGTGCCTGAAAATAGGCAGGATTTGTCTACTGCACTTACCCGGTCAACAAAAACTAAATAAATAAATATAGTTTAAGGTACACCCTGGTTTGTGTTATTGCTGTATTACTATGTCCTGCACATCTCCAGTTATGCCACTAAAATTGAACCCAGCTTATCATCTTGATGTGTTCCAGATTTACCACATCTCCCTTGTGCTAGTGGTTGATACCAGACTTTGACAGCTATCTCCGATTATGAGTAATGTAATTATCTGATTCAGATTGCCTATGAAACACTGTTAAGGACTTCAAGTTACTAATAGCGCATTTTAAGAAAATGTACTTACTTGTTTCCCAGGAAGTCCAGGTATGCCGGGTAATCCCTGATCTCCAGGTAAGCCCTAAAAGATAATATTTGATTTCAGTTGCAGGTTCACAAAACATACATTATCTGGCCTTAGTGCTGTATATATGATTCATGCTGTCAATCTGGTGATGCTGCTGGAGTGGGAATATCCATTATGATGACCCTGGAGTCCACTCCAGAGCATCATCAATGGAAATAAATGCATTTATCATATCATTTTTATTCTCACAGACACTGTACGCCATAAATGCATTTTAGGCATAAGGGAAAGGTAAAAGCTAGAACCCCGTGGACATGCTATAGGCTCTTTCTTCAACATCTTTTCCCATGGACCCTTGGATGAACCTTAAGTTTAGGCTCCTACACTCACCTCCTAATGTCTGGTGTTCTCTGACTTAATCTTATGTGACTTATCTCACTGGACTGTCGGTCAGCTGAATAGAATGTACAATGTGCTCAGCTGGACCTGGAAAGGTTTCCATTGTAAAAGTAATGCTGCTATTCTCCAAACTGAACAGAACAGTGACAGCTTCACTTTTAGAAATATGTTCCATTTTTCTCATCTGCTGCTGTATTAAGCTGAAGTAAGGCATGTGTCCAACTGACTTGAAGAACGCATGCACAAATTAAGGAAAGACTTAAAGATTTTAGAAATAGGGCCAATCACAACACAGTTTTAAAGTCACTCAGAAAGAAATAAACTAAAACCAAAGTGATTCAGAAAGGCAGATCCAGTAGGAGGGTTCCTAACTTACCGAAACAGCCTGCTTATAGCAAAACTCTTTAGCAACAGAGATGAATTCTGTTTTTCATCTGAACCATCTGGCTGCTGGTTGAGTGCCCTTTAACTATTATGCATCTATGATTAACCAATTGGAACCCATACTGCCCTGTAGGTGGCCCTGGTCTGGAAGGGAGAGCATGTCTCTCACCCACCAAGTCACATAATGGCAGGGGCATCACAGAGGTAACAGACTTGACCTCCAGGAAAAGTATGCTGCAGTGCCTTGCTCTGCAGCTCTCCTGCAGCTAAGTAATGGGTGGGGCTTAAAGGGACTTTGAAAGGTACCATGATCTCGGCCTCTTGCAGCCAAGGTCTATTTTTTTATCCAAAATTCACATTTTACAGATGGTGGGATGGCCCAGTAATATGAAATATCTCATTTTAATGGAGTCCCCTTAGTACAAGTAGAGAACAGAGTGATTAAGTTGCAGTGTAATACAGTGAGTACATGGTTATAGTAAACAATTTGAACATTTTGCATACAGAGGTTTTAGAAGAGATTAATGATCATCTACTGTAGGTAAAGTGCTAGGGAGGGGAGAAAGGAGACACAAGTGAAAAAGAGGAATGCCAGATAAGAAACATAGAGGATATGGCAGTGACTGACTTAAGGTATAACTTTTATCATCATGAGAAGGTATTGGTCTGTTGATATCTCATGAATGGTGAAGCCACGAATGAAATAGCAATAAAGCCATATCCTCAAATGAAGATCAGAATGATATCGTAAGTCAGGTCATGTCATATTCAATTTATACAACAAGTGTTTAGGTGGTTTTGTGATAGAAATGGTAAAAAGCTACAAAAGGAAATGTACAAAATGTAATCTGTGCCACTTTGTTCAATGACTCAGCTTAAGAGCAACTGATATCAGTCAGTTACAACAAAAGGTTCGGTCAAAAGATATATGAACTCTCACATGAGAATACTTTCTGAGCATGTTCAGTGTGTCCAAAATGAGTGAGATGGATATGTGAGCTTGCTCGGTGACCAGCTTCATTAATCTTGCTACATTATGTTGGGTCACTATGACACTTTTTATATTGTTACTTTCAGTACGCAAGTGTTGTACAAAAATCAAAGCGACACTTAAGTAACAGGCAGGCAGAATATTCCCACAGAGCTCAACAAATCATAATGAATATTGAACACATTCATATCAAATGAAAAACACTTGCTTTTAGCAACATGATTTAAAGCATCCATAAGATCAGTTTAGGGGGTTGTAGTTCATAGATACTGTAACTGTAACACAGTGTCTTTTTGTGTATTTGTCTAGGTCTAAGCATAGCACAGTGGCATTTGCAAAATAGTGAGCTACTGTATTGAAATGTTATGTCACCAAGTTTCCATCACCACATATAATGCAATACTATTCAATGCATTTTAATATATACATACAGTATAATATTATTGTACTGTAAAACAATAGTCATGTATTACTTTCTAAGAGCTACTGACAGAATTCTAAAAGAGCAGTTGGGAATTCTAATGTTAATTGTTTTTGCTTTATATAGTTACGAAAAAATAACCTTTCGATGACATAACTATTACCATATAATTATACAAACAAAAAACACTACTGTAGCACTAAGGAGTTACTGTAGGTTCTCAAACTCTATAGCCTGCACATACAAAACAGTAAACAAGTTGTCTTCTTAACTCTGTAGAAGCTCTTTAATCTCTTTGATGTTACTGTAGCAATCTGAGACATACAGTTGTTCATTGTGGTGAGAGAAACTAGATCATTAACTTTAGAATGAAATGTTACTGATGACTTCTAAATATGTCACACAATATACAAATAAAATAAATTTCCAAAACCTAATTCTTGACACACACCCACACCCACACACACACAGGTGCATACTGTACGCATATGCAACTGCAAATTAGTGTGCACATCAGAAACCCTAATCAAAAATAAAAGGGGAACATCAAACAAGGAGCCACCTGGCTATTAGAAATATAGAAACTGATTGCAGATAAGGGCCGCTTGGCCTATCGAGCCTAACCATTTATATTGTGATTGCTTTCGCTGCAGAACCCCCTTCGTCTACGGCACTGTCTACCCCTTTCCTTTCCCTTATGATTCCCTTGTGCCTATCACAGGATTTTTTTAATCCCACCACTTTTTTCATCCCCACTACCTCCACTGGAAGACTGTTCCATGCATCCACTACCCTTTCTGTGAAGACGTATTTCTTCACATATCTCCTGAACTTACCCCCCAACTTTATATCATGACCCCTTGTTCTACAGCACCATTCCTCCGAAAAATACCTTCCACCTGTACCTTATTCACCCCGTGATGTATTTAAAGGTTTCAATCATATTCCCCCTTCTCCTCCAGGGTGTACACATTGAACTCTTTTAGCATCTCCTCATACAGCTTTTGGTGCAGACCCTGTACCATCTTGGTAGCCCTCCTCTCAACTGCCTCTGCTCTGTTTATGTCTTTCCTCAGATGTGGTCTCCAAAACTGGACACAGTACTCCAGGTGGGGACTTACCAATGACCTATATAAAAACAATACCACTTCCCTCTTCCTGCTGGTTATACCTCTACCTATACACCCCAGCATCCAACTAGCTCCCCCGATCACTTTGTCACATTGTCTGGCCACCTTCAGGTCATCTGATATGACCACCCCCAGGTCACTTTCCAGCCTCGTCATTGCAAGTATCTCTTCCCCCTATTTTGTATTCCACCCCAGGTTTCAGTGACCCAAATGCATTATTTTGCACTTTTTTGCATTAAAACTTAGCTGCCAAACTTTTGACCACTCCTCCAGCTGCTTTAAATCTCTTACCATCCTTTGCAACCCCCCCCCAAGTGACCACTCTGTTGCAGATCTTGGTGTCTTCCACAAAAAGGCAGACCTTACCTTCCAGCTCCTCTGCTATGTCACTAATGAAGACATTAAAGAGGACTGACTCCAGTACAGACCCCTGAGGTACACCACTGGTCACTCTCCCCACCTCAGAGCGAACTCCATTTACCACCATCCTCTGCCTCCTATCCCCTAACCAGTTTCTTACCAGGTTACCAACGTATTGCCTACCCCCATGCTATCCAATTGTTTACCAGTCTCCAATGTTGAACAGTGTTGAAAGGCCTTGATGAAGTCTAGGCAGACCAAGTCCACCACCACTCCCAGACCCAACACCTTGGTTACCCAGTCAAAAAAATGCATTGGATTTGTCTGGCACAGCTTTCCCTCTGTGAAACCATGCTGCCTCAGGTCATGCAGTCCATTGGATTCCAAGTATTCCTCAATCTTTTCATTTGATAGTGGTCCCATTAATTACCCTACCACCGAAGTCAGGCTGACAGGCCTATAATTGCCTGTCTCCTCCTTGCTTCCATTTTTGTGAAGTGGGACTATGTCCGCTCTTCTCCAGTCCTCCGGGACCATGCTGAAGTCAGCCAGGGGTGTAGCCAGCACCTCACTGAGTTTCTTCAGCACTCTTGGATGCACACCACTTGGCCCCATGGCTTTGTCCAGCCTCAGATTAGCATGTTGTTTCCTGACCCTTTCCTCAGAAAGGGGACTGGTTGTCCACTTCCCAACCCCCAAGCCCTTGATGCCTATTTGTGGTCTCTCCCCTTTCTCTTCTACTGTGAATACTGAACAGAAGTATTTGTTTAAGATGTTTGCCTTTTCTTTGTCCTCCTCCATAGCCCCCTTAACCATACAGTCCCTCCTTTGTCTTTTTTTCCTCGCCAACTTGAAAATATCTTGTCCCCTTTTAATGTGCTGCCTGGGCTTTTCCTCAGTTTGTGCCTTTGCTGCTTACTGCTTTGCCTGCCTCCCTCCATTTCCCCCAGGTAAACTTCCCCATCCTCCTCTCTTTGGGTCTCCTTCTACTTTCTGAATGCCATTCTTTTTGCCTTTATCTTTTCTGCCACATCCCTCGAGAACCATAATGGTTTCCTTTTCCTTCTACCAGCAGAAGGAGGGAGGTAGTGAAGCAATTATATAAAACCATGGTCAGGCCTCACATGGAGTACTGTGTACATTTCTGGAAGCCACACATTCATAAGGATATTAACAGGATGGAGACAGTCCACAGAAGAATAACTAAGATGGTACAGGGCTTGCAACACAAGACTTAAGAGGAGAGATAAAGGGACCTCAATATGTACTCACTGGAAGAGAGGAGGGAAAGAGGGGACCTGACAGAAACATTCAAGTACCTTAAGGGTATAAACAAGGTGCAGGGGAAGAGACATTTTCCAATACAGGAAGAGCACAAGAATAAGGGGGCATGACATGAAATTGGAAGGTGGGAGGTTAAGAGGGAATGTGAGGAAGTTCTTCTTCACAGGAGGGTGGTGAATGCATGGAATGGTCTGCCTCAGGAGGTGGTGGAAGCAAGTACTGTGGATGGATTCAAGCATGTTTGGAACAGGCATAGGGGAACTATACAAGTACCACAGCAGGTGGGTCGGAAGCAGTAATCTAGTACAAGGGCTTACGGGCAGACTACGTGGGCCAGGCGGTTCTTATCTGCAGACAATTTCTGGGTTTCTGTGCCCTCTTTTAATCAGGCCCATTTGCTCTCCAACCCACTTAGGATATCTCCCACTGCCAGGTCCTTTTGTAGGTATTCCTCCATCTTTATATAGTCAGCCCTTCTGAAATCCAGGACCCTCAACCTTGTGTGATGGGAATCAACTGCTGTTCTCATACTGAATCACACTGTATGATGATCACTGGTTTCCAGATGAATTGCCACCTTGATGTCTGCAGCACTCTCCCTGTTAGTAAGCACCGGGTCCAGCATTGCCCCACCCAAGTGGGTTCAATGACTACCTACCTGAGGAATGCCCCCTGCAGGAGGTCCAGGATGTCTCTACTTCCAGCTGATGCCACAGCAGGGAGGCTCCACTCTACATTTGGTAGATTAAAGTCTCCCACCAGTAACACCTCACCCTTCTCAGCCATATTGCCAGTGTCTTGTAACATTTATTTAGGTAAGTCCTCTCCCTGTGTCCGAAGCCTGTAAACCACTCCTATCTGAATAGTGGCTCTATTTCCTGGCTTCAGGATGACCCACAATACCTCAGTCCCACCCCCACCCCCAAATTCCCTGTACTTTTGTCACTTTAATGTTTTCCTTAACATAAAGCACCACTCCCCCTCCTTTCCTTCCTACCCTGTCTCTTCTAAATATCATATAGCCAGTAACATGTGTCTTTTGTGTTGGTTCATGCAATGTCATCCATCTAACAGTTGTGCACAAGCATATCAATATTCCTATGTAGCTGGGAGAATACATGTCTTCATGGGTACATGGATGACTGTCACCAACATTCTTTTGGCTTGTGGGGCCCTACAGGCAAAGTCAGATCTTCAGGAGCCCCATACTGTCATTGGAGAAAGGCTCAGTGAACTTAAACCTCTACCTCAGTTCCATAAGGTACCCTACAATTTCCTCCCATCACTAAAAAAAATAATTAGAATTTTTCCACCAATCTTTGAGTAAATACCATAGGTGCCCCTACCCACTGTCACCCCATGCTTAGTAATCCAAGGGGAGGTGACAGTGACTGTGCAAGGTGCAGCAGCACCCTGGCAATAGGCCTTCTCTTACAGAGCTCCACCCATCAAGAGGCAGAGTGGTGATGTACCACTGTGGTTAGATGTGGGTTGAGTAAGGGCATGCTTCATGACTGGTTCAAACATTGGTTGACTAACAGAATCCAAAGAGCAGCCCTAAATGCTAAATTCTCTGATGAAAGGACAGTGACAGTGAAATTAAATTAAAAGAATGGAACCTCACTAGAGAAGCATTGGTAACAGGTTATAAAAAAAGCATATTGGAAATAGAGCCCTGCTTTATGGAAGCACAATATTGCAAATACAGTATCTTTGTAATGGTCCTAAAGCCCCGAGCAATAAATATGAAAATCATAATTATGGGGGACTTCAATACTTTATTAAATCATTTAGCAAAAATAAATATGGAACAGTTGACCCATTGACAGGGATAGATTTGATCTCATCCCTTATAAGGAATTAGCCTGGGTCTACCTCACTAGAAAAATGCTCACCATATACAATAAACACATTCATTGAAGAAAAACTCAACTTAAAAGACATCATCACACATGGCTTATAACAAACCTCATGGACTAAATGCATAAGTGCAAAAACCTGAGGAAATTGAAAAACATGCCACTCTGAGGCATATGCATATTACAACACATATTGTACTGTCATTTGAGAATAAAATAGGTATACAGTAGGTCGTTTAAGAAAGGCAACAATCACAGAATTATTTAGATCTCAGTGCCACCAGCTTACTAGGTAGCATGCTCATCTCTGGGGCTAGAAGTTCAGATGGTCATGGATTCTAACCCAACACCACGTACTTACGGTAATACCTATTAGTGCAAGTACGAGGAGGGTTCTGCACAACTGAGGTGGCATCCTTTGGTTGTGATGTTAAACTGAGGTCCTTCCTACATGTCTTTGATCACTGTCTAGGTGGAAGTAAAAGATCCCATTACAATTACTGATGAAGAACAGGGGAATTTCCTAGGTCTCATGGGTAACATTCTACCATCACAATAAAACAGATCCATATAACCCAGTAATCAATTCATGGGCACACCAATAAACAAGCTGTCATAGCATAGTATGCCTTTCCTGGTCAAAAATTGTAAATAAATAAATACAATTCTGGAACTCCAAATCATACATGCCCAAGAATATCTGGTGAAGGTTAAAGTATATAACTGACCAACAAAATGTCACTGAGATCAAGCACCTAAGCATCAATGGTATTCTAATTACCAATCTCCCTGACATCTAATGCTTTCAATGTTGCACAAGCCTTCACATTGCCCTGCCATTACCTCTGGACACAGGGCTGATCAATCATCTAATGACCTAATGCACCTGGATCATAAAAAAATTGCATATGGCTCTTTCACTATCATTGAAATAAAACCAGATTGTGTCTTCCCATCAGTACTGTATCTACTGTACATATTTAAAAGTCCTGGACCAGATGGTATGTGTCCCAAACTGCCATATTGCTACACTTTAATCTCCCTGTTCTACCTGGCTGTAATCTCTGGCCAGATAACCAGAGTATGAAAGAACGCTCTGGGTCTCTGTTTCATAAGACTAGGGGCCACAATGACCCAAAACAACAACAGGTCCATATTTGTTTCTTGTACCCTGAGCAAGATTTTGGATAAATTAGTCTATAAGCCTTAATTATCATTTGCCTCACCAATAGCATTTCTTGCAGTGTGTAGTCTTCTTTCAGACACTAGAACTCAACAATCATAGCTCTTTTTAATTTGACAAGTAATATTACAGCTGTTGACTTTGTTTAACTCCTTGATGCAATTTATTTGACCTCATAAAGGCCTTCAACACCGTCAATCACCAACATTTCCTACTGTAAAACAGCCTTATCATCTGCTTGATGAAAGACACTTAAAACTGAAGGCATACCTAGAAACAGGAGTAGTGCCTCCATGAAAACTGAGGCAGATGCTATTCCAAAGAGGCAGCCTTTTCTTTGTTGACGCTAGCATTTTGTTAGCATTGAATATCTGCTTCAACCTAAAGTTATACTGCAAAGTAATTTGACCCACTATGCCCCTTAATGGCATGAACTATAGGGGTCACACCACAATAGTTACAAATATCATGTTTCTTTTTTTGGTACTACAACTATGACAAGCTTAAAGACTGTCCCACTGAATGCTGCAAAAGCTTAGCTAACATAGAATTTGTCAGAACAAAAGCCATCTGCACTTTCTAGCATGGGAAATATCTATGCAGCTTTTACTCAAATTTAACCTCAGGAAGTTAAAAAGAGTTTATGTCACTTGGATTTAAATTCCACCACTTGTAATGATGGAATTACAGCTCAGATATAAGAGCAACTGCTAAATCAATTGCTCCCACCATTGCTTATACAGTATTTTCAACGTTATCCTTAACCCAAGCTATGTTCTAGCTACAGTAACTGGAAACATGCCTAGATTGCCAGATGGCAGCTAATGAGTCTATAATTAGAGACTGGTTCTCTCCAATCAATAATTTCTAAAGGGTTAAGCATGTAGTTTTAATGGAGTACATGTCTTTTAAATTTCCAGTCAAATGAAATTGTCTCCTCCAGTCAATATGGGTTTCTCCCGAACTCAAGTACAGGAGAAGCTTTACTCTCACTTCTTCACCCATGGGATCAAGCAGTTAACATCATGGTTATTGCTCCTTCTGTACTCTTTCACCTATCAGAAATGTTTGACACAGTGTTCCACTAGCACCTGCTGTCCAAACTGGGAAATGCAGATATCACTGGTTCTTTGCAGAGCTGGTACACAGTCTCAAATATCTCAGAGTATTATTGATAATAGTGTGTTGACAAAAAAGTCTGTCATTTCTGGTGTTTCTCAAAATTGCCTTGAGTCCTTAGTTGTTCCCTATTTACATTGATGGAGAACATCCATTTTAAAAATCCCCCAATTAACACTTTCAGTGCTGAACAACAATTTGTTGATCAGGTATTTACCTTGTTCCCATGACTATCATCTTAGGGAGATGCAAGCTGTTCAGTGTGTACATGTTGATATCTTTCAACCTCTCCATGTACAGTAAGCATTTATCTGCTGACACTGGATCATTTTGTTTATGCTCCTCTGCACCACCTCCATGTTGTCCTTGTCTGTCTTCAAGTGTTGCCCCAGTACTGCTCACAGTATTCAAACTGAGTATGATATAGGGACCTGTACAGCGGCCAAATCATCTCACTCCTCAAGCTACTGATCCCTTTCCTATACATCTCAATATCCTGCAGTACATGCACAACCCACTGCCCTGTTGCACTGCACTGATGTTTTTAAGTTACAGGTATCCAATATCATTACCCCCAGACTTCTCTCCTTGGTCATACTTTCCACTGTTACCCATTCTGTATTCTATTTTTGGATGTTTTTCCCCATGTGCATTGTCTTGCACTTGTTAATGTTGAATTTCAATTCCCATTCCTTTGACTACTTCTCTAGTCTTCCCAGGTTTTCCCTCATATTTCTTACCTATTCCTCACTATCCACTCTTTCACACATGTTAGTATTGCCCATGAAGAGGCAGATTTTCCCCTAGAAACCTGCTTCATATCACATATGAAGATGTTGAAGAGGAGGGACTCAAATGTTTGAGAGTCCCCCATTAGGGACAACCCTCCGTGTTCTGTCACATAGTGGCATTCCAACCCATATTGTGATCTTCCCCCACTCCCATATCATTTAGCCTTTTACCCCCCATCAATGTACATCAGAGTCAAAAGCTTTTCTGAAGTCAAGGTACAGTGTGTACACCACCTGACTCTTGTTCACCAGCTTTGTCACCCATTTATAGAAGTTGATCAAGTTTGTCTGATGTAGTTTGCTTCTCCTGAAACCATTGTGTCTGATATCCTGAATTTTGTTTGCCTCCGGGTAACCCACTAGCCTCTCCTTTATTAAGATCTCTAGTAACTTCTTCACTATGAACATCAGAATGACAGGTCTGTGGTTCTCTAGTTCATCCCTACTGTATTTCTGGTCTTGTGCACAAGAACTATATCTGCTGTCCTCCAGTTCCTCAGTACTATCTCAGTGAGCTGTTAAAGAACTCAACAAGTGGTGCAGCTAGGATCTGCCCTATTTGGTTTAAAACATGGGAATGCAGGCTGTCCATGCCAATTGACTTGTGTGTTTTCAGTGTGTTTAATCCCTTTAACACCCTTGCCTCCAAAATCAAATCATCACTGATGTCCTCCTCCCTTGCCTTGAGGAAACAAGCACCCAATGGCCCTTTATCCTCTATTGTGAATACCAAACAGCATAGCTAGTTCAGTATGTCCACATTCTCTTTGCCCCTCCTCCTACCCTTCCTCCTTCTTTAGTCTGACCATTCCCTGTTTTGTTTTGTGTTTCTTCCATATGTAATGAAAGAATGTTTTGTTCCCCTTCTTCATTCTCTCGAAGCTCTCCTCAACTCAGCGTCTGACTTGCCCACCTCACAACCTTGTTGGTCTCCCTTCTTCTGTTAAGAACGACTATACTATCCCTCACAGCCTGGCTGCTTTTGTGTTTTCTGAAGGTTTTCTATTCCTCCCTCAGAGCCTCCCCACCTTCCTTGTGACCCACAGAGTGATGTGCTGGCACTGACTCACACCTGCTTGCTTGAGCCAGTAGTTACCTCTCTACAGCTATTTTACAGGCTCTCATGAACTAGTAGTTAGCTCAGTCCCAACAACCAGTATGGCTCCTGAGCTGGTAGTTATCTCAACACTACCAGCCAGCCGGCACTTAAAGAAAAATATAACTGACTTATTTTTCGTGATGTGTCTTGCTGTGTTTTCCTTATCTGACTGGAGGTGGTGCTGCTTTTTGGGGAGGTGGGATTATTGAGACCAACAAAGGAACAAGAAGAGATGCACAGGCATGGCTGAGACAGTGTCATCTGCTGTTAATGTTCGATGTTCTGGCCAATGGAATTTTTTTTTTTTTTAAGTCTTTGGTAGCTGGGTAAGGCCCACTAAGCACAAGTGCCTGTTTTCAGGGGCGACCTGGGAGCACTGGGTGGTTAAGTGACTTGCTCAGAGTCACACAGTATGCAAGTGGAGGTTGTGAGAATCAAACTCAGGTCTGGTCTACTGGATGTACCAAGCTCGCTCACACCTCATTCCTTTAACCTCCAGGCTATACTGCCAGCCCAGTCAATCTCCTATGCTGGCGTAGCCCCCACTATCTCTAGCAATCATGTGGGATGCTATGCGTGCCATGCCAAGAGCACCAGCAGGAGTTATCACTTGCTGCCTGATGCAAAAGAGAACTTATTTTGCTAACAAGTAGCAGTCAGTGCAGTGAGTAGCACCGTCAGTGATGCTGCCATGTAGACCATGTTTGCTTCTGTGTGGCAGCATGTGTGTCATGAGAGGACAGAGTCGGTCAGTGGAGTGGTCAACAGTGAGTCTGGTGATTGTCTTGCTCACTACCCTGCCTGAGAAGAGCTATTCTGTCCCTGTATCTGTCAGAGTTAGCTCTGGCTTGTGGGGGCTTAATCAGTGCTGGACCTGGAGCTCCCTTCTAGGCTGTCTGCACCCCATCCCAGCAACTGGACTGGAGTTGACTTGCTGCTCAGTGTCTGCAGGTGTGTGAGCTAGGGATACAAAGGTAGCAGGTAGGGAGGGGGACAACTTTTTAAACATTTAGGTTTTGAGTGCCATCTAGTGCTCCTATACTGGTATTGGGTTATATTTAGTACCTGCCCAAGGGAAAAGACAATTGGGCTTGTCCAGCTGATTATAAGCAGTGTGCCTGGCCAGGAGGGAGGGACCCATCATAGACATGAGGGTCACAGCCTGAGAATGAAGCAGGATCCCACTCACTCCCACTGTGAAGGAGAGGTTGCATCTTGATCAGGCTATCCTGTGGTACATAAACAGTTATTTATAAATCATTTAAATTTCTGTGCAGTAGATGGCATATCTTCATGATAAGGTTCTGAGAAACAAAATGTCCAAAATACATATATTTTCTAAAAGGGCTACATGCTGTCTACCGTACCTCATAGGTGAAATCTTTCGGTTCTGCAAAACAGTAAGTTGTACTTAAATATTCACAAGTGAACTCAAATGACTGAATTTTATTAATTTATGATAGTCCTAGCCTGTCAGCCTGATTGTTAGGTTTTATAGTTGAAGACTTTTATGAGCAAATAGCACAGTGGCACTGATCCTTGGATGGCTGTTGGTAGCCCAGGCCTGGCAGGGTACAGTGTAAAAAAAAATCTCCTCATGTTTGGTGGCCATGTGGCTAGTAGTTTACAATTTTAGTAGCCAAAGCTCCTGCAATCATGGCCATTTCCTGCAGGGGACAGAGGAGGCTGTAGTGTGGATATGGTGGGAGTGTGACATATTGGGGCCGAGGTAGAGGGAGCAAAGGGGGGGTGTTAAAAATTTGCAACACATCACTGGAACCGCAGTGGTTCCAACCCCACCTATTTTTCCCCTATTACACTTATACAGAGATGCATGGCTTCCTATATTCCATTCTTAATAAATTCCTGCTTCTTTTTCACCTCCTCTTCCACCCCTGCCTCTTCCATGTTGTCCTTCAACAGTTCCCACATCCTGCCAAGATCTGCCCTCCTAAAGGTTAGAAATTCTGTCTGTTTCCTATCTACTTCTAATTTGATTTTAAACCATATGGAATGCTGATTGCTGGGTCCCAGTGGGTTCCATACTATGATCTCTCCTATACTCTTCCTGTTCATGAGGAATAGGTCTAGGATGGTTTCCTTCCTTGTAGACTTCTCAGCCATCTATATCAGGGACACTTCCTGGAATACCTCTGCAAGGAACTGGTTTCTTGTGATTGCTGCTACTGGGATCCTCAAGTCAACATCTGGCATGTTGAAGTCACCCACTGACAGTACCTTCCCCTGTTATGCTGCCCTTCTGATCTTGTCCGCAGCTCCCTATCAGATACCTGCTTCCAAAATAGTGGTCTATATACATCTCCACTCCTGATGTTCCTCTCCCCATTCATGACTACCTGTACCCACACTGTCTCTGTGCACTTGCCCTCCACACTAACTTTGACCTGTGTAACTTTTACACCATCCGTTATGTATAATACCACATCCTCTTCCTGGCTCCTTGTCCCTCCTAAATATTGCATACCCTGGAATGGTCAAATCCCAGTCGTGGTACTGTGTTACCAATATCTCTGTGATAATCACCCAGCCTAACTATGCTTTTGCCACCACTGCTTACAGGCCACTGGTTTTGTTCCCCAGGCTCCTAGCATTAGTGCACATTATTCCCCATGCCCCTTGTTCCCTCCCTCCTTGTGACTCCTTCATAGCCATCTTTCCCACTGCCTTGTTCCTTAGCCCTTCTACTGGAGTCCACCCTCCCTGCTCCCAGATTCCCTGCCAGCCTCTTCCCTGTATCCTTTCATATATCCCACTTGTTTCTGCTCTTTTTCTGCCCTGTTGTTCCCGCTGTATCTGCTAGCACTGGGGGTGAGGGTAGGAAGTCATCCAGGCCTCCTTCATTTCAGTAGGTGCACCTACCAGCAGCTGATATACCTTCCCCCCTCCGATCGTTTAAAAGCACCTTGATGCATTCTGTAATCCTGTGCCCTAATATCTGGGTGCCTTCCTTGGAGGGATGTAGGCCATCCTGCTTGTATAGCCTTTCGTCCCTCCAGGAGTGCCCTCAATCTCCCATGTGCCAAAAGCCCTCTTCCATGCACCACACCTTCAGCATGAGTTGAAGTGAGTGACCAGAAGAAGTCTCCCTCACCCATACACCAAACTGGCAGGATCTCAGAACAAGATACTGATGCTGCTGTCAGTTTGAGCTGCCCTTCCAGTCTCCTAAGGCTATCCTTCACCATCACTTGGGATTTGCCTGCTAGGTCTTTAGCCCTTAGGTGGATATTGACATCTAGCCCTTCCCCCTCCCATGCCTCTGACAAACCTTTCAACCCTGTGTGCATCCCTCCCAGTAGAAGCTCCCAGAAGGCCCCTACCTCTTTTGCTTCCCTGTTCTGCCACACCCACTTCCTCTCTGTCCTCTGAATGATGGAATCCCCTACCACCAGTACCTTTCTATACCTCACCTTCTCTTTGGATTCCAAACTCATCAAAAGTATCACAGTGGGACAGGCCTGGTATTCTGAGAGGTAACAGGTTCCAGTACCTTCACTGGGGAGTCTGGACTTACTGAGCTGCACAGGGGAGTGAATCAGTTTGCTGTCATCACCCCAGAGCCCCCACAGTTGCTCAAGTAGGGCTCTTACTCCACTTCCACCTCTGCAAACTACAGTCTAGCGCCTAGTGTGAACCCTTGGCATCCCTTGAGGAAGTGTAGAGACTGTCTGTACTAACCCTCATTTAGACCTGCTCCAGAGAAATCTAAGTTTAGCTGTCATAGTTGCTAGTTCTGCAGCAATGCTGCAAACATACCACACACCAGGTAGCACTGCCATCTCCAGAGGTCCTCACTGAAAAAGGCTGCTCCAGGGATATTGCATCCTACTATGTCCTTTCCTGCCCCAACATGTCCACCTTCTGCTCCTAACATCCTATACCACTGGTATCCCTGAACTTCTGCCTTGCCTACTGTCTTAGGGACCACTCACCTGGCTATCTGCCAGAAGTGCTGAAGCTGTGTCCCCTACAAGGACCTGTTTAACAGGGTACCCCACTTATGATTTTTACTAGGAGTTCTGAAATACCTGGTGACAGCAATTGCTATACCTGCCCATCAGTCCCCCTCCTGTTACACGATCCTTACTGTCCTTACCTAGCTTCCGCCAGACAGCATCCTATCTGTTACATACTGCAACAATATAGAAACCACACGCAGCAATAGTACCTTTTACCCTCACTGTTACAGCCAAAGAATACAGTATATCTTCCTCAGTAGGAGGACTCAGTGTCTTATCTACACATCTGTATTATTACCCACAGTCTACTGCTAACCTGCAGTCTTCCATGCAGACTCTCAGGGTTTCTCACATGAGGGGGTCATTTGGCTTTGTTGCAGTTAAATATTAAACTGCTAGTGCCCGGTCTGCTGCTAGCAGTCATGTGGGTACTCCCCCACAGTTATGGTGCTGAGGCTAGCTGCCTTCACTCCCTCATCTCTGCCTCCCACAATTCCCTCCGAACTCTCAACCTCCATTCCAAACCCCAAACAAGCAATTACAGCACAGTATTTTTAAAAAGGAAAAAAAAAGGTTTAAGCTTGGGCACACAGCCCTCTCACCTCCATTCCCAGCCCATCTCCAGCTCCAAGTGGCAAACAAAGCAGTGGATGCTCTTTTAACACCAGACACTGCTTGTGAACAATTCGTCATTAGTAGTCATGTGGTTAGTTCCCCACATGCCTTTACTTACTTCCTTCTGCCTCCAACAATTGCCTCACTCCTCTCAGTCTCTGTTTCAAGCCTCACACAGCTATTTGGTTTTTTTTTTGGCTCCCTCACCTGGTCCTGAGCCCCAGCCCCCAGAAACCCCCAACCCATCACCCCAGAGTCCACTGGGACTTTCCTCACCTTGGCCAGCCTCTGCTCCTATGGTGCTCTGGGATATGAGGTCTGCCCAACTAGCTGGGTGTGGGGACTGCGGTGTCTCAAGATTATCCTGCTGGCCATAGTTTTTTTTCCATTTTTGCCTCCCCCCATTTTGCCTTCCCCTGAGCATGAAGGCATGACATGAAATGATGCCAATGGTGGTGCTGCGCATGCTTCCGCACGTAGCATGCTGGGCATCTGCTGTGCTTCTCCCTCACCCTCCATGCATGGTCTGGCATGGCTCCCCAGCCTCTGCTAGGGGTCAGGTGAGCACTGGACATTACAACCCACCCCACCAGAGAAGGAGAGCGGACCATCAGCTGCTCAATCCTCCTCCCCAAGGTGTCGCAAGCGGTAGCACTACCTCTGCATTGGCAGGCCAGCTCCACACAGCAATTTAAGGGACATATATATATATATATATTATAGTGGTGCAGTTGCACCACTATAGTTAGGGTTCAGTTGTCACTTCTATGTTAAACTCCAAATTTTGTGCGTTAATAACTTTGGACCTGTTCAACAGATTTGCCGGACATTTGGTATGTGCTTCGAGGTATGGTAGATCTCTTGATCTCACAAAAACTAAATTGGTACAAAGGGCCCACTCACCAAAAATATCATTTTTTATCTTACTATATCAAGATACAATCCAAAGAACAAACATTTCAGAAGTAATCCTTCTTCAGTGTTCAGACTGCATCTATATCAATAATAACATTTAATAAATATCACTTAATATCAAAATCAAAAATATTTAACTAAAATACACAGTGGTTGAAATGCTCACCTATGTGTGCACTTAAATGAATACACAGTTATGTAGCCACAGCTACTATCATATGTGTTCTATGAAAAAAAGATATTTTTTTTTTTAGATTATTTAATCAACCAATACATTTTTATCTGGTAAATTATTTCTAATATCTATTTATTATATGTTAAATGCTTTAAACATATCTCCCATTGAATATTGGACTACGCTTGTTCTGTTAATTTAAAATGATAATTTTATAATGTGCTACCTTATCCTTGTCATTCATTATTTCATGTTACTAAAACAGTTAACCCAATACTGTTCTATATATTTAAATATATTATTATTAACAAACATCAACAAGCATAAGCTCTCTCATTTGTTCACTCTCCACCTTATAATATATAATTATGTGAAACATCAAATTAGTCACCATTCTAATTCATAATAATATACAAATATTTTCACCTTCAATTTTCTTTTCTCCAGGTAATTAATTTATCCCACCATGGGACGTTAATGTGAAGCTTTTTCCTATAAACAAAAATACTTGTATATTAGCCCAATCCAGTATTAATGTTACTTTCATTGTTTTAAACCCCTTTAATTGTTACTTGCTTAGTTAATCATCAGAATGTGGACTGTGGCACGACCTCATTATGAATTAGAATGGAGACTAATTTGATTTAACTTAACAGAACAATAATGTTATTATTGATATAGATGCAGTCTGAACACTGAAGAAGGATTACTTCCGAAACGTTTGTTCTTTGGATTGTATCTTGATATAGTAAAATAAAAAATGATATTTGTGGTGAGTGGGCCCTTTGTACCAATTTAGTTTTTGTGTGATGTTTAGCATAGAATTGGTATGGGCCTCTCCCTGATGAGTATTATTATTACTTTTTTCTGAGGTTGGCTGTGCTGGATCCAGACTAATTTGGACATTTCGTAGCATCGGTGGATGCGAATATCCAGAGGGCCAAATGTTTGGAATACAATAGTGGTTGCATTACATCTTCAGTTTGAATGGACTGGGACTACATGATACATCTTTATATTATATGGATACACTGGAGAACTGATTTCATTGTTTTTTGGCCTTTTTTGTTGACTTTCATTGTCTTCATTTTTACAAAGAAGCGTTAGGATCCTCATTTGTTTTAACTATACAGTTGTTTCTCCCTTATACTTAATATATGTTTTTTGATCTTTAATTAAATAAGTTGTTTAAATACAATCTTCACTCTTTAAAAAAGTGATTATATATTGTAAAAAGAAATGTTGAATTTTGATGAGTTGGATAAGATCATTAATAAACAATCCATACCCCTCTCTAGATCAGAGAATGATGAACAAAGGATATTGAGTAATTTTAAAACAAATAGAGAATTTGGGGGAACAACACCTGCACATTCTGTTACTCATCAATTTGAATATTTGAAACAAAAACAAATCAAATTAGAATGGCATGCTTTAACGATTACTCAATATCTGAAACAGAAACGTATTCCAAGGGGTCTTCATATTTTTGTTGAAGCAAACTTAGGTTATGTTGATATGGATTTAGATATGAAATGGGATGGGGTACGGAATAGGTGTTCCAAAGACTTTATGCTTCTCATTATAGAGTCTATTACAAAAGAATTACAAAGAATTGAAACAGAGATTTCGCAATTGGACATGGAGGTCAGGAATAAGTTTTCTGTAAAGGAGCTAAAAGAATATTTAGATAAAGTGAATCAAAACTTAAATGAATTTGAAGAAGAATTGAGGGCTATAAAATTACAAAAATTTAAGAGGGACCTAAATGATTATAAAAATAATCAGGTGTACACATTTTCAAATAAAAAAATGAGGTTTAATAAACCCTTTCAGTATAATCTAGAAGTAGAATCATCAACAATGAGTTCTGGCAGTGAAACGGAAAGTGGAAGTCAACCCTTTAGAGGTAGAGGGGCACATTTTCCAGGAGGGGGGCTACCGGGGCAGAAGACAATACAGACAAAGTGGCAAGAGGGGGTATCAATATACAAAAGAAGGCAAAACACAAACTTTCAAAGATGATATAGCACTCCCAGGAACCTCCGGACTCACAGGAACAGACACAGGCAAAGATATCAGCACAATAGAAAAAAGAAAAGAAAAGAGAGATCAGATGGAAACCAGAACCACATGCTCAGCTCAGACAAAAAACAATTAGTTTATAACATTTCACAAAGGATATTGAATCCAATTGAGGAACAAGTTTTAAGTAAAGGCCTCTCTTTTTGTCCATTTAATGAGATAAACAGTTTTGAATTAAAATTGGATCTTAATCGATTCTATAGAAAACTAAAATTGAATTTTTTTTTGGGACACAATCAGATAGTGTTATTGATCCAGTATTAAAAGAAAAAGAGATTGTACTTAGTCAAAGATTACATTTAAAATCAAAATTTACTCCACCAGTTACACCATACATGATTGAAACATATATCTCATTAGTAAATAAAGAGATAGAAGAGGCTATACAGATCAATAAGAATATGGACAGGAGAAAGAAATATAATTTAATGGCATCACAGTTTGCAGCATTAAGGAGTTTAGAAAATGATTCTCAAATTATTATAAAAAATGCTGACAAAGGAGGATCAATAGTTGTGATGGATTATGATCAATATCGACAAACATGTTTAGACTTATTACAAATAAAAGAAAATTATTTTATTTTAGAACATGATCCCACAAACCAAAATAAGGATTTAGTCAAAATAGCAGTCACTTTAGCTTTTGAAAGAGAAGAAATCACGGAATGGGAAAAAAACATCTTTATATAGGGATACGCCTAGTATTCCCCTGTTTTACATATTACCAAAAATCCATAAAAATTTAAGAAAACCACCAGGACAACCGATAGTATCAGGTATTAATTCAGTTTTAGAACCTTTGTCTATTTATATAGATCATCATATCAGACCTTTAGTTGAAAAAACTACATCCTATATAAGATATTCAATGGATATTATTGTACAATTGGAAAATTTAGAAGAAAATATAGATGTTAAGAATTGTATATTAGTTACATGGGATTTAAAAGATCTATATACATCTATACCTCATAGACAAGGATGTAAAACATTGCAGATGTTTTTAGATGATGAACGTACAGAAGACAAACCATCAAATAACCTACTAGTTAAGTGGGCTGAGATTGTCTTAACACAGAACTATTTTAGATTTGAAAAAAGTATTATTTACAAGTAAAAGGGACAGCAATGGGATCTAGCATGGCACCCTCCTATGCGAATATCTACATGAATTATTTTGAAAAATAATATGTCTTTAATGACAGGAATACATTTAAAAACAAGCTTGTTTTATGGAAATGTTTTATTGATTACATTATTACCATTTGGACTGGATCTGAGGAAGAATTAGATCAATTTAATCAGTGTGTAAATAATTGTACAGATCATTTAACTTTTGAAATGAATTACAGTCAGACAGAGATTTCTTATTTGGACTTGAGTATTTACAAAAAACAAAACTTTTCCATAAAGAAACTGATAAAAATGCAATCCTACATGCAAACAGCTTTCACCCCAAGAGATTAATTGAATCAATTCCATATGGACAAATTTTAAGGGCAAAACAAAATTGTACGGATCCACAAGAATTTAATAAAACACAGACAGATATGATACAGAGATTTAAACAGAGAGGTTATAGGCAAGATACACTAGATTTAGCAGTAGAGAAAGCAGCAAGGAGGGAGAGAGAGACCCTATTAAGTGTTCAAGGCAGACAATCTGATTTTAAGGAAGACAGAATTGTATTCTCCACAAGACACAATGAAATATTTTTCAAAATTAAAAACATTGTTATCAGACATGGGCAGGTGTTACAGGCAACCTCAATAACACAAAACATTTTTGAAATTCCTCCTCGTGTGGTTGCAAAAAGAAACAGAACACTGGGTAATAGACTAATGAGAACAGAACATAAAATCCCAGACACTGGAGTATGACATTTTTTAAACTTAACTGAAGTGAAAGGAAACTTTTCATGTGGTCATTGTATAAATTGCAATAATACTTCTAAAATAAAGAAAATAACTAATACTGCTGAAGATGAAGAAATAATAATTAATCAATTTATAAATTGTTCTACGGCTGGTGTTACATACTTATTGAAATGAACATGTGACAAAATTTATGTAGGAAAGACTGAAAGAATGTTGAAAACACATATTAGTGAACATAAATCTGACATTAGAAGGCAGGACTTAACATCACCTGTAGCAAGACATTTTATAGAACATGGACATCAGTTACCACAATTACGATTTTTTGGTATAGAAAAAGTTATACCAGACACTAGGGAAGGTGATTTTAGAACTAAAATTCTAACCAGAGAAGCATATTATATAGATAGATTCGAAGCTACAACCCCAAGATTTGGATTAAATGAGAGTATAGATTGGCAGCCAATATTATAAATGAAACATTTATAAGCAATGTTTTTTAAGAAAGGATTAATGTTTTGACTTTTTGGTAAAACTTAATTTAATGTAGAAATAGGCAATATAACTTTAAATATTATGCTCTGTATACCTCACACTATGTAGTGGTTAAATTTATATATAACAAAAGATTTTTTGTATATTAGGTGAAATTCTAAGTCTAAAATTCATAACAGGATCCTTTTTGCAAGTTCCATATTATAACCTTTTGGAATGGACTGTAGTCTGGACACCTTTGCTTTTGCAAGGTGCCACCTTGATAGAAAGTCTTTTTTGAATGGCGGGTCAGGCACAGGGGAGATCGCAAGTATCGCGAGTTCCTCGCAGTGATGCGTTATCAGCTGCACCTGATTCTGTGACTACAGGTATTTAAACTAACAACAGAGCGGACGAGATACCTCCACATATAGATAGAGCAGGAGGTCTCTCCACAGCCCACGCTCTAATATTTAAATAAGTAAGTACACTTTTTACTTCAAAAGCAGCAGTTATTGGGGATCAAAATAGTAAGAATTATACAAAGTTTTGACTAGACCAATACAGGAGTATATTTTGTGTTTATAGGTGAGCAACTTAGGACAGCGCTTTATGGTGAAATAACATTATTACATGGAGATAAAGAGGATGAAGTAATATGTTTGCTAAGAGTAATATATTTGACCTTGTAAAGATCCATTGCATGTTCCCTGAGATTAGGGAGAAGTCTCAACATAATATTTATATAGGGTCCTCCTTATAAGTATTGTTATTTAATTTTCTAAATGGACTTCAGACTGGACACCTTTGCTTTGGCAAGAGGCTGATGTTTTAGAAAATATCTTGGACGTGGCGGGTCAGGCGAGAGAGAGAGCGCAAGTATCGTGAGTTATTAGCGCTGCTAGGAGTTTACCAGTGCCCAATTCCATACCTGCAGATATTTAAATGAGCAAAGGAATGGGCAGGATACCTCAGTAAAGAGAGAGAGCATGAGGTTGCACCACAGTCCACATTCTGATGATTAACTAAGCAAGTAACAATTATTGAAAGTTATAAGTTGGTGTTAAAGGGGTTTAAAACAATGAGAGCAACATTAATACTGATTGGGCTAATATACAAGTATTTTTGTTTATAGGAAAAAGCTTCACATTAACGTCCCATGGTGGGATAAATTAATTACCTGGAGAAAAGAAAATTGAAGGTGAAAATATTTGTATATTATTATGAATTAGAATGGTGACTAATTTGATGTTTCACATAATTATATATTATAAGGTGGAGAGTGAACAAATGAGAGAGCTTATGCTTGTTGATGTTTGTTAATAATGTATTTAAATATATAGAACAGTACTGGGTTAACTGTTTTAGTAACATGAAATAACGAATGACAAGGATAAGATAGCACATTATAAAATTATCATTTTAACTTAACAGAACAAGCTTAGTCCAATATTCAATGGGAGATATGTTTAAAGCATTTAACATATAATAAATAGATATTAGAAATAATTTACCAGATAAAAATGTATTGGTTGATTAAATAATCTAAAAAAAATATATTTTTTTCATAGAACACATATGATAGTAGCTGTGGCTACATAACTGTGTATTCATTTAAGTGCACACATAGGTGAGCATTTCAACCACTGTGTATTTTAGTTAAATATTTTTGATTTTAATATTAAGTGATATTTATTAAATGTTATTATTGATATAGATGCAGTCTGAACACTGAAGAAGGATTACTTCTGAAATGTTTGTTCTTTGGATTGTATCTTGATATAGTAAGATAAAAAGTGATATTTTTGGTGAGTGGGCCCTTTGAACCAATTTAGTTTTTGTGTGATGTTTGGCATAGAATTGGTATGGGCCTCTCCCTGATGAGTATTATTATTATTACTTTTTTCTGAGGTTGGCTGTGCTGGATCCAGACTAATTTGGACAGCTCTCTTGATCTGCCAAATTGCGTTTCAGTCGGACTTACGGTCTTTGCATATGAAAACGATGAAAAATGCAAAATTATCCATTTCTGGAGGCAGCTTTTGGGATTTTGGACATGGCTGTGCACAGCCATTGTGTGGTGTGCCACTCTGCAAGATAGCTCATTTGAAAGAGCTTTGGTGGCTGAACATGCCGCTTTTTGTTTGGTGAAAAAATATTAAGGCATTCAAACGTTATGGTACTTTTAAGTTCCCATTATAAGTCAATGGGAAAATGTATATGTATGTTTTGTGAACAAAGAATGGGTTTCTGGCCATCTTGTCCTGCCTGGCAATCAAAGAATTTGCAGGCTCGCAGTTCAAGAATCTTTGTCCCCGAGAATTTTAAAAATTCTTTGATCGCAAGGTCTACCATCTTGTTTTGAAATTTACGATCGGAAAAACACAAATATCTTGGCTCAGGGGTCACTTCTGAAGTAAAACTTGGATGGGTTTTACTCAGGGGACTTTGATCTATCGAGCCATGCCTTTGGTTTCATCTAAATTGGTCACAAAATAGAGTTATAAGCTTTTAAAATCTTAATTTGCGGCTTGCTAACGATCTTTGACTGTGAGTCTGCAAATTCTTTGATTGCAAGATTCTTTGATCACGATCGTGCATCATGAGCAATGGACAAGATGTCCAGATCTAAAAATCAATTTTCTCAGCCCAGGGGTGCCCTAGGAAGTTAAATGAGGGTGACTTTTGCTAAGGGGGCTTCATTCTACCCGATCTGAATACAATCAATAATGTTTTCAATATCCCTGGTAGTCTAGCAGCCCCCCATGTGCATAAAAAAATAATGTTCTGCATATCCCTGGTAGTCTAGCGGCCCCCCCCCAGTGTGCAGCCAACAAATAATGTTGTTCGTTTCCCTGGAAGTCTAGTGCCCCTACCCAATGTGTATCCAATAAATAATGTTTTCCATAGCTCAGGAAGTCTAGCGGTTCCCCTGATCTGTACAAAAAAAATAATCTTCTCCTCATCCATGGTAGTCTAGTGCGCCCCCATCTGTATAAAATTGATAGTGTTCTGTATATCCCTGGTAGTCTAGCGGCCCCCCGGATCAGTATAAAATTAATATTGTTGCCCATATTCCTGGTAGTCTAGCGACCCCCCCGATCATTATAAAATACATTATGATCTCCAATTCCTTGTAGTCTAGTGGCCCCCTGTCCCAGCCATGCCAGCCCACTCAGCACTGTCCCCAACCCTTCCCCAGCTGGCAACTGGCACAGCCCACCTCTCGCCTCCATGGCCAGCCGCCGACTGTGTGCATTTCAGCGCCAATGCTCATGGAGGTGAGAGGTGCCTGTGCCTGTCGCTGGTTGGGACGGGTGGGGTGCTGGGTGGGCTGGCATGGCTGGAAGGGGTGTGGGGGGCCACTAGACTACCAGGGAATTGGAGATCGTAATGTATTTTATAATGATCGGGGGGGCGCTAGACTACCAGGGATATAGGCAACAACATTAATTTTATACAGATCGGGGGGACCGCTAGACTACCAGGGATATGAAGACCATTATTAATTTAATGCACATTGAGGGGGCCTTAGACTACCAGGGATATACCGAACACTATCAATTTTATACAGATGGGGAGGCTGCTAGACTACCATGGATAAGGAGAAGATTATTTTTTTTGTACAGATCGGGGGGACCGCTAGACTACCAGGGCTATACAAAACATTATTTATTGGATACACATTGGGGGGGCGCTAGACTACCAGGGATACAGACAACATTATTTGTTGGATGCACACTGGGGGGGGGCCGCTAGACTACCAGGGATATGCAGAACATTATTTTTTTATACACATGGGGGGGCTGCTAGACTACCAGGGATATTGAAAATATTATTGATTTTATTCAGATCAGGCAGAATGAAGCCCTCTGAGCAAAACCCACCCTCATTTGACTTCCTAGGGCACCCCTGGGCTGAGAAAATTGTTTTTTTTAATATGGCCATCTCGTCCCTCACTGTTTGTTCGTGAGCATGCAATTTCTTTGATCGTGAGCCTGCAAATTCTTTGATTGTGAGATTCTTTGATCACGATCGTGCATCGCGAGCAAGGGACGAGATGGCCAGATTAAAAAATCTAGTTTCTCAGCCCAGGGGTGTCCTAGGAAGACAAATGAGGGTGGGTTTTACTCAGGGGGCTTCGTTCTGACAAACCATGGTGGTGGTTTACTGCAATTCTTTGAATTTTTTAAATTACAACAGTTTTTATTCTTTGGTCATGACCCTGCAAATTCTTTGACTGCGAGCCTGCAAATTATTTGATCGCGAGGTTCTTTGATCGCGATCGTGCATCGCGAGCAAGGGTCGAGATGGCCAGATTAAAAAATCAATTTTCTCAGCCCAGGGGTGCCCTAGGAAGTCAAATGAGGGTGGGTTTTGCTCAGGGGGCTTCATTCTATTGAACCATGGTGGTGGTTTACCTCAATTACTTCAATTTTTTGATTTATGGCATTTTTTATTCTTTGTTCATGAGCCTGTAAATTCTTTGATCATGAGCCTGCAAATTCTTTGGTCATGAGATTCTCTGATTGCCATCTTTGATCCTGAGGTGGGGACAAGATGGCCAGATTTTTTATAATAGAATAGATAGGAACATTTTACCAATCTTTAACATTGAATATCTCAGACACGGTTTGGTCTTTTTACTTGAAATTTGGAGGGTGTTTATGGCATGTCCTGTAGATGTGAATTATGGTGTTTATGTGTCAGAGAAAATTTTTTTGCAGAGATATTGTGTGACGCACTTTACGTGTTGCGGACAGTGTTTTGGATTGTGTTGGTGGCTTGAAATTGATAGGATGCCTAGCCTTAATATCATGGATGCAGTTTTCAGTCATTGCGTGTGTTAAACATCAACAGGTGCAGAACTGTGCCACTCTGACGAATGAAATTTTCTAATTTTGACATGTTATATCTTGGACACGGTTTGGTCTTTTTACTTGAAATTTGGACGGTGTTGACAGCATGTCCTGTAGATGTTAATAATCATGTTTATGTGTTGGATAATATATTTTTTCAGAGATATTGTGTGGTGCAGTTTACATTTTGTGGGCAGCGTTTTCTATTGTTCTATTAGAGTAACATTTGTTTGGTGGCTGTCCTTGCTGTTGTCAATGTACTTATTAGCCATTGGGTGTGTAATGTGGCCTGACACTTACAAGTTGGTGGGAGCCCCCACACTCCCACCAACTTGCGCTACTTTCTACTTTTTTATTCTTTCTTAAAAAGTAAGGAAATTCTATGCAAAAAAATGTGTTAATGCATCAGTTAGGGTTCTTCTACAGTGAAAAAGCAAGGAAATTGATTTTAGGATTCCCACCCTTGCACCCCACCCTCACCCCACCCCCACCAACAGGCATCAGGTGTCACTGGGGTTGTCGGCTCTAACTCTCACCCATTCTCCCACACTGCACCACCTCAGCTTGTTCACACATATGATGGGGTGAGAGTTAGAGCCGACGACCCAGCAACACCCGATGCCTGTTGGGGGAGGGATGGGGTGGGTGTAAAGGTGGGAACCCTAAAATCGAATTTCTCACTTTTTTCGCTGTAGAAGAACCCTAATGGATGCATTAATGAAGTTTTTTGCATAGAATATATATATATATAATACATATATATATATATATATATATATATATGATCTGTAATAAGGTCAACAGTCAGACTGGTATGAAAAATAGATTACTTAATCACACTGAATACAAGTCCTTCATTTGAAATCCCTACCAGGAGTTCAATATCATAAAGCGTCAGTCTGAAAATTTGCATGCAGAGTTATTCTTCAAAAGTGGCATTGTAAATGCTCTACTGTAGGAGTAGCTTCTTTCCAAACATAAACTTGATAGACTGAGCCAATATAGAAACATGGCACTACTTTGTCAGACATTTAGAGTTATACATGTCTTGAGTATGACCACAAACATGTTTGACATACCATCTGAGGATGGGTCTGAGATCAATAAGTCCCATGATTTTGTACATCCTTTTTGCCACTTGGGTTAAATGTCATCAAATACTCCTCGCTTAAGGAGAAAATGAAATTCTGGAACTCTTTACCAACCTATATTGCCTTTGTAGCTACTTCGAAAAATTTAGACTGGTACTGAACAGGCATTGAGTCTTATTTCATTCAAAACATAATTTCCTGCTGCCTAGTCAGTCGATAACTGCTTTGATCTTTCAAGGAAACTTTCAACAAGTTTTCAAAAGCATTATACACTGTAGTACTGCATCAGCTATCAATCTGAACTTCCACTAATTGTTTGCAATCACAGTATTTTTTTAACATTTATGTTTTGTTTAATTTTCACATACGCATGACAAAGAAACAGTTATAATAAACCAGTAATACCCGAGTACTGTATATCATGCGCTTGACCTGAATGTCTTTTGTTCTACATTAATTTTTTTCTAGTATATATTAATCTTTGTTTCTTTGTCCAAGTGGCGGTTTTGATTATGTGTTGTATGTTTCCCTTATCTGTGATATAAAGTTGTTGGTTTTGCTAATGTACTCAAAGGATGTTCTGAATTTTAGTTCTTATATACAGCTAGGTCCATCCTGTAAAGCTGACTGTGTTCCTAATGCACTAAAGAGAGATCAATAAATGAATGGCACAAGACATTATTTCTCCTGAGTATGTTCTTTCTTTGCTTCTGTTTGTAACATAATGTACTTCACGGTAATAACATTATAGTAAAAGAATAAACTGCAGCTTGTTTTGGCAGACTCTCGCTACCAAGGGTCATGATTCTAGGGTAGTGCTGTGAAAACCTGCTGCATTTCACCTTCACTCGTCTTCATGAAATCTGGGAAATTCTTCAGACAGTTTCTGCATTTGATGATGTGGGCAAACAAAATGTGGCCATTAAAAATAAATCCCCTTCCCACTGCCCCCTACAACCCCACCAAGCCCTGTCCATTTAGACACTTCATATCCCTCCTTTGCCTCACAAAAAAAATGACTTACCATAGTAATATTGTTTCTTCAAGGGGATCCCTCAGTATGTTTGACTATAGCAGTATTGTCAGCTGGGTTCAGCTGCCCTGAAGGCAGTGCTTACGCTAATGATGGCTGGTCATTAGCCAGTCAGAAAGTGATCAAGGACTGCTGCCTGTAGGTGGTGCTGCTGCTAGTGAGTCAGATTCATTTTGAAGCCTATGGGACAAAAGGCCTCAATCCCTAATCTTATTCCAGAGTAGTAGAAAAAAGTTGGAAAAGAAACCAAAGGAAAAAAAAAAGCAAACCACCTAAAGACACACTATATGCAACATGTTTAACTGTGACACATCACACCAAATATGCCCCTCAGTAAGAAATGTGGTCTGTGATAAGGACTGTAGAACCTTTACAGTAAGGTTATATGAGGGGAGGATGGATGTGAGGTCAAGCATACTGAGGGATCCTCTGGAAGAAACAATATTACTATGGTAATTCATTTTTCCTTCTCATCCCAGAAATCCCTCAGTATGCTTGACAATAGCAAACTATAAAACAGTGCATTTGGGAGGAGGAAACAAACTACTTTGGAAACAGATTCTGCAGGACTGTAGTGCCAAATTTGGCATCTGATTGGACTGTACATCCAAGCAACAGTGCTTTGTAAAGGTATGTACAGTCTTCCAAGTAGCTGCTCTGCAGATAACAAGTAAAGGTATGTGTCTTTGTGCTGCCTCTGAGGCTGCAGTGCTCCTGGTGGAGTGGGACCTAAGGCCTTGGTGTGGCTGTCTGCCAGTCTTACTGTAACAGAACTGGATGCAAAAGACTATCCAGCAAGAGATAGTTCTCTTAGCAGCTGGTCTGCCCTTGCCCACCTCACCATAGATGAGTAACAGCTGGGTAAGAGAGGCCCTGAGCTGCTTAGTATGCTCCAGGTAGTAGGTCAGCACCCTTTTAATATCCTGGCTTTGGAGCCTACACTCACCAGGAGTGGATTTGTCTGTGAAAAAGACAGGGACAGTAATGGATTGGTTGAGGTGAAATTCAGAGACTACCTTGGGAAGAAATTTTCTATTAGTCCTGAGGAGTACTTTATCCCTGTGGGAGATGATGTAGTTAGGCTCATTGCAGAGAGCTTGCAACTCTGAAATCCTCCTGGCAGAAGTGATGGCCACTAGAAATACTGTTTTCCAAGTGACTTACTTTAGATCTGCCGTAGCCATAGGTTTGAATGGAAAATCCATCAGTTTGGCTATACAGAGGTTCAAGTCCCGGTGGGGACAGGTTCCCTAAGTGGGGGTTAAAAGTGCAGCAGGCCTTTAAATAATTGTTTGAAAATGGGATGAGAAATTACAGATTTCTCTTTGCCTGCAGAAATGTAAGCTGAAATGGCTGCCAAGTGGACTTTCAGTGATGAGGCCCTAAGGCCTGAGGGCTACAGGTGAACTAGGTAATCTAGTATGGAGGGCAGGCTAGGTTACAGGGGATCAATCTGCCTGTCTTTACACCAGAAAGAGACCTCTTCATTTGCAAGCATAGGTATTTTTGGTACTTGTTTTTTTAGCTAGTCCAAGGATTCCGAGGACCTGCTCTGAATACTGGAAGTCAGGGAACTATAGCTCCTCAAGTACCAAGCTCTGAGGTGAAGGGATTTTAAGTTGGGGTATGCTATCCCCATCTGAGGCAAGGTCAGGAGACTGTGGCTCGGAGGCAGATGAATGTGCCATTTGGATGACAGATCAAGGAGCATAGAGTACCATGGCTGCCTTACCTAATCTGGAGCCACCAGGATCATTGTTGCTGGCTGTCTCCTGAGCTTAAGGAGCACTCTGAGAATCAGGGGAAAAGGCGAGAAAGCATACAAGAACCTTTCTGTCCAGTTGAAGGACAGAGTATCCATTTGCACTGTGCCCAGTGCCAGAAGTCAGCACCAGTACAGGAGGACCTGGTGATTGTGTTTGGAGGTGAACAGGTCTATCTCTGGAGTGCCCCACCTCCTGAAGACTGTAGCCAGCACTTGTCTGTTTAGGGTTCACTTATGGTGGTGCTAGCTGTTGCAGCTCAGAGAGTCTGCCAGCACATTGCCCTTGCCTGGCAGGTGAATGGCAGTGAGTTGCATGTCCAGGGAGTAAGCCAGCAACCAGATCTTCATGGCTTCTGTGCAGATCTTTGAGGATCTTGTGTCCCCTTGCTTGTTGATGTAAAACATGGTGGTGGTGGTGTTGTCTGTTCTGACGTGGACAGATTGGCCCTTGAGCTGGGGGACAAAGGCTTTTATGGCCAGACACAGCTCTGAGTTTGAGAAGATTTATGTGACATCTGAACTCCCTGGGAGACCATACCCTGCTTACAGATTGGTCTGCCAGGTGTTCTCCCCACCCCAGAAGGGAGGCATCTGTAGTGAGCACTCTGGAAGGTTCCTTCTGTTGGAAAGGAATTCTTTCCCTGAGATTGTGACTGTTTTTCCACCAGTCCAAAGCATGTAGGAGAGTCTTGGTGACTGGAACGCGCTTTGATAGTGAGCCCTCAGATGGTACTGAATGTCCCTCTTTTGAAACCTGTCATCTGGGTCTACTGCTGTAGTGGAGGCCATGTGGCCTAGAAGCCTCAGAAAGTGCCTGGCTGGCCTTGGTTGGCTGAGGACAAAGAGTCTGCCATGGTCTGGAGGTTGTCTACTCTGTCTAGGGGAAGCAGAGCTTTCCCTTGCTGGGTGTTTACCTCTCCTCCTATGAATTCCAGAAATTGGACTGGTTCCAGTTGAGACTTTTCTGTGTTGATCAGGAATCCCACTGACTCCAGGGTGAGCTGAGTGAGTCATAGAGAGTGTCTAAGCTTCTGAGGAGACTTGTCTACTACGAGCCAGTTATCTACATAGAAAAGACAGAGACCTCTTGTCTTCATAAATGGGCTGCAACCACTGCAAAGGCACTTTGTAAAGACCCTGGGGGCTAAGGACATGCCAAATGGTAGTACTGCAAACTGGTAATGGCCTGAGGGCAGTCTGAATCTAAGATACTTTCTGTGAGAGGGCCTGACTAGGATATGAAAGTAGGCGTTTCTGAGGTCCAGGGAGGCTAGCCAGTCTCCCTGTTGTCAAGAAGGTATCACTACTGACAGGATGATCATTTTGAACTTGGGATTTAGCAGACATTTGTGCCTGAGGTCTAGAATGGGACGCTAGTCCCAATTTTTCTTCTGGGTGAGAAAGTATCTTGAATAGATGCCTTTTCCCCACTGGGAGGGGGCACTCTTTCTATTGCATTTGCTAGCAGGAGAGAGATCTGACTTCTGACTCCAACAGAATCTTTTCTGTGGGGGTTAGAGTCTTGAAATTCCTGTTTCCCTGCTGTGTGGGGAATCTCTTGAACTGCAGAGCAAGCCCCTGACCTACCATCTCTCGCGCTCACTTGTCTGTGGTGATGAGCTGCCACTGATGGAGGCAGTGGGTCAGCCTTCCTCCTACTGGGAGGGAAGGCGACTTTTTCATTCCCATCAGGGGTTTTCTTTGGACTGGGCTTTAGGTGAGGTGGCAGGGTTAGTACACTTTTGAGCCCTTCTACCTCTTCCTCTGAGTAACGTCTCATTTGGGAGTAATCTATGGGCATGGGATAAAAGGCTCTGGAGTAGTAACTCCTGCCTCTGACTCCTTTTCCCTGGGGCCTGTAAGAAGTGGAGACTTTCTCTCTAGCTGCATTATTCTTGTAGGTGGCTTTGTATTCCTCCACCTTTTCCATGTAAGTCTCTGTTTGGTCCCCAAAGAGAGAATTGTTCTCACCAATGAAATCCATAGCTTTAGTCTGAGTATCCTGAGAGAGGTTGGTAGTTCTTAACCAAGCAAATCTTCTGAGGGAAATGGCTTGGGCCATAGATTGGGAGGCGGTGTCATTGGCAACCACTGCCAAATGAAACTGGTACTTTGTGACATCCAAGGCAGTTTTTACAGTTTCCGCCATGTCCTGAGCTATGTTGTCAGGAGCCTTCTGGCTGATAGCCAGGATTGAGTTCCACAGAGCTTTTTGGTACTGTGCTGGATATGCCATGTACGTAGAGAGGCATAGTAACAAAGAGGCTATAGTATAAGACTTTTTGCCCATGGTGTCCAGTTTTCTGGACTCCTTATCAGGAGGCTGAGAAGAAAGAGGCACTTTAGGCTTGTCACAGGCTGCAGCCTGTGCCAAGCCTTCATGGTCAGGATGAGTGTAGAGGTACTAAGCATTAATTTTGTCTAGCTGGTACTTCTTCTCTATCTTCTTATCCACCCTAGGAATGGAGGTGGGATTCTGGAGCAGTTTAAAAGTTGCCCTGCGAAGGGACTTATGAACCGGGAGAAGCAGCTTCTTGGGAGGAGGGAGACCCATCATGTCCAGAAATTCTGCCTCCTCATCCCCCTCAGTAGTCTCCTGCATGGAGAGGTCCAGGATGTCCACCATCTGCTGGACAAATATGTAATGAAAGGAAAAATCCTCCTGACCATGTAAAGGGGAGTCAAATTCATGGTCAGGGGACACATCAGGGTCAATGCCCTCCTCCTCCTCATTACTTTCCTCATAATAAAAACCCTGGCCTTGGTTAGAATCTGTGGGAACAGGCATGGGAGGACTGCCTGGGGCACCAAATATATTGCCCATAGCTTGAAAGGTCTGATAAAGTTGCCAAACCTTTGCAAACTCCTCAGGAGAAGGCATATTTTATCAGACTTATTCTCTAGGGGTCCTTAGAGGACCTATCTTTAAATTTATGATGAGAGGAGGACCCCTCTTCAGAAGGCTTTTTTGAGGTGGAGGCAGACTGAGAAGCCATTATTTCAAATCTGTTTGCTCTTTTCTTAACTGTTTTAGAGCAAAATTTAGTGCAAAGTTCACAGTTGTGATTTTGATCCAAACAGCTTAAACAAAGATCATGGCCGTCTGCCTTGGGTATGATTTTAAAAAACAAAGCAATTTTTAAAACCTGTAGGCCCAGTTTTCTTTTTAGGTCTATCTGAAATACCAAAATCATGATGGAACCATGAGAATCAGTTACAAAATAACAAAATATAATAGAAAAGTTAAAGCTAAACAAGGTTCCCTCAAAACCAAGGAAACCAATAAAAAACTGAAGTTAAAATATCAAAATTAGAAATTTTTTACAACAGAAAGGAATTTTCCAGTCAGAAATAAAGCGCAGGAATCGCTGTGAAAACCCCTGTCAGGGGAAGATTTCTTGGTTTCTGGAAACCAGAGGGAACCAAGGAAAACCAAAAAAAAAAGTGAAAAACCCCTAAAGGTGGCAGAAACTACAGAAATAAAATGACTTTAATGAAAATAAATTTCTTCAAGCAATGAGAATTGGAGAGAGCTCTGGGACCAACTTGTATGTGGAAAAATTAATCTGACTCACTAGCAGCAGCACCTACAGACAGCAATCTTCAACTGCTTTCTGACTAGCTAATGCCCAGCCATCATTAGCATATGCACCATCTCTGGGGTAGCTGAACCCAGCTGGCAATACTGCTATAGTCAAGCATACTGAGGGATTCCTGGGGTGAGAAGATGACCTCTACCACCCCCACGCAAAGCAACATTCCACAAAACACACATTATCCTCTCCTATCTACCAACTAATCTATACTACTTCGCCCTGAGCCCCATCCCCCAAAACATATGTCACCCTCATGCATCTCCCCAGCTGAACTCTCTCCACCCAATTCAAGCCCTCCTTCAAAAACACACACTCTTGGTTTTTCCCAACTAGCCTACTTCCCTGAATAAGAAAAAAGTGTAATTCCCTAAACTCCAGTAAACTTTACACAGGCACAGCAGCACAGCTTCGAAGATTATCCTCTTCATGGGTAGAAAACACTGACATGGGTAATATGGCAGACAGCAGTCATGATAACAGAAACCACTGGGGTCATGCCTAAAACACTACCAGATATCACATTTCCTTTGTCTGTTCTAAAAGTACTGCTGTGGCAAGTTTAAAAACTCCTCTTGGAACAAGAAAGCTGAAAAGGAGGTGGATCAGCTGGAGCCCCAAAGACAAGAAGTTAAAATTTGTCCTATGAATCTTGATTATCATCACAGGGGAGGGGATTTCAACTGCAGGGGAGGTTGGAATCCCCCTCACCCCACCCTGTCCCTGCACCCATTTAGGTTATTTAAAGATCCCACTCCATGGGAAGGAAAAAACAGTATTTTGCTGCAGGCTACACCAAGGATCCCTCACCTGAATCCACACAAGACAGCAAAGGAAAACTTAGCACATTTCATCATACTGTCATGTATTCCAGTGAAGCAGTTACCAGATTAAACCACATCACATCACATAGCCATATTTGAAATCCAACAGAGACTGAATGCTTTTTGGTCCTATTTCAAAGTGCACAAGTGTATACAGTTTAGGGTGCATTCATTCAAACATAAAAAATAAACATACAGTATGCCAATTAAAATAATAATGTTGCTATAGTTTATTTCATTTGGTCAAAAAAAATCTGTCTTCAGAAATAGATGTTAAATTACCATTCTACAGTACTGAAAACAGCATTTACAAGCAAGCAATTCTACCTTCCAGTTTCATTGCTCCTTTGAAAAATCTCTCATGACTAGACTACCTTCTCATTTCCCTGGGATATAATTATCTCTAAGTCACACCTAACTCTTTTGCTGCAGTTGAGTTACACTATGGAAAATAGGCAAGCCAATAATGTAGTTTAAGTTAGTGTGGACATGCTGTAGAGTTTTGGGTCAAATATGCATCTAGGGAGCAAGACAAAATAGGTTACTCACCTGTAACCATAGTTTTAGGAGTGTATATAGTTCACATCAACACATTGGCAGTTCCACTGGAAGTGCTGACTCATCAGAACATCTTCAAGCTAAGCTTCTCCCACCACCCAGATGGTATATCCTCTGGCTTTGCCCTGTGATGTCATATCTTGCACGCGAGAAGCAGGGATCCAAGTGCCACTTGCCTGGGAAGGCTGGGTGGCTGGTGTGGATGTGACTTATATGCCACCCCTAGAACTATGGTTACAGGCAAATGAGCTGTTTGTCTAGGGGAGTGGATATAGTTCACTATCCACACAGTGGCAAACTTTCAGCAGTTTTTCAGGAGAAGGAGGCAAGACACGCACCCCTATTTGAAGAACAGAGGTTGGAGAAGCGAGGTCACAAATACAGTATCCTAACAAGACTCTAGATCAATGCTGTAATGAGAGATGAAGGTGTGTGCTGACTTCCAGGTGGCAGCCTTGCAGATTTCCTGGTTAGGAATGTCCCTAGAATTGGCCACTGAGGCAGTGGTATGTCCAGTGGAATGAGCCCTAAGCCCTCCGGGGACTCCCTATCAGCCAACCTATAGCAGAGGTCAATGCAGGATGTCATACACCTGCCAGTCATTAGCTTTGCTGCCAGCCTGCCAGGCATGGCTTCAGTATACATTACAAACAGCTGGTAAGCCTCACCTCAAGCTCCAGCCATGCACTCCTTATAATAAACAAGCGCCCTCCACAGGTCCAGAGTATGGAGCCTGCAGCTGGCCTTCGAAGATGGGTTGGTAAAATATACTGGAAGGTTCATTACCTGGTTTAAGGTGAAACTCTGATGCTGTCTTCATGAGGAACTTTGGGTGGGGGGCGAAGGACGATCCTGTCCTTGTGGAAGACCAGATATGGAGACTCCACCAAGAGCACTTGGAGCTCACTGATCCTTCTGGCTGACATGATGACCACCAAGAAGGCTGTCTTCCACAACAGGTGTGCCATCTTACACTTGTGCATAGGCTCAAATAGCTTGCCCATGAGCATAGCCAGCATCAGGAGTAGGTCACAAAGTGGTGGTTCATGTACATGAGGGGACAGGTGGTCCAGGTCCTGGAAAAAGCACCTAACCACCTTCTCCCGGGCCACCACTAGAAGACCAGCCCATGCCCGGTATGCAGAGACGGCTGCCAGGTGCACCCTGAGGGTGTCGCTCAGAGCCCCGGCTGGGAGAGGGACAAGAGGTACTGGAGGATACTAGGTACAGGGCAGGCAATGGGTTCAAGCTCCTTGACCTGGCACCAAATGAAAAACCTTTTCCAATTAAAGATGCAGCACTGTTGAGATGATTCTTTCTGGGAGACCTTCACATCGTGGAGCACATCTTCTGAAAGACCCAGATCCTGTAACTCTATCCACTCGAAAAACAGGCTGTGAGGTGCAGGGACTGAAAGTCTGGGTGCAGAACTGTCCCCTGTTGTCTGGTTAGCAGGCCTGGGTGAAGAGGCAACCACGACAGAGGTCTGCTGCTGAGGCTGAGGAGATCCAGGTATCAGAATTGCTGTGGCCAGTTTGTAGCTATCAGAATCATCTGTGTCTTATGCTTCAGGACCTTTGTGAATCAAGGGGAAGAGAGGAAAGGCTTACATGAGGCCTGGGGTCCTGGGCCTCGTGAAGGCATCCTCCATCTGTGTCCCAGACTATGCGGGATGGGCACAAAACAGCCTCAGATTTGTTTTCTCCCAGATGGCAAACAGGTCCACCAGAGGTGTTCCCCGCAGGAAGAACAGGTGGATCACCACCTCCTGATACAGAGACCACTCATGCAATGTCTCTTCCACCTGACTGAGAAAGTCTGTCAGTTGACTGTCTGCTCTGGCAACATGAATTGCCAGGAGATCTGCACCCAGGCTGCATATGACAGTCCACATGTGGAGGGCCTCCCGACATAGGGGAAAGGAATGCATTTTGCACTGCCTCTTCAGGTAGAATGTGGTCATGGTGTTGTCCATCTGGACTTGCCCTACCTAACCCCTTACTAACAGAGTGAATTCCATCAGAGCTAGCTACACTGCATGCAGCTCTAGCAGCTTAATGTTATGATGGGACTCCTTGGGTGACCTGAAACCATGGGCTCTGAGGTTCCCATGGTGCACTCCCCACCCCACCAAAGATGCCTCCTCTCTGACAGTGACAGTTGACTCTGGGTGGACAAATGGAACTCCTTCCTCCAGATGTTCTGGGATCAGTAACCACTGGATGGCATCCCGCATCAGCTGGGTCACTGTGACTGGCTGATGCAAGTGTCCTAGGCACTGGGACCACTGATAGCCCAACTCCCACTGCAGGAGCAACATCTGCCAGTGGGCCCACTGAACCACACACTGGTGCAAGACACCTTGTACCACAGCAGCCACAGGAAGTCCCAGCAGGGCACGAGCACCCAACCTGAAATGGTTGGGCAAAGGAGTCAAGAACAAGTGCCCAGTCTGCAAGGAGGTGGATCTTGACCTGCAGGAAGTGTAGCTCTGCCCTGATGAAGTGAATCACCTGTGAGGTGATCAGTTCAGGCTTGGATGGTTTGACCAACAGGCCCAAGTCTCTGCAGGTCTGGAGGGCCAGATCCCTGGACCACTTGACGGCCTCCTTGGAGAGCCCAGCAAACAGCAAGTCATCCATGCAGGGGTGCACCCTAATGCCTTTTCACCACAGGAAAGATGTCACCACTGCCATGCACTTGATGAAGATCCTGGGCAGTTTTATGTGATAAAGGCGAGTCTGAAAGACCGGCTATCACATAAAGTGAACAAATATGAGCCCATAGTCAAAAGAGCGACGGATATTGTACCAACCATCGCAAATAGCGACGGTCTGTACAATACTTTCAAAACGCAAACAAAAAACATTTTTTTATGAGGAGGCTGTGCCCCCCCACACCCCCCTCCTTGTCTGGTAGAAAAGCTTCTCCTCATCCGAGGATGAGGAAGTCTAGGGAAGTTGACAGCGACACCTCCTGGCTGAGTGAGAGTGACAGCACAAGTGGCACCTTGATCTAGAGCTCGACCTCAAGCATTGACCCAAAGGCAGATGCCAAGGAGAAGTCAGCAGTGGTGCATGATAGACCACATGCTTCAGTGGAATGACCACCGGTGAAAGCTGTTCCTGAGTGGAGTCAGTTGGGGACACCAACCAGTCCCCATCCTCCTGAGTGAGGACTGGGAAAACAGTGGTCTTGGAGATCTACTTCTCATCAATTTCCTCTGACAACTGGTTGATGGAGTTGAGAAAAATCTTGACCATCTGATCAGCCGGTGTCAAGGTTGATTAACCCAATGAGGCATCATGAAGCTAGTGAACTGGCCATTTACCATAGAAGGCTCGATCGGTCCCATGATCAGTGCCGGCAGCGCTTGTGTTTCCTACTGTGATGGGCAGTACTCTCCTTGAGGCCTGACACATATCCTGGAGTTCGCCAATGAAGGACACTCTAGCCCCAGCAGGGAGCAATGCCGAGGCCAATGAGGTGTCTGTTGCAGCAGCTGACACCACCTCTTCCATGGCCACAAGCTGACCCATAGACCCCACCACATTGGAGGCCTTCTTGTGGCCCTTCAACTTAAGTTTCATGTCCTGATTGTCCAGCTGGCCGAGAAGTTGCCAGGCTGCATGATCCTCAGAGAGGAGGAGAGCATCGTCTGGCACAGACTGCAGCAAAAAAATTGTGTGCAGCCCCGAAACAGTAAAGACAAAACACATAACATGTGTGGGTCTGTCTGTGACATTTTCTGGCAACACATGACACAGAATTTGAAGTCTGGAGCAGGCTTCGCTTCCTCATGTTTTATCTTCCATTTGACGAGGCTAGACCCGAACTGAGGAATTCAAAAATACTGAAGAAAAAAATTAGAAAACAAATCACCTGTGGTGACCTTGATAACCTATAACGCGCAGGGCTGTGAAGGAGGAGATCAAACTCTTCCAGTGGAAAGGAAGATCTGATGTGACGGGGTGGAGCCGGAAGATATACCACCCAGATGGTGGGAGAAGCTTAGCATGAAGACATTCTGATGAATCAGCATTTCTGGTGGAACTGCCAATGTGTGGATACTGAACTACATCCACACCCCTAGAAATGTAATGTTCTGAAATCATCATGGTAATGCTAGTATGTCTGTTCCTAGCAATGTGTGTGGAAAGAATGTATCAAAGGTAGAAAATACCATCTTGGGGTCTACTACTGTACCTTAGTGTGAATGTCAATGTGAAAATACAATGGAGAAAGTAGTAGCCATTTTCTGCTTAATGAAAAGTAGAAAATAGAAGACATGGAACAGCACTCACAGGCTTACTATTGGCTCCTGGAGGTCCCGGTTCTCCTCGTTGTCCTTTATGACCCTGTTAATTGGAATGAAAAGGCATTACCAACTTATAAGAAATTGCATTTATTTTATAACTGGACCATAAAACTCAACTATTTTACAAACTGTATAGCACATCTAAAGTAGGTTATTAAAATTCACATGATCTCAGAAATTGTACTTTTAAATATGAAACTACTGCTGGGGTTAGTGACCTTTGGGTCCCATCAGTTCCTACCTCAAATCATATTTTTACTTTCTGTTGAATACATATAATGCTGTTTTCCATGTTTCATTTGTTTCAATAGTCTGCCTAGTCAGTGTGACAGGGAGATCCTGCCACTCTTGAGGGCAGAGTTTTTCTTAAATCTGTTGCAACAATTCTTCTATTTCTTAGCCTAATCTATCCTTCACAATTTCTAGTCCATAAGGTTGGCCACCAATTGGTGTCCCTTCCCCTTTCTTGACTATGCTATAGTGTCCTCTTTAATTTTCCTTTTCCTTTTTTCTCTCAGGTCCTCATACAGGGAGGTTATTGTGGTGACCTCTGAGCTGATGTAAAACAATAGGCTGTGTTCCTCATTGTTAGATTTAGTATGCAATAGCACCATGTCATAAAATACCTTGATGTATATGCCTTATGTGTACAAAACCTGTAAATGTTGAAAATACCATGGCACAAGGTATTTTTGATAAAAGTAGAAAGTTACTAGGGGACTGTATTATAAAAATTAAGCTACCAAGGTAGAGATATAAAAAAAAAAGTTGTGTTATTTAAAATGCATGTAAATTACAGATTGTTTGAGAGGTCCTTTGGCACCATGCATTCCTGTTTTAAGCTGAACCAGCCTACAATTTCATGGTGATTTGCATATACATCCCATGATGCGTTGCATTATGGGGGTATGTGTGATTTTGTATTTCTTTGAAACTTGGCTTTATTGCCAATGCCCTTTGGGGTAACCCTTGCTTCAGTGCTTCTGCACTGAGGTTCTTTGTCTTCAGCTTGTTTTGGGGTTTTTCTTTTTTGAGCTCCACATCACCCAAACACACAAGACCAACATAGGGAATGAAATAATTTTCACTAAAGAGATAGATCAGTAGATCAGTAGGTGCTGACTAAGTGCAGAGGAAGGACATGCATAGTCTGTTGCTGCAAACTGATGTACTGAAGAAGGGATATGCCATTGCTTAAGGTTATTCCCTGTGTTTTAAATAAACATCACACAGAGATTGTGTGTTGAACCTGAAGTTCTGTGTCTGGTCCATCTGTTATCCCACAACCCTTCCACAGTGAGAAACTGTCCCAGACAACAAGCATGTGGAGGGTGTGGGGGTAGGGGTGTCTCTCAGTGTTAACAGAGAAACAGAAATTAGTAGTCAGGAAGATGAATTGCTGGTGTTCAATGCAATGACTTATTGGTCCATACACAGGCAATCTATACCAGGTAAGCTAAACAAATAGCTCTTTGTGCTCAACCTATAAATAAGTCTGCTGTATGTACCAGAGGTCACATTCTTTGACTTCTGGTGTCCAGTGAAGGAGGTCAGAGCTTGCACATTCGCAGGCTGCCAAGGGAGACCTGCAGTGATTGGCTGACCCCAAGCAACCTGTAACCAACTGGAACCCTGGATATAAAGATATGGAGTACATATTAAGACACCTCCTTGCAGTATGGTTAGTGCATGTCAGTGGTCAGGATGCCGAGAAGTACTACTGATGCAACAGCTTTCATTACAACATAGGCTGCTGTATGTACTACAGGAGCAGGTGTGTGGCCTATTTGAAGTGTAGTGAGTGCGTGGCAGGGTGAATGGCAGAATGGGGAAACATCAGCTGTATCAGGTAGTAAGAGAAGGAGTGAGGGTGGGTGGCAGGAGTATCAGAGAGGTGGGGCCCTAGTGTGAAGTCTGTCTCAGTCAGATCAGAGGAAGACTGATATGAATTGAAGGGAGCAGAAAGGGCCAGCGGGTGATTGGGGACTCACCGGCCCAATTAGAGATAGTTCAGAGGAAAGGCAGCATTGTGGAGTCAGTGAGGAGGCCAAGAAAGCATGCTATAAACATTAGGAAAAGCTATAGCATGGGTAATGATCTATGAGGTGAGGCCAGTTGGAAAAGATTGTAGAGACCACTGTATGGTCGGGCTGCACCATGCACATTCCAGAGGGGTTGTGTTGGTTACAGTCCCTCCTCTGAGTATATTCACTGGCCTACGCAGCCAGTATAGTGTTATGCTTGTGCAACTGTGTTAGTTTGGTTTTGGCTGTTCGCACTCTCTATTCCAGAGGAATTACCACCCTGTAGGGGTATGAAGGCAAGGAACCCTTAGAGAGGGTTCCACCCCTAGAGGTGCAACGGGACGATTCCCGTGGCTAAAGGTACCTTAGGAATCCCCCTAAGGAAAGAGTGCTGCCACTGGAGGAGGAGGGGAGGATGGTTGGGCAAAGAAAAAATGCTTCACAGTGAGGTTTAGAAGAACTGCTTATATAGCTCAGGAAGTGGGAGTGGCTGGCTGCTTGGACACTGAACTATAGGCAAGCCTTTCATTTCACTGGCCTATGCAGCCAGTATAGTGTTATGCTTGTGCAACTGTGTTAGTTTGATTTTGGCCGTTCACACTCTATTCCAGAGGAATTACCACCCTGTAGGGGTACGAAGGCAAGGAACCCTCGGAGGGGGTTCCACCCCTAAAGGTGCAACGGGACAGTTCCCATGGCTAAAGGTACCTTAGGAATCCCCAACAAAATGTAGTATCATCCCCAAAAGGAGGCAACATGAGCATATGAGCAAGCAGTAACTGTGACGTAGGAGTAGTAATTGTAACGTAGTAGTAGAGAAGTATAGGCAGTTCGATAAAGCAATGAGATGCTCAGTTGTTGTAATGACTGCTCAGGTTGCGTAGCAGGATACTGATGGTTTGCTTAGAGAGTAGGGGATCCCCTAAGGAGAGAGGGAACCGCAGGAAATCCTCCACTTCCATCCAACAATGGAACCTACCTAAAGAAACTAAGGGAAACAACTAAGCTAACTAGGTGTTATGACCTGAGGCAACGGAGGAGAGAAAAAAAACCCTATGAGGAGGAAATCTCTGGGGATCCAAGGCCTAGGTCACCTTCCTTCCAGGCTTGGGATAATTTATTTAGTGACGGCTCTGGAGCTGCAATTTGGAAAACCCAATTAAGGGGAGGTGGAAAATATTCCAATTTGGAGGAAGGCTCTCACTCAAACCCTTTATCAGGAACGCCATGGAAGGTTGCGAGAAAACTCTGCAACAATACGTGCATCCAAGGCGCAGGAGGAGAGCAACAACTGCTGAGGCACTCACCTGGCCTACCTTCCCTAAATCAAACCAGGTGAACCAGAGGCAGTCGTAGGGAGGATGTGGTGAAGGTGCCTCGCTAGGGAAACACTATATAGTGAGACATTAGAGCCAAAGGAGATCGTCGTAACCACCCTTCACTGCTAGTCTTAAATTCTACAGCAGGAGCTGCTGTAGCATAACAGGCAGCTAAAGCCAATCCCGGGGCAAGGACATTCCCAGCTATGGGCCAGGTGAGAAGGATCCTGCCCCAAGTTGGACACACTCAATGATGCGGACTTAAAGCACAGCGAGACCGTCAGCTGCAGGAACCCTGCACCAAAATAGAATGGCTGGCATGCCCCAGAAATTGATTGAGAGCTGAAAAGCTGGTAAGATGAATGAGCGTGGTGTGCTGAGATTGAAATGAGCATTGAGTGCTGAGACCTTGCAAGGTCAAATACGGATTGAGCGCAGCAGAATCCCAGGCCGAAGCCAAAGGGATGGCAGCAGACATGAAGCAATGGCTTGCGTAAGCAAGGAGTAACAGTTACAAAAGCAAGTGTGGACCTGATAGGTCAGTAAGCAGTAGTAGTGGTAGGTGGACATGTACAGTATAACATATTGTATAGCAATTAAACAGCACTGATTTGGGGACAAGCCAGCCAGACATGAATAGTCAAATCAAGGTGACAAACACTGAGGATTTTCGGCGGCGAGGCAAGATTGAAAAACAAGCTATATTAACAGCCTTAGCAGAAGCTTAGTTGGCTGACCTCAGAGTTGTAACTGTATTGAAACATGGAGTCAAATGCATTGAAGCAGGTGTAGCCAGGCAGTGCAATAAAGCTCAGGTGAAAAGAATTAAGTATGCAACATGAAGCAGCTATGGTTGAGCTGAAACACATAGATAATGATAGCAGTTGCATTGCAGTAGTTTGAGTGTGGTGAGCATAGTGTAAAAAAACACAAGCACTGAGTACAATAGTAAGTAAAGTAAACAGCAGTGGCTGCAATTATAGGTAACTGAAAGCAGTAGCATAAGCTCTGAGTAGGTTTGCTTTTGCAATGCAAGTAATTTGAGAGTTGTAACTGAAAGCAAGCAGAATGAGCTCTGTAGTAGCAGTATGCAGGCTGGGGGGGGTAGGCCCCAGCCAGCTCAGAGGGCAAACCAACATAGCCTCCGGCTGCAAAGAAAAAATGCTTCACAGTGAGGCTTAGAGGAACTGCTTATATAGCTCAGGAAGTGGGAGTGGCTGGCTGGTTGGCCACCAAACTAAGGAGATCAACAACTACAGGCCCATAACCATCCTCTCTGTGCTAAGCAAGCTACTGGAGAAGCTTGTTGCAACCCAAACCATTGACTATCTCATAAAGAATAACCTTCTCTCAGACACTCAGTATGGTTTCAGAAAAGGGCACAGTAACTCAACCGCTCTTCTTAAATTCTCCACCGATGTACTCTGCAACATGGACAAAGGCCTACTCACTGGAGCAGTATTTATCGATCTTACCAAAGCTTTCGATCTTGTTGATCATCCCCTGCTTCTCTCAACCCTGCATAGACTTAACTTCTCATCCTCAGTAGTTGACTGGTTTAACAACTACCTATCAAACAGATTACAACTTGTTAAATTCAACTCCGCTCTCTTGGATGTGACCAGCACTGACATCGGAGTACCCCTGGGCTCAATCCTGGGACCCCTTCTTTTCTCGCTATACATCAATAACATAGATTATTCCATACTCTCCTGCTCAGCTATCTTATACACTGATGATCTCGTCCTCTACTACAGCGCTGACAAAGTTAACATCATTAACAAAAACCTCTCCTCAGATTTCAGGAATGTGCAAACATGGCTAAATTCTAATAAGCTCATCCTCAACACAAAAAAGACCCAAGCCATGCTATTTGGCACTGTCCCCAAACTCAGGGCCTGTAAGGAACCCCTCCTAGTCCATGACTCTGGGGGGTCTCTCATCAACTGTGTCACATCCTTCAAATACCTGGGAGTCCTCCTTGATAAATCCCTTGATTTCAGTCTGCACATCCAGTCAACCTGTAAAGCAACAAATGCCAAACTTGGAATCACCTATAAGACTTGTCACCTGCTAACACCATCCGCCAAATTGGCAATTGCCAAGGGTATTCTGCTTCCAGCGCTGACATATGGTGTCTCCACTTTTGCTAATGCCCATAAGACTGCTCTCCATAAATGGGATGTCGCGTATAACAACATATGTCAGTATGCCTCCTCTTCCCATCATCTCAAGCACCACTGCACACTGTATAGCAACCTAGGCTGGCTCTCCCCAACTGCCTACTGACTATATTCCCTAGGGACCCTCACAGACTCTGTAATCTGTAACCAAACCCCCACCTCCCTTGCAGCTCAACTTGTACCACAGACACCTGCTCACGGACTACACTCGGCAAACAAATTTCTACTCACCATACCCAGGTGTCTTACTTCAAAAGGCTCTAGAGCATTTCACTGCACCACCCCAGCCACCTGGAACTCCCTCCCTCCTGCCCTGAGGCAGACTAACTCCCACCCAATCTTCAAAAAAGAACTATATCGCCACCTATCCCGGGACCCCTGCACAGGCTTTGATCCCACTTAATGCCTCACAGCTAACCACCCTATTTCTCCTAAGACACTGCTGCACTTCTAAACAAGCTTTGCTATAAAATGTCTTTAGAGCTGCCACTTAGCCCAGTTTCAGTTATTTGCATGTACTAATGTCACTTTTGTCATCTCTGCATAGCTATATGTATTATCTCGAGTACTGTCTGACTTGATCTGTATTCTAACCTACCTGTACTATATACTATGTACCTGTACTATATACTATGTATTGTATAATCTCACCTCATTTTATGTATGTATTCTCCCGGGTCATGCCTGAAAATAGTCAACTTTGGCTAGCGCACCTAACCTGGTTAACAAAAACTAAATAAATAAAATAAATAAATGTTAGGAGTTTAGAACAAAGCCCACCAAAAAGACAAACCCAAAACACTGCAAAACAGAAAACAGGGAAAGCCCAAAAACAAGAAACAAAAAACACAGGGAAACACACAGCCAAAGGAAAGATACAAACCAGAAGCAGGAAAATAAACACCAAAGTCCAGCAGAGACACACAGAAACAGCAGGCTGGGGGGGTAGGCCCCAGCCAGCTCAGGGGGCAACCAACATAGCCTCCGCCTGCAAAGAAAAAATGCTTCACAGTGAGGCTTAGAGGAACTGCTTATATAGCTCAGGAAGTGGGAGTGACTGGCTGCTTGGCCACCAAACTATAGGCAAGCCTTTCATTTATTTCGTTTAGCCCACACTTGGGTTAGAGGATCAGTTTTGACTAGGCAAATGTAGAGAACAAGTAGTAGTTACAGCACCTTTCTGGCCACCAGCATTAGTGCGCCGGCATATCAGGGTGCCGATTTTGGGATTCGTGCTCCCTCCCCATTCACACCCCCCTCCTCGAGGTCTACCCCTTCCCAGAGTTAGAATAATAATAAAGGGGGGCACAGGGAGCACAGTCCCCCCTCAAAAACAGGGGTCGGTGAAGTCCCGACTTGGTGCCCTGATGACCAGGCGCACTAACGCCAGCGCTCTGAATGGGTGGAACCATTACGGCAGGCTGTGTGTGTGCATCTTGAGTTTAAAACCCGAAAGTGAGCCAGATAGTTTGAAGCCACCCTGGCTTAGAGTTAATGTATGTGTTGTCTATCTAATTCAGGGTGGGTCCTCAGTGATTAGCATACCACAGAGATATTTGCATTCAGGAGCACAACAGGTGACCACCCCAGCCAGCAAGCAAAGCAATGAGAACAGCAAAGTAAGAGGATGGTCAAAAAACACAACAGCCAGTTGATATTCATTCAGATTGTAAACACAGAAGAGCAAAGATGTTTGCTCCAATGGGGAACGTTTTTCTTATTTAAAGGTATTTTTTTAAACTAGAAAACTGGGGTTTGGGGCCTTTGAGGGAGAGGAGGGAGTTTTAATCAGCAAGAGGGAGGTGAAGGGTGAGGGGTTTGTGTCATGATTTACAGAGACAGGGATGGAAAGGAGGAAGAACTTGCTTTTATGGGTGGAGGGGTAGGACTCAAATGTAAATCATGTGACTTGAATAAACTTCCTTTTTTTTAAAAAATAAAGGTTTTTGTCCTCCTTTTGGTCAGACCAAGTGGCTAGTCAGCCTCATCCCCAGACACAGTCAGCCATCCGTTATCTCCCCTCGTGGTCCAGGGATGGGTTCCCTCACAGATTGCACCCCACAGTGAGGCCATAGGGGACGGCCATCCTCCCCCTGGTGCCTAATACCCAAAATTCACCATCAGGACCCTGAAGTGGCAGGACAGGCCATGGCGCCCCAGGCAAGGCTTCACAGAGCCCAGGTCTATGATTTTCCTTCATTTTCTCTCCATGTTTCTTAGAACTGTGGTGGCGAAGAAGATGTATGCACATGTAGGTGTGCATGTGTTCTGGAACCACAGCTCCTTTCGCCGGCACTATGTCAAGACGATGAAATCAAAAAGAGCACCATCAACAAGAGCGCCACAAAAACAGCACTATCCACAACAGCCCCATCCCAAAACACTGCCAAAATAAACAGCGCCAATGGTAGCTGACAACTGCTACCATGGCGAAACTACAAAATATACATTTTGTTTTTGTGGGGGGCTATGCCTCCAGCACCCTCGACATGGAAGGCTCTGTCCCCCGCACCCCCCAATATTAAAATTTTCAACTCTAGGGGTGGGGAGCAGAATATGGGGATGGGAAGAAACTTGGGGGGGTCTTTGATTTTTGGGATGAAATAAAAATAAACACCACACATGAGGGGAAGACAAAGGAACTACTAATCAGGAGACCAGGAACAGAACCCTGGTCTTCCACTCTGTGCTGTCTGAGCTGCTCATGTCTTAGTCCTCTACACCATGGAAGCAGCTCGGCCAGCCACCACACTTACTGTTCCTTCATTCCTTCTTCCCCTGCCTTGACAGCTACTGGGGTAGCAGTAACTAACGTGCTATACTACCACTGATGCTGTCAAGGCATATGCAGTTTTTGAAGTGTGGTTTTGCCTGTGCTATTGTTGAAATGCTGTATTGACCGGTTACCCCTTCCACCCTCCCAGCATTCCATCAGCCTCCCAGATGTCTATTCTGTCACCAGGCCTCCACCTGGTGGCAGCCAAGAGCCAGGAAGGCACACCACTCCTGTTCAGGAGAGGAGAGCTACCAGCTGCAACTCAATCCTCTCCCAGCCCTCCCCCTACTGACCCATAGTGACCTGTGCTCAATCCTGAACCCCGGTCACTGCCCTGGTGTGAGGAAAGGTGCTGTACAATGCCTCAGCCCTCTGCACCACTGGGTGGGTGACTTGGACAACCCTCTGAAGGGTATACAGGGAAGAGGAGTGGGCATAGTGGGGGAGGAGGATATTATTTTAAACCCTGTGGTGTGGTGGGGGGTGACTGTGACCCAGATGCTGGTGGTGACCTTTTTGTGTTTTAAACTCATTTTGTTTTAATTGCTGACAAAGTTAGAGTGTGATCGGGGAACATCACAAAGCTTCACAAAGTATGATATTCTGCCACTTCCCATCAACTTTGCAGCAAGTTATAAATTCACAACATCTCTAGCCAAGCAACTGGGTGCACTTCCCTGTTCCCCTACTAAATTGTCACTTTATGTGTGGGTATTACAGAGGCCGTTGACACTATAGAGATACTGGTGATCACCTTTGGCAGGAAGATACTACAGCTCAGAACTGGCAAGAGCAATTGGATGCACAGTAGGTCTGCAGAAGGTAGATCGCTGGAGTAGAGGGCTGTTCTCCTTCCATATGACAATCCCAACTGGATGATCGAATCTTTTTTATTGCCTGTTGTTTTGTATCTTAGTTATGTTTTTTCTCCACTGCTTTCTGTGGAAATTTGGCTCTATCCACCACTTTCTGTGGAAACGTGGCTCTTACAGACATTTCTTAAACATTTTGGGGCAATACAGTAGGCTGAATCCTATTATGAGATTTATTTATTTTATTTATTTAACAAATTGGAAATACCTTTGAGCCAAGGGCTTTTTTACAGAGGTTCCATGTCAAGTCACAAGAATAACAAATTACAATGGCTTCAGTAAGTAGTACAACATGAGGAAAGTAATTACATAAACAAAAGAATACTATGGCAAGATAAATATTGTGTCAAGTGCAGCCAGTGGCCTTGTCTGAAGAGGGGTGAAAGGGATTACAAGGAGAGAAGGACAGGGGGTAAATTGAGGAGTGGAAGGAGCAAAATAAGAGCAAGGAGGGAGATGCCACAATGAAGCTTATGCAGGAAATACCCAAGGGGTTGGGGGGGTGTTAGAGGGAGAGAACAAGGTGAGGAAACAGAGGAAGGAGGGGGAAGTGGGAGTGGAGGGGTAAAGGAAGGGGGGATGAGGTAGGATGAAAAGAGGGCAGGAATGGGGATGGGGATGGTAAAGGGAAGAAGGATGGAAGTGCTGTATGTGGAATAGCACAGCAACAGGGTAGGGCTATACAGGGGCTAATGGTAAAAGAGGGAGGTCCCAGTGCATTTAGCTGTCTGCAAAGATTAGGTATAGCAGTCACAAGATGCTCTGGAAACTAGGAACTGATGCAGCTTCCGTTTAAATGGTCCCAAGGTTGCAGTCGTCACAATCTCAGGAGGAAGGGAATTAAATAAATTAGCAGCTCTAACTGCAATGGATCATTGTCAGAGTGAGATTCGACAGCAAGGGATAGTAAAAGTTTGGCTCACAGAACTTCATGCATTACGAGTGCCCTGAAAGGGACTGAAAAGCTGAAGAGAACCTGGTGGTAGCAGACCAAGATCTGCCTTCTTAGCCATAAGGCAGGCTTGATATTCAATGAGAGCCTGGAGTTGAAGCCAGTTTGGTTGTCCATAAAGGTCACAAGTGTGAGTATGATATGCTGCACCAGTTAGTAGACGGCATGCCTTATTCAGAGCTGTGGTGAGTCGACGTAGGGTTGTATCTGTGGCAGAACCATAAATGACCAAACCATAGTCAATAATAGACACAACTGAACTTCAGATAGCTAATCTGCGGGCTTCGGTAGCAAGGCAGTGTTTGTGTCTGTGTAGAAAGCCTTGGCAAATGTTAACTGCCTTGGCAATATTCTCAACATGGTTGGAGTAGGAGAGTGTACTATCCAGAGTAACTCCTAGGTATTTAAAAGATTGAGTCTCATCAAGGACTACACCCACACTGTTTTTAATCACCAATTGTTTGGCTTTGTGCTTGCTGTGGGTACCATGGAAGAGCATGACCTTGGTTTTTTTGCAATTAAGCACCAACTTATGAGAGGTGAACCTGGACTCAGCTTCAGTAAAACTTTTCTGAAGTTGGGCCTGAAGGAGGGTCGGGTTAGCAGTCTTTGAGAAAATGACGGCATCATCCGCATAGAGGAGTACTGGTTCAGAACAGGATGCCGGAAGATTATTGAGGAAGGTGCTAAATAGAAGGGGTCCCAGTATCGATCCTTGAGGAACCCCAGAGCAGACAGGCAGTTTAACAGAAAGGGTAGACCCTATTCTCACCTGTTGTGTGCAGTTTGCTAGATAGCTAGTGAACCACTTCAGGGCTTCTGAACAAATACCAAGCCCAGCAAGTTGATGTGTCAGCAAATGGTGATTGACCATGTCAAATGCTTTAGATAGGCCAATAAAGGTTGCGCCAACAAGTTGACCCTGATCAAGAGTATGGTGAATGAAACCTGTGAATTGCAGTAGGGCCATAGATGTGCTGCACCCTTTCTGAAAACCATGTTGTTGGACACATTGTAGGTTGTATTTTTCCAGGTACTCCACAAACTGGTCAGCAACAATCCTTTCAAGTGCTTTGGACAACAGGGGAAGAATAGATATTGGCCTATAATTCCAAGGCAGTAATTTGTCCCCACTTTTAAAAACTGGTGTAACCAGAGTGGATTTCCAGATCTGGAGGAATTGTGAAAGTATGAGGGAGCGATTGAGAAGCTTGGTGAGGGGGGAGAGGACTTCATCTAGGGTTAGGGTAAGAAGTTTTAGGTCAAGGGACTCACTGCTTGTCCTAGTTTCTCCTAGAACTTTATGTAGGTATGTCTTGGCCTCGCTTTCTGAGATAGCTTTGAAGTAGAAACATGGGTGGGTCAAGGCCTCTTCTGATTTTGTGGACATAGGAGCTGTGCTGGGTGGCTCAAAGAAATTTGGGGACAGAGTTTGGCTAAGGTCTGTGAAGGATGAATTAAATGTGTTGACAATTAACACGGGGTCATGGGTGACAGACTCATCAACATTTAACATAGTTGGAGCCTGCTTGGATGCTTTCCCAGTGATTTCCGAAAGGTTTTCCCAGAATTTTTTCCTGTCCACCCAGATCTTGGCAAGGATGTCCTTATAGTAACATGCTTTGTGCTTACGGATAGCTTTAGTACATGTGTTCCTTATCATCTTATAGGCCTGTATGTCAGGTTGATTGCCAGAGGTCCTGGCCCTATGCCAGAGGTGGTCATGAACTTTCATTTGGGCCAGAAGGTTAAAAGAGATCCAGGGATTATCAAGTCCCCTAATCCTACATGTCCTAAAAGGGGCATGGATGTCACAGGCTGCACTGAAGCATTCACTGGAGTAATGTAGAGCTGAGTAAATATCAGGGGCAGTTTCAATGTAAGACCAATCTCGTTGTCAGAGGAGAGACTTTAGTGGCTGCAGATTAATAGCCAAATTAACCAGCCTGGGAGTGGGACCCAGGGTGGTAGCCTGCGTAAAACATTGGCTGGACAACAGGACACAGAAGGTAATTGTAAATGGAGTCCACTCTGTAGAAAGGGGGGTTACTAGTGGGGTACCGCAGGGTTCAGTATTGGGTCCAGTCCTTTTTAATGTCTTCATCAGTAACATTGCAGAGGGACTGTAAGTGAAAAGATGCCTTTGCAGATGACACAAAGATCTGCAACAGGGCTGATACACAAGGAGGCGGAAAGGATGAAAGGGACTTGGCAAGGTTGTAGAATGGTCAGAGGTATGGCAGCTAGGATCAACGCAAAGATGTGCAAAATAATGCACCTGGGAAACAAGAACCCAGGGAAGAATACACAATGGGTGGGGAGTGTAACAACAACAAAAAGAAAAGGGACCTGGGGTAATCATATCAGATGACCTTAAGGTTAGCAAGCAATGTGAGAAGGCAGTAGGGAGGGCTGGGGGTATACTGGGATGTATAGGGAGAGGCATCATCAGCAGAAAACAGGAGGTTGTTATCCCTCTGTACAGACAGTTGGTGAGACCCCATCTGGAGTACTGTGTCCAGTTCTGGAGACCCCATCTCCGCAAGGACATAGACAGGATAGAGGCAGTCCAGAGGAGGGCAACTAAAATGGTGCAGGGTCTGCAAGAGAAGCCGTATGAGGAGAGACTAAAGGAGCTTATATGTATACCCTGAGGAAAGAAGGGGGACATGATAGAAACTTTTAAGTACCTCAGTGGAATCAACAAAGTCCAAGAGGGTAGCATTTTTCAGAAAAAGAGACTTGCAAGAACAGGGACACAATTTAAAGATAGAAGGAGGGTGGTTCAGGGGCAATGTGAGGAAGTATTATTTCACAGAGAGGGTAGTGGATGCATGACAGCCTTCCTGAGGAGGTTGTGGGGTCTAAATCTGTGGGAGAATTCAAGAATGCATGGGACAGACATAAGGCAATTCTTGTGGGGGGTAGGAAGAAATAGGCTGTTGGTTAACCAGGATCTGCGGCCTATCCTGTAGGTAGGGAAATGGGCAGACTAGATGGGCCTAGCGGTCCTTATCTGTCATCAAAGTCTATGTTTCTATGTTTCTATGCAGGTGGCCATGGGAGAGCACTCTACTTGTGATTGTTCTGGCAGGGGGCTTGATAAATTTGTTAGACCAATAACACTTGGTAGGAGAGTGATAACTGATAGTGTCGGGCAATACTGTATAACTTATCTGCTTAATAAAGAAGGAGGTCCTAGTGTGATAAATCTGGTAGTTTTTTTCAGTTTCATATTTTACGTACAAATAAATGTTTTGGCATAATTGTTGTGCCAACAGAAGACACAGCTGCATTGATTTTGGGGTTAATTAATGCCTTTGGCCCTTTTATGGGATCGTGATGTCTTGGCATGACAGATTATATTTTGCAAGGGTTCCTTTCCCCTCTTACGTGGTTAGGGCTTTTAAGATTTTCTGGGTTTGGGAACTGGAGGCGTGTTTTGTTATGTCTGGTTTAAGAAAGCAGTTATATGATTATGCCTTGAGATCTTTGTTTTTTTTGTCTGAAAGTCCTGAAATACTATACACTTCTCCAGGTCCTGATTGCCAGAACTGTTTTTAAGGAGCTGAGGATTCCTTGGAGGGTCAGGGATAACAATTGGCTCTGTTTTTATGGTAAATTACAAGTTCAGATGAATTTAAAGCATAAAAATGTAAATGACAGGTTTTGTCCTTGGTAGTCTTGTGTTGCTCACGTTGAAATGCTGGAACAAATTCTTTTGGCGTATTCATTTGCTCAGAATTCTTGGCTACTGATTACTCATAGTCTGCAGCCTGCACAACTGGTGCCCTCATACTGTGAATAGGTGATTTATGGTTTTATGCCAGAAACTTTAACCTGTATTTCTAAAAATACAGTACTTTTTGGTTCTTTTTATATTGATAACATTTGTCTTGTGGCAGACAAGGTGCCAGGCTTTTATTAGACACATTAATAGACAACTCAGGATTGGGGTTCAGCAGTGTCTTTTTTTTTTTTTTTCAGTTTTTGTTAACCGGGTAACTGCACTAGACAAATCCTGCCTATTTTCAGGCACGACCCAGGGGGAGGGGGATACAGATGAATGCCAACTGACCTTTGAACCAGATTAAGCTGTTGGTGGTATTTTTTTTTAGTGAATGAGGGAAATTTGGCCAGGACACTGGGGAAATTCCCCTACTCTTTTCGATGAGTGCCATGGGATCTTTAACATCCACCTGAACTACCACCAATCCAGGCAGATGGGACCTCGGTTTAATGTCTCATCCGAAAGACGGCACCTCAGAAGTGCAGCACCCCTCTCATGCTGCACTACAGTGTCAGTACAGGGATATTAAACCAAGTGCCAGATTTGGGAACTGAACCCACAGCCCTCTGATCTCCCGGCCTCAGAGGCGAGTGTGCTACCTACTGAGCCACTGACACTGACATCATTCATTGACTGGTTAGAGGAGGTCCTTGTGTAATTCTCCCTTTGATATGCTTGCTTATGCGCATGCACAAGAAACATGTTGCAGCAGCTTGCTGTAGAAGCAGGCTGTGGAGATGCAGCTCTGTTGTGGCCAATGCTGCCACTGCATTTTGGGGCATGTGTGTTGGGCAGCAATAAAGGAGGATGCTGCCTGTGACACTAGTTTTAAAGCGTGCCGCCACCTTGAAAGAAAATAGCAACACCAGTCCAGGAGCACCTCGTCATAGCAGCAGCAGCAGCCTGTTGTTCTGGCTATGCAGTTTGCCGACAGAAGCTAAGGCTGTGATGGCGGAGCGGCCCTGATTGATGCGGCACAGTGTTGCTCTTCTTTGTGTGTGGAGGGGGTTCCCCCTCGGCATCATGCGCCCCCCCCCACCAGTCTTTCTTTGCTGATGGTGGCCCAATCCCCATCGGCTTCAGTCCCCCCTTCCCAGTTCAATTTGCAAATGGGGGAGCCCACTCCCCATTGGCATAATGCCCCCAATTTGTTGTGTGCCAAGGAGTGCCCAATCCCCACTGCTCTTGCCCCCGGCTCCGTATGTGCTGGTGGGATGCCCAATCCCGTCGGCTACAGCACCCCCAAAACACTCAGGTGGCACACTGGAAACCCACCCCAGTGTGCCAAATGTCCCCTGTAAAAAAAAAAAAAACCTTCCTGCAATGTGTTTTGTTTTCTTTTAAACCTGTTAAACAGAAACGGTCCCTTGTTGAGTCGGTGGCCCCCTCCTCCAACCCCGCACCCACCCTTCTAAGACTCCCCGCCTCCCCACCCCTACCCCATACTTACCTCCAGAGCCCAGAGTGACGATCTTTGGTGGACTGGGAACACGTCTGCACTCTTCAAAGCCAACCACATACTGAAGAAATGCCGGTAAGCTATATAATGGCATAAATAAGGTTTTCTTCAACTGTGGTGCAAATTTTGGGCATTTTATTTGGGGAATTTTGGCACAAAATTTTCAACATGGGGTTATTGGGACCCCTCCTCATGAATTCAGTCACTGTCATTGCGTTATTCGGTCCTGAAAGGTGATTTCTAGGTCACTGCATGGAATCACATTTCAGGACCGATTAATGAAACGACACTGCCACTGTGCATGAGGTGGGCTCTCAGAAAGCCAATGTTGCAAATTCAGTAAAATAAATCCAAAAAATGACGGTTTTACGAGCATGCATTGTGCAGTTTCCACGCACGCTCGTAACTTCGTGAATCTGTAATATTTTCACGCCACATTTTCAATACTGCCATTTTTTCACACCTCCTTATGGACAGTACAGCTGTCATTTTCACAACCTGGTCGAAATGTGTTTTGCGCACTTCCAGCGAGAACAGCCTGTAGTCGCTAGGGAAATCCGTGGTTTGGGACAGATTAAGATCGAGCGAAAGTGAGAGAGAGGAGTGAGTGAGCTCAACTGAACTCTGTCAGGACTGCTGTGGATTTCTTTGTGGGTAGAAAAAGGCACCACGCAGGCAAGAGTCCAGTACAGAAGGGCAGCCTGCAGCGCCGGGGAAACAGAACGAGTGAGTGAGAGAGGGGAGTGAGCGAGCTCAACGGAGCTCTATCGGGACTGCTACGGATTTCTTTGTGGGCAGAAAAAAGTGCCAATGCAGGCAGGAGCCCAGTACAAAAGGGAAGCCTGCAGTGCTGGGAGAAACAGAATGAGTGAATGAGCGAGGGGGAGTGAGCGAGCTCAGCAGAGCTCTGTCGGGACTGCTGTGGATTTCTTTGTGGGCAGAAAAAGGTGCCAACATAAGCAGAAGCCCAGTACAAAAGGGCAGCCTGCAATGCCGGGAGAAATAGAATGAGCGAGTGAGAGAGGGGGAGTGAGCGAGATCAACGGAGCTCTGCCGGAACTTTAGAGTTGCCTACCCTCCCGCCCATATTCCTCTGTGGTCCTATATTACAGCAGGGTCAGTGAGGTGGAGACAAAGCAGTGATTGGATACTTTTAGGATTGTTGTAATAATACAGATTTATTTGTTCTGTTTATTTCTCTAGTTGAGCTAAGTACTGAGATATACTGTAAGGATTGCTGTAATAATACATATTTATTTGTTCTGTTTATTTCTCTAACTGAGCTAAGCAATACTTGGAGTGCAATAGGATTTCTAACTGGGCTAAGTGAAACTATATGAGAACTGAGAACAAAAAGTATGGTAGCTGAAGGATGAAAAACAGACAAGGAGGCTTTAGGATTGCTACAGTAATACAGTATCTAACAGATGAGATTTGAGACTGAATTAACCAGGTCGGCAAAGGTAGGGACTAGTGCAGGAGGGGGACAGGAATTTGAGTAAATAGGGGCCTAACAGTTGTAGTAGGGTACAGAACCTGGGAGTAAGAGCCTGTAAATAAGATGGGGCAAATGGGGCAGGTACCAATGTCAATGAGGTGGCATCTTTGAAGGGTGGTGGTGTAAGGTGTGGTCCGCCATGATCCTGGACTGGGCTTGAGGATGGAGGGTGTATGGTCTGTAGATGACTGGCTAGTTTGAGGGAGGAACTGTGGAGGTTAGGGAGGAGTCTAAGTGGCAGGGCAGATGAGTTTGGTAGGCATCCTGGCTGGGGAGGGAATAGGGAATGGCTAGGGGGAGATGGAGGAAGAACAACTAGGGACTAAATGCAACCCCAGTATCAGAGGCACTAGCAGAAAAGAAAGGAGAAGGGAGGGGTGCCTGAGATGAGGGGGAGGCCTCTGATGGGGAGGAAAGGACCACGAGGACAGGGAGAGAGCAGATGGCTGCGGGGTAGGGAGGGACCTGGGGTGGCATGGAGGGGAACAAGTAGGGGGGGAACCAATGGGGAATAGATGTAGGAGGGTCATCGACTAGCAATAGATTTGAGCCTCTGCTATGGGAGAGAGGGGGGGAGCAGGAACATACTGAAGGGGGAGGACAAGTGGGGCATGAGAGGGATGGCAACAGGTAGCGAGATAGCGAGGACGAAAGGGTAGAAGGGGGCTAGCAAGGAAGAAGGGTTTGGTGACTGGAGGAAAGAAGGCTACAGGAAGGGGGAAGGATGGGAGGGGCATCACTATCGAGGTAGAAAGGAATGGGGGCTCTAAATCAACAACAGTGGGGATAGGAGAGGGGTTGGAACTCAGCAGGGGAGGAGGGGAGGTCGACATGGGAAGCCCAGTAGGAAGTAATCAGGCTGGGAAGGGGTTCAAGGGGGATGGGAGGAATAAGGCAGAAAAAAAGGGGTGAGGCAGAAGTAGGGGGTACAGATACAGAAGTCACAGAGGGTGCACCTGGAAGGGTTAAGGGGCAAGGAAGAATGAATACTGGGGTGGTGGAAGGGGCATTAGAAGGGAAAAGGGGTAAGGGACGGGGGTACTCATCCTGGGGGATTCTATACTGAAAGGGCTGAGATGGGGCAGGGGGAAAGGCACAGCCATTTTTGGGTTGAAGCTGTCTCCAGGTTGACTGCAGGAGGGGCAGGGCAGGCACTGCTCAAGTGTGCAGTGAGGGGGAGGAAGAAACCTCATATAGTGTTGCATGTGGGTACAAACGACTTGCCGGGGGAGACTGTGAAAGTAGTGAGTGGGAGGTTTGAGTAGTTGGGCAGGCAGGCAGTGTGAGGGGGGGGGTTGTTGGTATTCTCGGAGGTACTCCCGGTACAATTTGCAAGCATGGGGAGGAAGGGTAGGATAGAGGAGTTCAACTGGTGGCTGAGGGATTGGTGCCACACCAAAAATTATGGGTTAGTGACTAACTGGGGTAGGGTCTGGGGGAATAGTGACTTGTATGCGGGGGACAGGGTACACTTGAGCAGAAAGGGGAGGGGAGTATTAAAGGCAGGATTAGAGGGGTATATCTCTATCTCTACTAAGGTAGATTTAAACTAGTGGGGGTGGGGGTGGCCAAAAGACTGAGGTTGGTAGAAAGGTCCGGACAGGGGAGCCTAATGAGCTCACTCCCCTAGATATAGTTAAAGGCAGAGGTGTAGTAACCCTGGGAGGGGGCGGACAGAGTGGTCTGAGTGTAATACAGAAGGCACCACCACCCAGAAAGAATAAGGAGGAGAAAGGGTGTGGAGTACCCGGAGGAGGGACACGGGGCAAGGAGGAGAAGAGTGAGGAGAAGGAGGGGTACGAGAAGGGCCAGATTAATGGATGTGGGGGCCCTACTCCAAGTCATATTTTGGGACTGGGGGGGAGGGGCCCTAAATGCCAACATCCCACTCTTCTCTGGCACCGGGCATGCAGAAACCTTGTAAACTCCAGCAATTCATCAATTTAACAATTAACCTCTAACTTAGTGGTGAAGCTAAGTAGAATCCTTTCAGAGCAATCTGGTTTTGCTCCCAGATTTCTGATAAATGATGCATCAAATAATTCAAATTCAAACAGTGAATATAGTAGGTAGCCCCACCATGGTTATAGAATCTTGCAGCCCCCTGAGCCCAGGCTAGTAGCAGTAGCAGGCAATCCTCACCCCCATGTAAATGCAATTATTTTCTTTTCTCTGGTTTTTTTTCGTCATTTTTATGTTTTGCTTGCACGCATGTGCAAGAAACATAGTGCCATCATCTGAGTTTTTCAGAGGTGTGTCAGCATCTTCCAATTCAGTCAGTGTGTTTGCAGGCGTGGTCACAGTTCTCCAATCACTGCTGAAGCTGTCTATGACAGCTCCTCCCCCTCCCCCCACACACACACAGATCAACTGTGTCGGTTGCCTAATAGGATGGTATAGTCTTGTCTAGCTTAGAAAGACAAGCCACACATCATTACTTTAATAAACTGTTCCCTGCCAAAGCAGGACCACCAAAATGTGTGGGTGCCTAACAGTCCTTACACACGCCAGCTCTCCAAAGCACACCTTCATGGACTCCATGGGTTCTAATCCTCCAGAAAAAAAATACCCAGCATTTGATGTGAAAACTCAGACTTCGTGTATGTGTAATTCAAAGCCGCTTCTACTAGACTCTGTCATGTGAACTCCCGCTGCTAAAACCTATGCAAACAAACTTGAGCGTATTGTACTACCTGCAGCTGAAGCAAAGAACTGCCAGAATGCACAAAGGAGAACATACTGCTATGCATTTCAGCAGCAGCCAGTGGGGAGGTTTCATGACTGAAGCACTTAATGCTCTTTAGTGTTGTCATATACACACCCCAGTGTGGTAATTCACTAAACTGCACACTTAGTCTGATAATGCAGCTTCAAAATATATTTTTTTTCTCTGAATTGCCGTGAGCTGGCATTTAGATAGAATCACACAGCTCTTTCTCAAATCAGATGCTCAATGAAGTCACATCACCTTGTGACCCTAAACATCTTAGGGTTGGACATGTGCCCTAACAAAATAGCAAAAACTAGGTATAGAAAAAGAAAACACAAATTCAACCGTAGATCACAATCGAATCCACCTTTTTCTCCAGTGAATCTGAAGCCCCCCAACAGCCCACCCCTGGGTGCTCATGGACTCCCTCCACCCACACAACATATGGCCGACGGGGGTGCTGTTGCATTTTATTTCATAATTTCCTGATCCCGTTACTGCCACCATACTGATACAGTAATACTTTTTATGGCTTGAAAACTGCTTGACATTAGCTGAAATATAAATGGCATCCCTGTTTGACGCTGTGGTGCGGAATATGGTGGTGCTCAAATTTTAAGCCAAGTATTACATGGAGATATGTTGTTATTGACTCATATCACTTACCATTTTATACATCTATTGATTTTTTCAATTCACTTTTTCTGACAAATGTTGATCGCAGGGATTCTGTGTCACAATTCAGTTCAGCGACGTAACATCTTAGTGCAGATGCTAAGTAACTGTTTTAAAATGCTGAAAAGTTAACAGCGATGAAAGTGCATGAACTTCTTTCTTCCGTGTCTGAGCTGTAGTGGTGTTATTGGAAGTGCATGTCCCTTTGCTCCAGATCTATCAGTGAGATGTCTATTCTGTGCAATGGACAGTGGCTGAATGTTATCAGCTGACAGTTTTCATTTCATTATCAACAGATAAATATTCAGGGCTTTGCAATGCAACTTTGCTGGTAGCACAGTTTCATGCCCCAAGTGTCTCATCAGTTAGTGGTTATATCTTAACCGGTGATCACAAAAAGTATGAAAAAGATTTGCCGCTGAGTAATGTAAATGCCAATCCACCTAAGCACCTTTAGGCTACAAACATAATTTGAACGTATAGGAATTCTGGACTGGTGTATCACTCCGTGGCACAGCAACGGTTAATAAGTTTAAGCACATTCTCAGGACATTGTTTCACTTGTCCCCTCTCCCCACTATGATCCTGGTCACCTGAAATAAATCTGACATTTTAGTATCTGTTATACATCTTGGCTCAGTAAGGCAATCAGTGCTGTAAGAACATAAATGGACATATAAATGGGGACTATAAGAACATGCTGTGGGTGCTTGTGCCTTAGTCCAGCTGTGCAGCATCAGCCTGAAGCTCAGGTAGGGCTTACTGTCTACCACTTTGTTCACCCCCCCCATGTACCTGTACCATTTCACATCCTCCCTTGCCTTAGTCCAGCTGTGCTACATCAGCCTGAAGCTCTGGTAGGGCTTACTGTCTACCACTTTGTTCACCCCCCATGTATCGCCAGTGCTACATCAGCCTGAAGCTCTGGTAGGGCTTACTGTCTACCACTTTGTTCACCCCCCATGTATCTGCACCATTTCACATCCTCCCTTGATCTACAGTGAGTGGATCCCTCATTCATACGTCACATATGCACGCACAAAAAAAAAAAAACGGTCTTCAAAAATTAAGATACATTTATTATGTTTATTATGTTTGCCTGCACGCATGTGCAAGAAACATAGTGCCATCATCCGAGATTTCAGAGGTGTGTCACCCGCTCTTCCAATTCAATCAGTGTCTTGGCAGGCGTGGCCCCTGTAAGCCAATGCATGATGGAGCTGTCTATGACAAGCTCCAAAATGCAGTGGCACACAGTTCAAAGGGGGAGCTACGCTTCAGTGAGCAGCGATAAGATATCCTTGCTCATGCTATTCCCCTCACACACACACGCAGGCGCAGCACGCCCCGCATGCACGCACACTGTATAGCCGACGGGTGCCCAATCCTCATGGCTGTGCTGCTCCCCCACCCCCAAAGCCTAATGCCACGCTGGGTGCCCACCCCAGCGTGGCAACTCATGATATAGCCAGGGGTGCCCAATCCCCGTCGGCTCCACTGTCCTCCCCAGTACTGGGTGCCACGCTGGGAGCCTACCCCAACGTGGCAAACGATGTTGGGTGACGGGTGCCCAATCCCCATCAGCTGAATGCCCCCAATCAGCCTTGTGCCACGCTGGGAGCCTACCCCATGCGGGCAAACGTTCTGTCATCATTGAAACAAAAAGAACACCTGTAAAGAAAAACGTCCCACATAGTCTCCTGGCCCCCCTCCCACAACCCGCACCCACCCACTGCGCACCCTGCCTCCCCACACCCCTCACCCCATACTTACCTCTGGACCTCAGCGCGACGATCTTCGGTGGACCGGGAACACGTCTGCACTCTTCAAAGCCGACCGCGAACTGAGGAAATGCCGGTAAGCTGTATAATGGGCTAGATAGGGGTTTTCAACTTTGTTGCATATCTCAGGCATTTTTGGAATTTTTGCACCAAATTTTCAACATGGGGTTTTTGGGACCCCTTCTCATGAATGATGTCACTGTCATGGCGTTATTCGGGCAAGGGTGATTTCGCAGTCACTGCGCGAAATCACCTTTCGGACCAATTAATGAATGACACTGCCAGTGTTCATAAGGTGGCTCTCAAGCCTATTTTGAAAATTTGGTGGAAAAATTTCAAACAACAACTGTTTTAATGAGCGCATAGTTATTCCTGTACTATACCGTGAAGTTCAAAAATTTTAATATTTTCACTCCAGATTTTCAACATTGCCATTTTACCACACCTTCTTATAAGTAGTACAGCTGTCATTTTTCACATCTCACCCAAAACGTGTTTCCGCCCATGTAGCGCACAATGGCGCAGTCGGTGTGCTAAATCAATGTACGGGACAAATTAAGAAAATCACAGTGACACTGTTCATGAGCAGAGGTCTTACAATGGCTATATTGAAAATTTGGTGAAAAAATTCCAAAAAATGACTGTTTTACAAGCGTGCGTTGTGCAGTTCCTACATATGCTCGTAAGTTCGCGAATTTTCAATATTTATACTCCAGATTTTCAACATTGCCATTTTACCACACCTCCTTATGAGCAGTACAGCTGTCATTTTTCACATCTTGCCCAAAATGTGTTTCCGCCCATGTAGCACACAATGGCGCAGTCGATGTGCGAAATCAATGTATGGGACACATTAAGAAAATCACAGTGACACTGTTCATGAGCAGAGGTCTTAAAATGGCTATGTTGAAAATTTGGTGAAAAAAATTCCTAAAAATGACTGTTTTACGAGCGCATGCTGTGCAGTTCCTATGCATGCTCATAAGTTTGCAAATTTATTATTTTCACTCCAGATTTTCAACATTGCCATTTTATTACACTTCCTTATGAACAGTACAGCTGCCATTTTTCATATGCCACCCAAAATGTGTTTTCGCACATGTAGCGCACAATGGTGCTGTTAGTGTGTGAAAGCAATGTTTGGGACAGATTAAGAAAATCACAGTTGCACTGTTCATGAGCAGAGGTCTTAAAATGGCTATGTTGAAAATTTGGTGACAAAAGTCCATAAAATGACTGTGTTATGAGTGAGCATTGCGCAGTTTCCACGCACCCTCGTAAGTTCATGACTTTGTAATATTTTAAGTCCAGATTTTCACCAGTGGCATTTTTCCACACTACCTTATTTACAGTACAGCTGTCATTTTTCACGACATGGCCGAAGTGTGTTTTCACACTTTCAGCGCAGAGATGCGTGGTCGCTGTGGGAAATCATTGTTCAGGACAGATGAAGAAAATTACAGTGACACTATTCATGATCGGAGGCACCAAAATGCCTGAGTTGACAATCTGCTGTAAAAAAATCCCCAACCTAATTATATTACGGGTGTGTGTTGCATAGTTTCTATGTACGCTCATGACTTCACCATTTTTTAAATATTTTTACTGCAGATTTACAACATTGCCATTTTTTACACCTCCCCATGAACAGTACAGCTGTCATTTTTTACATCCTGTTCGGAATGTTTTTGCACCTGAGGTGCTAAATGCCGTAGTCGCTGTGCATAAGCAGCTTTCGGCTAAGAAACTGATATTCCCACTGTTCATGAGGTGGAGTCACAAAAACCATGTTGAACACTTGGGTGAAAAATACCAACGAATGCCTGAGGTACTAGGGTTTCCAACCATAACCCCCAACCCTGTAGAGAATGACAGGCATCAGGGGTGTGACTTGGGATTCTTGCCTGTAATGCTCATACCATTCCACACCCTGCAGCCAGTGAGAAGCATTGAGGTATGCCTTGGACTCTTCGGCCCCAAAGTTCACCCCATTCTCCTATATCACACCCATCCCACTGTATTTCCTAATGGAATGGGGTGTGCATAAGGACCAAAGACCCCAAGGAACACCGTGACACTTGCCAGTGTCTGCAGGGTGGGGTGTACTGAAATGGCGTGGCCGTTATGCCTGATGACTCAAAGGCACACCCCAATGCCTGTCACTCTCTGCAGGGTGGTGGTGGGGTTGGCTTCAGTTCAATACTTCACTGCCATTCCTATTACGCAGCTCTGTAACTTCTACACTACCACTGCCAATGCCAGCAAGCAAACATTCGGCATTGACAAATGCTTGTTTTGCTTCAATTCAATTAACTACTATTAAGTGTTCCCTTCCCGCCGTTTCCAATCCAACCAAATCACCCACCAAATCATTGAAGTCAAGACAAAATAAGAAAGTCAGCATGACAATGTTGGCACTTAGCATGCAGTAAGTAACAACGTACCTGGTGGTGTGGCCTGCCCTGACAGACTGGTCGATCATTGGACTTAGCTTAGGACTCCTCACAGGACCAGAGGCCCAGCAGCAGCACTGACTGACTACAGTGACTAACACACAACGAGCAGCATGCCGTCTCTCCAACTCTCGGAGTCAGAGTCGTCATCAACATCTGACGAAAAGAAGCTCTGGATGGTGGCAAATCAGACAAGTCCGGCCCGGCCCGCTCTCTCTACTAGTAGTCTGTAGTCTTCCTCGATCAAGAGCAAGACAATCTCTGACCAACCGTTGTCCACTCATCCTTCTCCGTCCTCGACTCCTCATTGCCCGGCCACATGCCCTGACACCACTCACACGCATGCAGATTCCCACTTCCTAGTAGCCACACCTCCAGGAGGACCTATGAGACATGGTTGGTTGTGATGGTGGGGTCAAGGTAGACTGATCACGGACTACTCTGTCTGTGCTGTGCAGCTCGCCCTGCCCCCCTAGAGGCAGAGCCAGAGAAACTGAGAGACTCACCTGGAGCGGGGGGGGAGTGGATGCTTTTCTTTTTTGGCAATGCTGTGAATGTGATGATCTCACAGCCCCTTGACAGTACAGCTAGTATGGCCAGTCCGAGGTCTGCAGCTATAGTCTGCCGGGTAGGGAAAAAATAAATGAATTAAATTAAACAGTGAGGGGGCCCTGCTGAACCACAGGGCCCTACGCTATGGCGTAATCTGCATACAGGTTAATCCAGCCATGGGTACAGGTGGAAGGTGGTCTGACTAAATGGATACAGAACTGGTTACAGGGGAGGGTGCAGAGGGTGGTGGTGGTGGGGGGAGCTCTCGGCACCCAGAGCAGTGACAAGCGGGGTGCCGCAGGGATCAGTGCGGGGGCCGGTGGTATTTGGGCTCTTTATCTCGAATACAGCACACGGAGTGGGGAGCAGGGTTAGTCTGTTCGCACATTATACCAAATTGAGGGTGGTGGTGGACGAAGAGGACGGATGGGAAAAACTGCAGGGGGACCTAACTAAACTAGAGACATGGTTGGTGGAGTGGCAGCTAGGATTCAATGCAAAGAAGTGTTAGGTGATGCACTTCAGGGCTAAAAACCAGAAGAGGGACTATTGGTTGGGGATCACAGAGGAGGAGAAGGACCTAGGGGTGTTGGTAACTGGGAGCATGAACAACTCGGCCCAGTGCAGGAGAGCAGCAGCAAAGGCAAACAGGATGCTGGGGTGCATCGCAAGGGGGTTCTCATCCAGGCACAGGGATGTGATCCTACCTCTCTACAGATCATTGGTCACACAACACCTAGAATACTGAGTGCAATACTGGAGGCCTTACCTGAGGAGAGATATAAAGTTACTGGAGGGGGTGAAAAGGAGGGCAACAAAAATGTTAAAGGGGATGGACAGAAAGGAATATGAAGTTAGCCTGAAGGAGCTGAACATGCACACACTCTAGGAGAGGTGGAATGGTGGGAATATGATTGAAGCATTTAAATACCTGAGGGGGTAAATAAACCTAGCACTGAGGGGGTGTTTAAACTGAGGAGTGGAAGAGACACAAGGGGGCATGGACTAAGGTTGGAAGGGGACATTTCAAGAGGGAAATGAAGAGGCACTACTTCTCTGAGAGGGTGGTGTCTAGTTGGAATGCACTGCCAGAGGGGGTGGTAACATGTAGGACAGTCAATAGCTTTAAGGAGGAGTGGGATAAAGCAAGAGGAAGAGTCGGGAGGCAGGGGCTGGGACAAGTGGGGGAGGAACTGAGGGGGAGGAGGCTGGGACAGCTGCAATCTAGGGTGCTAGCTGCACATTTGGGCAGACTTACATAGACCGATTGGTGTGTTCTGCTGGCAGATTCGTATGTTCATATGTATGTTCATATATGTAATATCACAGTGATTCTGTTCATGAGCAGAGGTCCTAAAATGCCTATGTTGAAAATTTGGTGACAAATGTCCATAAAATGACTGTGTTACAAGCGTGCATTGTGCAGTTTCCAAGCACCCTCGTAACTTCACAAATTTGTAGTATTTTTACTCCAGATTTTCAACATTAGCATTTTTTTCAGACCTCCTTATGAACAGTAGAGCTGTCATTTTTCACATCCTGCCCGAAATATGCATTTACACATCTGGCACAGAATACTGCAGTTGCTGTGGGAAATCAATGTTCGGGACAGATTAAGAAAATCATAGTGACAGTGTTCATGAGCAGAGGTTACAAATGCCTATGTTGAAAATTTGGTGAAATAATTCCACTAAATGACTGTGTTACATTCATGCGTTGTGCAGTTTCCACGTACGCTCGGAAGTTTGAGCATTTTTAATATTTTCACTACAGATTTTCAACATTGCCATCTCTTCACACCTCCCTATAAATGGTACAGCTGTCATTCTTCACATCCTGCCCGATCTGTGTTTTCGTACATCTAGCACACAATGGCACGGTCGCTGTGGAAACTCAAATTTTGGGACACATTGACAAAATCACAGTGCCACTGTTCATGAGAAGAGGTCCCAAATGCTTTCAATAGGTGTGGGCCACAAAATGGCGATGTTGAAAATTTGTACTGCAAATACCAATGAATGCACGGGGTGTTATGGTTTCTAACCATAATGTCCCACCCTGTACAGACTGACAGGCATCAGACGTGTGCCTTTGGATTGCCGACTGTAATGCTTATACCATTCTAACCCTACCCCCCCCACCCTGCAGCCACTGACAGGCATTGAGCTGTGCCTTGGACTCTTCAGCCCCAGAGTTCACCCCTTTCTATATTGAACCCATTTCAGCATATGTCCTTATGGAGTGGGGTGACTGTAAAGCCGAACACCCCAAGGCACACCTCAACACTTGTTAGTGTCTGGAGGATAGAGTGAGGTGAAATGGCATGAACGTTATGGGTGACAACCCAAACGCATACCCCAATGCCTGTCTATCTCTGCAGGGTGGAGGTGGGGTTGGCATGAAGTTCAATACTTCACTGCCATTCCTACTCTGCGTCTGTCTAACTCCTGCATTTCCAATGCTAATACCAGCAAGCAAACATTTGGCATTGACAAAAGCTTGTTTGTTTTGTTGTGTACCTGCTTGCTTTTCTTTTGAACTGTATCAGCTGCATTTTCTTGTGTTAATATTGTTTATATTTTGCTATAATATTTATTAATTTTAAATAAAACATTCCCATACTGTTATGCAAACTACCATAGGATCATTGACTCCACCAGGACAAGAAGCACAGAGGGACCTCAGCTTAATGTCTCTTCTGATGGGTAACACCTCCAGCCAGGCAGTATTCCCCCCTAGTATTGTACTAGGGACAATAAAACCGAGGGAGGTTCTGATTCAGGTTTTGGTTTTGCCAGGTCATCCCCGGATTTGATTTTTGTTCTGATTTTAGATTCATGCCACTAGTCCTCTCTAGTGCTTTATACAACTTTACACATCAAAGTAAAACATTGAAAAAAAGATTCCTCAGGGGGAGGTTAATGTGATAATTTTACAACTACTGAAAGCTAGCCATCCTCCATCACTCAATGAAGAGGTTATATGGGGAAACAAAAACTAACTATACAGGTGTGCGAAACTGCAATATTTGGATTCAGTGAATTAAATCAATCAGATGTTTGAGTAACAATACTTTGTATTTAGAAGCAAGCTGAGTTTTGCAGCAGATCTGCTGCAAAACAAAGTTCACAACCTACCAGGGAAAGTCCCATTGCTCTCTCCTACACAACAAGTCATCTCTTGCCTCCAGCCCTGGACACGAACCAAAAGAATAATATCAGGCCTTCTGTCAGTACTGGCTGACATCAATCACCATATTTACAGTAATTCCCCTCCCTAAGCCCACACTCAAAGACCCCCATTCCTCTCAGCTGTCCCACATTATTAGTAATAGCCACCTTTTACCCCTCAGAACTGATCTGCCCCACATGGAAAAGGTGCTGCTTCACACTGTAATTTTTGACTACAAATCTAAATTCATTAGAATCAACAAAATATCAAACTCTTTCTCCAAGTGTTCTTTGTTCTGAGCTTGTATGTCATTGTTTGATGATCTGCCCCAAATTTTAAATTGCTGTGTCCCACATTTTCGACATTTCTGAGTGGCAGTGTCCCACATTTTCAAATGTTGTAAAGAAGTTGCTTCCTACATTTCAAATATTTTGAGTGGCAGCATTCCACATTCGTGAACATTTCACAATGGCAGTATCCCACATTTTTGAACATTTTGAGTGGCAGTAGCCCACACTTTCAAACATTTTTGAGTGGCAGGGTCCAAAATTTTTGAACATTTTGAGTTGTCAGTGTCCAACATTTTCGAACATTCTGAAGTGGAAGTTTCCCATATTTTCGAACATTTTGAAGGCAGTGTCCCATAGTTTCATACATTTCTATAACAAAAAGTTGAGAGGTAAGAAGATACCTCCCTTTAAAAGGGCAAGGCATCTGGTTTTATAAAGTGCCTTTCTCATTACAGTATAAGCCGCTTAAATGGGATGGCCCGGTGGAAAAGGGATCATCCCTTTTAAGTGACCTTCTCTCTAAAACGAAGCTTGCTTTTGGTAGCCTCTTTTGTTGTTGGGTGGGCTCCAATAACTCATATGAGGCAAGGGGTGTTACTGTATGTGAATTAAATGTGCTTTGTGACACTTTTTTGGTTTTTTTTTCATTTCTTGCTTGTGCTTGTGCTTTAGTGCTTTTACTGTTCTTTTCTTTTCATTTATTTTCTTTAATTCATTTTATTTTAGCTCGTACAGGGCAGTTATTTTAGAATGTTACAGGACAGTGTAAACTTTTTTTCCCTCCGTTTCGTTCATAAGAAGGGCTGCTGACTGTATGAGGAATGCGAGTGCTTCGGTATCAAAGGCTTTGGCTGATTCAGCAGCAGCCAAAGAAGCAGTTAATATAGGAGTATCCACTGAAGCAGCTGATGTTGAAGGAGCCGCTGTGCTGAAAATGTCCCTGATGGAATGCTGGCGTCCTTCAGTGATTGTGAGTTGTTGGATAGCACACTTGCAAGTGAAAAACTGCTACCAGGTTTCATTTTGACCCCTATACTGACACCAGCACATTGCCTTTCTCAGACCTGACAGAGCTTCAGATGTTACCACTTGCGGTTCGTCGTCACTCGCATCCTCGCTGTCGAGTTCCTCTACTAGTTCTCTCATCACAGAGCGCACCAACTGCTCATCGATCAGCTCGCCCATGGGCGGTTCCTTGGAGTCCATGTCCACAAACTCCTCGAAGACAGCAGTGTCCATTCCGGTTAGAATTACAACATCATCCAGGACATTGTTTCTGACACTCTCGCTTCCTTATCTACGGCCTGCAAAAACCATAAAGGAGGGCATCTTCAACTTCATTGCCTTTGCCCTCCCACTTCTGCTTTCTCTGTAGGTTGGCAGTGGCTCTCCATTAGGCCAAGATAGCCTCTCTGTTTTTGCTGATGCGCCTGACCTGGCTCTTTGAGATCTTAAACAGAGCAGCAACAGAGGATAGGGAGGTAGTGGGGTTCTTTACTGCCTCCAGCACCTTAATACGATCTGAGAGAGTCATTTCATTCCGAGGCAGACACATGGTGCAACATACAGAAGCAGACAGAAGGTGTGGAACCATCTAAAGATCTTGGCAGGCTATGCAATTTTAAATGATTTGCCGGTGATTACTGACAATTACAGTAATGGATTTGTCAGATCACCTGCAAATGTTCCCATATTCGTCCCACTAAAGCAGCTTACCAGTTAGGACTGTGCCTACTAAACGACTTTGACATTTATGTTTTTAATGGAGACAGATCCATTCCTAGAGGGATGTCTTGCTTAAGCGGGTGTTCCGCTTAAGTGCGTCCTGTTTAGGTGGCTTGGACTGAATGTGCAGGGAGACGTATACAGCCCAAACATTGACTAGTGAAAGATTTTGTGAGGGTGAGCCCAGGGAGGTTAAGTGTCTTGCTTGTTTCTTGGTCAATGTTACACAGTGAGTTAATGGTGGCAGTAGGATTTGAACCTGGGACTCCTGGTTCACTGCTTTGTGCCAGTAGATTACACTGCCTCCTTCATATACAAGCCCCCTAAAAGGAAATCTGACTTCCTGGCTGTCTCCCCAAACTACCATCTTTTTTCTAGATTGCTTCCCCTCCTTACCCTCTTCTTAGACTCTTACCTTTCTGGAGTAAGAGTCCCTTTGAAACTTCTCTACTCCCCTCCTACAGGACCACACATGGTTGACCGGGGGGTATGATGTTCATTGATAGCAGTCCTTGTGTAGCCTGGCTAGCTCAGTCAGTAATAGCTCAATTAATTTCTCTAGAAGTGCACTGCTATCTTAGTAACAGAGCAGCACACTGTGGGCTCTCATTGTACACATGCAGTACTGTAGACAGCAATAAATAATCAGAGTTCAGCAGTGTACAATGAGTTTTGATCTTTTATTGCAGGTCTGCAATACTGCTTGTACACAGTGAGACTCCCCAGTATGGGGCTTCATTACTGAAACAGTGACATGCTTACAGGAAAAATTAATTAGGAGACAAATTTAGGGATCTGGGGAGAGGTTTAAGGAGGAGGAGGAGGGCTATCTGGAAAATGGTGTCAGGTGAAAGGAGGGACTGGCTGGAATTCAGGTGTGAAGGGAAAGTACAACTCTATAGGATTTGGTGAGTGGGATGGTCAGTGGAGCATTAGGGATTAAAACAAATGCTGCGCTCTTCCTGGTTCAACCGACAAGGTTAGCCTTGGCCTTAGTCACTTCTGAACCAATCCAAAATGTGATCTGCTCAACCCTTGCTTTATAATTTTAATTATTATTCTCAAGGGTGCTCCTGGTTGTGACTAATATCAGTAATCAAGTGAAGTCCAGTGTGCACCCCCTCCCCCAAAACTGCCCTAAAAAGTCTATGATGGAGGATTTGTTTTCTCATGTCTACTGCTTATGCTTTAAACAGGGGTTCTTAGTTATCAAACTTCAGTCGAGACTTGAATAAGCCAAACCACCACTTCACAGTGACCCCAATCAGTTCAGCCCTACACTATAAATCATTTTAGAAATGTACCTTGCTGATCTAAGCTGAAGTCCTGCTGTTTCATTCTCTCTGTTTGCAATGACCTCCCTCCAGCTTCCTTGTCTCGCATTTAAAAAGTGCAGCCTAATGAGATACACTGGGTGTGACTGGGAGCAAATCACAAGGAAAGAGCGACTACTTTCCCTAATCATAAACAGCGAAATGGTGGTTTGGCTTATTCAAGTCTCGGCCAAAATTTAATAACTAAGAACCACTTTTTAAAGCATAAGCAATCCTTAATCACTTCTGAGCCACCCGTTCTACACACGTGTATATGGTACTGAAGTATCTTTCATTATTACTGTTATTAAGTTAGTTAGTTAGTTAGTTTATTAGTAAAATTGTTTTTACCAAGAAAAACCTTATAAGAACAAGTCTCTTTTTCACAGGTGCCCTGGAGAAAGTTAGCAACAAATGGCAACAATGCTACAATAGATTACAAACATTGCGTTAGCTATACGAAACAAAAATGGTGTTATCATCTAATATTTATATTCAACAATGAAAAAATATATAAGCTCATCCATACTGACCCCGGGAGGCTCAAGTACAGTTACAAACTACTTTTAGATGACCCTTAATGGCTTTCTTGCAAGATAGTTTTAGTTTTACTACTTATGGAATATTATTCTAGGCAAGTGTCAGCAATGGATATGAGACACATGGCCCAGATATTCAAAGCTTTGCGTGGTGCGCAAACCGTTAGCGCGGATGTAGTGCAGGATTAGCATGGGTCTGCCATATTCAAAAGGCTGAATAGCGTGCACAAACTGCACTAGCACTGGGCAAACCATAATATATGCAAGGGGCAAACTGAACATGAATACATGCGCTATGAAATATTCAGTGACTAGTGGCACGCTATGTTGTTCAGCATGACTTTGCACAACCCTTTGTGTGGTACAAATTACCGCCCAGGAAAAGCTGGTCTTAACCCTGGGCAAAGAGCTTTGTGCAACATTGTGGCATTAGCTCGGCCTTGCGCGACCCTAACATATGACAATGACACAGAGAAAAAGCCAGACATGGAGGAAACATGCTGCTCACTGATGGCACTACAATGATGCCAATAGCTGCCACCAGTCCCAGCCATGCCAGGCAGTATGTGGTGACCCGGCCCCCCGGGGCCACCATGGTAGTGTGGCCATACAGCACACACCTGCAGACCATACGTCTGTGGTGAACAACAGCTGTCAGAACACACATGCAGCACTGTGGGCATGGTGGCTTGGCTACACGGCTGGGACACTGCACACAGTGCACATGGACCAGTATTGGGAATACCCCCAACACCTGTGTACCTGTCAGACCATACGTGCCCCCCAGCCACATACTGCACAACTGTACAACTACTACAGCACACACAGCTGGCCATGTATATGTCACTGTGAGCATCCCATGCCAGAGGTGCAGCATCTGTGGATCACACAACAGTGTAACAGTACCGTCCACTGTCAGTACTCACCTGCACGTTGGGCCTGTCAATGTGTACAGTGCAGTGGTTATCACTGCCCACATACCATAGGCATTGCCATGTCCCACATACTACTGGCCCACCTGCCACTGTAGTGTCTGCTGTGCACCTGTAGCCTGCCCTACAGTGTGACAGTTGCATGCATCACCACCACCTGTGCCTATGCTGTGTTGTCCCCTGGGGTACACAATGCTATGCTGTACTGCTGCCATCATGCACTGTCAGACTGAACTACAGGTGGAGCTGTGGCCAGACCTGGCCAACCCCTGTACTTCCAGACTGACCTACAGGTGGAGCTGTGGGACTTCGCAGTAACACTGGCAAACTGCATGCAAATCAGGGCATAATGAAATGCTAATCTGGATGTTTGCCCAGAGACTACCTAAGCAGGCTCGTTTGCATGTCACTTTTGAATATGGAAAAGTTTAGCACCTGGAAAACATGTTTGCACCAGGCAAACAGCTTAGCTCCACACTAAAGCTGCACAAACGTGTTAGCATGGCGCTAATGGTTCGGGGAATATTATACAGTTTTGAACACTGTACTTTCATGTGCACTGCTGCCTGCAGCTGTACTGGGTCCACACATTTTCTGGCACACACATTGGCCACATAATTCACCTCTACCTACCTGCACACCGCTGTGCACTGTGTTGCTATTGTGGTGTGCATTTCCTGTTTGCTATATTCAGAGCTGTCCTATTCCAGGGCTACATTTGCCCTGCACTCCCAGCCCAGTTTTCCTGGCCTCATTCCCATGCGGTATTCAGATGCTGTTTATTCTGGGCTATTCCTTTTGAATATAGCTTGCTTTTTGCTCTAGGCTAAGTTTGCCCACTGGGAAGTGCTAATTTAGCCCCGGAGCAAAGTTTTCAATATCTGGCCCCAAGGGCTTCACAGAATTGCATCACAATTGTGACACAGTTGTGCTAGTTGTGACAAGACTATTAAACCACTATAAGGTCTATAATAATAATAACTTTATTTATAAAGCGTCTTCCGAAGCCAAGGTGCTGTACATAAGTTGACACAATAAAACCAAACAGTCCATAAAAATCAGGTTAGAACAACATCACATCATGAATCAGACAACAATGAGGCAAATTAATTTTCAAATTCTAGGAATGCCTGTTGAAATAAATCGGTCTTCAAGGCTTTTTTTAAAACCTTCAATGGTTTGGCACTCTCTCACCCGACGAGGTAAAGAATTCCACAGGGTGGGGGCTGTGTAAGAGAAAGACCAAGCCCCAGATGTTTTCAAACACACCCTGGGAATCTCTAGCAATCCCTCAATGGTGGATTGAAGTGGGCAGGAGGGGCGAAAGAGCTCTTTCAGGTAGTGGGGTCCCTGGTTGTGTAGGGCTTTATAGGTTAGTAAACCGACCTTGAAGGTGATCCGCCACTGTACAGGCAGACAGTGCAGTCTGTGGAGCACAGGCATAATGTGGCTGGTCCTAGATGTTCCAGTCACCAGCCTAGCAGCTGCATTCTGTACTAGCTGCAAGTGGCGGATAGCAACCCCCGTAAGCCCTAGGTACAAGGCATTGCAATAGTCAAGGCGGGTAGTCAAAAAGGCATGGACCAGAGTCAACAGATCATTGGGAGGAACCAGGTACTTCACGCGGGCGAGATTCCTCAGGTGAAAAAATGAGATCTTAACAATGGCTGACACTGAGATTTAAGGGTCAGTTCATTGTCAAAAATAATGCCCAGGTTATGCACCTGATGTGAGGCTGCCAATGGAGCATCCCCGAGCCATAGCCCGGGACCCAGTCCATTCAGTCTACCCACTGCCCAGTGATCTGGGTCCACCACTAGCACCTCAGTCTTGTCAGCATTTAATCTCAGCCAGCTAGCACTCATCCAACCCTGCATCTCAGCGAGACAGTTGTTAATACTGAGATTGCATCATCCTGTCTGGGCACAAAGAAAAGCTACAGCTGAGTATCATCTGCATAGCAGTGAAAACTCAAGCCATACCTTCTAATAATGTCTCCTAATGGCAGCATATATAAGGCGAACAACATGGGTGCTAAAATGGAGCCCTGTGGAACCCCACAGGATAGGGGAAGGGAGCCAGAGGAATAAATTCCCATGACCACCCTCTGAGTCCTACTGGAGAAAAGATCTAAACCACCTGAGGGAAGTCCACAGATGGTCTGAAGTTGCTCCAATAGGACTCCATGGTCCACAGTGTCAAATGCCACAAAGAGATCAAGGAGGACCAAGATTGAATGAGACCACTGATCTCTCGCTATTAGGAGATCATTAAGTACCCAGACAAGGGCAGTCTCGGTACTATGCCTCTTCCTAAATCCAGACTGGAGAAAGTCATAGACATCGTGGGTGGAAAGGTGGTCATCCAGCTGCAGCTCAACCGCCTTCTCAATAACCTTACCCACAAAGGGCAGATTTGAGACAGGTCTGTAGTTAGCAGGATGGTTCAGGTCAAGGGAGGTTTTTTTTTCAGGAGTGGGTGCACGACCACCTCCTTAAGGAGATCAGGAAAGATCCCACTCTCCAGTGAACTCCAAACAATCTCTGCAAGGACTGGGCTGATCTCATCTACGCAGCCCACCAAGAGGCATGTAGGGCCCGGATCCAAACTACAGCAGGCTGGCCGCAGAGACTGGATGACTCTCACAATGTCAATGAGTTCCAGCCGGCCAAAATCCATCCAAACCAACTGGGTGCTTGTGACTTCCCACCAACCATCACAACGTCCATTGGAAATGGGCTGGCTGATATCTGACCTGATGGTGGTAACCTTATCTGCAAAAAATAGTGAGCAAACTCATAACACTTTTCTTGTGAAAAAGCTCCCAGTTCGAAGACAGTTTGGATTGCACAATCTGTCCATAGTTCAGAAGACCTGAGCTGGTCGATTACATGCAGCGGCAATCTCCATGGACAGGAACTCTGCCTTATTACAGGAGATTAACAATGGATAGCTAGTATAATGTTCCATCAACCTAAGCCTGTCGTCATCAAGGCCCGATTTCTGCCAGGCCCTCTCCAGCCTTCGCCCCACTGTTCTCAGCTCCTTCAAGGTCCCATCAAACCATGGAGACCTTGGGCGCAGGGTGAGGAGGTGAACATGAATAAGAGCAATGGTATCCAGGGCCACGGTTACCATCATATTATAGGAAAGCAATGCAATTACAGCACGATGTACACCAAAAATGATGCATGTGCCAAAATACCAATGCATGCCTCGTTTTTGTGCCGTAAAGTGGGTAAAAAGTGTCATATGAGTCAGAATGTTTGAGAAAAGATTGCAACATTCTGACACATTAACTGTGATATTACTGTGTCAGAATAAATAATGCAAATGCTGTGCCCAGACTTCAGTAAATACAGTCCCAGGTCCGCAGCGTAGAACTTGTACCCCTCACCTTTAGATTTGAGGCAACAGCACTTCCAACTGAACCATACTGACACGCTGCTCAGTCACACTGCCAGCTTCCAGTCTACTACTAGATTCAGATTTGTTTTGGAATCTGGATTTCAGTCCAGGTTGTGATCAAGGCCTAAACTAAACAGAAGAAGGCCCCAAATGATCTTCAGTTCGTATAACTTTATGCCTCCAAAATTAACAGGGACATTAGTATATGCAGCTTTCTGGTGATCCACTCTGTATTATTACACTGCTTTACACTGATTAGAAAACTCATAAAATGAATAGAAAAAACCCTGTAAGATGATTGGTCTCAAGGCAGTTCCACCTCTGATGTTATCTCAGTACATGCACAACGTAAAATTAATCTAAACAGAAACCTACATAAAAAGTCTGTTTTTATTCTACCAGATCCATGTTATAATCACAATAAGGCACTCTAGGGCACGTGTTATTCTGGGTAACATCACTTCTTGGGTTGGTAAAAGCACTTGACTGCACCTTGTACCTCCCAACACACCTAAGGCAGGAGGTTATCCCAGCATAACACATGCAGTTCATGCCTTATTACTTAAAAAAACATAAAATATACAAGGTGAATGCATTGACTACCTCTGGCTATAACTAAAGTTATGGGAATTTTTTTAATTTTTTCTGCTATTAGCATATTTTGTAGGCTTTTACAGAATAACTTCAATGGCCATATATTGAACAGGGAATGGCAAGCATGCTTTGCAGGCTTCTGTCATCATGGTGAAAGTCATGCACAAGCAGGTTGAGTGTACGGGCTAATCAGGGCACTTGTCTGAACATTCCATCCGGTACAGTTCTATTACCTAATAATCCCTGCTGAAAGGGCATGAAGGACAAGCCATTCTGACAAGTATTCAGTTTGTACATGGCAGCATAATCTATCTCAAAAGCTAGATGTTTACAAGACGGTCTGTTTTAAAAGCCTGTGCACTGGTGTTGGTACAGACTCTAAAGGATGATGAGACGGAGGGGCAGAAATGTGACATGCAGAAAGTCGTCAATCATTCATTTGGTGGTTGAACTACTTGTCCACAAAACAGCTGCTAAATGTGAAATACAGTGTGTTGGGACTGCAGCCGACATCAAGTTGTTTAAGTTAATTGCTCATGCAACTCCCAGTCTATTTTTAGAACGGCCTTTCTGGAAAAATAGAAAACGATAATGGTACAAGGTATTGGCACTGGAGTCCCTATGGGACAAAACAAATGTCTGTAGTCTGTCATTCTTAGCCTATACTGGAACAGATGTACATGCATTTTTAAAAGGTAATATCTGTTCTAACCAAAGCCTTGTCAGCCTGCCTTGCACAAACATTTGCATTCCCATAATCCCTTGCACTGGGACTGACTCTTTAGATTATGTATGTGGTTTGGAGTGATGCATAAAAACAGTCTGGAAATTTCTTCTTTCCTAGTATCCTTTTAGGGATCCAGTGCACTGCTCTTCCTGAACGCTGATTCTTCAGTATGCTTACTCCGAGTGTATCGTTATGCCTAGTACAAACAAGGCATTTGTCAATGCCGAATGTTGTCGTGCTGGCATTGCCTTTGGTAGTGTATTGTGGAAACACATGTTTGGCAGGATGTGAAAAACGACAGCTGTACTGTTCATAAGGAGGTGTAAAAAATGGCAGTGGTAAAAATGTGGCATGTAAGTATTGCAAATATGCTAAGTTACAAGGGTGCGTGAGAAATGCACAATGCACACTTGTAAGACAGGCATTTTATGGAGTTTTGGCACCAAATTTTCAACATAGGCATTTTAGCACCTCTACTCATGTACAGTGTCACTGTCATGTCCTCAAGCTGTCTCAAAAAGTGATTTCGCACAGTGACCGCGGTATTCTTCACTGGACGTGCAAAAACACATTTCGGGCAGGATATGTAAAATGACAGCTTTACTGTTCATCAAGAGATGTGGAAAATGCCAATGGCAAAATCCAGAGTGAAAATATTACAAATGCACAAGCGTTACGATCGTGCGTGCAAACCTGCATGATATGCGCTCATAACACAATCATTTATGGAGTATCATCACCAAATTTTCAACATAGAATTGTAGGACCTCTGCTCATGAACAGTGTCACTGTCATTTTTGCAATCTGGCCGAACACTGATTTCCACAGTGACCGCGGTATTGTCGCGCGGAAGTGCGGAACACATTTCAGCCAGGATGTGAAAATGACAGCTATATATGTTCATAAGGAGGTGTAAAAATGACAATGTTGAAAATCTGGCATGAAAATATTGTGAATTCATGAGGGATTCTGAGCTTGCGTAACAACCTTTCATGATACGCTTATAAAACAGCCATTTTTGGGATTTTTTCTCCAAATTTGCAACATAGGCTTTTTGAGAACCCACCTTATGAACACTGCCACTGTCCTTGTGTTAATCTGTCCCAAAAGGTGGTTTCGTGCAGTGACTGCAAAATCACGTTTTGGGACCAATTAACCTAAAAACTGTGACAGAATTCATGAGGAGGGGTTCCCAAAACCCCATGTTGAAAATTTGCTGCAAAAATTCCCAAAAATGCCCAAGATATGGAGCAAAGTTGAACAAACCCTATTCATTCCATTATACAGCTTACCGGCATTTCCTCAGTTTGCGGTCGGCTTTGAAGAGTGCAGACGTGTTCCCGGTCCAGCGAAGATCGTCGTTGTTAGTTCTGAGTAAGTATGGGTTGGGGTGGGGGTGGGAGGTAGGGTGCACAGTGGGAGGTGCGGGTGGTGGGCAGGAGACTACAAGGAACCGTTTTCAGTTTACAGGGACCAAGGAAAAAAAACACGGACGGTCTTCTTTTTACAGGTTGTTTCTTTTGTTTGGGGTACAGTAGCTGATGAGGATTGGCACCCCATCAGCACAGAAGAAGGGAGGGACATGATGCTGATGGGGGTGGGTTCCCCGTCGGCACAGTACAATGGGAAGGGGGCGGATGTCGACAGAGATTGGGCACCCCCATTGGCAAACATTGTTTGGGGGGTACAGTAGCTGATGGGGCATTGGTCACCCCCATCAGCACAGAAGAAAGGGGGGGAGACATGATGCCGACGGGGACTGGGCACCCCCGTTGACAAACAACGAGGTGGGGGGGCACATTCTGCTGATGGGGAGTGGGCTCCCCCGTCGGCACATACTTCAAGGGTCAGGGAAGCTGACCGGGGGATTGGGCACCCCGAATCCGGTGCTGTCATCAGAGTAGCGGCCACTGTGCCGCCATGCTACTAGCTGGCGAACACGTAGGAAAGGCCTGCTATGTGTGATGAGCTTTGCTCAGATTGCAGCGGGCCTTTCCTTAGATGTGCTCGCCCGCTTAGTATGCATGGTGTGGCGTCGCTGATTGGGGAATGAGGGCGCACCTCACTGAGTTCACCCAACAGCGACAGTGCCTCCAAATCCCCACTGCCGCAAGATGTTGGCTGTGCACGCATGCCAACATAAAAATTAGGGCTACATGCTCCAGTGTGAGGGAAGGAGCATAACATGAGCTATCATGATTGTAATTGCTTTGGTAAATGGCTGTAAAATTGTACTAATTTGGTATTACCTGTGTGTTCTTTGAAATGATTCCTAATTAGCTAAGTGTTCAGATCAAACCGACATTACTCTTCTGCATATTATTGGTCAGGAAACAACAGGGGATGAGGCCATATCTGAACACTTTAACTGCTTTTTTCACTAACTTAACTCAATACAATGATTGTTTAAATCATTGGCAATCTTTCCTTTTTCCTTCTTCTCTTTTAATTTCTTTTCATTCTTCCATTGCTAACATTTGGCTAAATACTGGAATATCAAAACCTAATAATTTTACAAGACCCCCATTCAATACTATTTTAGTGTTTCCAGATCTGAAGTTCTTGCATCTTTGTGAGATAAAAATACTGTCCATCAAAGGGAGGAGACTGATGGACTGGAATCTTATGCCCTGAAACTGGCAGCAGTTGTTATTATTAAACTGATCACTGATTTGTTTAATTTATCTGCCAGCTTCAGATGAGCATCTGTTTTACAAATTCTGGCCAAGTTATTGAAAAAAAAAAATTCTGTTCGGTTCAATGTGTTTACACAACTTGGTATGATGTATGCTTGTGTGATTTAAATACATTGTGGCTGTTTGCCTCTCTATCCCTGGGATATACCACCCTACAGGTGTACAACAACAAGGAACCCTAGAGGAGGGTTCCACCCCTATAGGTGGTGTGGGAATGACTCTCTTGGCTAAAGGTAGCTTAGGAAGATGCCCACGGAAAAGAGAGATATGCCACTGGAGGAGGAGGGGAGGATGATATGGCAACAAAGAAACAACTCCTGGAACAGTCCAGGAGGAGTGGCCTTTTAAGGCCTGATGGGGGAGTGACATTATAGCTCCACCCATTGAACCACAGGCATAGCCTTTGCAATTCAATGTGCTTACACAACTTGGAATGATGTATGCTTGTGTGACTTAGATACATTGTAGCTGTTTGCCTCTCTATCTGTGGGATAGACCACCCTATAGGGGTGCAATGGCAAGGAACACTAGCGGAGGGTTCCACCTCTATTGGTGTAGCAGGAATGATTCCCTTGGCTACAGGTAGCTTAGGAAGAAGCCTAAAAAGGATATCCAAAAGGGTGTCAAGCATCGAAGAGGTGAAAAATCAGACTATACTGAGACTGGAAATTATGGTGATAGATGTAGATGGGAGGACAGGAGAAAAATGAGATATGATGAGGACAATGAACCAAAGGAAAGCTGACAAGATGCAGAAGGGCGGACTTCCTAAGGAGAGAGGGAACAGCCGGGGCCACCATCCGACTCCATCCAACAGCGGAACCTAACTACGGAACCTATGAAAGCACTAATCCTGTCTAATATTATGACCATTGGCAAGGAGGAGAGGAAAAAAAACCTTTGAAGAGGAAACCTCTGGGGATCCAAGGCCTAGGTCACCTTCCCTCCAGTCTGAAGGATGTTTTGGTTAGTGACGGCTTAGCTACTGCAATTTAGAGTCGATATTGAGAGAAGAGGAAAAGATTCCAATTTAGATGAAGCTCTCGCTCCGTCCTTCTAACACGAATGCTGTTGAGGGTTGCGGGTGACATCTCTGCAACTAGACACCCAAAAGCAAAAGAGGAGAGAAAAGACTGCTGAGGCGCTCAGCCAGCCTATATGAGCCTACGAAACAGACTAGGTGAACCAGAAGTGGTCTTGATGGAGACTAGTATAGAGGGTGCCTCCAAACCCACTCAGGCAACCAAAGGGGCCCTAATGATGAGAGCCACACCCTTTGCAGTTTGAAGTTGTAAATTCTACATCCAGAGGCATTGCATAAATGAGGGACGACTGAAGGTCCACCCGGAGAGAAGACATTCCCACTGTGGGCCAGAGAGAAGGACCCCACTCTGAGCTTCAAATGCTCTAGAGGTGGACTTTGTGGGTGCAAAGTGAGACCATCAGCTACAGGCTAGCCCCAAGCCATAGAGCAATGGCACAGAAGGCACATCTCCGAGTGGAGAGCAAGTCGAGTCAAGGTAGCATAGGACCCATATGAAGGGTATGCTTGATTAGGCGATGTGATTGAGGAGACCTACTAAGAGGTCAGATTGAGTGAAGGAAACCCCATCGACGGTCTGGAGGAGGCAGTCGCAGTAGCAATCATGGGAGTGCATGCCAACCGGGTCCACTGAGAAGCAAAATCAGGAGTGGAGCGAATTTGATGAAGGTAGGAATGAGAGTGACCAGGCGAAGCCCGCAACCAATGGTGGAGGTACAAAGTACCAGGAGTGAGAAAGGAGCTACAAAGTTGAAATGGATAAGTGGAGGATCGAGATAACTATATGAGGCTCACTGATGGAAGGAAGTTGAGAAGGTCGGCATGGACTGTTGGTTGGGAATGAAGGATGGGAAGGGGAAAGAAGAGGATGGCCAGGTGAAGCCCATAGCCTACAATGAGAGGAGAAGTCAATGCAGGAGGACAGAATGGTCAAGAACGAATGAATGATGGAATAAAAGCCTTGAAGGCTTGAACGGTTTAAGGTGAGGAATGAAATGGACAATGTACATTGATGAAATGAAGCCTGGAAGGTCGGTACGGTGAAGGTGAAATTTAATGGACAATGTATGGTAATGGAGTGAAGCCTTCATGGCCAGTGTGGTTAAGGTGAAATATGAAATGGATGATGGACGATGATGGAGGGAAACCTTGAAGGCCAGAACAGTTAAGGTGCAGTGTGAAATGGATGATGCATGATGATGGAGTGAAGCCATGGAAGCTGGTACGGTGAAGGTGAGGTATGAAAGGACGAAGTAAGATAATGGAGGGAAAGCTATGAAGGCCTGTATGGTTATGGCTAGGTAAGATGGCAAGTAGGGAATAGGAAGGATGAGGTTCAGTAAAGATGGAGAAGTGACATGGAGTGGAAGATATACGAGTTGCATAGTCCAGAATGTAGGACTAGGGTAAGAGGAGGATACCAATAGGTATAGTCATGACAGGATAGCAAAACACACCCAGAAAGAAAGCACTGGTAGAGGAAGGAGAAGAGGCGAAGGTCACAAAGTGGAGATGAGAACAGCAGGGCAAAGCCCACAGCCAATGGTCGGAGTACAAAGAACCAGAAAAAGAACGAGGGATCTGACATATGGCAAGACAGATGGGCGAACCGTGGAGAAAAACAATGGGCATGGGGCTAGAATGAAGGTGAGGGAAGCTGCCAGCAGTAAGAGAATAAAGTGAGTCGAGGAGGAAAATGGCAAAGTAAAGTAATGGATACGAGCAGTACCTGGGCTAATGAGCGGGTTAAGGATAAAGAATTAATGATATGCTAGGGTAGAAGAGACATGCAGTGGTAGGGCAACTGAAAAAGAGAAAATAAAGCACAGAAACGTGCTGAAGGCAGCTCGATGGCCAAAAAACAAGCAGCAAATGCCAATCCTAGGCAGGGGCTGGAGAAGACACAGAGTCCCAGTCAGAAAAATGGAGGCGTCCGTGTGGTAACCTGAGGATGTGCTAGATCAGCAAGCCACTGAGCCAGCTGTGGCTGTCTGCCAAAGTTAAGCCACAATACAAGGCACAGGAAACAAAGGTCGCTGTGACTACGGGTAGAGTAAGGCAGTAGAGTAGTTGTGCCAATGAGTGCCATGCAAGGGAAATGGTGGGGACATGAAAGTGAAGTTTGAACAAAGTGGTATGAATGCAGGGCAAACAGAGAAGTAATGTTGGAGTAAGCCAGGAGATGCACCAGACCCAGCAGCCCCACTCCTTCCCAGGACAGAATGAGCAGAAGCCAGACAGCTCTGAACGGAGCTGCAAGGTGGTCATGAAGGAGCTGGAGTGTCTCCAAGCAGGAAGCAGGAAATGAGCAGACAGCTTACAGAGAGGCACTGCCCGGACAGACTGCAAAGACTCAACGGTGGACAGCTGAGGAGTGGAGAGGTCCCACCTGGAACCTGGGAGGCTGAAGAGAGGTGCAACTGGGGGGCCGCCAAAGGAACCAGCAAACCAGTGCAGGGTGCAGGTGCAGGTACAGGCCACAAAGAAAGTGGCAGACAGGAAAGGAACCAAGGGGAGGAAGTAGCGAGAGGGGGATGGGGAGAGGGAAGCCATGCAGGATTGGAAGAATGATGAAAGAGCGGGAAAAGCAAACAGCTGCATGATGGAAACGTTTGGAAGGCAGAGCAGATGCCAGAAACAAGCAGCAGAAAATGCCGCAAAACGAGTGGAGGGCAGATGAACGATGGAATGCCTAGCAAGCCTGGAGAGAATGCAGTGGAACCGGAGCACAGGGGCAGTGAGCATGAAGGTGACACAGCCCAAGAGGGAGGGAGGAAATGTGGTGCCTCCGGTAGCAATGAAGAAACGAATCCTGGAACAGTCCAGGAGGAGTGCCCTTTTAAGGCCTGATCAAGGAGTGACGTTGTTGCTCCGCTCATTGAACCACAGGTATAGCCTTTGCAATTAAATGACTACCTTTTCATATGGCACCTCTTATCCAACCAGCAGTTTGGCTTTTTGGAACGGCTTTAGTATAACTTCAGTCTTGGTTACATTCACAAATGACAGCCATAGTTCCCTTGACAAAGGCACTATGGTTTGTTCAATATTCATGCATTAACCAAGGCCTTTCGTTCAATTAAGGCTCAAAAAACTGAAAAATATAGGTGTCAGGCATTATACATTACATTGGTTTAAAAGTTATTTTACTGATCAAAAACAGACTGTTAAAATTAACAATGTAATCTCTGTCCCGTAAAAGTTCTGTGGGTGTCCCACAAGGTTTAATCCTTGAATCACTGCTATTTTCTGTTTTTGTTAACCGCATTTGTAGCATAAGCAATAATTTATAATTATTTACATATGCTGATGATGCCCTGCTATGGTGTTCAGATCGGTCCCCCAGAGGCTGTGATTACAAATTTACAGAATTATTTTTCTTGTTTTCAAGATTGGCCTATTTGATGTAGATTAAACTTAAAAAGGGATGGGTCAAAGCGCCCCCCCACACACACACACACATCTAGCCATTCTGAACTCACCTGGCTCAGTTTCTGCAAGAACAGAGCAGAACACTGCCTGTTCAGCTCACATCTTCTCTCTCTTTCTTTTGTGCCTGTTTTACCATTCCCCAGCCTCCCAGCCTCGTTTGCCAGGCATGGCAATCGTGTGACTTACTTTGGAGGCTTAAAGATAGGTAAAAGGGCACCCAGTCATACAGCTGCAGTCCCAGTCACATGCCCTGGTTTGGATATGTGCTAAGCGGGGTATAAAAGGGATTACACTGCAGTTTGGTGCCATACTCAGCACCAGCAGGGAAGGAAGACTTGATTAGTCGAAACACCGGGTTAGTGCAACCGCTCTCACTGGCTTCACATTAAATTACTTTTGTGCAACATTTTCAGTTTTGTGAACTGATTATTTTTACTTGAATTCAACTCCTGGAGTGCAGCTACCTTGTGTGGATATTAGGGAAGGAAGAGGACCATCCAGCAGTCCAGTGCTGAACTGTGTGCTTAGTGCTATTGCTGACTGTTTTACAGTGAGAGGGTTTCCGGTGACTTGAGAGAGGGAAGGTCACTTGGTGACAATGAATACAATGCAAAAAGAAAAGAATATTGAGAGAAGGGAAAGAAAACGAAAGCGGGGACTGGGCAGTGAGCTAAAAGGAGGGAGGGTGACAGAAAACAATGGGGTTTGGAGTAGGATTGCTCACAATCCACCAAATGGCATCAGATTCATTGGACTATGATTTAATTTTCTTTTCTTACAGAGTATTTTCAGACTTGCAGTCCAAAAATCCTGTTCCATAAATCCAAATTTCTAAACTGAATCCCAATTCCTAGTTTTACAGAAGAATTTAGACATTAGGATTTCAAATCCAAATCTGATACTAATTTTGAGGTCTTTTTAGGATTTCAATCGAAATCGCATCTGGATTCAGAAATTTCTAAGTTCCTAAATCAGAAAATCAGATCAGAATCGACCAAATCTGAGCATCCCTAGTTTGGGAGTTGTGGGCTACAATTACTGTAGCCTTCAATGTTATTACTCTGCTGGAAACACATTCTGATTGTGCTTAAAAATGGTCACCAATGCAAAACGTCACAGGTAGCCACAGCAGATCCCAGTTTTCCAGCATTCCAAAACAAACTGGAATTTCTGTCCATTCTTATTTTTCTTTATAAACTAAAGGACATGTTAATCAAAACATGATCATTGCCTTTTCATGGTCATTTTGCAAGGGCATCAGGGCAAAATGAACTGATGCCCTTAAGGAGCTGGACTCCTAACCCTCTCTTGTGACATCACACTGTTACTATGGAACTCACTGTGATGTTACAAGCTAGAGACTGTGACCTAAGCTTCTGAATAGCATCAGGAAAAAAACAGAGCTGTAAACAAAAGGGATACACGTAGCATAAATTATTGGCAGCAGTGAGTTGCAAGGGAATAATTAAATTAAGGAGTTTATGGAACGTGATTAACCAGAAAAGTGAAGCTCGAGTAGTTTACTTTTCAGTGAACTACAGGATTCAATTATTCCCTTGTAACTCACAATTTGGATGTTTTTTATTCATTTTTTTTTTTTGCTTTCTGCACCTGTTGTCACCACAAGCGCATTCCTGTTCTGTACTGATCAGCCAATCACATTGTTATCACCCACCAAACTGTTTACCTCAGCACTTCTGACCCAGCAAGCTGGGTCAACTCCAGGTTCCCCCCTGGAGGTTGAAGGAAGGGAAGACCCCACTGAGTCTTACAGCCTGATTCAAGGTGGCAGGGAAGGAAATGCAGAGCCAGCATATCCAGGGCTGTCATCAGGGACATCGCTGGTTAAGACATCCAGGGCTTGCACACCCTTTCTCACACACCTACAGGCCCTCTGATCACACTACCACCTCGGGTCACCCAGGTGGCAGTATTGTGAACATGAGTCTTCCACCCTGGAGGAGGAAAGCATCCTCTGGGGTGCTGGATCTTCCTCCTCCCACCTAGCTGCCAACAATCTTGGCTCAGTAAATTTGTTAAAAAATGAAACTGTGATTCCCCACTTTTGGGGCTTCAGTCATAGCAACCTCTGGACCCCTCAATGCTGCTATGACAGCCTCTATCACTACAACAGATCTCAGTTTTCACCCGATCCCCTAGTGGTGACTGTAGCACTGACTAAGGAGCACAGAAGGGACCTAATAACACAGCGGAAGCCATGTTTCATGTGCAGTCAGCACACTTTGATCTTCATGCATGTTCAATGTAGGAGCTGTTTGTGGTTTCATAGCCACCAAAAAAGCTATAAATGAGTCAGAAGACCAGTGGGGGACATACTTCAGCCCCTAGGGCAGTGACTGGGGCCAGGATTTGAAACAACAGTGTGTCTGTGTAATTGGAAAGCATGAGGTTAGCACATTATTTAAAAGTAAGAAAGGAATGAGGAGTTCAAGTTTTGACTGACAGGTAAATCTTTTTTTTTTTTCTATTAAGGTTTTTCTCTTTTCAGTGGCCAGAGCTGGCAGCTCTTCAGTGTCTGTCCCCGCCACACTGGGACCTACCTGCCCCTCCAAATCTCCCATAGATTACACCACCCATGGATGGGTTGGGGGAGAAGTCCCTACTTCCCCACCCCTAAAGTCACTTGTCCAGATGAGGGTCTATGATCCTGGTGTTGGTGTGGGGGGAGGACTGTTTGTAGACCATCATGGAGCTGGCCCCACCATTTTTGTTCCACCAGTCTTTTTTTTCTTCCCTGTTCCCATGCTGGGATGTGTATGCTGGCACATGTGTTTGGAAGCACTTAACATGCCACAAGAGTCCCACAGCTCCCTCCTTTCAGATGCCGGTCAAACCGGCACTACTAGCCAGCCTCCACCAGGTGGTAATAGAACAGCGAAGATGAAAACCTGTCTCCCCAGGACAGGAGAGCAGTCCACTGTGTGCTAAATCCTCTGCCTAGCCAGCTAACCACCAGCAAACTGAGTTCATTCCCGAACCCAGGTCACCAGTGTGGTGCGAGGTGTGGTATCCAGCACCTTAACCTTCAGCACCACCAGGCTGCCTCTTTGACAAATAAATCTTATTATTCATAGATGTTAATGAATTATGATATTAACTGTGAATGATGAGGTTTGAAACAATGCCTCCTTCGTGAGTTCTTTTCACAAATATGTACATCAATATTAATTAAGAAAGTGATAGCTTAAAATTAAATTTTAATTTGGAATGTTGGTTAATTGGGATCTGCTGATGCCAACTGTAATTTAATACATGGTGAACAGAGACCTCTTTAAAGTGCATAATTGAGGCAGCCCAGTAGTGCTGAGGGTTGAGGCACTGGATGCCACGCCTTGCACCACGCCGGTGACCCAGGTTCGGGAACGGACTCGGGCCACCAGGGGTTGGCAGGGAAGGGAAGGGATTGAGCATCTGGAGGCTGCTCTACCTTCCCGGGGAGGGATCCGTGGCTAGCACCACTCCTTGGTGGTCCCTGGTGGAGACCAGGGGCAGTGCCAGGAATACGCAGTGCTGAGACAAGGGGGTGGAGTGGCAGCAGACATTGGCACATTAGTGCCCAGACGTTACTGCATGTCTGCGCTCCAGAGGGCAACTGACATGAAAAAAATCTGTCAGTGGATCAAGGATGGGACGAGGGCTCCAGGGACCCTGCCCACATCCCCAGTGCCGGACCATCTCTCCTCCAGGCCCCCTGGGCTCTCAACCAGGACTGACCCTCTAATCATAGAAAGGCCACCAGGTAGGCTGGCGGGCCCTTCCCCGGGGGGGGGTGATCCAGGGGGTTGGAAGGTCCTGGGAGAGGGTCCCAGAGAGGGAGGTCTCAGGCAGAAAGTAGAGGCAGTGGTCAAGCAGGCATCTCTGAGAGGTGCCCTGACCAAACCGAGTGCATAAATAGAGTATACAAAAAAGGTGCATAACTGAGTCTGACTCACTTGCCTTTTGGGGCAGTCTACCCAGTAATAATACCAACCTCTAAATGAAGTACTGTTTCCTTAATTCTGTTCTTAACATTCGTCTCCTTTTAGCATCAGCCCAGGTCCCCTTATTGTCTTTTCCTGGCTAATAAACAGCCTACTTCTAACACTGTTCATTATTTTAAACAGTACCTTCATCATACCTTCTAAATGCCCTTCATTATTTTAAACACCACTTTCACTATTCCCTGCCCTTCTAGGGCTTATAAAAGGAACCCAGTCCTGTCAAATGCAATTCTTCCAATTCTCCCAGTTCTGGTTCTAAAATTTCAGTATAAGAGCCCTCAGAGTTTTGTGCACCTACAGATGTACTTTCTCCAGCTGCAACTAGTCGGTGGGGGGCTTGCGGGCTCAGAATAGGGTCATGGGTCCACTGTAGCACTAGCTCCCTTTGGTGTGGGTCTCCAGAGACTTTAATCCCTTCCAGGGTCTGGGATCAGGGTCACTGGAGACCAGCTGGTGACTCACCTTCAAGGAGGGTCACCTGATGGTGACTGCTTTACTGCCTCAGTAATTCCAGATACAGGAGTGTGAATGTTCTTTGCAGAGGAACTAATGCCTAAAAGTATGGTGAAAGAAGCAAAGGTTCACTGAAGACCAGTGGAGCTGGTGGGTGCTGAGATATCTGTACCTGAAGGAGCAGGAATAGATACAGTGAGCTATGATAAGCCTCTGTATCTGTGACTACAAGATGCTACAACACTGAACCCCAAGGGGATGGGGCTAGGTGCACTGACTGACACTGATTACCTCAGCACTAAAGTGTTCTGCTGGTCATCTATCCACCTTAATAGGGTTTACCCCTCATGTCATCCTCTGCTAAGCCACTTAGTAAAGACTGTGCATTAAATGGCCGCAATCATTCTGTGGCCTGCTTTTTCCTCATGGCTGAGAGTGGACATATTTGTGTCACAACATGTGACACAGTTGCAACATGTAAATATCTTTATCTAGATGCTGCTAAATGTGCATCTGTGGCTGGCTAGTCTGGGACTTGTACAGTAAAGCTGATTTATGCTGACTTGTAATGCTGATCATGACTGGGAACTTGGCAGGTTATCTGTCAGTGTTCCAGATCAACTAACCCCCATTACTACTGTTGTGTGTGTATATGCACTGTAAATAAATGTTGGCGGTTTGCAAACAAGTTCAACCATCAAGCATCATGCTCAGTGTCCCGTATATTCTTAAAAAGGGACCAGTGCTAAACTTCTAATGTATCTGAATGCAAACTGGAAATGAAATGGTTAGAAGTTAAAGTAGTAGTTATCTGTATCCCACGTGGCTTGCCAGGATAAAAGTGTACTGTGTTATGGGAGGCTCTATAGTGTAGTGGTTAAGAGCACTGAGCTGCAAACCTGGAGAACTGGGTCTGAAACCCACAGCCACCTCTTGCATTCTGTGTAACAGTGAACAAGTCACTTAATTTCCTTGTGCTCCCAGGATGCACCTGGAAACAAGACTCAGCTTACTGTGCATTTCCTGGCCCAAAACTGTAAAATAAAAAAATAAAATAAATCCCAAATGTAATTCTGTTCTTTGACCAACCATGGGCATCTCTGTTGAAGCCTCTGTGCCGAGGGTTATCTGATGTTAGTGAGTGAATAGGCAGCTTGCAGACACAGAAGAATACAGTGATGGGGAAGGGAGAAGGGAGAGAAGAAGAAAAAGAATGGTTTCCCACAGAAGGTACCTTGGCCAGAGCAGTTCCATCAGGGTGGCACAGAGATTGAGAAAACAGAACCGAGGTAGCCATACTTACTGGGTTTGGGGAAAAGTCAGACCTGGGGAAAGATGTCACAAGGAGTGGCTTCTGGTGAGAAAAGCTCCATCTGATAACCACCAGACATGAGTCAGACTCTGCTTTATTGTTCACCCCCCTCCTTTTCCTTGGGGATGGTGGTAGAAGTAGCCTGTGTGGGGGGGGCTGTGTACACATGATATACTTATTATGGTACTTACATTTTGTTTCATTTGTTTTTCTATCTGATTGATCCTTTGAACCTCCTCACACCATGATGGCTCTCAACATCTCTAGGGACCTCGCTGTTAAGTCTCCAATGACATGGGCAACAGGCTCATCTATGCGACTGCATATGTCTTTGATATTTTAATCAGGTATTATAGCATATTTCCATATTGACAGTGGCGATACAAATCTCACTCCTCCAGGTTGGTGACTGAGAGAAGTATCAGAATGCTGTACAATACTGCATTACAATTTAAAAGACATTTGCAGGCACATATATGTCCCCTGCGGCTGACCCTATGAAGATGCATGTGATGGGTTCCTGGGAGATGTATTGAAACATCATGGCAGGTGAAGGCTCACTGGAGCAACCACATATAATGTACATAAAACAAAAAGTACTGTACCATAAAAATTATTAATGTGACACATTTTTAATTGGGATCTCTAGATCCCAGTGCATTAGTTTAGGGGACATGACCATTCCCCATTAAAACACTGCCAGTCTTCTTCCTTGTAGTGTGGTGCCCAGAACTGGGCACAGTGCTCCAGATGAGGCTTCATCAGTGCCTTGTTTTGTGGCAATATCATTTTTCCTGATTTGTGTTCTGTTTCCTGTTTGATGCACTGAAGTATCCCAGTTGCCTTCTGCTGCTGCTGCACATTATTGCATCTCCTTCTGAACGCCATGTTTGCGATGACCCCTCTGCCTTTTTCCAGTTCTCATACTGTAGGTTTTTTTTATTCCCTTATATGTCATATCATATGTTCTGGCTGCTTTTTTGTCACCCCTGTGCTTAACTCTGCATTCATCCACATTAAATTACAGCTGTTGTTTATTTGCTGGCCAAGGCACCTAGCTTCACCTGAGCTCTTTCCTTCTAAGACTGCTTGAAAGGCAGAGTAGAGACACTTACCAGAGCAAGGGAAAAGGATTAAGACTTAGTTTGGCTAAGCAGATTTACTGTGTGGTGGTGTTTTTATTTTTTACTCACAGGGATTGCTACTGTTTGTTGCTAACATTGCATTGCTTTATTTTTTCTCTGATTCAAATTGTTGTTGCTGGTATACCTTCTTCTGCATTATTACAAGGTGTGCCTACAGGTGTGTGCTAACAGATTACTCCTGTAATCTTCTGATTCAAATTGTCTTTGCAAGGTATATCTTCTGTTACTGCTTTATTTTCTCTGGAGCAAAGTGTTTCTTACAGGGTATATCTTCTCGAAATTACTGTATTACAGGTGGAGCTTACATTTGTGACTTTTTATCATTGGGCTAAGCAAAATTATTGTTTGACACTGTGTTTTATTTTATTCTTGGTTGTTGAAAAGGTTTATTGTCTCAGAGAGTGTTTCAGTCTCCTTCTCACATTGAAGGAGCTAATTGCTTTCCTCCACAGCTCTTCCAAAGGATTAGGTGTGTATGTGGGAGTGGAGCTGGCAAACTGTCAGTAATTTCCAACAGAAAGAAGGGTTAAAAGTCAGGTTAGTTGATATCTTGGAGGTAGAAGACTTGGTTTGCTGGCCAAGGCACCTAGCTTCACCTGAGCTTTTTCCTTCTAAGACTGCTTGAAAGGCAGAGTAGAGAAACTTTCCAGAGCAAGGGAAAAGGATTAAGATTTAGTTTGGCTAAGCAGATTTACTGTGTGGTGGTGTTTTTATTTTTTACTCACAGGGATGGCTACTGTTTGTTGCTAACATTTCATTGCTTTATTTTTTCTCTGATTCAAATTGTTGTTGCTGGTATACCTTCTTCTGCATTATTACAAGGTGTGCCTACAGGTTGTGTTAACAGATTACTCCTGTAATCTTCTGATTCAAATTGTCTTTGCAAGGTATATCTTCTGTTACTGCTTTATTTTCTCTGGAGCAAAGTGTTTCTTACAGAGTATATCTTCTCTGAAATTATTACAGGTGGTGCTTTACAGGTTTTACAGTTTTATCTAACATTAGGATAAGCTTTCAGGTTACTGCATTTGTTGTTGACTGATTGTTTCTGCTCTTACCTCCTTGTTCTTTTCGTCCGTGGTTCTTCTTTTAGGCAGGAAGGGCTCAGCCACCCACCCCATCCCCAACCACCCCATGCTACACTCCTTTTATAGGGTACCACAGTTGTGACATTTCCTGTGGCAGAGCAGGAAGGGGCGGATCAGTGGGTCCTCCACAAGGTGATCTCATTTACAGGGGCACTAGTAATTTAACTTGTTATAACAAGTTAAACAAAGCACAATTGAACCATTACTTGCATTTTTTTCCTATTTTTTTCCTTCTAATTACTCTGACTAGGTTACAAACCCAGCAACTTATTTGGAATGGATTTCATTAACTGCAGGTACTGTGGAACAATTTTCAGAAGGATAGTCTTACAGGATTTAGGACACTGTCCTACATGCTGGGCCTTTGGAGATCTTAGAGGCTCAGCTCCGGGCAGCATGGGCAGAGATTGCCGCCTCAAATTTCATATTGAAGAGGAAATACATTATAAGAACCACCCATCATTTCCCAGCATCCAACAGAAAAACCTCGACCGCAGAGGGTAGTTGGTCCAGGAGGTTGGCAGGTGGTTAGGAGGAGCAAATCAGGTGCCCCATCACTCTCTGCTCTCCAACACATTACCTCCAAAAACCATATAAACACTACAAACAGGTATCTGCCTCTATCTCTGAAATCAAATAAAGAGGCAGAAGACACTGCAGAGCAGGACACTGCGGCACAGGAGCTAGCACAACAAAACTCACCCAAATCAGGAACCAAAACAAAACAAGCACAAAGGAAATCCAAAAACCTTCTGATCATAGGAGACTCCATGATTCGGGGAGTTGATACCCTTCTCCAGCCAGGGGTAATGGTCAGATGTCTCCCAGGTACATCAGCATGGAGAGACACTGACCGCATTGCTAAAATTGTTCACAAAGCAGGAGAAAACATTGATGTCCTAGTACACATAGGGACTAATGATCTCACCAGCCGGTCAGTTGTGGAGACCAAGGAACACCTAACTAGGCTGGGTGACAAACTATCATCTATTTCATCCGGCATCTCCTTCTCTGAGATCCTGCCAGTCTGGGGAGGGAGCAGATGGTCGGAAGGTCAGAGAAGGGGAGATAGGGGAGCTAAACACGTGGCTCAAGGGCTGGTGCCAGGAAAAGGACACAGATTTGTAGGAACTGGCAACAGTTCTGGGAGCAAAGTTCTTTAAATTTGATGGACTGCATCTGACTAAAGAGAGAGTCAGTGCATTGGGGCAGAAGTTTGGCGTCTTTGCAGAATATTTAAACTAGCAAATGGGGAGAGGGGTGCAGCACCCCACGTCGAATGGGAAGAACACCCTCCCCATCAGCTAGTGGTCAAACAGGAATTCAGCATGTTTGCCGCTCATTTGCATCACCAGGTAAGAAAAAAGGTTTGTCTCCCACACGACGCACAGGGCAAGGCCAAACTTCACCCAACAACTAACACACCAAAATCTGGCCAATGGAAAATCATGTACACTAAATGCTCACAGCCTGGGAAATAAGATCCCAGACCTGCAGGCAATAATGTCAGAGGCTAAACTGGACATAGTAGCAATTAGTGAGACGTGGTTTACCAGTAACCACACTTGGGAGACTTCAGTACCTGGCTATGTATTGTTCAAGAAGAGACCGAGGTGCAAAAGGGGAGGAGTGCCCTGTATGTTAATGAAAATATCAAAGCTACAGAAATTCAGAATACACATAAGGAGCCAGAAGAACTGTGGGTCACCCTGAAACAGGAAATGGGACAGCCATAAGAACTGGGGTTGTCTACAGGCCCCAGACCAGAGGGAAGCCATAGACACATTACTGTTAGAAGATATACAAAACATGACAGCTAAAGGGAGGTTCTGATAATGGGAGACTTCAACATGCCGGATACAGATTGGTCAATACCAGCAGGAACATCTGCCAGAACTAGACTCCTAGTGGATTCCCTGCAGGGGGAGGGCCTCAAACAACTGGTACAGCAACCCACAAGAGACAGGGCTATCCTAGATCTAGTACTGACTAACAAAGAAGGGATCACAGCTCTCCAGGTAGAATGTCACCTGGGAGCCAGTGACCATCACATGGTATGGTTCAATTTGGCTACTACATCTAAATCATCCCATTCCAAGGCAAAATATGGGACTTCAGAGGAGCTGACTTTGATAAGATGGCCAACAGAGTTAAGCTAGCCCTGGCAAAAGAAACACAGGTGAGGGGTACAGGCAAAGTGGGCAAGCATTAAGGATGCAATACTTGAAACAACATCCCATTGTGTTAGACAGAAAAGGAAGTGCAAAGAAGAAGGAAACCACTTTGGTTCTCAAATACAGTAGCAGAAAAGGTCAGAGCCAAAAGGCCGGCCCTTCAGGAAATATAAGGGAACATAGCGGGATGAAGATAGGAGGCATACCAAACTGCCCTAAGGGAAGCAGGTAAGGCAGTGCAAGGCAGGCAAAGTCCCAAACTGAGGAAACACTAGCACGAACAGTAAAAGAAGGTGACAAGACTTTCTATAGATACATTAGTGAAAGGAGAAAGTCCAGAGGGGTATTGCTAAGCTTAATGGAGAAAAGGGAGCATGTGAGGAGGGAGGACCCTGTAAAGGCATCTATCCTAAATAGATACTTTTGCTCAGTATTTACTGAAGAAGGTAGGCAGGGCCCACAGCTCAGCATCATGGACACAGGGGAGGGAGGTGAGCACTACTCCCTTCACAAAAGAAAGGGTCCTACAAGAGCTTGCTAAGCTCAGGGTGGATAAGACAATGGGACCTGATGGCACACATCCCAGGTACTTAAGGAGCTAAAGGAGGAACTAGCAGAGCCATTAGCAGAATTGTTTAGTGAGTCTCTGAGCACAGGAGAGGTCCCAGAAGACTGGAGAAGGCTCATGTGATCCCGCTCCACAAGAGTGGTAGCAGGGAGGAGGCGGGAACTACAGACCGGTCAGTCTTACCTCAGTAGTGGGCAAGATTATGGAGGCACCCTTAAGGAAAGGATAGTGCAACACCTGGAATCCATAGGGCACAGGATCCAAGACAGCATGGGTTTACAAAGGAAGGTCCTGTCAAACTAATCTCATAGATTTCTTTGACTGGGTAACCAGAGTGGTGGACCAAGGGGAGCAGTTGATGTCCCTACCTTGACTTCAGCAAAGCTTTTGACACTGTTCCACATAGAAGATTGATAAATAAGCTGGGTAGGCTGGGTGGGTCAGAAGTTGGTCAGCTGGGTGGCAAACTGGTTGGACGGGCAGAAAACAGAAGTGGTGGTAAATGGTATACAGTCAGAAGAGATGCAAGTCACAAGTAGGGTACCTCAGGGATCAGTCCTGGGGCCAGTCCTCTTCAACATCTTCATTAGTGACCTTGCAGATGGACTAGAGGGTAAGGCTTGTCTGTTTGCAGATGACACCAAGATCTGCAACAGAGTAGATGATCCAGATGGGGTGGGCAGAATGAGAAGAGATCTGGATAAACTAGCAGAATGGTCAGAAGAGTGGCAACTGGGATTTAATGCAAAGAAGTGCAAATCATGCACATAGGGAAGAAACCCTGAAGCCACCTATAGGCTGGGAGGAGAGTTGCTAGCAGTCACAAAGGAAGAAAGAGACTTGGGCATCATCATCACTGATGACCTAAAATCATCCAAGCAGACCTCTAAAGCAGTAGGTAAGGCTAGGGGGGTGTTAGGGTGTATTAGTAGGGGTATCACAAGTCATAAGAGGGAGGTATTAATCCCTCTGTACAAGACACTGGTTAGGCCCCATCTGGAGTACTGCGTACAGTATTGGAGGCCACACCTTCACAAGGACATTAACCAAATTGAGGCAGTCCAGAGAAGGGCAACCAAAATGGTGCAGGGACTGCATCAGAAGACATATGAGGACAGATTAACGGAGCTCAATATGTATACCCTTGAGCAAAGGAGGGAGAGAGGTGATATGATCGAGGCATTCAAACACCTTAAGGGCATAAACAAGGTGAAAGAGTCTAACATGTTTAAATATAAGAAAATAGCAGGACAAGAGGACACAGCATGAGATTACAGGAGGCCGATTAAGGGGGAATGTGAGGAAATTCTTTTTCACAGAAAGGGTGGTGGATGCATGGAATGGCTTACCACAAGAAGTGGTGGCTATGAATACAGTGCAGGGCTTCAACCAGGCATGGGATAGGCATAAGGGAGCAATACAAATGACTATGAATAGATAGGCCACTGACAGAGCAAAGGCCGATGGCACATTTATAAGGTAGAAAAAGAAATGGGCAGACTGGATGGGCCTTTCGGTCCTTATCTGCCGTCAACTTCTATGTTTCTATGTTTCTATGCCCCATCCCCTAGTCTCCAAACTCCTTCTGCAACATTCTCCTTAGTTTTGACTGTACTGGCTATCTAATCTTTGTATCATCTACAAATAGCAGTCTGCCATACCACCCTTTCATCAAGATAGTTGATAAACATACTAAACAATACCGGTTCTGGCACATATGTACCTCACTGGTCCCTTGCCTCCAACCTCAGAACCTGCAGTTTACTACTACCCACTGTACTCTGCTGTTAATCTAGCATCTAACCCAGTTCAATCGACTGCTTTGGAAAACAGTGTGTACCAAAAGCGCAATAGAAAACCAAATTCCTTTCCATTTGTTTCCTTCTTTTGCTTTGTATTGCTATCAGTTTCAAGGCAGCCCTCCTCAGTTCTTCTATGTTTTGCTGTCCATAGAATATGAGAGCTATTTTTCAGGTTCTGGAGTGTTAAGTGTTTTTGTCATCGGGACATGTCTAATAAAAACAAAATTATTTGCTCTTTCTTTTTGCTATTCCTTGTTTTTCATTTTCTTTGATGTTTACTTGAGAAAAACAGATGTCTAGGTCTGTATCCCTGACCCATTCCTCTACCCTTTAATCGAAAAGAAGTGCTGTCTGCAAACTTAGTCGGTCTGTTGCAGGGGTAACAGTTTCACTGATGCTCATAGCTTTGTGAGGGTTGACATGAACATGTGTTAACAGAGTTGAGGCAGATCTTTTGACTTTAAGGGAAATGACTTGAGGGACCAAACTCTGCTGTCCTGATGTGCCTGTATGTGCATTAGTGGTGAAATACATTGCAATGGTGGGCTAAATAGATTCAGATGGTAATGGAGTGACAAGTTTCATTCTGTACCTAAGGGGAGCTATTGTACAGTCAGCATTTAATTTTGCTGTACTTGCCCACCTCTCCACTGTGGTCACACATCTCACAAACTCCCCAGTAAATACAAAAATACTTCCCCCCCCACAAAAAAGCATACATAGTGGTGGTATAGGAGTCAGTAATGAGAGCAAGTTTAACACAATTTTATTACAGGAAAACAGTCCTTCAAGGGAAAAGGGTAAAGCAATCACTTTTAGTACAGCCCTTCTTAGGCCTACTACCAAATGGGTTTAAACAATGACCCCTTTAGGTACCCTATGCAGGTGGGATCAGTCTATACACCTCCTGGCTGCTTGTAATCAAGCTTACCTAGGCACAGTCGTGCACAGCCCACCCCCATAGTGCTTGTCGCAGTACAAGAGCGTCTCTGATCCTCCTGTACTATAGAATTTGGCCCCCTAGGGTCTGTCCTTGGCCCAATTATTTTCTCAGTTTTTCTAAATGACCTCCCACTGCCTGTTCTTCTGTTTTTATTTACATGACTATAGATCACACTGTACTCTTTATCTTGACTCCTCTACCCAGACATCATGAGTCAGCTCCAACTGGACTTTAACAACATCAAGAATTGGTTCCATGAATCCAGCTGTCCCTCAATGCCAAAAAAGTGATCTTTGTGACTTTTGGTGCTTGGTACAGGCTTGTTAGGCTTATCCCTCTTCCTTTCTTCTGTACCCTTGATGATGCAATGACTGAAGATGTCTCCTCCTTCAAGTACCACAGGGTCTGACTGGACCGTCACCTCAATTTCCCTGTTCATGTGGATGCAGTCCACCAGAAGTTCCACCCCCAGACTTGGCATGCTATATAGGAATAAGAGAAGCCTCCTGTTTCTTGCCCACATAGAGACCCCCTTGAAGATGATCCTCCCCATTTTTGTCCATGGTGAAACTGTTTACAGTGCTGCTCTTGAGTCCACCTTAGCCATACTGGACCCCCTCTTTTACGTTTTTTGTTGTTTTGCCCTTGACAGCCCCACATGCACTCATAGAAACATAGAAGCTGTCAGCAGATGAGGACCTCTTGGCCCATCTAGTCTACCCTATATTCCCTAGCTACTATGTCTCCACAGGCCCTACTCAATCTCCAGTCTTCTCCACCCCCTTGCCTTACTTCTAAGATCCCCTTGTGTCGATCCCATGCATGCTTGAATCCTGTTACCATTTTAGCCCCCCACCACCTCTGCTGGGAAACTGTTCCAGGCATCCTCCACCCTCTCCGTGAAGAAGTATTTCCTCACATCTCCTCTGTGCCTCGCCACCTCTAGCTTCATAGTGTGACCCCTTGTCTTGGAGTATATTTTTATATGGAATATGCTACCTTTCTGTACCTTATTAATACCATGAGGTATATGAATGTTTCTATGATACCCCCCCTTTCCCTCCTTTCCTCTAGAGAGTACATATTTAAAAAAGAACAGGGTTTCCAGCACCTTTAGAAATTAAAATGGGGGGGGGGTTGCTCACCAGAGAGCATTCCAGTAGTGAGTAAGGTATGATTTCCAAATATTTAGATGAACTGTGAGCCTAAAGATATTTGGCACTGCACCTCAGATTGTTGGCAGATGCATGTTAGGGCCCAGAGCTGGTCTGAGTACCAAGGAACCTCAAAGTTCATGAATGATGGCAGATCCTAGGAGGAATCAGATGGTTAAGGGCAGAGGATAGGACACTACTGCATGATTCAACAGAGGAAAGGGGTCAATGAAAGATTGGTCTACAGAGCAGATCAGAGAGGATAGTTCAGAAGGGGCAAGATGTTTGAACAAAGGTCAGGAAGAGGTGACAGACTGTAAGGGTGAGACACGTGAGGAAAGTCAAGCACAACCAGGACTGATCTGAGAGGAAAAATACAGAACAGAGAATGGAAATGGGACAGAGGAGTTTCAGATGCAGAGTTCAAGGATGTAGCCATAAGAGTGTGTAGGGCAATCCAAAGATTGTAGGACAATGTGAGACTCGAGTATGGGAGGAAAGTTGGAGGCAAAAGAGTAACCAGGAGCATCAGCATGAACACTGAGTATGTAATAGCAAAGTATATAATAGCATGTGCCACAGCTGAGTTCTATCTGCAGATTCATGTTTTCCCTTTCTGGAGCAGGATTATTTACTTTGAGGTTGGTGGATTTACTCTTATAGTCACTAACTGCTGCTGCAGTTCAACAGGTAAGTGACAAACCAAGCATTGGCACAGAGTAACAAGGTGTTTTTTGGGTGATCAGGTTAGCAGGATCCAACAGCACCAGTGTTACTGGAGATCATCACACCTTTTTTATGCTGTTCGCTCTTCTCTTTTTTTGTCATATGTGCTGCTATACTCAAGCATTCCATACCATAAGCTTTGTCAGGGATTTGTTTGCACCATAGTTGCAGAAATAAATTTCCATTTTTTTTATTGTCCTGTTTACTGCTTTCTACAGTTGTGCCCCTTTTTATTGTTCCGCTGATCAGGCACTATGTTCGTCATCTTTTTTGTCTCCTAGCCTTAGTTATCTTTCAGTTTGTCACTTGATTCATTATTGTTTTAGTAAACTTTCTTTGCTCCACAACTCCTCTCCTATGGCTCATATAGGAGGATTCGTGTCTGTTTTTCCTTTCTTATACTTATTCTCCTCAGCTGCCTAAGTTCCACTCCCTCGTAAAGCTATGGAAGCAATTCACGTGGCTTCTCCCTATAACCAGCATTTTATCCAGTATCTCTGATTGGCTCTTCTAAGCCTGGGTCCATCGTCAGATAAAAAGAATCCCTTACCAGCTCATGTTGAGGGAACTGCTCATTTGGCTCAGCAGCAGACGCCTTTATTTGGAATTAGAGAATTGCAGGTCAGATTCCACACTCCCAACTTAGAAACAATGCAACAGCACAAGGGAGCATTCAGAAAGTGGCAGTCAGCACACAGATTCCCTCAAAATGGGGTATGACTGATAAAGGATACACTTCTGTAAACTAATGTCATGCTATTTAGCTATACTTTGGGGATCTTTGCAGAGGAACATCACCCAAAAGGCTGTACTGATACTGTATACTGTTCATAAAGTAGATCCAGGCAGTGTCCCTGCCATTTGTTGGGGGGGGGTGGTTATCTGAGCTAATGAACAGGGTATGTGTAGGTTGCCAGTGTGCCTGAGCAGTTACCCCACCACTTAGTGCCACAGAGCTGGCTTTTGCTTTTAAACTGTTTACTAATTTTGGGATCACCATGACTCAAACCTCTGAGAGGCTATGGCTGGTTCCTCCCTAGGCTGAGCTACAGATGTGGCACAATGATAAGCCCAAACAAGGATGAAGTGTGTGTCCATGTCTGCTGTTTCCAGCTTTTGCAGATTGTTTCTTAGACCTTCTAGCATGGTGTGGTCTTGCTTAAAGCCTGTCTAAGCCCTGCAGGGGGCAGACCTTAGACAGCTAGTGTTGGAATCCACTCGAGAGGGAGCAATACTAGACCTGGTACTCTCAAATGGAGAGGATCACAAATTTAGAAGTCAGTAGACATCTGGGAACAAGTGACCACTGCACAGTGTGCTTCACAATAAGCACAACCATGGAGACAAGCCATACAAAAACAAGGATACTGGACTTTAGAAGGGCCGACTTTGGCAAAATGGGTGAATACCTGAGGAATGCACTAGCAAATGGCCAAAAGGAGGGTGGAAGAACAACGGAGAAAATCAAAACTGCTATTATACAGGCAACAAGCCTTTGTGTGAAACAAATAAAGAAAACAAAGCGGAGTAAAAAACCACTATGGTTCTCAAAAGAGGTGGCAGGGAAGGTTAAGGAGAAAAAGGCTGCATTCAAAAAGTACAGTATAAGGAATCACAGAAGGAGCACAACAGGGAACTGTATCAATTAAAGCAGAAAGAAGTGGAGAAGGCAGTCTGAATAGCAAAGGCCCAAACCGAGGAAAAAATAGCCAACTCAGTTAAGAAGGGGGATAAAACCTTCTATAGGTACATTAGGGAGCATAGAAAGGTTAAGGGAGGAATAGTGAAGATTAATAAAGGAGAGGGGAGGTGGGCAGAGGGAGACAGTGAAAAGGCAAAGATACTGAATGAATACTTTTGCTCAGTATTCACAAAAGAAGATGAGGAGGAGTTACCTAAACTAGACAAAAAGCACTCTGAGTAGGGGTTGACACCAGTCCATTTACAGAAGAAAGAGTCCTGAAAGAACTCCTAAAACTCAAGGTGGACAAAGCAATGGGGCCTGATGGGATTCACCCCAGAATCCTAAAAGAACTAAGGGAGGACCTAGTGACACCACTGACCACACTTTTTAACAAATCATGGGAGGATGGGGTGGTACCTGAGGACTGGAGGAGGGTAGATGTGATTCCCCTTCACAAAAGTGGGAGCAAGGCAGAAGCAGGAAACTACAGACCTGTAAGTTTGACCTCAGTGGTAGGGAAAATGATGGAATCACTTCTGAAAGAAAGAATTGTTGAGTACCTAGAGGCCAGCGGGCACAGGACCCAAAGCAGCATTGATTTACAGCAGGAAGGTCATGTCAGATGAATCTAATTGATTTCTTTGACTGGGTGACCAAAGTAATAGACCAGGGAGGGGCTGTGGATATGGCCTACCTAGACTTTAGCAAGGCATTTGACACAGTCCCACACAAAAGACTAATAATCAAGTTAGCCAGCCTGGGAGTGGGTTCCAGGGTGGTAGCCTGGGTAGCAAACTGTCTGCACAACAGGACACAGAAGGTAATAGTGAATGGAACACATTCCGAAGAAAGAGGGGTTACTAGTGGAGTACCTCAGGGCTCAGTACTGGGTCCAGTCCTGTTTAACATCTTTATAGGTGACATTGCAGAGGGTCTGGAGGGAAAAGTATGCCTCTTCGCAGATGACACAAAGATCTGTAACAGAGTTGATACACAAGGAGGGTAGAAAGGATGAGAAGGGACTTGACAAGGTTGGAGGAATGGTCAGACATATGGCAACTTGGATTCAGTGCAAAGAAGTGCAAAGTAACACACCTGGGAAACAGAAACCCAGGAGAAGAGTACACAATAGCAGGGGAGGAACTAACAACAACAAAAATGGAAAGGGACTTGGGGGTAGTCATATCAGATGACCTAAAGGTGGGTAAACAATATGAGAAGTCAGTAAGGAGAGCCAGGGGGATACTGGGATACATAGGATGGGGCATCACAAGCAGAAAAAGGGAAGTGGTTATCCCTCTGTACAGACAGTTGGTGAGACCCCATCTGGAATACTGTGTGCAGTTTTGGAGGCCCCATCTATGCAAGGACATAGACAGGATGGAAGCAGTCCAGAGGAGGGCAACTAAAATGGTGCAGGGTCTGCATCAGAAACCATATGAAGAGAAACTGAGAGAGCTCAATATGTATACCCTTGATGAAAGGAGGGACAGGGGGGACATGATAGAAACTTTCAAGTACCTCAAGGGAATCAACAAAGTCCAGGAGGGTAGCATCTTTCAGAAAAAGAGATGTGTAAGAACAAGGGGGCACAATTTAAAGATGGGGGATGGCTCAGGGGTAATGTGAGGACATTTTTTTTTCACGGAGAGAGTGGTGGATGCATGGAACTGCCTTTCTGGGGAGGTTGTTGGGTCTAAATAGTGGGGGAATTCAAACATGCATGGGACAGACATAAGGCAATTGTAGTAGGGGGTTGCAGGAAGTAGGCTGTTGGTTAACTAGAATCTGTAGCTTATCCAATAAGAAGGGAAATGGGCAGACTGGGTGGGCCAAGTGGTCCTTATCTGCCGTCAAAGTCTATGTTTCTATGATGATCTGCATATACTTCCCATCATGCTTTACATTAGTGGGGTATTTGTAATTTTTTATTTCTTACCGTTTGTATTGTTGTTATACATGGATGAAAGTGAATGTGTACTGTCACTGTGAATTTACCACTGGCTGCTGTCGTAACACTAGAAAGAAGACATGCCTTAAATACCCTTATCTAAATAAAGTTTGGAAAAAAAAACTGTTTGAGGACACCCTGTGAGACTTTTGATAGCTTTGAAAATATGGCCTTAGTAAAAAGAATATGCTTCTCTGCATAGCAAGAGGCTGCTGTTTCCCAATCTGATGATACAGTACAGAAGATTCCTTACCTTTGGACCTAAAAGTCCAGGTGGCCCAAGTTGTCCTGGAGGGCAGTCACAAGAGGATTCAGCTGGTACTCTGTCCAAGGGACACTGTTTATAAAAAGATAAATGACAACAATTTTAGAAGTCGGTCATGAAACTGTAATTCAATCTATCTTTTTTCATATAACCTTTTACCTCTTGGGCAGCTCATTGGTCCTGACCCCAGCTCTCCTTGGTTGACACCCACATCCCCATGACCTACCTGGAGCTGGTTCCCCCCACAGCTTGCCACCCTGCTCTCCCCCAGAGTACATATCCAGAGTCCCAAGAGGTCTAGGCAGTGGCGTGGGTTGGGGGAGATGCACAGTGTGTCATATAGCCCATAGGTCTCTGTTTCTGTTTTTTTCCCCAGTCCCTCAGCCACAGCAGCATAAACGCATGTAGGTGGAGGCATGCATGTACTATGGAAGTGGGGCACCTCGCAGTAAGCCACTCACACCTGCAATACCACTGGCCCCCCCCACCTCCAGTGATTTGAGTCCATTCCCAAACCTGAGTCCCTGGCATGGTGGCAGGTGAGGCACAATCGCCTCAGCCATCCACGTCACTGTGCCTGCAATCAATCAATTATTTTAAAGAAAATGATAATGTTTACTCACCCTTTCATCATCCTGTAAATAAAAACAAGAAACATAAGTGACTTTCACTATAAATAACTGCATTCAGTAACTTTAATAGCATTTTTAAATAAAAAAACAAGGAGAAGACCATCAGTAACTTAAAAACTGCGGGGTGAGGTTTGACAATAAGTATTGTATTTGACAAAAATCTGTCTTGCATCCATCTGGTGTATAATAATTGTATGGAGAGGGGATAAATTAATAAATGAGAGCGTAGACATTCCTTCTGCTGGATTCCATGCAAGTGTGGCCATTTTTGTGTTCTCACATAACATCCTACCCCTCCTAGCCACAGGGTAGCAGTGGCCAACGGTAACAAAGTACTGTGGCAGGAGGTAGCTGGAAGCAAAATCTTGAGGGACACACACCCAGAATGATTCAGGCCCAGTCTCCTCCCCAGCTGCACTCTGCAGTTCCCACTAACATATCTGAAAGTCCCTGCCTCTCTTGTATACTGGATCCTGGCGTGATGGAGGGAAGCACTCTGCTGTGGGTGGGATGGGTGGTGTAGCCTCAGGGAGAATGTAACAGAGCCAATAAGCTGCTGTAGACTGGCTTGTAGACTCACTAGTGGTATCTGGAGCGTAATATGGGAAACATAGTCGAAGTTAGGCATTGTCTTCCAAGGAGAAAGAAAAGTTCAAAACAAAATGGCCATGTAAATTAAAAAAAATCTAGATCCCCGAAGTTGACATGAATGGGACCATTGTTGATGGTAAAATTTAATACAGCACATGAATAAAAACCTGGTACAGTGATCTGCAGCATAAATTTACAAAATATGACTCTGCTGCACAATTTTCTGCTCTGCTCCAAAATAATGTGTATACTACAATAGTGCTGATGCAATATTTATTGTTAATTGTGAACCTTACCACAGTACATACAACTGGTGACGTAAGCACACAACATCCACATGTAACATTTTATTTTTACATTAAAGAAACAGACTTTTCAGATTTAGGACAGAGGAAAATTAATTTTGTTCTTGCTCGAAGTTCATCTTTTAGTTCTTTTGATTAGTATCTCTTGTCTCCACTCTGATGTTCTTAGTTATATTCACCTACTAAGGATACCTAAAACTTATATCACCTCAGGTGCAAGAGACGGTAGCAGTGCTGTGCAAAATTTAAATCCTCCAAGTGAAATGTGGCCAAAAATATGGCCCTGCTTCCATGAAACTTTGCAAAATGTCTGTAGATTGTTTGTGAAATTTGACCAAAATGTAATTTTCAGTTATGTACATCCAAAATTAAAAGCACACGTCCTTATTTTGCAGTATTTAGCAGGTGTAATATTCTATACTAAATGTGTATGTGTGTCAAGTGTCAGATCTCCATCTTTAAAGGATGCTGAGTTATATGCAATCAGTCATTTTTCAAAACTGTTTACAAAATGCTGCAAGTAAGTAAACTACAAGATTTTATGCTCTAGTAATTTTCTAATTAGATGACATCATTTCACTACTTTTGACAGGTTCACTGACCAAAAAAAGGAGGCTGAGTGTGCCAACGTTCTTATATCTTGCATTAAGCATAGCCAAGTTATAAACCACCAAAACTTACAGAATAACATAACTGTATTTAAAGTTGAATTTCATATGTTTTTTTGAATGTTGTGAAATTTTGTGATTACTTTGTGGAAACCATATAAATTTTGCCCACCCATACACCATACCTAACACAGAGAGGGAAATAAAAAGCTGGGTACAGTGGCAATATAGTAACATACATATTGACTCCACAGTAAATTTCAAAAGCTGGGTAAAGTTGCAATATGGTAACATTTATATCGACTCCATGATAAATTTCCCAAAGACACAGAAACAAGGCAAAGCAAGAAGTTACTTCTATTGGGATACAAAACTCTGCCTTCACTATTAGTGGTGAAAAGGTCCTAAGTATTCAGGATACACACCAAGATAATGAAGAGTTGTGATAACCAAGAACTACAGGAACAAAAGCAACAGAGACTCGGAGGGACCCACAGACAGGCAAAGTATAAGAAGAAAAATACTAGACAACTACAGTACCACAAGAACAAATCGAGACAATAGAAATTAACTCTAACCTCATGCTCCATTATACAGAGTCAGAAACAAACAGTCAACTAACTGTGAATGACACCTGGATGAAGCAGATATGGTTATATACATCTGAAGTAGTACTTACCTTATTCTGAATTCATAGGATGCTGTGAAAAACAGAAACATTCAAAGCTATCTCTTTTTTACTCTAGCTTAGTATTATTTCAAGAGGGTGGTTTACTAGCTGTCAATATTTGGATCTCATCTGTATACTTTCAGGTTTATATTGCTACAGTTTTTTTTTTTTTTTTTATCCTTACAAGGCTATGAGTTTTTTATACTAAACAGCAAACAAAAGTGGAATACTCCAGTAGATAAGAGATTATGGACGTCATCAATACAGAATCTGGTATGTAGTTAGAACAGAATCACCAAGACTCCAAATGTAGAAGCTAAATTGTATAGGATCTAAACAGAAAATGTGGCAAAACCTTTAATTATTGACCCTGTAATCTGAATTATCCTAAATAAATAGCATATCATCTAAAGGTCTGTCAGACAACAATGAACAAATTCTAGATTCAAATCAAAGTTTAGTCCCAGATTAAACAAACATTTGTCAATCATGAATGTTTGTTTGCAGTGTATGTCTTGCAAACTGCTGTGGTTCAACTGCTTGCAGCCCCAGTGCTACAAAATGGTGATTGGTCACAACAGCAGCAAGCAGTGAGTGAGCAGTAGGCCCCAAGCACCCAGGGCCAGTAGACAACAGTGCCGTGGTCCCTGCTGGCATGCCCTCATACAGTGCTCCCTCGCTATATGTAATTTGTGGCTCCCAAAGAAAAATCACTATCAGCTGTTCAGCAGTCAACTGACTGTACTTGCAGTCACAAGCTCAGTTCAATAGCTTAGTTTCCTGCTTTCAACAAAAGTTGTAAAAGAAGTTACAGGATAGATGTAAGGGTATATTAGACAGGATCCAGGAAGGTAGGAGGGTCAACAGAGACCAGATAGGGTCTGTGGCCACAGAATACGTAGGCAACATCTGGGCAGACTAAGTGGGCTAAGCAGTCCTTTTCTTTTTTTTTTTTTTATCACAACTTTTTTTTTCTGCACCTGCTGTGGCACCTACCAGTGGGGGCATCTAGCTGCTGGCCCTGCCCATGGGGAGAGCAGCAGGCTCACTCACATAATGGGGGGGTCTGGCACAGCCATGGATGATCAAGTGGAGGGCTCCCCGTCCCTGCCCACTGGACTGGTGCCACAGCCCCCAGCGTGATTTCACGACAGTCCTCCCCATATGGCAGGGCACGGCCATCAAGCTGCTCAGTCGCACCCTGCCTTTTTCCATGTTCCCCCCAATGGGAGCATGGACATGCAATGATGTCCAAGCACCAATGTCTGGACATTCACCATGCCCCCCCAGGCACCCGCGCATCTGCAGTGCCACCAGGCATCCCCAGGGACCACCAGAGTGCAGTGTGGATCCTATCCTTTCTCCAGTACTGGGAGAGCAGTCATCGGACGCTCAATCCCAGTCCTCCCCTGCCGACCCCCGATGACCCGGGCTCATTCCTGAACCCGGTTCACCGGCATGCAGCGAGGTGTGGCATCCAGCACCTCAATCCTCAGTGCCACCGGGCCAGCAGCAGTCCTTTTCTGATGTCAAATTTTGTTTCCATAATATCAGCTAATTTTTCTTTATCACTGAGGACAACTGCACGAAACCAAGATCCCGGTCTCAAAAATTTTATTTGCTCTCCCCTCATGCTGTACTACAGTGTCAGTATTGGGATTTTACCCCAAGTTCCTGGTGTGGGGCTAGAACCCACAGCCTTCTGATCTTCCATCCTCAGAGGCAAGTGAGCAATCTGATGAGTCACTGACACAAACGGGGGACATTAATGTTTACGATGACCCCTCTGTCTTTTTCCAGTTCTCATACTGTAGATTTCTTTTATTCCCTTATATATCATATCATATGTTCTGGCTGCGTTTTTGCCACCCCAGTGCTTAACTCTGCATTCATCCACATTAAATTACAGCTGTTGTTTATCTGCCCCATCCCCTAGTCTCCAAACTCCTTCTGCAACATTCTCCTTAGTTTTGAAATTAATACATCTCACATCTAAAACCTTCACAGCTATAATTCATTAATTATACTTCATTTCAGGTGCTTAAGATAAACACTCAAAAAATAATAAATATTTGTCTCTCTCCGATTTTTTGCAGTTCTGATTTCCCCCCTCCTGAAATTGAAACCAGAAGTAAGTCACTCAGTAGTTGCGGGATGCTGGGGAATAGAAAAAAGACCTAACCTATCTCACTAAGATGAACTCTCGCAATTTAGACAACACTTCCTCCAGTTAATGGACTCACTGGGCCTAACACAGCTACACATAAAGGTGGCCATTCTCTTGACTTGATCTTCCTCCTGGGGATCGAGGCCTCTGATGTTGGGGTGGAACCAGTCAGTTGGTCAGATCACTACACTGTGAGATTCAATTTTGGTGCCCCTCCTTGTAGGCCGACCCCTGTGGAGATGGTCAAGTACCGCCCTTTGTGGAATATTTCTTCTAATGGCCTAGCGGCAGCTCTTGACCTATCACAACTTCCTGTGCATTGCAATGATCCAGAGGTGCTGGTTATGGCTTTTAATACTGCCATTACTTCTGCCCTGGATTCTATTGCTCCAGTTCGTATGCGTCCTCTCTCCCTGCGACCTCAGGCCCCATGGTTTGATGGGGTCTTGAGGGAAATTCTTGATGTTTCAGACGCAGGTTAAGCTGTGTTAGCGGAGGTCTGGCCTGGATGCCGACCACCTTAGACTGTTAGAACATTATCAATTCTATCAGTCAGAAATCTCCCGTAAGAAGGCAAAATTCCTGTCCGGGGAAATTTCTACCACTCAGAACCAACCTGCTCAGCTATTCAGAACTGTGGACAGATTGTGCAACCCAGCCTGTCTACAGCTCCGTAGAGCATTTTCACAACTACAGTGTGATGAGATTGCTCGGTTCTTTGCTGATAAGGTGGCTGACATTAGATCAGACATCTGTTTGACACGTTCTATGCTAGTTGCAAGTGGCCTCGTTTTCCTGGAGTACCTTCGACCACCTGGAAATTGTGGATGTTATGTGGATTGTCTAGGGGGCTGTGTACTACCTCCTGTAGTTTAGATCCAGGTCCCACTTCCCTAATTTTAGGGTGTGGAGAGCCCATTCTTCTGGCTCTAGCACAGATAGTCTGGTCTTCCCTTGACTTGGGTGAATATCCCCGTTCCTTGAAAGAGGCAGTGGTGACACCCTTGTGGAAGAAATCATCATTGGACCCAGTCTGTCTTGCTAACTACACACCTATCTTGAACCTTCCCTTTGCAGGGAAGGTGATCGAGAAAGTGGTAGCAGCCCAGCTGGAGAACCATTTGACCATCCATAGCATCTACGAACCTCTCTAATCAGGTTTCCGTAAGAGGCATAGTACCGAGACTGTGTTGGTTCGGGTGCTCAATGATCTTCTGATGGAGAGAGACCAGAGAAAATGGTCCATTTTGGTTCTATTGGATCTGTCATCAGCATTTGACAACGTCGACCATGGGGTACTATTGGAGCACCTGAGATGTATTTGTGAACTCTCTGGGATTGTGCTCAGATGGTTCACATCATACCTCACCGGAAGAACTCAGAGGGTGGTGTCAGGGGTCTTTTCCTCTGAACCCATCTCTCTATTTTGTGGGGTTCCTCAGGGCTCTATATTGTCCCCCATGTTGTTTGCGGTGTACATGCTTCCCCTTGGAGACATTGTGAGATGGTATGAGTTGGGATTTCTCTGTTATCCAGATGATACCCAACTATACCGGTCTTTTGCACCTGACCAGGAAAGAGCTATCTCGGTATTTAATAGCTGCCTAAATGAAATCCAGGATTGGATGAGGTCCAGTTGGTTGAAGGTGAATTCTGGTAAGACGGAGATGTTAGTATTGGATCCAGATCTCCGGATGGGGGGGACCTGTGGCCGGCTCCCCATCTGGGGTGTTTTGTGGGGATGTCGAGATACGGGTCTCTGAATGGGTGCGAGATCTGGGGGTGATCTTGGATGCGTGGCTGACTCTTCAATCCCAGGTGTCAGCACTGGTAAAATCTTCCTTTTATCATCTAAGAAACATTGCCAGAATCAAGCACCTCATTCCGTTCGGCGAGCTTCCAACTCTGATCCATGCCTTTGTGACCTCACGCCTGGACTACTTCAACTCGCTTTTCCTTAGGCTTCTGAGGGTTGATATCCGCCACCTGCAGCTAGTGCAGAATTCCTCAGCCCGAGTACTTACAGGTACTCCTAGATCTTCTCATATTACTCCGGTGCTGCAGGAACTGCACTGGCTGCCAGTTCAGTGGCAGATCTCCTTCAAAGTCGGATTACTGACTTTTAAAGCCCTGCATGATCTGGGCCCTGACTACCTGAAAGAACTTCTGATTCCTTACCGCCCTGTGAGGTCGCTCCACTCAGCCGACGAGGGGTTGCTAGAGATTCCTAGGGTTATATTAAAATTAGCTGGGGCCTGGGCTTTTATGTTTGTTGCCCCTTCCCTTTGGAATTCTCTACCCCATCGGATAAGGGAGTATACGACCGTGGGGAGTTTTAAACAGGCTCTAAAATCCTTTTTATGGGAAAAGGCCTATGGTGGTACTGATTAATTGTTGTATCTGTTTTAATAGTCCTTTGTTTACTGTTTGTGTACCTTGTTTGTATCATATTTTATTGGAATGCACCTTGGTATTTGAAAGGCGCAATATAAATACAAATATTTATTATTATTATTAACCTAAAAATAAATGTATCTCTGGTTTTAATCTGAATTTACCTGTGAGGGTGACCTAGTAAGTGAGGATGAGTGAGTGAGAGGTTACAGTGATTGTTGCTACTACTGGGGCAGATTCACTAATTTGTAAAAAGGGGGGCACTATGGGTCAAATAATCAAAGTATCATAGGGGTCAGGGGGGATGCCTCCCAGAACATTTTTAAAATTTAGGTGTTAAATGGTGCATTTTAGTACTCTTTCTGGTGCATATGTTTTTTTTTTCCAGTTCTGTTTATTCACCCAGGCTCAGATGGGGATGTACCCCTACATCTGCCTCTTGTCCCCCAACCCTGCATTCCCCCAGTCACCCATAGTAGGAGGCCCGGAGCTTATCCCTTATGGCAGGGCTTCTGAAGGAAAGACTAAAATCTACCTGACTGACCCAAGCTAAGACTTAAGCCAGGGCATCATTCAGGAGAGGAAACGAGGGAGCTTCATTCAGTGCTGCTCCTAAGGGCTTCCTTATGCTGACTGCCCCCTGGAGATGCGGACATGCAATGATATCAGCATGTGGGCATGCATGCTCCCACATATGCCCCACAGATGTCCACTGGCATCTCCTCCCCTAGTGATGTGGTGTCAGCTGGAGTACACCCAGCGACCACTAGGTGTCACTTGCACACCAAGCACCTATGGCCTCCCCCCAAAAGGAGGAGAGCAGTCCATGGGATGCTCATTCTGGCTCCCCCTGGTTGGCCATCTGACATGCTGGGCTCATTCCCGAACCTGGATCATCAATGTCTCAGGCAGTAATTCTACCACTGCACTGGCATGGTGGCCCACGTAGTATATGTTTTTATGTACACTTACTGTGTCTCCTGTGGTTATAAGAGTGCATTTTTAATTTGTTTGGGGTCAGAGAAATGCAAAATGAAGCTGAACACTTCTGGCATACAAAGGATTTAAGAACAAGCTCTTTTATCCACAAGAGATGCAGATACTGTACGTATAAGTGTATTGTAAATCATTTTGAATATTTCTGTTAACAAAATGCAATTTGAATTTAAATTGAAATATTTTATTTAATTAAAAAGTAGAGAAGCCCCCTGTAGGAAATAGACTATGCCAACTGCACTTTGAACTTCAGAAATTAGAGCTACTTGTATGAGACACCCTCTTGTTGTGATAAGAGTACTAAATATGTTAACACAATCTGAAGTGTTTACTCCTGCTTCCTGTCTGCACACTTGTTAATTCTCCTGCTTGCACACATAATCTTTTACCCTCCAGCCTGCTTGTTTCACCTGCCTCCTTCCTTCCACATGCTCATTTGCTTGGTCACCTGCTTTTTATTCACCTGTTGGCCCATATTCGATGTGCTCATTTCCTCCTTGGTGTCCTTGCACATGCTTGCTTCCCACCTGCCCACACACTATCTCATAGCTACAAAGTGCACACATGCTTATACCCAGCCAACCACTATGCCACTTTTCCACATGCTTGTTCCCTGCCGGCCAGTACCCTCAATCTAACCTCACACCCTCATTCTATGCCTCGCCCCCCTCCCCCATGTGTTTATTAGTCTCCCAGCTGCTCCCATGCTCATTCCTTGCCTGTCCAAGCACACACTGGCCTGTGCAGGCTGTCCACATGCTTATTCCTTGATAGCATGCTGAAGCACACAATAACTTGCTGGCCACCCACACACTTAATCATGGGGCTAAAAAAGACCTCAACAAAAAGTTGGTAAAAATATTAAAAGACAAAAAAGTTATTGATTAAAGAAAAAAAAACTATTGAAATGAATGGACCCATCCAAATGAATGTGCTCTACTCACTTAATGTGGTCAGCCATCAGAGAAGCAATGTTTCAAGGGGCACTGAGGATCTGACATTGAGGAACAAGAGGAGTCACTATGAGGGTCAGAGGTGGGCACGACTGAGTGAGGAGAGGTGGGTGGTAGGGTGCACAGGGGATGTGTTAAGAGTTTGGGGGATGGGAATACAGAAACAGACTCTTGGCAGGGGGACTGGGTCCCCTAACCACCGAACTTGGGGATGGGGATGGTGAATGTACAGAAATGGGGGCTGTACCCTTGCACCCATATGCAAAATCTACCAGTAGCCTACAACATGTAGAGTTAGTGACCTGAGTATCTTGTTACTGTGGGGTGGCAGCATTTGGCTGTAATTCTTTTGGCTGTAAGTCTACAAGGAGAGTTTCAGATAGTGAAGTGTATGAAACCAATGTCAGCTATAAGTCTACAAGGAGAGTTTCAGACAGAGAAGTGTAGGAAACTGATGTCGTCCATAAGACTACAAGAAGAGTTTTGGGCAGTGAAGTGTAAAAAACCGATATGAAGACCGAGCTGATATCAACTAACACAGTAACACTGGGAGCCACAGGGGACAAATTTAAAAGTGATGATTTATGTGGATCAGTTGAACAGAAAAAGCAGGCAGATGATGATGCCACTCAGTGGCGTTAGGCGGTATCATGCAGATGAAACCAACAAGCTGCTCTGTGATAGTGGCAGCTGGCTCCTTTCAACTATATGAAGTTTCCATCTGCAAGCAGCAGAGCATCATCCTGATCAGCCTCGCAGATCACCGGTCTATCACTGTCAAGTCCCATACAGCCTCAGGTGCTTTGGATCTGACCATGACACGCCTCTGAAAGATCTTATTGTAACAATATGTTTGCTTCACGCATGTGTGCATAACCAAACATAAAAATGATGACGGAGAAATGAAGTGAGCCAGGCAAAGAAAAAGGGTGGTACATGGTTATAAACAATGAGGGGAAATATATTTGTAAAAATAACAGAAAGTACAAATAAAAAAGTAACCATTAGGATAGTGTTAATAAAGTGGTTATACAATAACTAAACTATTAGGTTTCATAAATCAACATATAAGAAATAGAATAATGGTGCTAAAATAGCACGGAAACAGGCATTTCTAACATAGCCCTGTTAAATTGTTAAGATAGCAGCTAGCAACTTAGGATGCACAACTACAGAGAGATGCCTTTAATAAGTGATTTAATGAGGGGGTGGGAGGGGGCAGTTCTGATGCCCAAAATGAATAGTGTTGCAGAGGGATAGGCCAGCAGAAGAGAAAGTCATTTTGCCCATGTTAAAACATACATGTGGTACTTCAAGCAGAAAGACATTAAAGGAATGTAGATTGCTTGGGTTTGTTTTGTGTTTTAGGAATAGGAACCTTGACAAAGGAGACAGGATAGAGGTGCACAGTGATTTGTCAATCAGGCCACTAAGGGTGAAGTCCCTGCATGCCCTGGGGGAGTGTCAATCAAGGTTTCCATAAAATTCACAGTGGGGTGTTCCAAAGGGGCCAATAAGGCAAATTAGCATATACATTTGTAAACTGTAATTAGCCAGGAGACATCTTTCACTGCAGCTTGAACTTCAGGTGGCATGAAATGCTTTAATCTATATCTAAAACCCAGTTTGCAGTGAATTTGTAACTCAGGGAATTAATGTGTTTTGAGAAGGTAAGGGAGATATCAAGTGTGACATTCAGGTATTTGAAAGTGTGTACTTGCTCCACAATTATGCCATCAGAGTAAGCAATATTTAAAGGTGGATGGGTTGGATAGTTTGGCATTAGCATGGATTTGGTCTTTTTTCACGTTGAGGAGTAGTCTGCTTTTCAGGAACCAATTTTGGATAGAGAAAAAGTAATTTAAAGTCTAGGAGAGGTTGGTCAATGACTTAGAGCTATGGAAAAATGACCGAATCACAAGTGTACAGGAGAGTGTTAAGATGGTTGCAAGTTTGGAGAAGGCTGTTAATAAATAAGGAGAAGAGAAGAGCACCTAGGATAGGTCATTGGAGAACAATGTATTTTATAGGTTGAGTAACAGAGAGAGTATTTGCAAGTGAAACACATTGGGTTCTACCCAAAAGATAGTTTCTGATCCAGTGATATATCCATTGGAAATATTCCAACATTTAGGAGCTTAGCTATAATATAAGGTGTTAAAGTCGATGGGATCAAACACTTCTGTTAGATCTACAAATACTTCTCTTGTGATTTTGCCATTGTCCATGGCTGAGAGGGTGTGATCAGTAAAACTGATTAGGGCCATGTTAATATTGTGTCCCTTCCTAAAACCATGCTACTCAGGGAGGGCAGAGGTTGTGCCCATTTACACAGAAGTGGAATTGTGTATAAACATTAACCACTCCACACCCAACAGTGTACGCTCAAGGACTTGGTAGGATCCTGGATGCTGCACAATAGTTCAGCATATTTGAACTTCAAAAACAACAAAGCGGGTGCAAACCAGGAAATTAATGCAAAAAGGTTTATTGACACCTGAGTGCAAGATGGACTGATGCTCCTGCACATTGAGGCACCCCACCTCTTCTTATGGAAGCAAATTTCAGTAAAAGAGCTAGTGCTAGAGTTAGCCTCATATGAGTTGTACTCCCTAGTAAATCAGATTATCTGATAGAAGCCAGTGGATCACTGGCAGACAGAAATACTTGCACAATTCTGCAAAGGGACCCAACTAGTCACTTTTTAAGTTCTCCTTACCCTTTGGTAGATGATACAGTGTCCGTGGGAAACTTTTGGATCATACAAGTTGAATTTTTGAGAATTAAAAATCCTAAAGTATCCACTAGTTACTATCTACCTAAGTTACACAATAATGCTAAAAAAAACAGGTAGAACTATTATCTCAAGGTAGGGTCCCTTTGTGAGTACCTGTTGAAGTAGACTGACTACCACTTACAACCCCTTGTAACATCATTACCCTTTTACATAAGAGACTCCATGCATCTGATGAATGAATTAAAAGCTGTGAAGTGGGAAGAGACTTATTTATGGCTTATCATAGAGTCTCTTTATACACAATGATCCCACATTCTTTGGGCCTGTAGGCATTGCAATTCTATGCAGAAGGGAGAAGATGTATGAGTATACTATCTGCAGAATTTTTGGTTAAAGCAGTAGAATTTATACTGTTACAAAATTATTTTGTGTTTAATGACATTTTTCTTTCAAAAATAAGGGACAACAATGGGGGTGGCAGTAGCCGGCTCATGTGCTAATTTGTACTTAGGTTTTTGGGAAGTGTTTTGTTTATAATGGCATGAACAGATTTTTTTTTGGACAGATACAGTAGGTGCACTGGTACCATTTCATTAATTACATATCAGTAGCCTGGAATGGCACAGTACATGAAGCAAAATGTTTTCTGGTGTATCTGAATAACAGTGATCTGAATTTGACATTCACATCAGAAATTCATGAGAGGAACACTAAGTTCCTGAATTTTTACATATTTGTTTAGGATGGCACTGTGGGAACAAGAAGTTATAGCCAACTGACAGTAGGGAATGCCATTCTCCATGCAGGAAGTGCCCACAACATAGCTTGATCTCCAGAATTCCATATGGACAGTTTGTCTGTCTATGATGGAACTGTTCAAAGGAAAATGAATACCACTTGCAGGCAGATGAATTAAAAATGTGATTGATATGGAGGGGTTACAAAGAAACAGAATTAAACTTATCTATCAATAAGGCAGCAGATTTGGAATGTGACCAGCTGTTGACTGTTTTTTGTCCTAGAATTTAATAAAATGGTACAGAAAATAAAAAACATGTTGTTAAAACACTGGGGAGTTATACAGGGTAGTGATCATATGCCCAGTATTTTTAAAGAGAGACCTAGGATCACCTACAGTCATACCAAGAACATAAAATATATTTTGGCACCTAGTCACTTTGTGGCAAAGAACAACGAATGACAGATGATACATTTGTTACCACAGAAGCCTAAAGGCACATATAAATGTTAACATTGTTTAATATATATGCTTTTATATCAACAGGGAGACTACAACACACTCCAGGATTCAAACGTACAATTGAAATAGGACAATTTTTACATTGCTCATCTTCCTTTATAATATATGCTTTGCATGTCCCTGTCCAAAGTTTTATACTAGATGTAATGTAAGAGAAGCTAAACAATGTTTCCAAGAATATGTGAGAGATAGTAAAAATAGGAAAACTGAGTTGTCTGTGGGAAACAATTTCTTGAGGGACACAATAAAAGACTGGAAGGACTAAAGATGTTAATTTTAGAACAGGTGACATGGTGGATACATGTCTGAAAAAAGAAGCACAGTGGATACAACGACTAGGGGCTCTCAGCCCTCGAGGACTACATGAGGAGCTGGACTTAAAATATTTTTGTGAAATTACTTTATGAAAATGTCAGTTTCAGTGGAACTCACAGTTTGTGAAAACAATAACAGAAGTTTCTGAGAACAATAATAGATACCTAAAAATATTACACTGGTCAATGCTTGTAATTTAAGTAGCAGAATATTCAATTTTTGATACAATATTTCATCTTTTAGAGGCACTTAGATTGGCCTGTAGATCATTTCATGTGGGTCACTTTATGTATGTAAATTAACTGCTGCTGCTTTGCAAATCAATTTACCATCTCAGGGGTTGAAGACTTCCCCTTTTTATATTCACCATGCGCACATGCACAGAGAACATCTTGCTATGAGAGCACTTTTGAGGGGTGTGTCACTGCCAAGCCCAAAGCAGTTCAAAAAAGCAGGGGCTTAGCAGTGTAGACCAATGATCACCCACTGTGGTCCTGATGCAACTCTCAGCTTGGTGGGCTGAAACTTTGTGTACTTCAAAGGACCAAAGGCACTCCAGTCACATAGGGCTTCGAACCTTTGAGTTGCATGAAACTGTGTTAGCGAACAGCTGAGCGGCTTCCACTGTACCTCTTCTTCCTTGCTCTCTCTCTAATCTCCCTCAGCACATCTCCTTGCCCCAACCTCCCCAATCCTTCAATGCTGTTTTAAAAAAAATATGTAAAGAAGAAAACTGTCCTGTGTAAGACCCCCAAACTGGGATTACCTGGTGAGGGCTATGGTCCTCCTCTCTCTCTCTCTCTCTTTCCCATGGTATCCCACAGCAGTGGTCCCCAGTGGGATTTGGGCCAGCCAGGCCCATTGGTGCTCTGCAACTATGGCTGCTACAATCCGGTGACCTCAGCCCATGTTCTGCGAGGGACCGAGGTACGACTACTGTTTCATGCCTCCTGGCATGTTTGAGGGGGGTTCGGCGGTCCAATGAGCTCTGAGAAGCTGGACAGCCAAGATATAAACAAATATGGTGGTCACACCCCAGTGTGCATGTATGGTCACCAGGCAGGTAATTTTTTTTTAATCCTCTCTTTATGGGGGAAGCTGACAGGCGGCTATGGCTCCTCCCTCAGGAAGTTCATTTCTCTGGCCCCGCATCCCCGTGCTGATCTTCTTGGGAAATCCCCCATGAGTTACCCTTCCCACAACAAGGCCAGGGGTGAAGAATGTCTACTTTCTCCCCTCCCCCAGGTAGCCAGCATCCAGATCCCGGGATTCAGCACAGGTGCAGCCAGGGCCATCACGGAGCCTACCAGCTCAATTTTTCTATTTCTCCCGGCCCCCCTCCCCTCCAACGTCATATGCCAGCTGCATGCCTCCCAAACCATATCTCCCTCCAGTTGCCACCAGAGGGCAATCAGTGGGTAGGATGGCAGTCCATCCCTCCCCGAGAGATAGGAGAGTAGTTCTTTGAATGCTCAAAACTCTCTTGCACCTGCTGACCCCCAGTGGCCCAGGCTCATTCCCGAATCTGGGTCATCAGCATGGCACAAGGTGTGGCATCCAGTGCCTCAACCTCCAGTGCCACTGGGCCAGCTGGTGGGTAAAATTTAAAGGAGCCATGTCCCTGTTTTGGTGTTTCGGCCAACAGCCGCATTAACCAATATCCCAGGCTCCAGGGCAGGCTGCAGACCTGGGGATCATCCAAATAAAAACCCCCGGGCTTCGGGGGGAGGAGGTTCTCTGCTGCCCAATTTGGGGGGCTTACACCTGCAAAAAAGAAAATGGTCCATCCATGTCTGTTGCTGGTGACCTCTCTGGTGGCCCTGTAACCATCACTCCCACCCAACCTTCCCACTCAGTGCTCAACACTCCCCCCAAATATCACACTGACACTGGGGGTGCCTAATCCCCCAGTGTCGAAACCTGAAATAAAGAAAACCTTCCCTCAGAGTTTTTTTTTTAAGTAAACCCTGCAAAAAACAAAAACGTCCATCGATGTCTGTTGTGCCATTAATCCACCCCATCCACCCCCACCTGACTCTCCCACTCAGCACCCACTCCCACACCCCCCAAGCCTTTACTGGCCCCCTGGTGGTCCAATGCTGTAATCTTCTCTGGACCACAGACACATCTTCATTCTTCAAAGCTGGATCACGAACTGAAGAAATCAGGTATGCAGTTCAATGTATTTCAATGGGGGTTTGAACTTAGTGGCATAATTTGACCATTTTTTAATATTGTTGCCCCAAATTTTCAACATACCTTGCTTGGGACCCCACCTCATAAACAATGCAAGTGACATTATGCAAATCTGTCCCAAAAGGTGATTTTGCAGTCGCTGCACAAAATCACCTTTTGGGCAGCAGTTAAAAATTTTCTCCACTCTTGTTCATGAGGTGGGGTTATAAGAAGGCTATGTTGAAAACTTGGCATAAACATATTAAAAAAAAACAAAGTTATGAGTCTACATTGAAATTTGCGAATGCAGGCTTGTAACTTTGGTAATTTTCAATATTTTGACCCAAAATTTTCAACATAGCCATTTCTTCACAACACCTCATGAATGTGACAGCCGTCATTTTCCAAATCCTGGCTAAAATGTGTTTTTGCATCCTGAAAGGTGGTTTCGCTGTTGCTACGTGAAATCACCTTTTGGGCAGGAGTTGAAAATTTTCTCTGTACTTGTTCATGATGTGGGGTCATAAGAAGGCTATGTTGAAAATTTGGGCCACAAATATTAACAAACAACAAAGTTATGAGCCTGCATTGAAATTTGTGAACACAGGTTCATAACTTTCCTAATTTTCAATATTTTGACCCCAACTTTTCAACATGTCCATTTCTCCACAGCACCTCATGAATGTGATAGCTGTCATTTTTCAAATCCTGGCCAAAATGTGTTTTCGCACTTGTGGCGCAAAATCACCTTTTGGGCAGGATTTGAAAATGTTCTCCACCCTTATTCATGAGGTGGGCTCATAAGCAGGCTATATGGAGTAATAAAAAAAGCTAGGTTGAAAATTTGGGGTAAACATATGAAAAGACAACAAAGTCATGAGTCTACATTACAATGTTTCAATGCATGCTTATAACTGTGGTAATTTTCAATGTTTTGACCCCATCTTTTCAACATAGCCATTATTTGACACCACATCATAACTGTGATAGCTATGATTTCTCAAACCCTACCCAAAATGTGTTTTAACACTTGTGGTGCACAATGACATTTCAGCCATTGTTTTATAAATGACACCTGTCATGCTTAGAAAGAGTGCTCATAGAAACATTATGTTGAAAATGTGGGTTAAAAATCTTCATCTCGAGGTTCTTATGGCAACCAGGGAACCTCTTGAGCTTTACTCTCGAGGTTCCTGGTCGTCATCAAAACCTCTTGATGCAACCACAGGCTTGTTGTGTATGGCTGCACATACATTATCCTCTATATTTCTCCTTGAAATACATTGGGTTTCTAAGTAGCTGGCAGTTTCTGACATCACAATACCAGAATTCTATTGAATTCTTTTTCACTAGATGTGTGAAAAGCAAAGGTGAAAGCCCACTTGTTTCACTGTACAAATTTAGAGCATTTTCACAAAGAATATACAAAAGGATGTTCAACATACACATATATATCAGTGATATCGGAGACAGAATCACGGGCATAATCTGCTTCTTTGTAGATGACATCAAGCTCTTTGGCAGGGTGGACAGCAAGGAGGGTATCAGAGGCATGTGGGAGGACCTACAATGGCTGAACAAATGATCTGAGATCTGGCAACTGGGTTTCAGTGCCAAAAAATGCAAGGTCATGCATGTACAGTGGGTAGAAAAATCCCAGGGACTAACTACATGATGTGGAGTGGCTGTCACAGTGGCAGAAGAGGAAAAAGATTTTGAGGCAGCAGTTTCAGACATCTCCAAACCATCTGCACAATGCAAAAAAGCTGTGGTAAAGTGAACAAAATGCTGGGTTGCATAGACAAGGGATTCAGCAGTAGGAGGAGGAAGGAGGTTATTTTGCCCCTGTACAGACCCTGGTGTGTCTGCTGCTAAAGTATATTGTCTAATTTTGGAATCCTTACCTGAGGAAGGACAGAAGCAAGCTGGAGGACTAATGGGTCAGGAAAACCAGAATGTTTCAGAAGCAGCAGGGTAATATGTTGGATCAGAGGCTAGGGAGCCTAAACATGTACTCACGGGAGACCATGAGGAAGAGGAGGGGCATGGTACAGACATTCAAATACAAGAGAGGCATGAAGAGGGTGGACTCTAGTGAACTGTTTAGAACCAGCAAGAATAAGAATACCAGGAAAACAGTAGCAAATTAGCTAGGAGGAGGGGATTTAGGAGAGGTGTCAAGAACTATTTTAAAGAAAGGGTGGTGGAAAGGTGGAATAAGCTCACCAAAGTTATTTTTAATATAAAAAATCATGGAAAGCATCAAAAGGAGGTGGGACAGGCATCGACAGGTAAAGGGGGGATGTGGGGGAGTATATGGACATGAACCTGTAAGAGGCATGTGCCTCTTTTTTTCCCTACAACTGCCACAGCCCCACTCCTTCGGGGTCTCATATTGGACCTAACCCCATCTGCCCAGGCGATGTCAGACTATTGCTGCATATTACCCATGAGACCCATAGGTCTGACCCGTCAGGCATGCCTGTTGAACCCGACCAATCCCTGACAGGGGGCTGAACCGGGGACATTGGCAGGAGGGGCAAGAATGGTACATTGTTGTGCAACCTGAGGCAGCATAGGGGAGCCAACCCGAGGCCATCATCTGGGGCTTTTGCAGCCATTTTTCCTGTTTTTACTGGTCTCGCCCAAGCCCCTCCCCAACTGGCTGAGCGTGATCATGGCTGGCCTGAGGGGGGTGCCTGATGGTGTGTGGTCACCCACGCTGTCATCGGCACCACCACCACTAACCACCACTAGGAGCCACGAGACAGTGATGCGACAGCCTCCCTCTTGGGAGGAGATCATCCTAGCGATGCTCTTTAGCCCTCCCTACTGGCCCCCACTGCTGATGTCCCGGGCTCAGGGCACTAACCCAGGTTGCCAGTGCGCCATAGCGATCCTCATCACTCAGCGCCATGGAGCCAGCAGGGGCATGTACCTCTATATTGCAAGGTCTTCTTTTGCTGCTACAGATCTATGCTTCTCTGTTTCTTAAAAGTAAAACTGATTTTTTTTTTAAAGAGTCTATTGCAGTTTCTCAGTTTGCTCAGTTTGGTGTGTGAGCTCTCTTTCAATGCCAAACCAGAATCTGCATATCAACCTTGGATCTTGTCCATAGAGCGAAGGGAATGTAAAAATTCTACCAGCTGGTCCAGATCATAAAATATTTATTTAACATACATGGCTTGAACTTTTGCAGCACAAGGAACTGAACTTGACCTCCCTTAGCCAGAACTTCCTCTTCTCTAATTGGTTGCGTGCGCATAGTCAGGAAAAATATAAAAGTGATGAGGTTTGAAGTACAAAGTTCTACTTAAACATGTGAGTTTGAAAATCAGCTCTGTCTGACCCCAAAACAAACAGACAATATTGAAGTTTTAACTTGAGGCTGTTGAATAGTTAAGGTTTTTGAGTCCAGAGATGATTTAGTTTGTGTATATATTTTGGTAGATTCTGTAAGCTTTATCCAATAAGGGTGGATTTTTTAAGGCCACAAAAATCTTTAAATAAGTACCTCTTTAATAACATCACACACTGCGTGGAACTCATCATTGAGAGAAAGCCACAAACCAACCAACCTTATATTTTTGTATCTATGTTGATTTTCAATATTTTCCTGTTTTCTATTCCAACCCACACTTTCTAAATTAGCTGTAGAAGAGAGGGCTTCTAATGCTCTGTTGCCCTACAACGGATGGATCTTAGGAGCTCTAAATGCCCCACAATGGGTTGATCAGGAAGTTGGCGGATCTGGGAGTACAGTAGGTGAGAAGTTGACTGTGTGGGTAGCTAACTGGCTGAGGAGAAGGACCCAGAGTATGGTGATGGGGGGTGAGCTCTCAAACACTAGGGAGGTCATCAGTGGGGTCCCACTGGGATTGGTGCTCAGACTGGTGCTTTTTAACGTCTTCATCAATGAAATTCAGGAGGGCATGAAGGGCAAAATTTGCAGATTTGCAGATGACACCAAGCTTTGTGGTAGGGTAGACACAACAGAAGGGATACAGGATCTAAGGGAGGATCTGGAAATGCTAGGCTGGTTGTCCAGGATTTTGAAACTAACATAGAAACATAGAAGTTGACGGCAGATAAGGACCGCAAGGCCCATCCAGTCTGCCCTTTCCTTTTTCTACCTTATAAATGTGCCATCGGCCTTTGCTCTGCCAGTGGAATATCTATTCATAGTCATTTGTATTGCTCCCTTATGCCTATCCCATGCCTGTTTGAAGCCCTGCACTGTATTCATAGCCACCACTTCTTGTGGTAAGCCATTCCATGCATCCACCACCCTTTCTGTGAAAAAGAATTTCCTCACATTCCCCCTTAATCGGCCTCCCTGTAATCTCATGCTGTGTCCTCTTGTCCTGCTATTTTTCTTATATTTAAACACGTTAGACTCTTTCACCTTGTTTATGCCCTTAAGGTGTTTGAATGCCTCGATCATATCACCTCTCTCCCTCCTTTGCTCAAGGGTATACACATTGAGCTCCGCTTAATCTGTCCTCATATGTCTTCTGATGCAGTCCTGCACCATTTTGTTGCTCTTCTCTGACTGCCTCAATTTGGTTAATGTCCTTGTGAAGGTGTGGCCTCCAATACTGCATGCAGTACTCCAGATGGGGCCTAACTAGTGTCTTGTACAGAGGGATTATTGCCTCCCTCTTATGACTTGTGATACCCTACTAATACACCCTAACACCCCCTAACCTTACCTACTGCTTTAGAGGTCTGTTGATGATTTTAGGTCATCAGTGATGATGATGCCCAAGTCTCTTTCTTCCTTTGTGACTGCTAGCAACTCCTCCCAGTCTATAGGTGGCTTCAGGGTTTCTCTTCCCTATGTGCATGATTTTGCACTTCTTTGCATTAAATCCCAGTTGCCACTCTTCTGACCATTCTGCTAGTTTATCCAGATCTCTTCTCATTCTGCCCACCCCATCTGGATCATCTACTCTGTTGCAGATCTTGGTGTCATCTGCAAACAGACAAGCCTTACCTCTAGTCCATCTGCAAGGTCACTAATGAAGATGTTGAAGAGGACTGGCCCCAGGACTGATCCCTGAGGTACCCACTTGTGACCTGCATCTCTTCTGACTGTATACCATTTACCACCACTCTCTGTTTTCTGCCCGCAACCAGTTTGCCACCCAGTTGACCAACTTCTGACCCACCCCAAGCCTACCCAGCTTATTTATCAATCTTCTATGTGGAACAGTGTCAAAAGCTTTGCTGAAGTCAAGGTAGGCGACATCAACTGCTCCCTTGGTCCACCACTCTGGTTACCCAGTCAAAGAAATCTATGAGATTAGTTTGACAGGACCTTCCTTTTGTAAACCCATGCTGTCTTGGATCCTGTGCCCCTATGGATTCCAGGTGTTGCACTATCCTTTCCTTAAGGAGTGCCTCCATAATCTTGCCCACTACTGAGGTAAGACTGACCGGTCTGTAGTTCCCCGCCTCCTCCCTGCTACCACTCTTGTGGAGCGGGATCACATGAGCCCTTCTCCAGTCTTCTGGGACCTCTCCTGTGCTCAGAGACTCACTAAACAATTCTGCTAATGGCTCTGCTAGTTCCTCCTTTAGCTCCTTAAGTACCCTGGGATGTATGCCATCAGGTCCCATTGCCTTATCCACCCTGAGCTTAGCAAGCTCTTGCAGGACCCTTTCTTTTGTGAAGGGAGTAGTGCTCACCTCCTTCCCCCCTGTGTCCATGATGCTGAGCTGTGGGCCCTGCCCTACCTTCTCTTCAGTAAATACTGAGCAAAAGTATCTATTTAGGATAGATGCCTTTACAGGGTCCTCCTCCTCACATGCTCCTTTCTCCATTAAGCTTAGCAAACCCCTCTAGACTTTCTCCTTTCACTAATGTATCTATAGAAAGTCTTGTCACCTTCTTTGCTGTTCGTGCTAGTGTTTCCTCAGTTTGGGACTTTGCCTGCCTACTGCTTACCTGCTTCCCTTAGGTAGTTTGCATGCCTCCTATCTTCATCCCGCTGTGTTCCCTTTATATTTCCTGAAGGCCAGCCTTTTGGCTCTGACCTTTCTGCTACTGTATTTGAGAACCAAAGTGGTTTCCTTCTCCTTTTGCACTTCCTTTTCTGTCTAACACAATGGGATGTTGCTTCAAGTATTGCATCCTTAATGCTTGCCCACTTTGCCTGTACCCCCTCACCTGTGTTTCTTTTTGCCAGGGCTAGCTTAACTCTGTTGGCCATCTTATCAAAGTCAGCTCCTCTGAAGTCTCATATTTTTGCCTTGGAATGGGATGATTTAGATGTAGTAGCCAAACTAGGCTTCAGTGTGAAGTGATACAAGGTTATGCACACTGAGCTAAGAATCCAGGGACTGAGTATAGTCTGGGTGGGGTTCAGCTGTTTACATATGAGGAACAGAAGGACCTGGGGGATGATCATCTCTAATGACCTGAAGCATTCCATGCAGTGTAGGAAAGCAGCAACAAAGACAAGTAAAATTTTAAATGTTGGGCTGTATCTCTAGAGGAACCAGCAGTATGTGGGAGAAAGTAATACTGTAATTGTACAAGTCATTGATGTGGCCGTACCTGGAGTACAGCATAGAGTGTTGGTGCACATACCTTAAAAAGGACATAAATCTGCTGGAGGCAGTCCAAAGGATGGCAACAAAGATGATTATGGGCCAGCAGGGTATGACGTATGAAGAAAGGTTGGAGGTCCTGAACGTAATTCCTGGAGGAGAAGAGAGGAGAGGAGAGAGAGGAGAGGAGAGAGAGGAGGGAGAGGAGAGGAGAGGGAGAGGGAGAGAGAGAGCTGGGATGTGAATGAGACCTTCAAGTATTTGAAAGGAATAAATAAGGTAGACATTGAAGGTCTCTTTAGGCTCAGTGGAGTAGAAACACTAGGGGGCACAGTCTCAAGTTTGAAGGGGGGAGGTCTAGGAGAGAGACCAGGATGCACTTCTTCACAGAGAGGGTGGTGGCAAGTTGGAATGGACTTCCTAAGGAAATGGTTTCTTTGGAAGTGGTAGGCAGAGTCAAAAGAGTCTGAGATACAGTTATGGGGAAAATAAGGTTCACAAGGGTGCAGACAGAGGGAAGGGGCTGGTTGGGGGGGGCAGGGTCATTAGTTGGTGCTAAGGACCCTGTAATATGAGTAGACTTAATAGACGTAATTGATCTTATTCTGCTGGCTTCACCCTTGCTACCTAGGGATTCTGTTTTCTCTTCATTGATTGATTGACTTTATTTTATCAGGAAAATACCATTGAGTTTATACTCTTGCAACGCCAGTATATATATATATATATATATATATATATATATATATTAGCAAACAAAATGGTTATATTAAATGCATACTGGAAATAGAAATAAGCCCTTAGTAGAGTTGCAAATTTGCAGCACTATATTTTCAAAACTGCCTCAAATTTGCAGCAGTTTTCATGCAAGTAATGTTGTGTGCAAACTGCCGCACATTTGTGGCACTTTTCATGAAAACTGCCACAAATTTGCGGCACTACTTCAATTAAAAAAAAACTTTGGCCCTGTAAATGTCCAGAATCTGAACCAGAGTCAGAAACTGGAAAGCCCACTCCCAGTGTACGAAATATACTCCCTCCCCGACAGTGTGGGACACTGGGTAGCCCACTCCCAGTGTCCCCATTTATGCCCCCCCATACTGTGAGACACTGGAGAGCCCACCCCCATTGTCCCATTGCTTCAAGTACCTGAGGAAAAAGAAAACAGTCCCCCAACGTCTTTTTTTTTTGTCATCCTGAAAAAAGGAAAATGGTCCCTTGTCATCTCCGCATCCCCTCTCCCTCTTCCTGACCCTCCCACTGAGCAACCCACCACCCCACACCACCTTCTTGCCCTATACTTACCACCAGAGATCGCCCTCTGCCATCTTCTATGGACTGGGACATGTTTGCACTCCTCAAAGCCGAACCGCAAACTGAAGAATTAAGGTAAGTACCGTATATGGCTGTCAATGACATTTTGAACTTATGTTGATATCTTGGCCATTTTTAGGTAGTTTTACACCAAATTTTCAACATGGACTTCTTGGGACCCCACCTCATTAACAGTGTCACTGTAGTTTCATTAATTGGACCCGTAAGGTGATTTCACAGTCACTGCACAAAATCACCTTTTGGGACTGAGTAACAAAATGATAGTACCAGTGTTTATGAGGTGGGGTCCCAAAAAGCCCATGTTGAAAATTTGGTGCAACAATATCCCAAAACGCCCGAGTTATGTGCAGTCATTTAAATTTTCCTATGCAAGCGAGTAACTTTGGCAATTTTCAATAATTTTCAACATAGCCCCAAGTCCTTCTCTCCTCCAGTCTGCTGCCTGTGTCAAACATAATCCCAGTATCCAGCCCACCACTTAACTGCCCCTTGCTCTGGCCAGGTTGCACCTACTCCCCTCCCCCTGCCCCTTCCCCCCTCCCTGCCAACTCTTCCCCACTTGTCCTTTGTCCAGTACCCCTTCACTGCCCCCCACCTGCCCTCTGTACAGTTCACCCACACTACTTACTGCCCAGTCCCCTGTCCACTTCCTCTGCCCCCACTCCTCCCCTCCACCTGCCCTCTGTCCAGTACACCCATGCTACCTCTAACCCATTTTTCTGACCTCTTCCTCCCCCTCCTACTCCCCCCACCTACCTGCACTTGCCAAACCCCAACTTGTCTCTCTGCACTTAGCTTCTCTCAGATGGCTGCACATTGCGTACCCCCACTGAGAAATTAACAATGCTACCAGCTGCTTCATTCATGTCTTGACTTGTGTAAACCATACATATATTTGCTAACCCTTCCTATGTAAAATCTACGTTAGTAGTATAACCCCAGTGTCAGTTTGCCTGCTGTAATTATGCTGTTGCAACAAATGTATCTCTCTAAGTGTTGACGAGGACCCTTTGCAAATGAGCTCTTAGCTCAAAGGTTTATAATTCTAAGTATCCAGTAAATAAATAAATAAAAAAAATAAAATAGCCATTTTTCACACCACCTCATGAACAGTACAGCTGTCATTTTTCACATCCTGCCCGAAATGTGTTTTCACATCTGGGGCATGGAATGGCGCATTTGCTGCATGAAATCACCTTTTGGGACTGATTAACAAAGTGATAGTGCCAGTTTCTATGAGTCGGGGACCCCAAAAAGGCCATGTTGAAAATTTGGTAAAAAAAATCCTAAAAATGCCCGAGTTATGTGCGTCCATTGAATTTATTCTACGCATGCGCATAACTTTGGTACTTTTTAATATTTTGCTGACAAATTTTTAACATAGCAATTTTTCACACCACCTCATGATCCGCACAGCTGTCATTTTTCACATCCTGCCCGAAATGTGTTTTCACACCTGTGGCGCAGAATGGTGTGGCAATTGCGCATAATTACGTTTTGCCTTGCACAACTTCTCTGTACCGGGGAACATGAGATGGGGTAATAAGATGGCTATGCTAACAATTTGATCACTGTTGTTCAACACATGGAAGCACGGGGTCCGCTTCCACACCTACATACATATGCGCATCTATGGAGGGAATGGAGTGCAGACCCTGCACTCCCACAGTAAAATAAGGATACTATTATAGTATCTCAAAAAGTAAGGAAATTCATCACAAAAAACTCCATTAATGCATCAGTTCAGGTTCCTATTATAGCGACAAAAGTATGGAAATTCGGTGTTAGTGTTCCCAACCCTACCATCCCACCCCACTCCCTTCCCTCCACACACCAAAAGGTGTCAGGGTGTGCCCTGGGGTCGTTGGGCCTAACTCTCACCCCATTCTCCTGTACTGTGCTATCTCAGCTTCCTTACACATGGAATAGGGTGAGAGTTAGGCCTGACAACCCCAAGACACACCCTGATGCCTGTTGGTATGTCGAGAGTGGGATGGGTGGTAGGGTTGGGAACCCTAACACTGAATTTCCATATTTTTGTCGCTGTAATAGGAACCCTTACTGATGCACTAATGGAGATTTTTATGCAATGAATATATATTTATAGACGTATACTGTTTACACTCTTGCAACATCAGCATAAAGATAATCATGCAATAGGGTGGACTGAAAAGCCATTGTATAAATCTTGTTATTTGAGATACTATTGTATAAATGAAATTTACACATACAGTAAACTCATCATCAGAATTTGTACACATAGTAAACTCACGATCGTGTGGCCATGCCCCTCTGGCAGGCAGGTGGCTACTACTTACTATAAAATTACTTTTATTTTATTCACAACCATCCATTACTTCCCATAACTTCTGTGATTCCCAGCCACATTTCTTCCATCGTATCCACAACACATTAAAACACTGAAAAGGATACTTAATTTAAAGCGCTATAACACATTTTTCCCCATTATATGCTGCTTACAGCTTGCATGCTGCATTGGAATGCCGGCCTGCTGCCACTTAGCTTGGTCCTATCATTCTTTACATTGTGCACAGTTCAGCCTTTTAAATGCAGCTCAGTTGACAACAGTTTGTTATTTTTTTGTTTGGTTTTGAAAAACGTGAACTGCTGCATATGACACAGTCTGCCTGCCACCCCTACCATTACTTCTCCCAGTCCTGCTGGCTCTGGATGCTTATTCTCCTGTCTTTGACTCAGCCCTTCAATCACATTTGAAGACACCCATGATTTAAAGTTTAGCCCCTCTAAAACCAACCCAAATTGACACAGTTTCTTTTCTTTTTGCAAACACAAACTGCTCTACACAAAACAGTATACTGCAACTCTTAGCGGACTTTTTATTTCTTCAGCCCGTCTCGCTTGCTCTGGCCGCTTACTCTTCTATATTTTCACAGAACCATTCACTATCCTCGCACAGGGGCTCAGACTCTGCTGACAAAATACTTTTCCCCCAAAAATAAATAACTGATTATCGTAAATTTTCTGACCACATAGTGAGCACAGGTTACAGTATGAAAACTGCCTTAATGACTCACTAGCTAAAACACACTGCCATTTTCTTCCATTTTTTTGGAAACACTGCTCCTTCGACCAATCAGTGGTTACACTATTACATTACAGTGTCATACTGACAGCGCTTCCCTAACAACTGCCTAGCAACCAGCCTCACATACATGCACTAATATGGCACATCACAAAATAAACTCACACAAATATTTAAAAAAAAAATCTTATACACAAGGCCCTACCATTTGAATAAATTAAATATGCAAAGGGAACCTTGTGAGAAAATTGTTTTATCTTAACTCAAGCAGTTTGACCTGGGGCACATCACTTGTGGGTTACATCTACTTGTGAGGTTACCTGGGGTCAAACTGCTCTTGTGAAGATAAATCATTTATCCCACAGGTCCCCATCGCATATCCCTTTTATATCTATATCTATATAAATTTCAAAAAAACTGTTAATGCTCTAGTTAGAGCTAAAGCCACAAAAGTAGGGAAATGTGGCACTAGGGTTTCCAAAGCTAACACCCCACTTCCACCCTGCATACACCAACAGGTGTCAGGGGTGTGCCCTGGGGTCATCAGCCCTAACACTCACCCCATTCCATAAGAAAATAAGCTGAGATGGGTACAGTATAGGAGAATGGGGTGAGTGTTAGGGCTAATGACCCCAAGACACACCTCTGACGCCTGTTAGTGTGTGCAGGGTGGGGGTGGGGTGGTGTTAGCTTTGGAAACCCTAACACCACATTTCCCTACTTTTATGGCTTTAACCCTAACTAGAGCATTAACAAAGTTTTTTTGCAATTTATTTTCTTACTTTTTGAGATAGCATAATCATACTCTAATTTGCCTGTGGAAGCTCAAGGCCTTCTGGGCCCTGCGCTCCCACCCTTTCATAGATGTGTAAATGTATGTGACTGTGGAGCCCTGTGCTTCCATTTATAGAGCAACAGTGACAAATTGTCAGCATAGCCATCTTATTACCCCATCTCATGTACCTGGTACAGAAAATTTCCAAATCGCTGCCAAAATGTAATTCTGTGCAATTGCAACACCATTGCATGCCACAGGTGTGAAAACACATTTTGGCCAGGATATGAAAAATGACAGCAGTGATATACTGTACATGAGAGGCTGGATATTCAAACTGCGCCATTCTGTGGCGCAAGCCCTTGCGTTGCTCAAAAAAGTTGCGCAGAGGTGTGGCCGGGGCGATATTCAATTGAGTTGCGCTATTGAGCAACTCCTTTGACTATCGCTCCCCAGCCACAGCCACTGTGCATGGCGCAGTAGAACTTGCGCCACCGCAAGTGGTCAGAGTGGAGCATTCAAGATGCGGTGGTGCAAGTTCCATTGCGCCATGCGCAAATTTCCGATATTCAAAAGGTGACATGCAAATGGGGCCATAAGTTATGCAAGGCACGGGGGGGCCATTTGCATCTACTTATGGCCCCATTTGCATGCCATTAGCATGCAGGTGCTCTGATCCCCGACAACTTGCGCCTGGCGCCCTGCCAGGCAGCAGCCGTCAGGGACCGATGCCCCCTACAGCCCGATCTCAGGCATAAAGTAAAACTCTCCCCCCCACTGGCCCGATCGTGGGCATAACAGTATTAAACCCCCCCCACTGGCCCGATCGCGGGCATAACAGTATTAAACCCCCTCCACTGGCTCGATCGCGGGCAAAATAGAATGAACCCCCACTGGCCCGGACAGAGGCATAACAGAATGAACCCCCACTAGCCGGATCATGGTCATAACAGAAATGACCCCCACTAGCCGATCATGGGCAGAGCGGAGTTCAACCCCCAATACCAGCTATCCCTGGTGGTCCAGTGGACCGTGAAGCCTGATTGCAGGCATTAGAGTAAATCCCTCAAGGTCCAATTTCCCTGGGATCTAGGTGGCCCCACCCCCCTTCCACAGAGCCTCACCACCCCGCCCCCATCAGCCTGCGGCGGCAGCACCCCACCCGCTTGCTGCCTCACCTCACCATCTCGATGCCTGCTCAGTAGGTCTGCACACCCATTGGTTCAGAGCAAGAGCTAATGGACTTGCAGCCCATACCATACAAGGCAGTCCAGATATGTGAAGGACCTGTACAAGACAGTCCAGATATGTGAATGAATTAATTCATACACATATCTGGACTGCCTTGTATGGTATGGGCTGCACGCCCATTGGCTCTTGCTCTGAACCAATGGGCCTGCAGCCCTACTGAGCAGTCAGTCGGTGGACGGCGGCATGGCAGGCAGGTGGGTTGCTACCACCTGTCGGCTGATGGGGGAGTGGGGTGGTGGGGTCCGTAAGGAGTGGGGTGGGGGCCACTAGATCACCAGGAAATTGACCTTGGGGTTGACTCAATGCCCGCGATCGGCTTCGGGTCCACTGGACCACCAGGATATTGGTCTTGGGGGTTGAATTCATTCCTGCCCACGATCGGCCAGTGGGGGGTCATTTCTGTTTGCGCCATCGGGCTAGTGGGGGTTATTTCGTTATACCCGATCGGGCCAGTGGGGGGTATTTCTATTTTGCCCATGATCGGGCCATGGGGGGGTTGTTCAGTTATGTTCTGCCCCCGATCGGGCTATGGGGGGGTTACTATTATGCCTGTGATTGGGCTGCAGGGGGTGCACAGGGAAGAAGTGGAGGGCCATGCACAGGTGGCAGCTGCTGTGTTGCGCCCTGCAATGCTGCAGCTCACCTGTGGGTGGCCCTCAACTTACTCCTTTTTTTTGTCTCAAAGTTGTGCAGGCACAGGTTGGGGGTTGCGCCTGCACAACTCTGCACAGCCCGGCTGAATATCGGGCTGTGCAGTTTATGCATGGTTCCTCCCCCTCCAGTTGAGCATGCCTTCATTAGCATTGCACTGTTGCTCAGCATGACTTGGGGGGGCGCAACTGCCTCCTGCTGAATATCACAGAATGGCGCAATTTCAGACTTGCGCAGGTGCAACCCTATTGCACATGGCGCAACTCTTTTGAATATCCAGCCCGAGGTGTGGTAATAAGAAGGTGATTTTGAAAACCTGGGGTCAAAATATGTAAAATTTCCAAAGTTACGAGTGTGTGTAGTGAAATTGCAATGAATGGTTATAACTTTGCAATTTTTACATATTTTGACCCCAAATTTTCAGCACAGCCTTTTTATCACTCCACCTCATGAACAAGGGCATAAACTATTTCCAAATCCCATCCAAAAGATGAATTCACCAAGCAACCGCAAAATTACCTTTTGGGCAGGAGTTGCATAATGACAGTTCTATTGTTCATGAGGTGGGGTCTCCAAAAGGCCATGTCAAAAATGTGGGTTTGGTATGTTAAAAAATGGCAATGTTATGCACCAAAGTTGCAACCCCCATTGAAATACTTTGAACTGCATTTACCTTAGTTTCTCATATTGCAGTTGCCGGTTCCAGCAGCAAGACGTGTCTTTGATGGGAGAGTGGATCTCGAACCTGGGACCTGTTCAGGTGAGTGAGGGTGTGTAGGGGTGTACTGGTGGATGTGGGGTGGTGGGTGCTGAATGGAAGATGGGGGGGCAGATTGTCGAAGGACCACTTTTTTTTTTACAGGATTGAAACAAAAAAAAAAAACACTGAAGGACCATTTTCTTTATTTCAGATTTGCTTTCAGATTTGGCTGCAGTGATAGGGTGGGGGTGCCACTAGACATAAAGGAATACATTTACTTTTTTATATGGACAATGATCAGTGGGCTGGGGTGCCACTAGACACCAGGGAATGCTGGAATGGAGATTGGCGGGTGAGGGGTGCCACTAGACACCAGGGAATAGATTTACTTTTTTCTATGAACAATGATTGGTGGGTGGAGGGTGCCACTATACACCAGGGAAAAGGGCAGTTTACAACTCACACTGAAGCCAGCAGCACGAGTTCAGTTGCAGATGCAGAAGTGAAGAAGTTCCCGCTGTTCTCATGCAGAGAATGCAGGGAAGTACTCATCTCACTTAGTTAGGCTCCTGGAATTTTGGGCACCCCAAAAAACCCTCACTATAACAGTAGTTCTAGGAGTGGTATATGTTGTTCATCCACACTTCTTGACATGTCCCTTTCCCTTTTAATTCTTGCCAGAAGGTCTTTAAGCTGGCTCCTCCCACCCACCCAGGTGGTATAACCCTTGGCTCCGCCCCATGATGCCAGATCTTGGCCCACTGGAAGCCAGATTTGTGCATTGAAGCCGGGGAGGTCGGGTGTATCACTGTGGATGAACAACATATACCACTCCTAGAACTACTGTTACAGGTGAGTAACCTGTTTTTCTAGGAACGTGGAAATGTTGTTCATCCACACTTCTTGGCAGACTCCTAGCAGTTCTCCAGGAGGAGGGAGGCAAGGTGCACACCCTCTACTTAGGGAACAGAAACTGGAGAACTGAGGCCCCAAAACCAGCATCCCAACATGACTCAAGTTCGATGTGGTAGTGGGTGATGAAGGTGTTCTCCGTCTTCCAGGTAGTAGCCCAGCAGATTTCCTGGATAGGGATATCCTTGGAAGCAGACACTGATGCAGTGGTATGGCGGGTGGAAGGAGCCCTTAGCCCTACAGGAGGCTCCCTGCCTGCCAACCGATAGCAGAGATCAATGCAAGATGTAATCCATCTGCCAATCATCTGCTTTGATGCAGGTCTGCCAGAAGTGGCTTCAAGATAGGTGACAAACAGCTAGCAAACCTCTTCTGGAATTTCTGCCATTCTTGTAACAGGAGAGAGCTTGTCTCAGGTCGAACGTATGGAGCCTGTACTCAGCATCTGAGGTGTAGTTCGGGTAGAACACAGGCAGAGTCAATACCTGATTAAGGTAAAACTCTGACACCACCTTTGTGAGGAATTTCAGGTGGGAGCACAGGACAACCTTGTCCCTGTGGAAGACCAGGTTAAGGAGACTCCACCGAAAGTGCCTGGAGCTCCCCAGTCCTTCTGGCTGACATGATAGCCACTAGGAAGGCAGTCTTCCACAAGTGTGATAGCTCACACTTGTGCATTGGTTCAAATGACTTGCCCATGAGTTTTGCCAAGACCAGCAGTAAATCCCATGGAGATGGAGGTTCACACACTGGAGGGGACATGTGATCTATGCCTTGAAAAAGTGCCAGACCACCTTCTCCTGTGCCACCGTCTGCTGACTGACCCACACCCGGTAAGCAGAGATGGCTGCCAGGTGCACCTCAAGGGTTGAGGACCGAAGACTCCCTTTGGACAGAGACCAAAGGTAGTCTAAAATGCTAGCCACAGGACTGGACAGAGGGTCCAGGCCCTTGCCCTGACACCAAATGGAAAATATTTTCCATTTGAAGGTGTAGCACTTTCTGGTTGACTCCTTCCTGGATGCTTCCACTGCTGTGAGTAGATCCTCAGAGAGACCCAAAGCCTGGAACTCTAGCCGCTCAGGTACCAGGCTGTCAGGTGCAGGGATTGAAGGTCTGGATGGAATCCCTTCCCCTGATTGACTGAGATCAGGTCTGGGCATGCTGGAAGATGCCTCAGGAGTCTGTTGCTGAGGCTGAGGAGATCTGGATACCAGAACTGGCGGGGTCAATCTGGGGTTACCAGGATTGCCTGCACCCTGTCCCTCCTCACCTTGAGAAGCACCTTGTGGATCAAGGGAAATGGAGGGAAGGTGTAGAAGCAGCCTGGGGTCCATGGCCTTGAGAAGGCATCCCACTGCAGTGAGCTCTGCTGGGAGGGGGGCTGTGAAACAAACTCAGCTTGGTGTCTTCCCTGGAGGCAAACAGGTCCACCATCAGTTTGCCCCAGTGGGAGAACAGGCTGTGAGCTACCTCTGGATGGAGAGACCACTCGTGGGATGTCTTGCCTACGTGGCTGAAAGCATCCTCCAGTTGGTTTGAGACTCCTGCCACATGGATGGCTAGGAGATCTGCCTCTAGTTGGCTCACTAGTGTCCAGATGTGGAGCACTTCCCTGCACAGCAGCTGGGAGTGTGTGCCACCCTGTTTGTTGAGGTAGTACATGATAGTGGTACTGTCCATTTGGACTTGAACTACTTGATCCTGAAGCTACTAAGCGAACGCCAGTCTGACCGCTCTGAGCTCCAACAAGTTGATATGATAACAGGATTCCTTGGGGGTCCAGAACCCATGGGCCCTATTGTTCCCCATGTGGGCTCCCCAGCCCATGAGAGAGGCATTGGTCATGAGGATGATCATCAGCTCAGGGTGGACAAATGGGATCCCTTCTTGCAGATGGTCTAGGATGGTCCACCACTGGAGAGCATCCCACATCCTCTGGGTCACAGTGACCAGCTGGTCACAGTGACTGTGGCACTAAGTCCACTGGGTGGCCAGCTCCCATTGAAGGGGGCACATATGCCACTGGGCCCATTGGACCACAGTGGTGCAGGCCACCATGTACTCCAGAAGGTGCAGAAAGTCTCGGGCAGGGCACAAGAGCTCAACCAGAAATGATTTGGCAAAGGAAGGAGAGAACCTCCACCCTGTCCACCGGGAGCTGTACTCTGTCTTGGCAAGAGTCAAGCTCTGCCCTGATGAAGCATATCACCTGTGATGGCATGAGCTCTGACTTGGCCTCGTTGCCCAGAAGGCAAAATTGACAGCAGGTCTGGAGTGCCAGGGACCTGAACCTCTCCACCTCTTGCTGGGTGGAACCTGCTAACAGCCAATTGTTGAGGTACAGGTATACTCTGACCCCTCAATGCCTGAGATGGGCTGCCAGCACTGCAATGCATTTGGTGAAGACCCAGGGGGCCAATGACGGGCCAAATGGCATGGCTCGGAACTCATATAGGGTTTCCTCTGCTCTGAAACAAAGGAACTGCTGGTGAGATGGACGGATTGGGACATGAAAAAACATGTCCTGGAGATCCAGTGAGCAGAACCACATAGTTTGCTCCAGGGATGGTATGATCTGGGACAGAGTTACCATCCTGAAGGAGCATGGCCTGAGAAACTGATTCAGGTCATGCAGATCTAGAATGGGGCACCAGCCCGTCATCCACTTTGGGACCAGAAAGTACCTGGAAACGAATCCTGGGTTGACTGGAGGATCTGCCACTTGAACCACTGCCTCCTTGAGGAGGAGTTGGGCTATGTCATCTCTGAGAGCCGACCGAGTGTGGGCTGATACTCTCTCTCCTCCCATGGGGCACGGGCTTGGCAGGGAGAATACTGCTCAAACTCTAGAGGCAGACCCTGGCCGACCACTTCTAAGACCCACCTGCACATGGTAACAGCGGACCAGGTGGAAAGAAAGTGGCAGAGCTGGGGCCCCCACGGGAGGACCCAGAGCTGGCATGACAGAACTAGGGGTGGCAGTCCCTATCCCATCACTGGGCAGGCTTGGAGGAAGAGGGTCAAAATTGGAACCCACCTGAACCCCGACCTCCCTTTCTGCGGGATGCTGGAGGCCCATACTTGGGCCAAGGGTGCCAAGCTTGTGCCTGCTGTTGCTGACTACCCTGGAAGGAGGGCTGCTGGGCTGAAGGAGCAGGGTGCCAAAAAAGCTTCTCCTTCTGCTGTTTCTTGGAGCCAGGGGAGTCCTTTTGAGCAGAAGTAGCAGAGTCCAAGGTGGCACTGGACTGCTTGATTCACTGAAGGTGGCCATCCACACCTGGGCCAAAGAGATCAGTACCCAGGAAAGGAACATCAGTAAGTTTGTGCTGGCTATCCACCATAAAGGTGGAAGCCTTAGTCAAGCCCTGCGGTGCATGGCATCTGCATCTGCCACCAAATGGGCGCAAGATTCCCAGAGGTCCAAGGCCATCTAAAGTTGCTGCTTGGTAACAGCTCGGCCCTGGTCCCAGACCTGCTTGACCATAGTCTGAAGGTCCGTGGGGAGGTGCAGGAGAACTTTATCCAAGGAGCTCAGGAGGACATGGGAGAAGTGTGCCATGATGACACCTAAGCTTGCCTGATGGAGGCCTCGAGAGGAGACTGCATAGACCTTCCTGGCAGAGTGGTCCAGTTTTTTGGACTCCTTGTCTGGAGGTCTACCAGTGTCAGCAGAGCTGCCTGTGCGTCTGAACACAGAAGCAGTCACTAACCCCTACACCGAGGATTGTTCCATGAACCCTGAGAGGAACCCAATGGACACCAAATATTTGCGGGCCATCTGAGCAGATGGCACTGGGCAGGAGGCAGGATACTGCCAGAGCTCCATTGCCATGCCTACAATGGCCTCAGCCACTGGAAAGGCTTCCCATAGGGAAATCCCCTCTTTTAAGAATATCTGTAAGAGTTCACGCTGCCCATTTCTGGACAGGTTCCAGGGGCATCCCAGTGGATTTGGAGATAAGGTGGAGAATTCCCAAACATGATGAAGGGCCCTCCTTCATTTACAGACTACTCACTGACTCATCATCCAGCAGATGAGAGTGGAGGTCGGTGTCGCCAGAATCCGAAGTATCTAGATAAATCGGTTGACCACCAAGGTCCCCTTCTACACACCTGGGGCGGTCAGGCATGAGGGTGACCAAGAACTTGTGAGGAAGACCCAGAACCATCCAAGATTCCTTTGTAGGAGCCCCTCCTGAAGGCTGTTTAGGTGGCGGCTCCACCACTATCGGTGGAGAGACTGATTTTGGCCAAACTGGGGCAGGTTTTACTGGCTCTGTGGGCAGAGGAACCGATTTTACCGGTTCCAATGGAGTCAGTTTCAGCCTGGGAGGTGAAAGCCAAGTAATGGCCAGGGTGGAAACCATAGAAGGCTTCTGCTTGGACAGAATGAACTGTTGCCACATTAGATCTTTGTAGAGTCGATGGAGTTTCCACTGAAGCCTCTCCTCATCCGAGGAGGATGAAGATGAATGGTGGTGTCGCATCTTTTTAGAGCACTTATATACCTTGCTCAGCCTCTCGGTCGAGGGGGTCCAAGATCTTGACCTCAATCAGACTGGCCGAGTGGGTCATTCGGGGGACACCAGGGGAACCTGTGATTTTCCCGGATGAGGGATGGGTTCCTTGATGGGATTGCCAGCAGGCTGGGTTTACTCATTAGGAAGAGGCAGGGCCAGGGTCCTGGTAAGTGAGTTGTCGGCCTCAACAGATCGACAGGGTTGAAAGTGATCTCCACCGCATTATCGATCAAGACCTCAGCCGGCTGACCAGTTGGCAAAGTCAAGAAGCCAGCAGCCGGAGAAGCAATCTCGACCGAAGTCGAGACTGGAGATTCCTGTGACCGAGATTGCTCTCGATCCCAAGTACATCTTCACTGAAATGAAGAATCTCTCAGTTCCTTGTCCTCTTTACAGGACAAGGAGGTCTGTGAGCCCAAAGGTCCTTCACCCTTAGTGGGGAGAGATAGGCACAACTCCTGAAAGGAGCCTGAGAACGTGGAGCCCAGGTTGAGTGGAACAAAAATCAGCCGAGAGGAAAGCTTCGTGGCCCTCAAAGGCCTGCACCTGTTCTAACTGCTCGGCTGACCCTGCAGCCATGAAGACCACCAACCGGGACTCCTTGGATTTCACTGGTGGATTCTGTTTCTCAGGACTGCCCAACGTGAGCCGTGTGAGACGATCATTGAGGATGTTTGGGTGAAAAGCGAGACACATCTCGCATGCCTGGGTGTCATGGCCGACACTCAAGCAGTAGATGCACTCGATATGTGGGTCTGTGCTCAACATTTTCTGGGAGAAGATTTATCTTCCATAATTCAATAGCAAAAGTTGCAATTGCTAGCTCAAATGAGCTTAATCTTCAGAGGATCCAAAGAAATCGAAGCCAGGACCTACCAAAAGAGGTAGCGGAGAGGAGGCAACCTGAATCTTCCAGCGGAAACGAAGATCTGGCATCATAGGATGGAGCTGAGAGTTATACCACCCGGGTGGGTGGGAGGAGCCAGCTTGAAGACCTTCTGGCAAGAATTAAAGGGGAAAGGAACATGCCAAGAAGTGTGGATGAGCAACATATCCACATCCCTAGAAAGGCACTTGTGGTCACTATATTAAAAAACAAACATCAGAATGTAGCTAAACAGGTCCTGTTTAGCTAGGTTCTAATCTTTGTTTTTTGAAATCCTGCCTTTTTAATGTATTTTCCATATCTTTTGGTTCATGGAAAAGATTAACAAGATGTCTGCTGGCATGGCACAAAAAATGTTTGGTGTCCTACAAGTTCAGTGGTACAAAAGCAAAAACAGCATTTGCGGCATCAACTTTTTATTTTCGACAAGTAACGTTATCTGAAAAACCTTACTGCGCATGCGCAGCTTGAAAAACACTAAATGTTAAAGCCTTGTAACTGGGGAACCCTTTAATATTTTTTCACCAGACCTGTCAAAGGCACTACCTTGGGACAGGACACATGTCCCCTGCAAGTCTGCGGAAAAAATTCTTTTCCATGTAGGCTGTAGGGGAGAGTAAAAAAAAAAAACATGTTGAGTACAGGAATTAGATTGTTACAAAAAATGACACATGAGGATCTCAAAAACCCGCACAAGCTGCCATCACAAAAATTTCCATGGACTAAGACCATGCCTCCTTGACAACACATGCAACATTTCAGCTCATTTTATCAAATGGAGCCAAAGATATTAATGTGCAAAGTTAGGAGCTTAACACTAAACAGACTACTCAACCCCAACTAGAGGGGTGCACCCCAATATGTACCTGTATATGTATATAGCTCTACATGTAAATGTTAAAAACCATTATGAAATAGGTACTAAGAATGCACAATCCTGATGGGTCAAGAGCTGCTCTCAGCTGGGTTGTTATCCAAGCACAATGTCCCAGGTGAAAGTAGCTCCTGGCACTAAGTCCTTCTTACCACCAATCAGCTATGACATATCATTCCTCGCTGTTGCTGACTGCCAGCTCACTGTTCGTGAAGACCAATTTCCCCAAATAAATTTAAATACTGGTCTCACAGAGTATCCTACCTTGGTGACTATAGCAGTAGCATGGCTGCAGCCTCAGAAACCATCCTGCATCTGCTCCTCAATCAGTTCTGCTCCCGCTGGCAAGCTTCCTTGATTTTTTTTAATGGAGTTTTTGGTTTACGCAACTGGTACACTGCTCCGTCTTGCAGACTGCACCAAGTAGAGACAGACCACAAAATACTAGCAATTAGTTTTTTAATAAAGAAAAAAAAATGGACTGGCTGTCTCACCATTCCAGTAACTCTCTACCACTCGCCCAATTCCAACAGCTGCCTGTTAAGTTATCCATAAGATGCTCACTCCCAAAAGCTTCCCACTCCGGTGGTCTATCTGCCAGCTGTCATGAATTCAGCCCACTGCTCATGGCAGCACAAGTCTCCCTTTCTCTCATCGCTAGTCAGCTAAGCTCTGCTCCCCAGGGCTGCAGATAAACCATTTCCTTGTTTTGCTTTTTTAATTTAACGGAAAAGCCCACAGTGCCCCAGTGAGATGCTGTGCATAGGCAGTCAGGGCATTACACACTGAAGCTTAAAACACTTTCATCACCTGCTGGCAAATTGATCACAAAGATTATTCAACTTTTTTTTTTGGCAAATGAAATATACATTTTAGTAATTTATTTATTTATATAGTACCGATAGGGTCTCATTTCATAATCACAATACGGCACCCCAGGGAGTTAATTATGGTGGGCTAACAGCCGTTAGCCCACCATGACGCACCCCCTGTTGTGCCTTATTGCTTAAAGAGCAGCTGACGCCTTTGTGAAAATATTTAAAAACATAATAGTTGGACACAGTTCAGCCTGTATTTCATATGTATTTTATATATTTCTCTTCTCCATTATTTATTACTGAAGAATTTCCTACAAAAACAAGATCTTTATCCCTCAGAGTTCATTTGTCTTTACAGCTAACCTCCTGCTTGAAGCCATAATGCTCTGCTGTGACATCACAGTCTGTGCCATGGGTACAACTGTGATGTCACAAACAGAGTATAATGACATCAGGTTGGAAAGTAGCAATAGGAGCTGATGAACCCTCAGGGAACAACTTTTCCATGTTTTCATGCATCTGACCTCAGCAATAAATAATGGGAATAAAAAATACAGAGCTAATGAAAAATATAAGCTGCCTTGTGTCCCAATATTATGTTTTTTAAAGTTCTTCTCAACGTGTCAGTAGCTCTTTAAGTATCACAAATGAGCCAGTCAGTGACTCTGATGACGCTGTACCTCCTCCTTCTAGAATGCTGGCATCACATTTTGCCAAGTTTGTGCCCAGAGACAGTGAAGAGGCCACTACTAGTGTGTTGTCGGAGGAGGAGATCTGCTCATTGGTCCCAAACACAGATATTACCACTACACAAGAAGAGGATGATGAGCCGGAGGTGGTGGTAGAGACCCCAACTGAAGAAGTCCGGCTAATGATGAATTAGATCTGCCACTACATTGAAAGAAAGAAGCAGCATGATTTTAACTGGTTTTACAACTTTGAAAAAGGCTGGAATTGCTAGCAAGTCATAACACACACCAGGTGCCGATAACAGACTAAATCTCAAGGCTATGTAAGGTACAATGTGTGGCTGTTTTTAAAGACTGCAAAGACTTTTACAGTTTTCAACATTTTTTTTTAAGTTTTATTATTTTTACTATGTTTAAATCATGAAAAGTTAAACATAATAAAAAAAATAAACAACATAAAACATCCCACAGGTGTCACAATCTACTGAATCTTTAATGTCTCCTGACAGAATCCTTGACTAATGTGACAGTCGGTTGAGAAGATGAAATTCAGATGTATGCATTTTCAGTTGTATGCACATATTCAGGCTTCCCCACCCATGTGCATATAAGCAGAACTGACTGGCACCAGGGATATACTGAACAATGAGATCAGATGAGAGATAGGGTACCACTGGCACTAGGGATATATAGAACAACAGGTGAGGGGGACCACTGGCACTAGGGAACTACAAAACAATGGAATTAGGAGAGGGAAGGGGTACCACTGGCACCAGGATATACTGAATCAAGGAATCAGGTGAGGGGATAACACTGGCACTAGGAGTTTACAGAACAACAGGATTGGGTGAATGGGTGACTGCCACCAAGAATAAACAGAACATATAGAATAGTGGATGGTTGACCATCCATAACAAGGCTGTGTTTCCATTGAGGGAGTTGATGATGTCATAGAGACCTCAAGAGCGAAGCTCAAGAGATCTCCATGGCATCATCAAGTTCCAAGATGGAAACACAGACTTGGTTGTGGATGGTCAACCATCCACTGTTTTTTATAGTATATGGTTCCCCCCAAATAAACACAAGGTCCATACCTTGCATAGACACTCCTGCACTGGACCTCACTCGAGTCCCATCTCACAAGATACCGGTCCTCCTCACTACAATCATGGTCTGTTCTGGTCACGTCCCCAAATATAGCAATACGCCTCACTGTGGTCCCACTCCGTTTTTACCATAACTGCCAGAGATTAAAAAAAAAAAATGCAAATTGATAGTTGGGACACATGGAGCCGATTATGGCAGTCTGTGTCCAAACTGTCTGCAAGCCCGACCACTCACTAAGTGGATCCACCATTTTAGAATACATTTTTAAAATCACTGCCTGTTTACACCTATCAGGTAGGAGCTCAAAGGGCAAAAGTTGTTGTACTATCGATGTGACGTCAGAATGATAGTACAACAACTTTTTTTACCTTTGAACTGTCCTACAACAGGATTTGGAAAACCATTGTTTTCCATCCACAACAAACCCTAACCATATACTATAATGGGATTAGGTAAGGAGGGTACCACTCGTACCAGGGATACAGTGAACAATGGGATAAGGTGAGAAGGTACCACTGGCACCAAGGATATATAGAACAATGGAATTAGGTGAAGGGGTGCTAATGACATCAGGGATGTACTTAACAACAGGGAGATCAGGTGAGTGGTTACTGGCACCAGGGATATACTGAACAATTGGATCGGTGCTGAAGGGGTACCACTGGCACCAAGGATATACTGAGCATTGGGATCAGTGCAGGAGGGGGTTCCACTGGCACCAAGGATATGATGAGCAATGGGATCAATGCAGGAGGGTACCACTAGAGCCAGGAATATAGAGAATAATAGGATTAGGTGTGTGTGGGGGGGGAGGGTACCACTGGCATCAGGGATATACTGAACAACAGGGAGATTAGGTTGGTGGCCACTGGCACCAGGGCTATAATGAACAATGGGACTGGTGCAGGAGGGGGTACCACTAGCACCAGAATTATACTCAACAATGGGATCAGATGTTAGGGGTACCACTTGTACCAGGGATATACTAAACAATGGGATACCACTGGCACCAGGGATGTATAGAACAATGGATGAGGGAAAGGGTTACTACTGGTACCAGGGATATACTTTATAAAAGTGGGATTGGGTGGGGGGCGCACTGGCGACAGGAATACACTGATCAACAGGATCAGGTGAGGGAAGTACTGCTGGCACTAAGGATATATTGAATGACAGGATTGGGTGAGGGCGGGAGTACCACTGACACTAAAAATATACTGAACAACAGGACCAGGTGAAGGAAGTACAACCAAGGATACATAGAACAACAGGTGAGGGGAAGTATCACTGGCAATAGAGATATACTGAAAACCTGGATTGGGTGATGGAGTGGGTACCCTTGGCACTAGGGATATACCAAACAAGGGGATTGGGTGAGGGACAGGGTACCACTGGCAACAGGGATATACAGAACAGAAGAGGGAGGGGGTACTACTTGCACCAGGAATATACAGAACAACATGATTGGGTGAAGGGGTATGACTGGCACCAAGAATAAGCACAATAAAAGGATCGGGTAATGTAGAAAGCACTGGCACCAGGGATGCAGTGATTTAATGGGATAGGTTGAGAGGGTACCACTGGTGGCAGGGATAAACAGAACAATCTGATCAGGTGAGGGGGTGCTACTGACTCCAGGGATATACTGAACAACAGGGAGATCAGGTAAGGCAGCACCACTGGCACCAGGGATATACTTACCAGCAGGGGAACTGGGTGGGGGGAGTACTGACTCAGGTATCTAGAAAACAATGGGATCAGTGATGTAGGGGTAACCCTGGCACCAGGGATATACAGAATAGCTGGATCAGGTGAGCAAGGAGGGGGTACCACTGGCAATAGGGATGTACAGAATAACAGGACTGGGTGAGGGAGATGGTACCATTGGCTACACGGATATAGTGAACACGGGGATAGGGTGAGGGGGTAACACTGGCACCAGGGATATACAAAACAACAGGTGGCGGGTATCACTGGTACCAGGGATATACAGAACATCTGGATCAGGTGAGGGAGAGGGTTCCCACTGGCACTAGGGATGTACAGAATAACAGGATCAGGTGAGGGAGGGGGTACCACTGGCTCCAGGAATATACAGAACAGCTGGACCAGATGAAGAGGGGGGTACCACTGGCATTAAGGATGTACAGAATAATGGGATCAGGTGAGGGAAAGGGTACCACTTGCACCAGGGATGTATAGAATAACAGGATCAGGTGAGGGGATACCACTGATACCAGTAATGTACAGGATAACAGGATCAAGTGAGGGAAGTACCACTGGCACTAGGGATATACAGAATGACATGATTGGGTGAGAGTGGGTACCATGTGCAATAAGAGTATACTGAACAACAGGGTCAGGTGAGGAAGGGAGGTACCACTTGCACTGGGGAGGTACAAAATAACAGGATTGTGTGAGGAGTACCACTGGCACCAGGCATACACTGAACAGGGAGATCAGGTGAGAGGGTAACACTGCCACCAGGGATATACAGAACAATGGGAGTGGGTGAAAGGGTATGACTGTTAGGTATGGGATGCCCTAAGTCTGCTCCTTAACAGGATGTATGTTATTTTAATGGCTACATATCTCTCTGTGGCCAGCAGGAGGACGTGGTATATTCAGAGTGCACGTTTAAGTGCCTCAGATAAACTTTGCACTAGCATATTATATTAAAACATGCTTAGGGCATTTAAACTTTGCTACAGACTTGTTTGAATATAGCAAATTTAGGGCATTTTTCTAATTTGTGCTAAGGTTAGGGACTTTGCATGGAGCAAATTAAGAGCTTTCAATATGGTGCCCACATACAGGTATCCTATTTTCATGTACAGTAGGTGTCAGTAATAAAGGACAGAATAGCTTGAGATTCAAATTGTTTTTGGAATGTTCTGTAACTGAACTCTGCTAATGAAAGTTATGGTTTTGTTGCTGGTGATTGGAGAGTCTTATAGCCCGTGGAAGGTTCAGTATAGCCCATATTGTCCACCCTGGGGGGTTATAATTGCACTTAAAAAATGGGTTACTGGTAACATAGTAACACAGTAGTTGATGGAAGATAAGAACCGCTTGGCCCACATAGTCTGTCCGTATTCCCTGCCTGCATCAGTGGCCACTGACCCTACTTGGTCATTGACTTTTGCCTCTTTTCCCCACATCTAGGGTTCCCTTGTCTATCCCTTACATTTTTGAATCCCCCACTGTGTTAGCACCCACAACTTACTGGGGTAGGTTATTCCAAGCATTAACCAGCCTCTCTGTGAAGAACAATGTCCTTGCATTTCCCCTTATCCAGCTCCCTTCCAATCTCATATTGTGCCCCTCGTCTTTGAACAACTCTTGTACTGAAGGATGGCACCCCTTGCACTTTATTTATTTATTTAAGAGTTTTACCAGGAAGACATGCTGAGCAGACTACTGCTCGATTCCAGATGTGTCCTGGGGGTGAGGGGTAGAGGAGAAGTACAGCAACAACAATACAAAATCAAGAAATCATACAATTGATATTCAGCACGATAGCACACTCAGGTAGCACATTCCAGGATGTAGCCCAGTACTGTATGTGTAGTGCAATACACAAGACATACAAGTACAATGAGCAATACTAAAATGACACTAAGTACTTGTGGTACCAGGTTAAAATTACACTTAATACAAGAAATAACTAGATAGGCCCTGTGCAATCAGAGATTAGCTGCATGTGCAGGTGGAGGAGAAGTGTGCTAGAAAGAGGGAATTGAGGTGTAGGGAGGGAGGGTCGAGCTGGATACTCACGGGGAGTGAGTTCCATAGTTCAGGCATGCTGTACCTGAAGGCTGCCTGGCCTGCACCAGTAGACGTATGAGGAATGGACAAGACACGGGAGTTGTTGTTTCCAAGTGAGTACACTGGGAAGTTAGAGGCTGTTAGAGCAGAGGTGAGGTAGGGGGCAGGGACTGAGTCCAAAATTTGGCCAGGATCCTTGTGACCTTCAAGCCTTTAAGATACTTGAAGGTCTCTATCACATCCCCCCATTCCCTCCTCTCTTCAAGTGTCCTCATATGTTTTCTGATGCAAGTCCTGCACCATCTTGGTCACCCTTCTGTAGACCACCTCCACCCTGTCTATGTCTTTGTGAAGATGCGGCCTCCAGAACTGAACACAGTATTGTAAATGAGGCCTCACCAGTATTTTGTACAATGGCATCACCACCTCCCTTTTTCTGCTAGTGATACCACTTCCTATACACCCCAACATCCCACTGGCCCTCCCCACAGCCTTGTTACGCTGTTTGGCCACCCTTAGGTCATCAGAAATGATTATCCCTAAATCCCTGTCTTCCTTGATGATTGTCAGCAATCCCCCCCCCCATTCTGTAGCTCTCCGCAGGGTTTTTTCACCCAAGGTGAATGATATTGTACTTTTTTTGCATTAAATTTCAACTGCCACACCTTTGACCATTTTCCAGCATTCCCAGATCCCTCCTCATTCTTTTGACCCCCTCTGGAGTGACATTGTTGTAAAATATAGTAAAAAAAATAAAAAAGAAAGAACAATTTGTCACAACCCCACTCCGCAGGTCAGGCCCTCTGCTCCCACAGTGCCAGCCTCCGAGCATAGTATTGTGAACAGTTAACAGAACAGGGTAACCCTCCTGTCTTTTTTGTGGGTTCGAATCAAACTTTGGTCTCAAGTTATGGACGGATTCAAACTGTGACCCTCATGCTAGCGTACCCAATGTACAGGCTCAGATAATTCTGCTCTTCGGAGGGGCCAGATATCTTTCGCCTATGGGCACCTAACCAAGTGTACAAAATGAACCCTTAAAAACTCTTAGAAAGACCTCAGAATAAACTCTTACCTTGTCCCAGTTTGGTAAAACCAGTAAGCTTTGTACAGTGTCAGCTTTAACCATATATGCTTCCCTCGTCAAAGAAAGAATTACAAAGGCACAACAGGTAGTCTCTAAAAATAGAGGTTTACTTAAAATAGATAAAAATGTAAAATGTAAAACACAGACCCATAAATTACAAAACATACAATCTATTAAAACAATAAGGTTTAAAAAAAGTGCAAATTCCTACCAATAATACACTTAGACCTGTCTGCCTAATATATTCTTATCTTCTTATAGTGCTGTAGATGTTTCTTTTTTCAGCATCCAAACCTGTGTCTGTAAAGGTCTGTTACAGTATAATTAAAACACTGTCTTGACCCTGCCTTCTGCATGATGTCACCCAGCTCCTCCTCTGTTTATTAAAAATTATACAATCAGGATGTCTTGTGCCAGGAGGTAAATTAATAGGTGACATCAGCAGGAAAACTTTTTTCCCCATATGACTTCCCAATTAAGTCTATAATTTTCCAAGTCCTTTCTTTCATCCATGAGCAGCATCCTCGCTCAAGGACATCAAAGGACTTTTATGATGTAGCATCAAAGTGCCATAACCTGTATTCTTCCTCTAAACGCCATAAAAGTTTATGATTTCTAGCCTTGCAACTGGCAGCTGCAATTAAGCTAGATGAACAGGAGATCCTTGATTTAGGTCTCTTCTAGCCTGTAATTATCTCCTGGCTTTTATCTTTCAGCTGAAAGAGCATGTGTCATGAGAGACATTCAATAACACATTTTTATATTACAAAAAGCATAGATTTGTCCTCTCTGTGACGAGGTACTTTTGTAAATGAGCCTCTGGCTCAAAGGTTGTTAAACTGATGTTCTAATAAATAAATAAATAAATAAATAAAGATTAATCAGAACCAGCTGTATAAGCGTTACAATCCTCCCTACCTAGACTGAATTTGGGGGCTCTATCCCCTGCATGGGATAAGCTTCCCAAATCAGTTCACTCCTCATAGACACGAGACAACCCATCCGAGTTCTGATTTTTCACTCCAGCCCTATGTAGCATTGTCATATCATACCCTTATAAAGCAAGACTCCATTTAACAATCTACCATTGTTTTTTCCCCATCTGCATCAGCCAAACCAGGGGGTTGTGGTCAGTCTGTACCACAAAATGCTGCCCTTACAAGTATGGCTCTAATTTCTTCAGGGTCCACACTATGGCAAGACACACTTTTTCCACAGTAGAGTATGCCTGCTCCCTTGGAAGTAACTTCTTACTCAGATATGCTACAGGGCGATCTTTCCCTTGGCTAGATGTCTGACTCAGTACTGCTCCAATACCCACATCTAAGGCGTCAGTCTGAACTATAAAGGGTCTGCTATAGTCAGGACTTGTCAAAACAGGAGCACTGCACAGTGCCTACTTCAATCTGGTAAAGGCTTTCTCACAGGCTGGGTCCCAGGTAATTTTCTTTGGCATTCTTTTCTTTTCTTTACCAGGTCAGATAGGGGAGCAGCCAGGACACTGTAATTGGGTACAAATTTTCTATAGTACCCTGCTGTCCCAAGAACACTCCTGACCTGCTTCTGCAATTCTGGTCTGGGCCATGCCTGGATTACCTCTATTTTTATTTGGTTAGGATGGAGCTGTCCCTGGCCAACCACATGCCCAAGGTATGCCAATTATCCCATGGCCACCTGGTACTTCCTGGCTTTGACAGTGAGCCTGGCCCTCTGTATCCTGCCCAGCACTTCCCTAAGGTGGGACAAGTGTTTCTCCCAGCTGGTACTAAAGATGGCGATGTCATCCAGGTACGCCACGGCATACTCCTCAGCACCATTTAACATCTGGTTCACCAACCTTTGGAAAGTGGCCGGGGCATTCTTCATTCTGAAAGGCATTACTTTAAATTCAAATAAGCCTATCGGAATGATGAAGGTCAACCTCTCCCTAGCTCTGTCCGTCAACTCTACCTGCCAATACCCCTTGGTCAGGTCAATGGTCGTAAGGTAGGTCACCCCTCCCAACTTGTCCAGGAGTTCATCCGTCCGGGGCATTGGGTGGGTGTCTGACTTCGTGACTGCATTCAGTCCATGATAGTCCACACAGAAATGAATAGAGCCATCTGGCTTGGTCACAAGGACTATGGGTGAGGCCCAGGGGTTGTGGGATCTCTGGATTACTCCTGAATCCAGCATCTCCTCCACTTCCCTCCTAATGTCCTTTTGGACAGCATCTGACACCTGATATGCTGTCCACCGTATGGGCGTCTGTTCCCTGTCTCTACCTCGTGAGTCACTAAGGGGGTTAGTCTAGGCTTGGCACTAGACGATGGGGCAAAGTCTGCTAAAACTTCCCTTACTTCCTGGATCTGGTCTGGGGCCAGCTGCGGAGACAATTTTACTGCCTCCACAGGGGACTTGTACTTGCTTTCTTCCAGCAAGTCCAGAAGGGGGTCTCCTTTGTCCGTCTCCTCCCCAGGACTACACACTGCAAACACCATGTCAGCCCTATTTGCATATGGCTTCATCATGTTGACATGGTGCATCCTTTCTGTCTGTCTTCAGTCAGGTAACTCTACAGTATAGTTCACGTCATTTACCTTCCTAACCACTTTGTATGGTCCTGCCCACTCAACCTGCAGCTTGTCTTTCCGGACTGGAATAAGGACCATGACTTCCTGACCCACCATGTACGAGTGAGCTCTGGCTCTGCAGTCGTACCACCCTTTTTGCTTCTGTTGGGCTGCTGCCAGGTTGCTCTGGGCTATCCCCATGTGCTCCTTCAGCCTTTCCCTAAACTTAAGGACTTAATCCACTATTGGAGTTCCCTGGATGGCGTGCTTGCCTTCCCAGTTCTCTCAGATCAAGTCTAGGGGCCCACGTACCCGGCATCCATATAAGAGTTTGAAGAGGGAAAATCCTATATACTCTTGGGGCTCCTCCCTGTATGCAAACAACAGGTGGGGAAGATATTTCTCCCAGTCCCTCCCATGCTGTTCAGCAAACGCCCGGAGCATTGACTTCAGGGTACCATTGAATCCTTCCACAAGTTCATTGGCTTGTGGGTGATATGGTGTCATGCATCTCTGCACCACCCCACACTTCTCCCATAAACATTTCATCAGGTCCGACAGAAAGGAACCCCCTCAATCAGTGATAGCCTCCTGCGGAAACCCAACATGAGAGAAAATCCCAAGTAAGGCATCTGCCACTTTGTTTGTCCTCAGTGAGGATAGGGTGACTGCCTCCGGGGACCGGGTGGCATAATCCACCACAGTCAGGATGAATTTCTTTCCTGAGGAGCTGGGGGTATTTAAAGGTCCCACAATATCCATTCCCACCCTCTGGAATGGCTCCTCCACTATGGGCAATGGAATCAGGGAGGCTTGGGTTTTCTTTCCCGCCTTCCCTATTTCTTGGCACCGGTGACAAGACCTGCAATACTCCTTCACCTGCTGGGTGAAGTTAGACCAATAGAAATTCTGGGCCAACCGCTGCGTAGCGCGTGCAATTCCCAGATGACCAGAAAAGGGAATATCATGTGCAATCTTGAGCAACTGCTCACAATACCCCTGGGGAATGACAAGCCACCTGTCTAGCACTGCTCCCTCTGTCTGTACAGCCTGAGTATACATCAGTCCATTTTCCCAATAAACCTTATGTCTGCCATCACCTCCCTGTGCCCTGTCAGAGTCTGCCCAAGCCCTCAGCTTCTCTAGACTAGGGTCACTTCTCTGAGTACCTGCAAACCCCTCACACATTCCCAAGGCATGGGACAGGTCCCCTTCAGTCACTAAATTAGGGTCCCTAGCACTAGCGTCAGGGCACTCAGGATCACTGTCAATCCCAACCCTCTGACAAGGAGTCATTCTTCCCTCTTCGGAGTAACCCTCTGTAGCTGTGTGGCTAACTGCTACTTGGGAAATTTCTACCCCCTTTTCATTCATCTTCCCATCTGGAGACACAGGCTGGGGAACCAGCATCTCAGTGGTTTCCACAATGGCTTCTGTGGGGTCCAGGGAACTATAGTGTTCACTTGCAGCTTGACTACGAGTAACTGCACACACCATCCCTTGTTTGACATTGTTGCTCAGAATCACATCCACTGCTAAGGTTTTGGCTACAGCCACCTGTTGCACAGTTCCCGGTTTCACTCCAGTCTAGGAGAACACTAGCAAGGGACAATGTTTTCTCTTCACAAGTTAAGTCCTGTACAGTGGCGTATTTATTGGGTATCAGCTGACCCGGCTCTACTAGATCCCCTTTTACCAATGTCAGGGATGCCCCTGTGTCCCTTAACCCATGCGTCTATACACCATTCACCAAAACTGGGTGCATATGTTCCCTCATGTTCACAGGCATGCTTCCTGGGACACACAAACAACCCACTTCTTTCCTAGACCCCTGTTGTGTATTGCTCGCCTTTTTGGGACACTGTCTGGCAATATGCCCAGTTTCTTTACACAACCAACATTCATTTCTTTTCTCAGAGAAATCTTTTCTCTGAAACCTGGGGCTAACTGATTTCAGTGGAGGCAGTGAGGCTTTTAGCTGCCCTGAAAATGCACTTTTCCTTCTCCGTGCTGCCATGCCCGCCCCATTCACTCTCAGAGCAGGTCTGCTCTTGGCATAGCAGTCAGAGAGTTCAGCAGTCTCTTGCACTGTTTTGGGATCTCAGTCTTCCAGCCAGGTTTTCAGCTCTGCTGGGCATGCCCAGAAAAAACTGTTCTAACAGAATCACATTTTCAATTTTATCAACAGAGTTTGCTTCAATTCCTTCCCACCAACGTTTTGAAAACTGATGTTGTTTCATGGCTAGCTCCTCGTAACTCATGTCAGGGCTTCTCCTGAGCTTACGGAATTTAGCTCTGTATGATTCAGCAGATAATTCAAATTTATTTAACAGTGCAGTTTAAATTTGCTGTAATCATCACTGTCCTCATTGTCCATTTGACTCAATGCATCCCAAGCTTTCCTGGTAAGTAGTGGGGATAGCTGGAAGCTCCAAGACTCCCTAGGAATTTTAGCCTGAATACAAACTTTTTCAAAGGAATTAAAAAAGGCATCCATATCCTCCCCCTCTTTAAATTTGGCTATCAGTTTGGAATTCAATTTGTAACCCAGTCCTGTAGTCCCAGTTAAACCCAAACCACTTACCTGCTGTAGTGCCGCTGGTTGGAGTCGTAGCTTCTCTAGTTCGTGTTGCCTCTGGCACTCACGCTCCTCATGGTCAGCATCTCTCTGTTCTTGCTCTGCCTCACGGTCTGCCTCCTGCTGTTCACGGTCCCTCTCCCTCTGGAACTCCAGCTCCATTCTGCGCAACTCAGTTTGCAGCCTGAGTACTTCTGGATCCAGGATACTGGTGACCTTCCCCTGCTGCTGTGGCCCTTCACTGACAGTGGCCCAATTGCCCTCCTCATTGGATCTGGCCACTGCACTGGCCACTGGCCCTGCCACATTCAAGGTTCAGTCCTTTTCAGTCATTGTCTGTGCCTCGATGCTCTGGGTATCTGCTACCATCAGGGTATCCATGAGGCTCTGTTTGGTGGCTTTCACCTCGAACAGGACTCCTCTGTCGCTGCACAACTGCTTTAAGTAGTTTACAGTGTGCCTACTGTAGTTGGAAGCTATCTTCTTCCCTAACTACGGCTACTCTGACTTGCACTTTAAAGAAAAAATAAATAAAATGGGTAGGAACTTGGCTGTACGCCAAGTGATATAGTTCTGTTTCCTTTTTAAAAATAAATCACTGCCTTTTTCTTTCTTTGCAAATGAGCTGACAGTCTCAAGCTAACATACTGAACAATAAAAGCTTGTAATACCAAACTTATGCACACCGCTGCCAACTAATCTGTCACAACCCCACTCAGCACGTCAGGCCCTCTGCTCCCACAGTGCCAACCTCTGAGCATAGTATTGTGAACAGTTAACAGAACAGGGTAACCCTCCTGTCTGTTTTGTGGGTTTGAATCAAACTTTGGTCTCAAGTTATGGACGGATTCAAACTGTGAACCTCTTGCTAGCGTACCCAATAAACAGGTTCAGATAATTCTACTCTTCGATGGGGGCCAGATATCTTTTGCCTATGGGCACCTAACCAGGTGTACAAAATGAACCCTTAAAAACTCTTAGAAAGACCTCAGAATAAACTCTTACCTTTTCCCAGTTTGGTAAAACCAGTAAGCTTTGTACAGTGTCAGCTTTAACCATATATGCTTCCCTCGTCAAAGAAAGAATTTCAAAGGCACACCAGGTAGTATCTAAAAATAGAGGTTTACTTAAAATAGATAAAAATGTAAAATGTAAAACACAGAACCATATATCACAAAACATACAATCTTTTAAAACAATAAGGTTTTAAAAAAGTACAAATTCCTACCAATAATACACTTAGACCTGTCTACCTAATGTATTCTTATCTTCTTATAGTGCTGTAGATGTTTCTTTTTTCAGAGTCCAAACATGTGTGTCTGAAAAGGTCTGTTACAGCATAATTAAAACACTGTCTTGACCCTGTCTTCTCCATGATGTCACCCAGCTCCTCCTCTGTTTATTAAAAATTATACAATCAGGATGTCTTGTGTCAGGAGTTAAATTAATAGGTGACATCAGGAGAAAAACACTTGTTTCCCCATATGACTTCTCAATTAAGTCTGTAATTTTCAAAGTCCTTCTTTCATCCATGAGCAGCATCCTCTCTCAAGGACATCAAAGGACTTTTATGATATAGCACCTAAGTGCCATAACCTGTATTCTTCCTCTTAACGCCATAAAAATTTATGATTTCTAGCCTAGCAACTGGCAGCTGCAATTAAGCAAGATAAACAGGAGATCCTTGATTTAGGTCTCTTCTAGCCTGTAATTATCCCCTGGCTTTTATCTTTTAGCTGAAACAGCATGTCTCATGACAGCCACTCAATGACACATTTTTATATTACAAAAAGCATAGATTAATCAGAACCAGCTGTACAAGCATCACACAATTAAAGTTACTTTTCTTGTAAAGTAGTCCCTCTACTGGTGGAGTTACCAGTAGAGGGTGCTGTTGCTTTTGTTAATTTTTTTTATGTTATGACTACCCTCACCCCCCCAGTAGCATTATTTTTTGTGCTTTGTTTTAAATTTCCCCAACCCTATATACAGTTATACATACACACAGTACTTTTGTGTTTTCTTCCTAATGTGGCTGTTATTATAAGCAGTGTAGCTGGTGTCTGACTCTGGAAACATTGATGGTGAGAGTGGAATCTCGAGTCAGGATGTTAGTGTCAAGTCTAAGCATGGAAGATCAGCTGTGAGCTAAATATCTGAGGACATGACAGAAGCAGATCTATGGTTTACTATGTGTGTGTATGTATGTATTTACTGATTTCTTCATGGGCAAGAGGCAAGGCTGAGTAGAGGGCAGTGGGGTGGGGGCAGATAGACGGCAAATGTGTCATGCGGTGCAAGCAATTCTCACTTTAAAAAATTGTGTGGCTTTCTAAGGGTGCTTATAAAACTGTGAAAAGTGTTTTGAGGATTTTTTGGCGGAGTCTACCTCATCAAGAGTGAAGGAAGTAAGCAGGACTTCATTTCCACTTATCAGAGTGGGGGGGTCACTCGCTGAGCAAGGCGGAAAAATGGCTGCCATTCAGGTTTCACAATTTGCAGCTGGGCACAGTGATTTCTCTTGTGCAGTGGCACATTGGGTTGGCACTTATTTACTGGTTTCTACTAGTACTTAATGTACCTCTTTGGCATTGTTTTCAGCCAATCAGAGACCAGGAAATGTTAAGCCTATTTTCTAAAAATAATAAACCTGCAGGCTCCAGTAATATGCTGCAATGCTTTTATAAGGGGAGGCAGTATAGCGCAGTGGTTTAAGGCTCTGAGCTGCAAATCTGGTGACATCCAGCAGACCAGACCTGGGTTTGAATCCCACAGCTTCCACTTACGTACTGTGTGACCCTGAGCAAGTCACTTAACTTCCCTGTGCTCCCAGGACTCACCTGTAAAAAAGCTTTCAGGCTTTATAATACACCCTTGGAAGAGATTTCAGATGCGATATGTAAAAGGATTCATCATCTGAAGTTGTTACATTGTGTATACTAGGATATGTATTACACGTGTTTTATACTACTCACTTTAAAAAACAAAACATCCTACACTTTGGTACCTTTCTGTACATTTGATACTTTGATTTTATACTGTGTTTACTCAGGTTCCAGTTGAGATGCAATATCACTTTCAGTTGGTCCAGAAATATAGATAAGTGACGGAGACAGAAAGACCTGAACAATCAATGTAGTCTACACCAAGATTCCCTACTTGGATATGCTTTACAGTAATTTCGTCCTCCCTTCTAGTCTGCTTATCTCCCCTCATCTTTCTGTCTAATTTCTTTATGTTACCCAGTTCCTTTTGACCTCTGCTGTTATCTTCCCTTCACAACCTTGTCAGAAAAGTTGCTCCACCGATCCAACACCCTGTCCATCTAGTCATACTTCCGAATGTACTTTTTGAACTTTCCCACACCCTTCCAGTTTGAGTGCATGCCCCCAATTCACCCAGCCCATGGGCCCTGAAATTCACTAGGTTAGTGTGCAGCTGACATGAATGGTGCATTGCTAACTGAGATGTGTTCATACAGATGGGGCAGGGTTAGAGTGCCCTTGTACGCAATTCTCAGTGGACAATGCAAACTATTTCTACTGTATGCACATGCTCGCTTCTTGTCATGCAAGCATCAGCTGACGGAGGTGGTGAGTGGTGGGTCTGTGCTGGTCACTTTCACTGCAGATAGGAGGGCAGCAGAACTGAGATTTAGGGGGAAAGTCAGGTGCAGACAAGGGATATGGGTGTTGAGTTCCAAGCGGGTCAGTGAGGGTGGTACAGAAGATGTATTAGTGCTCAGGTGGGAAGGGGTGCCACTAGACTAATTGGGACTGTGGAAACAAGTTAAACAATGTACAGATGGGCATCAAGGGAGGAGGGAATGACTTGACTATTGGGGAAAAGGGAAACAATATGAACAGTGAGCAGATGGTCATGAGTATGGGAGGGGGGCTACTAGACTACCAGTGACAGCGGCACTTGTTACAGCACTATATGGATGAGAACTGGGGGCGAGAGGATCACTAGACTGCCAGGGACAATGGCAATTATTATTTTACTATATGGATGGGTAAGGGGGCGTATGAGGACCACAAGACTATCACTGACAGGGGAAACAATATGAACAGCATATCAATGGGCATTGGGGACATGGGGACCTCTAAACCTAAAATTCCAGGGATAGTGGCAATTATTACAAATTATACAGATGGGCATCAGGGAGTGGGGGGAACCACTACACTACTGGCTACAGGGGAAACAAAATAAACAGTACACAGATGGGCATGGAGTGGGGGGACCACTAGCCTGCAAGGGACATTGTCACTTATTATTGCACTATACAGATGGGCACTGAGACTGCCAGGGAGAGCAGCAAATATTATTAGAGTTTACAGACGTTCATCGAGAGAGGTTGGGGGGCACCAGACTTCTAGGGACCAACAGCTCCTGCTGTCTGTCAGCTACTCAGGTAAACAGGCAGGAGGGCGGGTGGCCTAGGCTTCACACAATTCCTCCACGTATTCATGCACAGCAGCACTGTGCAGATCCATTAATGGCCACATAATGACATGGAAATGGCTCATTAGGGTTCTGTATGCCACATGTGGTCATTAGCACGTCGGCCACTGAATATGGCTCCCAGGAGCAAAGGCGCTATCTTATTTGGGACATGTTCTCTCTGTTTGCTCCTGGGAGTTAATTTCCTACAGTGGCAATGTTACCACTACACTTAGTCACTTTGTGTGATGCAAACATGGCACCATATTTGGAGAGGCAGTATGCACCAGACGGAATATATCTTGCTCAAAGTTTAGAAAACATCAAGCCCAACATTTGGAGGGACTTGTATAGATACTTCAGATTTGACAGGTACTGAGTTATGCAGTTAAAGATTTGAAACAACGTGTATTTTACACTAACCATACTTCAGAAAATGGGTAAACTAGAATCAGACCACTGTGCATGATGCAACAAAGGGCAAGGTACTTTATTCCATATCATGTGGTCATCACTATGGAACAACATTAAGCACAAAGCAGACCCCTTTCTAGGTTTGCTCTTGGTAAATTGTGTCTTAGAATGTCTCTTGGCTAACTGAAAGTGTCTTCTTGAGATATCCTTGCATTTGAGAAATGCACAGAGAAGCTGAGCAGTTCTGAAATGCAAACATGTCTTGAGATCTCTGATTAGCCAAGGGACATCTCAGGAACACCATCTAGGCTTTACTAAGCCTTTTTGATCCAGCAGGCCACCCTGTTATACTGTTTACTGGTACTAGCATCAGAGTTAAGATGGCATCATCAGATAAGCACAGGTACATTTTCACTAGAGTCGGCAATGGTTCACATTAGGAATGGCAATGCGAAAAATGCAACTGACCTCAAATGAAGATGTTTACTCTTGCTTTTATGTTGCAGATTCCATTCAGTCTCTGACTGTCTGTTATATGTAGAAATTTTTTTTAGAAATTTGATCAGCTCAAGTTTCTTAAATGAAGTTACTCCTTGAACTATTCTGCCACTCCCAGAATTCATGGCACAGATCAGACATTTTGATCTTTATCATGCCCCCCTGCTTGTGCATTGGTATTGGCTGATACAATCATCTGCCACACCAGACTTGCCTTGCTATTTGTGGGTTGTACAGTCAATCTCAGACTCTTAATAATTCAGTTAATGTGTGACTCACAACTGAACAATCAGCAATAGAGGGAAACATCCCTTAGAGCTGTTCTATTTACCCATGGAACTCTCACAGATTTTTTTTATTTATTGGAATGTTTCACCAGGAAGGCACACTGAGCAACAAGTTGCTCATCTCCTGGTGCAACCTGGGGGGAAGGGGTACAACTGGAATGAGACATTAAACATTCAAATTACAAGATCAACATTAACATACAGTTTTAAGGCAGGCGGTACACGTAGTGTTACAACAGTGTTGTGCATAACACGTAGAAAGAGTGGACAATAATAAGTGCAGCTTATTAAGTAAACGTGCTTACGTGAAAGAAAAGGGGAAGGGAGGAAGGGGTGAGCTGGGGAAGGGGAAAGAGTCGTGACCCTGGAGACCCCCTTAGTGTGCGAGGAATCCTGCAAGGAGACTGGGGGACCAGAGAGAAGGGGATAAAGCAGTATCCCAGAGAGACCCCTTAAGGATTGTGGGGGGAAGGGAGTAGATGAGAGATACAAGCCCCTTGGGGGGTAGGAGAGGGACCCATGGAGAGCATTTGGGGTCCTTTACATTCTGTGAGAGATCAAGGTAGGCCAGTAAGGGGGAGCAATTTGGGGGAAGGAGAGGCTAGAGATTTGGAGGGTGTGCTCAGGGTAAAATGAAGGTGAGGTAGAGGGTGGGGTTTGTCAGGGCAGAAGAGGGAATTAGGGAGGGACATGGCAGGAGCAGCTAGGTGCAAGGTAATTATTGAGGGCAGAGCTGATGGACTAGGAAGAGGATGAGTGCCGGATGTGAGGGGGGAGGGGGGAATTCAAAATTTTTGGGAGGCAGTAGTAGTAACCCGATTGTCCAATTTGGTGGGATCTGCGGAGGACAACCAGGGTACAGGAGTCAGTTGATCTAAGGGAATGGGAAGGAGGGGGATGTTATAAAGGAGGAGGTGAGGTAGGAAGAGAGCACACCCAACCAGTGCTTGGAGGTGAATTAGCACAGTGGGAGAGTTGCCTATTTGTAAGAGAGGAGAAGGATAGGGCATGATAAAGATTGCAGTGATGGGTGTTGGGGGGGCATCCAGGGCACAGCAGCAGAAGGAATTAAAGAGGGTGTCAACTTTGGCCAGAATGACTTAGTGGCAGCACCATAGACTATGTCACAGTAGTCGAAAATGGGCAGTATCATCTTCTGAATAACTTCACACCTAGCCACAGGAGGGATGCAACTATGGTTTCTGAACAGGGCACCAAGCTTTGGGTGCAATTTTTTCTGGACGGTGTCTATATGTTCAGATAAGTTTAGGTGATGGTCCAACCAAACACTTAAGTACCTGAAGGAGGATGTGTCCTCAAGTAAAATGAACATCATCACTAATCCTTGGGCTAAGCAGTTTTGTTTTAATTGGGGAAAGGTTCAAAGAGATTTAAAGTTGTCTGGGTCCATAACAAAATACACTCAAATAGGTAGACATGGAGATTTCCAGCCACCTACAACAGATGCAGCTTGCCACAGATGGAAAACAATGGGAATCTGTCGATTCTTGAAACTGACAACAAAAACCTCTCTGCTAACAGTGTGTCAAGTTTACAAAAACAGCAGGTTCAAGAACAAAAACAGCAACTTCCAGCCAGTTAATAGGTTGCCTAAACCTTTTATTTAATAACAAACACTAGAGGCAACTTACATATCAAAGTGTAGGGTGTATACGTTGGGTACTCACGCTGTGTCGCGACCGGTTTCGCGCATGTGCCTTCTTCAGGTAGGCCTGTCTGTACTTAAAACTGCTTTTACAGAGAACAAAGTATTTAGTGTATGATGTATTACAAGCCCATTAAAATTGCAAGTGCTAAGTCCAAAACTTCAGAAAGACTAACTAAACTATACAATTTAGTTACAAGCAGCCACCATATTTAGACAAAATGGGAAGGGGTTGATGGTATAACTCCAATAATATTTAAACATCATTTATAACTTTTGATCAATATTAGGAGACTGACTGCACAACTCATATTTTTGAAAATCTTGTCCTAGAATAGACAGGAAAAAATGGTAGATTCTTTCAGTTTGTACATAATGGGGTAATGAAAACCTTCACGCAAATGTAGGCTGAATATGCACTTAGAAGAAATGACTTTTTTTGGTATTTACAGATGGTCTCATTCCTAAGGAGGAACTACAGAATACAGGAGATCCAGACGGAACCACCCTCACTGATAATAGTCATAGAAACTGCAGGGTTGAGACAAATAAATAAAAACCAAAAAAATACATTTCACACCTAGTCCAATGACACAGTCAACAGGACACTCCAGCCCCACATTACCAAGCTGCTAGGGAAACAAAGGAAGAAATCCAGTTAGAAGCTCCAGACTGGCAGGCCACATGGGAAGAAATGTTCCACAATCCAGCCTCCAATAACTAGAAGGAATTTGGGTGGAAAATAGTCAGCAGATACTTTTTTACTCCATCATGGACAAAGCACTACACAGCAGGGGTAATGACCACTGCTGGAGGGGAGGTGGGTTAGAGGGTACCTCATATCATATTTTGGGATTGCCGTGTGATTAGGCCTTTATGGGAGTAGGCTGGGCCCAGGTATGAGGAGATGGTTGGTTTGAGTGGAGAACCCAGGTTTGAACTCACAATCCTGGGGGGAAAAAAACAAAAAGTAATGGCTTTTGCAAGCATGTCCAACTCTGGAAGATTGGATCACCATAACTAAGTCTATTTACTAGATGGAGAAGATCATGGTGGACCTCTGCCATCAGGTAGATAAATTCATGGGGGAGTGGCTACCATTTATGAATTTGCTTGAGGGGAAAAATGGGTAAATCAGTTTTATCACAACAAGTAGAGGCATACTAGGACAAAGTCAAGGAGGAGGGCTCACTCCAGTGCAGGTTAATTGAAATTTAACTTAAAACAACTGTTATGTTTATTACTGTTGTTCATTTTTCATCTTTCTTTAACACCAATAACTGTGCTGGCCATTACCAGATGTAATAAAGATCTTACTAACAAAGATGCTTTATATAGAAATGACCTCACAAAGGGCATGTAAAGTTGACTTTACAAGTTTCATTAACAAGCTGCTGTACAGGTTTTAGGAACACTTCATTTTAACTGTTGCACAGTAACCAATTAGTGTAAGCATTGATAAACAATTGTGAATGCTGCACAGTATACATGTTGTGGGATTACAAAAACAATGTCACACCCATGTCAGTGTTTTTATTACCTGTAAATATCCACTGACTATATCATAGCAACATGCAAATAAAGAAGTTAAAAAAAACTCTCTGACTCTTCCACCGCCTAGTTGCTTAACCAGAAAGTAGCAGCCCAGTGGATGGCCCATGTTTTTAAGAGTTTCGATTTCAGTATTTGTCATTAGAAGTGTGCTGATTTTAGTCCCATTCATGATCATTTTGTCTTTGTATTGACAATGCTTGGTGCCTGATTTAAACTAGTGGCCATTTAAGCGAACAGAAAAATAAAGGAAGTTGGAATGCTGAATGATGCCAAAGCTGCAGGACGAGAAGACCTCAACGTTATGTAAGAGGTTCTCACACAGTGCAGCCACACACCTGCACTTCTACAGTATATATGAAGAAAAAGAAGTGCTTTATAAAATACACATTTATCCCAAACATATGTCTAATAGGACATTATGGCAACCACCTTCTCTGAATGCAGAAAAATCATATGGCCCTCATCTCACTTTGTGCCGAAAAAATCATCTTGTGCTACTGGGTGGATCAAGAAATCCCATCCATTAGAAAATGGCATAATAAAATGTTATTCACCCTAAGGGCTGATATGATGACTGCAAGTATGAGGGATGGCATAAAAGTCTATAAGAAGCAGTGGGAAAAAACTCTGCACATTACTGTTACTGATGTAATCTTCCTACCAGTAATGTTCTATGTATCCTACATGGAGCAAGAGGAACTTCCTGTCTCTCTCTATGCATAACTGGAGGAAACATGGACTTATACCTTAATGGAACTATTAACCAGGACTAGCATCTCTAATGTTTAATATATTCTAACAGAACACTTGGAAAATGCTGCTATACATATCAGGCAGTTGGGTTTCAATGCAAAAAAGTGCAAGATTATACACCTAGAGAGAGGGAATCCTAGGGCTGAGTATGAACTAGACAGGGTAACACTGGATGCCACCACAGAGGAAAGGGATCTGGGGTAGTCATAGAAGACAACCTCAAAGTGCCTAAACAGTGCGACAAAGCAGTTGGAATGGCTAACAGAATGCTAGGGTGCATAGGGAGGGGTATAATAAGTAGAAGGAGGGAAGTGGTACTGTTGTACAACTCCCTAGTAAGGCCTCATCTGGAGTACTGTGTTCAGTTCTGGAGGCCTCATCTCCAAAAAGACATAGACAGGATGGAGACAGTACAGAGGAGGGAGACAAAAATGGTGTCGGGGATGCAGCATAAGTCGTACGAGGAGAGACTCAACGCTCTAAATATGTACTCCCTGGAGGAAAGGAGAGAGAGAGAGGGGGGTCATGATAGAGACTTTCAAATATCTAACAGGGTCAACAAGGTACCAGAGGGGAGCATCTTTTACATGAAGGGAAATAGCAGAACAAGAGGGCACAGCATGAGACTAAAAGGTGGGAAACTTAGAGGGAACTTGAGGAAATTCTAATTCACTGAACGGGTGGTGGAGAGATGGAACAGTCTCCCACAGGAAGTGGTGGGGGTGGCCACAGTTCAAGGATTCAACAATGCGTGGGATAGGCACATGGAAACTCTCAAGCTAGGGTGAAGGGGGGGGCTTGTAGCATCTGGGGTACCTTAAGCATTAGAAAGAGGGATACGGCAGACTGGGTGGGCCACAAGGCCCTTATCTGCCAACAACATCCATGTATCTATGTATCTATGTAATGTACAAACCATAAAAAGTGCATAGGAACTAGAGACTACTCACCAGTTGTAGTTCTTACCGGTAGTGACATATGGTGTTGGAACCATCCATTGCTTAACTCGACCCAAGAGGCCACACATGATAGAATAAGATTAGCCATATTTTTCAGGCCATAGAAATGCACCCCAAACTCATCAGTGTTTTGGGGTGTCCAGATACCCCTACCTCAGGGTGGCTGGTGTTTCTACATAAAACATGATAAAATAATGTGTACATTTCTTTCACCACAAAGTGCAATGCTAGTGACTCCACAGCACATAACTACTGGCCCCAAACACTGTATCTTGACCAGTAGGTACGTGCTTTGGAGTCACTTGTGTTGCACATTATAGTGATTTGGCAGATCTCTGTCTATAACAGCATGAAAGAAATGTATACATTATTATAAGTCTCATTACTTATTCATGAGCCTAGCAAGGCTCCTGATTGACTACTCGATTGGTTATTAACACCTTAGAAATAAGTGATCCAGCTGCTGGCTGACACTGTGCAGCACGCATGGCTCACACCACTCTGCTTAAAACCTTAATTAAGCCAAAAATAAATGGGAAAAAGAAAACTGTTATTGTGATTAGACTTGCAGTCACAACAACAACCTTGAAGCCAATCATTTCCTTGGATTAAGGACTGGCTGGAGGGAGGTGGCCCTTGGCTGCGCCTCAGGCCACTCATCGCCAAACCAATCATTAAGCCCTGGGCAATGACTGGCTTCTCAGCTGTTACTGCTTAATTTTATTATGTTTTATTTAGAAACACCAACCACCTTGAGGAAAGGGTATGTGGGCACCCCAAAATGTTGGTGGGTTTGGGGTGTACTTCTATGGCTTGAAATAAATTTACATAATCTTTGAAACTACAAATGGTTAGTAGTCTTTAGCTCCTATGCACTTTGTATGATTTCCTAGGATCACCATAGGACTTGACTGTTCCCTGATTTAAGTCTACTTTTTGCCTAGGGAGTATCCAGACTTCCTTTGAGCGTTACACAAATAAGCCACCTCATTACTCTCTGTATTTTAACCAGCTAGCTATGTTGTTTGGACTGTATGGTTTTGTTGGTATGGTATGAACGGGTCTGTTTTTTGTATTTTTACACTTTTAGTGTAACAAAACGTGCCTAATTAAGTATATTTCATTTAAAAAAGGTATCATGCACTGGACAGGGAGTGCTGCCTGTCTAAATATGGCACCCAGGCCAGTTATGCGCTGTGTCACATGCACATCTAATGACTACATGGTGCTTATAGCCAGCCTTGAATATGGGTTCATAGAGTCTCTCTCTCTCTCTCCCCCCTCCCCTCTTTCTCTCTCTCTCTGTCTTTCTCTCGTTCTCTCTTCACCCTCTTTTGAATTCTCTTTCTCTGGACATTAAATCCTTCAGTCACATCAAGATGTTCAAATCTCATCTATGGATTACTTATCCAGTCAATTCAATTGTACATATTTTCCTAGCTCTGTAAAAATGATTTCACAATGTGTGCATTATTTTTCATATTTGTCTACTTGTGAAGATTTCTTTCAGTTTGTTTTGCAGGACCTCAATTAAAATGAGAATTTGTGGCCGGCCCGCCGGCGCAGCGGTTGGATTTCCGCTTGCGGCGCGGCGACCCGGATTCGAGAACGGACTCCCGGGTTGCCAAAGGCGGCCGAAGAAGAAGGATCGGCGTCTCGACTGCTCTCCTGATCCGGGAGGAGGTGTGGTGGAGTCGCGATGCGAGGGACTCCTGGTGGAACCGGAGAACCCCAACACTCTGGACCTAACGTCAGATGGGGGCGGGATGGACGCTGGCGTCATTGCACACTCCGGCCCCCTTAAGGGAGAAAACACCACCTACCTCAGATGCCTCTATGATGCCCGTCCCTCGGGCTGCAATGGGCTCCTCCATAAATAAAGAGCACGGCTCCCAGCCTATTATGACGTCCGTGGCACCCTAAGGGCCGAGGGTGCCACGGCCCCGCCTTGGGGGGCAAGCCAAGGGGTACTGGGAGCACGGCTCATGAGGGAGGAATTCCGGAGCAGGGGGGATCCGTGACCGGGGCGGAAACCTGGTGCGGAGGAGGTCCAAAAAAAAAAAAAATGAGAATTTGTCTCAGTGAGCAGAATCTCAGCATAACTGGTAATCACCTTTATCACACTGCTTTTTTTTTAACCTAGTATTTTATGCTCCTAACTACCTCGTCTCTCCCCTCTCTCAGACATCCTCTGAACTGCTCTCTTCATGTCTCGCCACGATCTGCCCCTAGAGTACCACGGATCTGCACAATAATCAAGGCACCTGGATGACCCCGGGCGGGGTGAGGAGGCACTCCCCTGTACTCACCTCCCCAAGTCCAACATGCTAAGATGCAGATCTTGTACAGCAGGGTCTGCTGCTGTGGGCCCGAGATGAGCAGGGAGGTGTCGTTACCTGGGAGAGACCAAGGGGGTTTTCCCTTGTTCTCCCTAGGCATCGACATGCAATGGGGGACAATGAGCTGGAAGGCTCCGCCCCCTGCCAATGTCTGCCCAATGCCCATGCTGCTGCTCCGACTACCGCATCTACCAACCAGGCTTCCCTAGATGGCGGTATTGCGACGGGAGCATGCAATGAACCCCCCCCCAGAGGAGAAGAAGAGCAGCCATTGGGTGCTTCATTCTTCTCCTCCCAGCAAACCCTGGTGCCCGGGCTCGTTCCTGTGAACCGGGTCAGCGGGCGTGGTGCGTGTGGCATCCAGAGCCTCAACCCCGCCTCCGGGCCGGCCTATCACACTGCTTTTTAGTGTGCTCAAATACTGTAATAACTAGGTATGACATCATACCAAATTATTATGATGTTTGGAGGGCTTGCACTTTACTTTCCATTTCTATAGTTCAACAGTGGAAAACTTGACTCACGTGGATCTTCCTGGTTGTTTTTTTCTGTGCTTATGTCCCAGCACCAGTTATTATAAAAAATAAAGCATACGCGACTGTGTACTTTTGACATTTTTTTACATGCCTTTGGTGTGTGATGTCCACATAAACATCTTGAACTTCACTGTCAAGGTTTATAGGACATTACACACCTCAGGTGTGTAAAAAAATACTTCATATCAAACATTCACCTATGCCTTATTCTATATGCCATGCTCCAAAACAAATTAAAAACATTTTAAAATAAACTAGCACTGTGCTTTCCTTCAGGAAAGCAAATACCATATGCAGAACAGATTTTGTCAACTATATATGAGAGATTTAAAATTGCTTATGTTAATAATTACAGTGGTCTAGGAAATTCATTTTCTTGTATACTCTGATAATTAAAGTTTCAGAACATGGGGCCCAATTCTCAAAACTCCAAATGGTATGCAAGGTACCTATTTCAGACAGAACTGATACAAGGGGCACCTTGTGTCAACCCTTGTGCAGTTCCAAATTCTGAACCGATTGTGGCAAACCAGGGACCATATGCTCCAGACTGGCTGTGCACCAGGTCTGTGTCAAGGACAGGACTGCACCAAGGATGCAAGTTGCACCATCCTTGTAATCGGGATTCTGTAAGCTGGCCAGATTTGCCAGGACTTAGACCAGCCAGAGCATTGTCTAACGGTGCTTACACTGCTCCTGCAGACAGTGCTGGGCAGGAGCATAGGCTTACCTGGTGTCTGGACTAGTGGTCATCTATGGGACATGCACAGCAGTGGCTTGAGACATGCTGCCAGGTATAGACTGCACCAGAGGGACATTGGCATCCAGTCATCTGATGTGCCCCATCTGCCTACAGGACCTGTACCAGGCATGCTGGTCGGCATCTCTGCGGGTGTCCTGAGCACAGCACCATACCCCCTCCCCTCCCTATCTGTCACCTATCCCCACTCTGGCAATGCTGCCTATGTCAGCTCCAGCCTATGCTGTGCTGTGCGGCAGGTGTGCAGCAGTATTTGCGGTCCATGCCCACATGCCACACCCTCCACCAAACTCCTCCCATATGCTGTTTGTGTGGTGCACTGGAGGGTTGCCGCAACCTGTGGGTGTCTGGCACTGGGACCCCTCCCATATGAGAATCAGGTGCAGAGCCCCTGACACATCAATCACTGGCACAAGCTGCTGTTTGACATAGATTGCACCGATCTTGGGGCCGGTTTGAGAATCAATCCAATTGACATTAGGCTGGAATTAAACAAAACTGGTAAGGTAATACTAACCTTAATACACAAGATACAGCTGTATTTATAACATTATTGTGGGTGTATTAACAATCTTTCATACCAAGAACAAATGGACATTTTCTTTCTAATGAGAGTTCAATGTTTCCAGTTCATGTGATTTGTCAGTCTCCACTTGTTCATTGAATAACTAAGAATTCATTTTTCAGTGGTTCAGTATAAAAGTAGCAGGTACCAAATGCTGAACTACTGAAATGTTAGATCCCTTCGTTGGGAAAATAACTAAGTATTGTTTAGTATTCTAAGCTATTTTTTCATGTATTATAGTTCAAACTTTTGTTTTCCATTCATTCATTTTATTAGATTGCTCCATTTCACATTACAGTCTTACATTCTGAACTATGGATAAGCACTCATATGAAGAATGGGATACCTGCATTATTTGCAACATGTGTTAGTAGCAATATGGAGGAGGGAGGGAGGGAGGGAGGGAGGGAGGAAGGAAGGCTTTATATCGTCATACATTCAGATACAACTTCTACCTTACCACTCTACTACTCCTCTGTCTAAACTAGTGTCTACCATTCCCCTCCAGCAGCAAACTGTGCCATGATTACTCTCTCCACACCATGGTGAACCTCTACACTTCCCTCTGCACCACTTTCTGCCACCCTCCTCCCCCAATAGTCTCTGACACCATCCCCCCACAATAATGTTTGCTGCTTCTTACCCCAGCAGTGGTTTCTACCAGCTCTACAGCAGCCTCTACTACCACCACACCACTCCTAAAGGCATAGTTTGCTTTCAGAGTTCATGTCCCATGATTCCCCTCTAGTAATCTCAAGCTCAGTAAAAAAGTTGACAGAAGCTGCTGCCAGGGATTAGTGGTGTCATAGTCAGAATGGCAATCTGAAAATGAATGAAGGGACTGTCACTTGCTATTGAAAAGATCTTATAATTTAGTGTGTCATAACTGGAGACATTATTGTCCAATCATGCAAAAAAGCTTGCATGCAACAACTCCAACTGACTTGGGTCATGTCTCCTCATAGCTAGATGCTTTCTGAAGAGAGAGAAAGCATTCAGTTATAACACAGAATGTTGGGAGTTGCACCAAAGGCTTTATTTGAATGCTTGTACAGTAAAATGTTCAGTTTGGGCAGAATTTGGTGTAAGATATTTTCAGTAGTGTCAATCCCTTTTCTCCTTTTTATAATGTCAAACCCACTAGATCAGTATTGACAGGTAAGAATCTGCCAGAAAACAATGCGTGAGTGTTTATGCTCAATGTTTGCAGTGTATGTGTGTGTATCTGTGTGCGTCTGTAACCCCCCCCCGAGGGTCTTACCTTAATTGCCCCCATTCTCCTGCTTGCCTCCTGATCACCTCTGGGTGTTCCCCATTTCCCCCATTTCATTCACCGCCACAGCCCAAGTCCCCTTTGTGCCTCTAGGCCTCTCTCCGACCATATGCACCCATGTGCACTCTGAAATGGGGCCAGAGAAGCAGTAGTGAGCTGCTGCCATCCCTCCCTTCCACATCCCAGCGGGCGAATAGCTCATGCATGCGCAAAGGTGCATTTCTTTTTTGACCATGACTGCATCAACTGAGTGGTTTCCTGGTGGTCCCGGACACTGAAAAAGATAAAGTGTAGACCAGTGACCAGAACAAGGGCTGAGAGAGCCTGCTGCAAATTATAAATAAAAAGCACTGAGAAGCGCTGGGCCAAGGCTCATGAATAGTAATGAGGATCCCATACATATTAACGAGGATGTCTGTCTGCTGCCAGGGGACTGTACATTTAGGCAGCAGGAACAGTCTAAGGACTGAGTCAAAATGTAAAATGTGGGCAGCACTTAAGAGGACACTGAAGGGGCTACTGAATGGTGGGTCTAAAGTAAATAAAAAGAAAGTGTACTGGCTGCACCAGAACATTATTTGGGGACATTGATGGACTGCATGGGGACTGTATCTAAATGCAGCCATGTTTGCAGCCGTTGACCCATAAGCAGCCAATCGGAAAGCCAGGATTTATGACAGAGACTTGTGGGACTGTGCCAAGGTGTGTGGGGGGAAAGCAGGGACCAGATTTGGGTACCCAAATAAGGAACCTATCAAGCATCGAGGGAGCCTTATGAATATTTTCAAGAATGACAGTTCAGTGGGCCAGTCAGGAGCCTCAGAAAGCTCCCAAAACCCCAGAGACTTTTCTGGCTAGTTCAGTTCAGTGCGTGTCCCTCTACAGGCGGGGGGGGGGCTCTGTCCCCATGCAAGAGAATGGGCCTAGTCAGTTCAGCAGGAGCCCCTCACAGGGAAGGGGGGAACTCTGTTTCCTGAGAGAAAGTGGCTGCAAGGAATTGGAGTCACTGGCCTGGGGGTTGCCAGATATTGTCCCCAGGGCTAGCATTTGCCTTTCCACATTCTGGAAATTCTGGGGAAGAAATCTAAACTATCTTCAGCTGTGTGAGAGCTGCAAGAAGTCTGCCTGCAGTTGTAAGAGGGCTGCATGAATGTTTCTGTCTCAGCAGTGAGAGGGCTGATGAAATCTGTGACGTCAGATAATGGAAAGCTGCATTTAATTCTGAGTGAGTAAATGTCTGCCAAGGGTCCAAGTAACTCGTCTGTCTGCACTCAGTGTGGATTTGTGCCAATAAATGGGTGACACCTGTCTAAGGGACTATGGAAGGTTCAGCATTTGAGAACGCCTGTGTGACTGGTGAATGTGCCTGAAGGAATGAAGGAGAAAGTATCCTGAGCTCAGAGCTTTGCCTGGAATTGCCCAAGAGGACATTGTAAAGTAATGTTCTGTTTGGAGCAGCAAGGAGCCAGCTGGCCAAGGAACTGTTTCTTCTGCTTATAAGAAGCATTGAGAAAGTAAAGTAAATTTCTGCAATTCTAAATGTACTTGGAGAAGCACCTGAGAGAGTGAATTACTGACAAGTAAAGTGTGAAAGAGGTGGGGAGCTATGCCTGAATCTCTGTCTGCAACTTGGTGAGGAGACATGCCTTAAGCTCCTGCATTTCTGCTTTGGAGAATGAAAGAGAATTTGCCTGTGCATAAACTGTGCAAGATCTGGGTCCTACCTAGCCCTAGGGAATGCACCCACGTGTGAGACTGTAGTCTGACTAGTAAAAGGACCATGGTTGAAGAGATTGTGATCACTTGAAACAACCAGAATGTACTGAATGTAAAATGTACTGAATGCAAGAATGAGACTGTATTTGAGACTGGTCTGGGAGTCAGCCTAGTAGTGTGCCAGCCTTGGTGCTGCCATGTGCATCTCCCCCTAAGGGTCATAGCCTAATCGTGCGGGTCAGAAGTGTGATGGATCCAGTCCCAGCCTGGTCTGTTTCCAGAAAGAGAACCAGAATGTAACTTCAAGCCCAGAGAGAAGGGGTAAATCACCAAAGATGCTGAGAAAGTTCCAGCCTGCAAGCTGTAAGAGCCCGGTAAAGAGGGGTCAGCCAAAGCCCCTGCCTGCACCTCAGCTAAAGCTTCTCTACACCAAATGCTGACTTCGGAACCATAAGTAGGCAGAGCCATTCTCTGCCATACAAAAAAGAACTGTAAATAGTTAATACAAGTTTTGCTAAATACAAATGTCAGGCCTAGTATGTTAGCGATTAAAGGTTTACTTATTCAAGATCAGCCAGATTTATTAAAAGTAATCTAAAGAAAGGATACTAATCTAATTTTCCTTTAGGGGCCCCAATGCCGGCCAACTCAGCTACAACTGTATCAGGCCTGCAACTAAAAATTAGTACTAGGTACCCAGGTTAAAGTGTAGGATTGCAGGATCCTTATCTATACTGGGGACTGGTACTAGTATCGGCAATGTGTCATCTGATTAACCATGTAGATAGAAAGCAAGATCAGAGTTACTGAATACATCTGAAGGTTGCTGGGTGGCCACTGGGATTAATGTCTGAATTTAAAATGCAGAAATTATTATTTTTATTTGCAGATCATCTGAACCTGATCTACTTCTGATTTACCTGATGCCAAATGAATCAATCAGAACTGTTTGCTTAACCTCTATTTCCAAACACCCTATCCTAACCCTCACCCCTTACATATTATTAGAGTGAGTCTTTAATTCTTGAAATGTTGAAATGTGAGGTTTTGGTTATTGTTCCATGTGTGGAGTGACAATGTGGTACTGTGGGTGGGTACAGCATCACAGGGGGTTATACCAGGTAATTATCTAGCCCACTTAAAGGTATATTCTGGGTGGAGGCACTGTGCAATAATGTTATCAGTTCTAATATTGAAATAGGAACCCAGGCCTCTCAATCTTGGTGTGGCCAGCCACGCAGGGGTAAGAAGCCTGTTGGGAGGTGGTGTCCGGGTTACACGTGTGTGGTGTGTTTGCACCTGTGTTTCTTTTAGCCTGTATACTGTACATATATATATATATACAAGCCCCTTGTATACATACCGTATATATGCATGCATTTGCAGCTGTATACGTGTCTGTCGCTCTAGCTGTCCATGTGCTGAACTCCATGTGCTCATATGTGGCAGTGTGCATTGTGTTTCAAAACTAGATATCACAAGCAGCAAAGGCAGCTCCACCGCTGCTGTGCCAGGCTCAATTTCATGAAATTGAAGAGCTGCAAAAACTGGCACCAACCACAGAAAGTAGTATTAAATAGAGAATGTTGTATGGACTGGAGTGTATTATAATGATTTAATACACACCCCGAGGTGTGTGATGCTCCATAAATCATGAGAGCAAAGCTAGAAGGGTTTATCTAGCATTATACACCAAGGGTGCATAGTAAATTCAATTATTACATGGGTTGACAAATGGGGGAAAGATCATTGGGCAAAGAGCATCACCTGATCGTGGATTAAATTTACTATTTAATCCACAGTTGGGGTGAGATGCCTGGTGAGCTAGATCCCTGGGAAGAGCAGGACTTGTTTTTTGTGGAAAAATTCTGCACTGACAGGCAGCCATTGAAAATGCAGATAAGCGAGCGAGAGCCAGACTGGTCACTTGGGTGGTCACCTGTCACTGCTGTAGGGAATTCCCTTGTTCTTCTATAGCACCTGTCTTGAAGCAGTAGTGGCAGCTCTACCCCCGTACCACATAAAGTTCATGGAAATGCAATGTGTATGTCCTTCCTCACTCCCCCCTCCCCAGAGTGCCAGCAGTGTGCTATGTCATGATCCCGGTACAGAGTTCAGTCATTCAACACACAGTGATGGTCAAAGACCGTGGTGACAGTCAGACTCAATCATGTGCAGACTGGGGCTGCTGAGCGACTGAGGCAGGGTGCAGGGAAACCATGCACCTCCTGCTCCTCGATATGTGGCAGTCATCAAGGGTTACAACTCCTATTCCACACAGGTAGCAGTTGTGAGGATGACCTGGGGAATGCTGTGTATGTGTCTGGGGGGGGGTCGGGAAACCATGGTGGCATTCCTTCACCATGCCTGTCACAGCAGCAAAACAGTGTGGCATTGTGACAGATGGATGTTGTCCAGCATGGCAGCACTCATTTAGAGGAGTATATTGCAGGGCGGTACAGCGGTGGTGTACGGTGAACAGCAAGGCATGGGATGTGTACAGAGTCTGGCCCAGAAACCAGAGTTGCAGTCCTTTGCCATGCATGCCAGATTACCAAAACAGTGTCTCAGACGTATGTTGTTCAGCGTGGAAGCACTCATTTTGACAAGTATATTTCAGGGCTGTACAGCGGTGGCATACGGTGGACGGCAAGCAGTGCGATGTGTACAGAGAGTCATTGTAGTGGTCTCCAGTGTGCATGTTCTTGCTTTGTGGGTTGCCAGCACCGTGGATTGCCTACTATTTGACTCTGAAATGGTTATCTGACTGTGTCAGTGTGCATGGAGGCAGTTGTGCTGGATGGTTGTTCTGATTCTGAGCAGTATACACCAGTAGTGTGCAGGCACTGACATTCATGACAGGGAACATCTGTTATCCGTCCAGAGCAGGACAAACAGCATGAGCAGGTGTGTGAAACAGTGTATGGGGGGGGGAGGTGGAGGATCATTAGGCAACATAGGCAGGAGGATATCTCAGTGTATGATGGCGTTGCTCCTAGTGAGGTCTGTAGGGGGAGCAGAACAGCGTGTGTAGCATTAGGCAGCAGTACAAACTGCAGGAGCATGTAAGAAATCATGCTAGCAATGTTGGCAGGTTATGACAGTCAACATTTCAGACACTGCTTCTGCATTCTTGCACAGGGACTATTTGTTCTGCGGCAGGATACATGCCTGTTGTAGCCTTAAGAACAGTACATCTCTGTGTGATTAATGTTGCACACAGTGGAATAACATAGTGCTATGATGATCAATGGCACCATCTGCATGTGAGTGCAATCACGCATTAAACTCTCAGTTTAATCCACAGTTACTAGCTGCCCACAAACAGTCAGTGTCAGTCTTGTACACCGTGATATTATACAGGTCTACAAGCCTGTAGCATTCACACATATACAAAAAAGAAATGTAACGTGAGATTCTGACACTTGTACATCCATAAAAACCCACAGAATGCATCTTTTCAAAGGGACTACTTTACAAAATGGAAGGATAAAATCCCTTTTTGACATTAAAACAGGGTGGGCAGTTGGTTTTGAGGAGTTGTACCCTATCCAAAAGATAACCCATGTTACAAGGGCATTTACCCTCTCCAGGGTGTGGGGTTATAGGCATTTAATCCACGCCTGGGGTGCTGTGAGGACACTTGACATGCGGCCTCATGCCTCACAATGCACCCCAGGTGTGGATTAAATGCCTATAACCCAACACCCTGTCATGGGTTATTGCTTACGTGATACACGCCAGCCGGTGTATTAGTTTTTATCATTTCTGATGCAGCAATTTTTTCCAACCAGAAACTGTAAAAAATTTTAAGAGTTGTACACACACAATGTAGGGTAGTATAGATAGAAGCAAACATCAGACTGTCACCACAGTTTTAATTTTCAAAAATAATTTATTGAAATACATTAAGTAGAGCATCTCAAATACCTTAAGTCAGAATATCAAAATTGGGAAAGTATTTAAAATGGGAAAATGGCAACATAACAACTGAGAGTAAAGATGAGCTGCTAAAAATGCCAATTTTTAAAACTTGTGACTTGAAAGCTCAAACTACATATTTTTGGCACAGTGCTGCCAATATTTCGATTTTAAGTTGTAAAGTCTCAAAAAATTGGTCTTAATATAGGAAAATAAAGTATACTTTTGAAAATATGTTGTTTTCCGGTTTGGAGCACAATAGTTCTCACAGCCGCAGCAGGAAGAGAAAGTGACAGTAGCTGTGTGACTGGAGAATGGGCTTGCACTATGAGTGTCTGAGGTAGTGTATGTCTCCCATAATAACCAGCTGATTATTATGAGAAATAACTGGTTGAGCCCATAGAAAAAAATGTGCACCAGTTATTATAGTATATTTAATACTACTTTCTGCGCTTGGTGCTGGTTTTTGTAGCTCCTCAGTTTCAAAAGTAGACATGCCTTAATAATACATAATGTAATTATCTGCTTCAGTTCACTATTTACAGATAGCCTCAGTATCTGTATCCAGGTACATCTTTCCAGATAACAGATACTTTGACAGGATAATCTGGGTGACTTGACCCGATAACCACCTGGATACCTGATTCAGACAATGCAATCTGGGTGAAAACAGCTACTACCCATGGGCAGAACAGATCGTAAGAACATATGTACTTGAACAAACCCAATCTGCAAGAACAGGCTGGCTATAGGCAACTTTTGTTAAAGCTGATAGGAAATCATTTTTATACCTTTAGATGTCCTCCTGATTTCTTTTTAGTGTCTATCATTATATTTTGATAAATTTTGACATTTTGATAAATTACTACTCTCATTTTTTATTGCCTTTGTAACTACATTACATTAACTGCCTTTCTCCTCAGCAGATACTGCTTTTTTTCATACTGCCTACACATTCTGTGACGTAAGTTATACCATTCTGGACTATTCAAATGAATATAATGGAATGGTAGGACTGATGTGGGAGGATGTTTTGGAGATAAGAAATGAAAGCAGTAGCAATAGTAGATTAGAAGGGAACACAGTGTAGTTTGAAGAGTACCACAGAGCTCGATCATTAATTTATCAAAAATTGGTAAATGTTTATCAAAATAAACTGCCGGCATGGCAAGGTAAAAAAGAGGACATTTAACATTATAAAGATGGTGTTTTATCACCTTTAAGGCATCATAGAACTGTTGGGAACATAACAACCAGCCAAACATGACTCAAAATGATCTAGGGTGTCCCAAGGTTGATTTTTGGAAGGACTGCTGAATAAATAAAAAAAAAAACAACAAAAAAAAACTGGTTTCCACTAGCTCTTTATCAGAGAGGAAAATCAAAATTTTCTGGTCATTTTCTTTGTGCAGAATGCATTTAGCCTCTGAGCAAGGATTTTTTTCTTGTGTATGTAGCTCCCTAAATACCACATAAACGTATCCTTCAGTGAGACTGTCAGCCTGGTTTGTTAAGTTGTGTTTCACATACTGTCATGTGCACCTTACGTTTTGGGTCAAATCCTACTGTAACTAGTGCAGGACAATGGCACTAAAACTTTTATAAGTACTGACTAAACTCTGTGAAGCTGAATGAAAAAGTGGTTAACATAATTAGGTAAGGTAAGATAAAATTTATTTATATGGTGCCAATCCCAGAGGCTCAGGGCACCTTACAAAAACAAAACAGGCAGGGTAAACAAAAACAATACAATAAAACCTCTAAATGGTTCTACAAAAAGTTAAGAGTTAAAAATAAACACAAATAAGTAATTTTAGATAGTTAATAAATAATAAATATCAGCTGAAAACCACTGTGTTTTTTCGGAAAGGCCTGTTTGGAAAAGATAAGCTTGACACCCTTCTCGATTACCTCCACCAATGGGGCCTCCCTTACAGAGCTGGGAAGTGAGTTCCAGTGGGCCCGGATTGCCACCTCAAATGCTCGATTGCCGGAGGTTTTCAGCCTGGCCCTCGAAACTGCAAGGAGGCCCCTGGTGGAGGAGTGGAGAAGCGGACCGAAGTGGCAGGGGCAAGGCGATCCATCAGGTAGCCATTAATATACATTAATCATACTTGTTATAATGCTAGAGTGTATGCCTACATTTCTATGATTGTAAAACACATAGATGAAAAGTGGACACACAACTGATTTTTAATATTAACATTATAAGCACATTGCCTCTGTGCATACCTCTCAACTTATTACGAGGGACGTCCCTCATTTTACCCCTCAAAATTGCTCTATCCTTCACCTGTCACTCATGAAAAAGATTATGCGCACACAAAGAATGTGTGGTAAATACAGACTTTAAAGCAGAAATGTATAATATTCTAAGAAGCTAAATCAAAAATCAACTTCGTATAAGTAAGCACAATGGTTTCCATGGTGTTCTGAGCATGGATCTCCATGTTTGAGGATATGTCCCTCATTATGAGGGTCAGTGTCCATCATTGTCCCTCATTTTGAGTATCCGTGTCCCTCATTTCAGCGACAAAAGATTGAGAGGTATGTATCCCTGTATTAAAAGTTCAAAATGATATTATCAACAGATTGCATCCTAAAATATGAATAAATGCACCATTTTGTAAATACTGTACTGTAAAGCCACTTTATACTTTTCCCTTTTTATATCTTCTAAGGCAATGGTTCCCTGAGTGTGTGTATCAGAGTGATGCTTCTGATTTCAATTAGCTATACTACTTATTAAACAGCTCAAATTATGGTTTAGCCATCTGCTCAGTGCACATCTGTAGTACTTCAGAAAGACCTTTTGACTTTTCCCCTGAAAAGTCAGTATCTGGAGAAAAGAACAGGAGGATGCAAAGCCTCATTACCCAGTATGTGTATTTCTCTTGACAGCTCCACTCCCTTAGCAGTTATTCATCTAAGCACTGTAAATACTGCACTGACACGAAGTAGTGCAAAGCACATTCATTCACTGAACAGGTTTGCTTGTTTGACCATTCACCTAATGATACCATTCTACAGTTTAGTGCAGCCTGTCCAGATCTTGGTTCACCTAAAGTAATCCTTTACTCCTTTCACAGGTTTATAAGTCTAAAAAACAGGCCTGACAAATTTTAAGACAACTGACTGTAAGTCAGTAGTGGCAGTAGCAGTGGTAGAATTGGCTATTAAAGACACAATTTTCAGCAGTGCTGTAACATCTGTTCTATTAAGCTTTGCCTCTTCAATGAACTGAAGTCTAGAAACTCCATTACCAGCTGAATGGAGTGCCTCATTGTGTGTCTGCGCTCAACAAATAACTTATGGCTGAAACTTTCTACTGCTAGAGTAGAGGGAAACAGTACGGTGTTCTCCAGCTGTGCCCATGAGCAGTTTTTTGAAAGTTTAACATTAGCGAAACACTAGACTATTTGTTGTGTGGGGACTGATTGGCTTTCTTGGAGGTAATTTTTTTGAAGTAATCCATCTTATTGTTACTGGAACTTGTTTTCTAAATGCTATCAACATATATAAATGGCTTTAAAGATTAACAAATTGGTACAACTGGAATGATTTTATAACAAGAAGCCATAGACAATGACATTAGTCTAAACCCATAATTGATATTCAAAAAACATTTATACCTACATTAACACTGAAATTCTTGTTGCCGTATTGGTCCTTGTAACACAAGATCTACACAAATTGATGATCTGATACATTTTCTTGGACCAACAGAGTTGTTAAAAAAGAAAATAGGTGATTTGAGCTTTCAGATCATCAGAAAACAATGGCAGTTGGTTTGGACGAATATACTTTCTTAAAATCCAGATAATACATAAAAAAAAAACAGATAAAAAATTGTCAAAAATCCCATTGACAAACTGCTTTTAAAAATCAACATTCTGTGACATTTGACTTTGAAATACCTTTCCTTTGATGGGGCTCTGTTGTCTTTATATGGTTCTATGTTGATTTTTAAAAGCAGTTTAGACCAATGAGATTTTTAACAACTTTTAATTTTTTTATGTATGATCTGGACTTTAAGAAAGTGTATTCTTTCAAACCAACTGTCGTTGTTTTCTGATGAAGGATTCTGTGTAGTCAGAAAGCTCAAAGCACCTATTTTTTAACAACTCTGTTGATCCAATGAAAGAGTTCAAATCATCTATTTGTGTGGCTCTCTATTAATACCTAAGACATAAATAAATTTTAGTTTGTAATGATGAAAGCAATGCATGCCTTAAAGTTACTAGCATTTCTCCAGCAGCTAGCATAGCAGAGCAGTGCTAAGTCATGACTATGACAGCAATGATTGATGTGAGTCCCTTTCATGGGTTGAAACCAGGCACTGATGCATGTTCTCAATAGTACAGGAACTAAGAACCCTACTGATGGAGCATGGAACACTGTTATTGTATATTTCATTGAAAAGCATAATTTTACATAGAGGACCCAGTGAGGTTGTGGAAGCTAGCACTGTTCAGCCATTCAAAGCAGGACTAGACAGATTCCTATGGTAGATGGCATTAGGGGTTACACAACATAAGTAGGTGGTAGCATTCCGTCTGGTAAGTTTGGATGTGTGGCCATACTCAAACTGGGTAAAGTATTTGCTGTGCAGTCAGGGTCAATATGGACACTAAATATTTTTCATCACTACAATACTATGGTACAGTACTTGTTACTTTGTTATATAAAATTGCACAAGACTGTGAGGAAAGTAAGCAAAGCCTGATCAAGCTCTATAGCAGCCAGCAAGGAATGAGGGTGTGTCACGGCAAGAAGAGGGGCATAGAGCATATATGCAGCAGAAAAGGGTTAAAAAAGCTATAGAAAGGAAAAATTATATACAACAGAATATTACAAACCAAATGTGACATTGCAGCACATGGACAATTAATATCACAAAGTAAAGTAGCAGTACGTGTATTTATATGGCACCCTTCCCTAGAGGCTGAGAGTGCTGTACTGGTTAGACAGGCAGGTAAAACAAAATAATAAACAAATAAATAAATCAACAGCTTAAATAATAACTGAAACAAATATATTTGGTCATTAAAATTAACTTGAATAAGTTATATCAGTAAGTGTATTATGAAAATACTTAGGGAACCAAAATTTAGTCCCCAAAGCCTGTCTAAACAGGTAAGGCTTCAATCCCCTTTTGAAGGCCTCCACCAATGGGGCCTCCTTCAGTCCCCTAGACTGGGTGTTCCACAGCAATGGGCCGGCAACCTCAAATGTATGATCTCTGGGGGAATTAAGATGGGCCCTTGGAAATGAGAGGAGGCCCACAGAGAAGAAGCAAAGGGGATGCAAGAACTGGGGAGGATTCAGAAGATCTGACAGGTAGCCCAGGCCCAACCCATGTTGGGCTTTTCACGTTAGTAACCCAATTTTGAAGATCACATGCCACTTCACAGGCAGCCAGTACAGGTCACACAGGAGTGGGGTCACATGACTAAATCTCAAAAGGCTAGTCAGTAACCTGGCAGCTGCAGTCTGCACCAGCTGCAAGCATTGTAGGGCATGTCCACAAACCTGAGGTAGAGTGTATTACAGCAGTCCAACATGGATGTTGTGAACGCATGTACCAGTGTCTGCAGATCTTCAGGAGGGATAAGGAACTTAATGCAGCTGATGTTTCTAAGATGCTAAAAGCCACTCCTGACAACCGCAGACACTTGAGCCTCTAGTGTCAGACAATCATCAAAAATAACTGCCAGATTTTTCATCTTTGCAGAAGCCAACAGCATGGATGACCCAAGCTGATGCCCTGTTTCTTCCATGACTACTTCTGCTCCCCCTCGACCCAGCTCAGTCACTAGTGCCTCAGTCTTGTTCAGGTTAAGTCTCAGTCAGCTAGATTCCACCCATTTTTAAATCTCAGATAGGTACAGATTCAACACTCCAACAGCATCACGTGTCCCAGGTGCAAACGACAAATACAACTGGGTATCATCTACATAGAAGTGGAAACTCAGGTTGTATTGTTGAATGATCCTCCCAAGGAGCAGCATGTACACTGCAAACAGTACAGGTAAGAGGACCAGACCTTGAGAAACACCACTGAGAAGGGGTATCGAGGATGATATGAAACTTCCCATCATCACCCTCTCCATTCTGTCCCTGAGGTAGGACTCGAACCAGTAAATGACAGTGTCAGTGAGTCCTCCATACTCCCTCAGCTGAATTAACAGTAACCCATGGTCCACAGTCCCAAATGCTGAAGACAGATCAAAGAGAACAAAGACTGACCATTCACCCCTAACTCTAGCCCTAAGGAGGTCAATGTGCACTCTGACCAGTGCTGTCTCAGTGCTATACCTAGATCCTAGATCTAAAACCAGACTGGAGGTACTCAAATGTCATGAGCTACAAGGTGCGTCTCAAGCTGTTGCACCACAACCTTCTTAATAACTTTAATTAAAAAAAGGAGGTTAGAGACAGGATGGTAATTCACTAAAATATCTGATTCCAACTATGTTTTTTTCAGAAAGGCCAAACCTCCGCATTCTTAAATGCAACTAGAAAGACCCACTCCAAAAGGCAGCACTTACTATTCCAACAAACACCAACTCAAGAAACCCCACGTAACTCACTAGTAGGGCCTAGGTCTAGTTCACAAAAAGTGGTCTGCAGCTCCAAGATCACCTTACAGACCTCTTCCATCACAACTGGCTAAAGTACATAGATGCATAAAGTTTGCTGGCAGATAAAGACCCAGTAATCCATCTAGTCTGCTCATTACCTGCCTGATTCTGTGTCTAACCTAAGGCTAGACTGGATTTACTGAGCAGATTGCCCTAATGGTGTCTCAGTACCCACCTCCCTTGACTGTCTATACTCCCAAAGCAAAAAAACAGGCACAATGCTTTACCACTTTAAGAAAACCTTCAGCTGGTTTTGTATAATAAAAATATGTTTATTAAGAATAACAAGAAGGATGAAGGGACCACCTTAGCAAACTAGCTGAAGGTTTTAAGTGGCAAAGCATTATGCCAATTTTTCTTTGGAAGTTTGTACTTATTTCTGAAAGCACCTCTACACCTAGAGTGACCCTTTTGTTGTAGCTGTCTATACTCCCACTCCCACTCAGACATCACTATGTCCTTGAGTCTGTCCTATCCATACTTGAACCCTATCACTGACTTGACATCAACTTGCTGCTTGGGTAAACTATTCCATTCATCCGCCACCTGCTATGTGAAAAATAACTTCCTTGCTTCTCATTTGAATCCCTTCCCACCAACTTCCATCTAAGCCCCCTGTTCATACCTCATGACTAGATCATTTCAGCTTACCCTGTTTATTCCCCTCACAAACTTGTAAGTCTATGTCATGTCCACTCAACTTTGCTAGCCTCCAGTGAGTGCATGTCAAGACAGTTCAGCCTCTCCCTCTCCCTCTACATCTTCCCTTGCTGCCCCGTATTATTTTTGTAGCCCACCTCTGGACCTCTCCAAGTGGTCTCTGTATATTGTTTTAGGTGGGGACTCAAGAACTGCACACAGTATTCCAGGAATGGCTTCACCAGGGACATGTACATGTGCAGTGTCACCTCTTTCGTTTTGCTAGTGAACACCCCAGCTATGCACTCCAGCAACCTACAGTACCTGTCTACCCATGTTCCTTACTGTATTGGGTCACAGACCTGAGATTGTCAATGATAATGACTTCCAGATATTTTTAATCAAAGGTTTGAATTAAACCACCCTTACTCCACGTATCAAATAAGTCTTTTCTAGGGTTTTTTATTGCTAATACGCATAACCTTACACTTCTTGGAATTACAGTAAATGGAAGCTGCCATACCTTGGACCACCTCTCCAGCTTTTCTAGAGCTCTTTTCTTGTCTTCTTTTCTCTCTTTTGTGTCCAGTCTACTGCAGATCTTGGTGATGTCTGCAGAGAGACTGGTTTTGCTTTGTATACCCTCCCCTAAGTCACAGAGGAAAGCATTGAATAACACATGTCCTAGGATCAATCCCTGCATCACCTCACACACGATGTCCCCAACCCCAAAGAATTCCCTGTTAACTGTCACACTCTGAGTTTGGCCCTCCAACTAATTTTCTGTCTAACTGGTGAGATTTTACTCACACTTGGGTCCTCCAGCTTTTTTTCCCCCTCCTATGTTCTCCAGCAACCCCCACTCCTTCAGGCTGCTAATTCCCTGACTTACCCCTACTGCCCTCAGTTAAGCTGCCTCCTCCATCCTCACATTACAGCCAACCTCTGAAGTATCCCAGCATAACCCTATCGCCGGGGGGTCCCCCTCCTCCGAGGGAGAAGGCACAGGCTGGGGGATCACCAGCGCACTCTAGTTAGGCTTCAGGTGCTTCTGAGGTGGAGAGGTGGCTTCCTGGATAGCTTTTGGTGGTGGCGGAGTGCAGCAGCTGTCATCCGGTGGACCTGGAGCCATTTCCATTTTTATTGGTCCCCATCGCACCGCTCATGCAGTGCTCCAAGTCTCCACTAGGGGCCACTGCTGAGCGATGCCTCCCTCAGTCCCACCCCAGGAAAGGAGAGCAGTCCTCTGAATGCTCAATCCTCTCCTCCCCCAGCCAACCCCTGGCATCCTGAGTCTGTTCCCGAACTGGGTCACTGGTGTGGTCGAGGTAAGGTGCCAGCGCCTCAACCCTCTGCGCCACCGGGCTGGCCCTCCAGCTTTTTAACCATTCTTCTGTGTGGCACAGAACCAAAGGCCTTGCTCAAATCCAGAAATGAATCATCTACTGCCTGGACCCTGTCCACTGCTTTTGAAACCCAATCAAGCAAGTTGATCAGGTTAGTCTGGCATACTCTGTCTGCCATGAATACATATTGCCTCTTGTTCTGCAGCCTGTTTGATTCCAGGATTTCTAGTAGGTGCTCCTTGACAATAGTTTCTTGCAGATTCTCTACAATCATTGTCAGACATATTGGCCTCTAGTTATCTAGATTGTCTCTGTCTCCACTATTGTGTAGTGGCACCGCATTACCAACCCACCCCAATCTGCTGACACCACCCCCTCTTGCTAGGGAGCAATTAAATAAATCAGCCAATGGTGCTGACAGATTCTAACTCTCTTTCCTCAGTACCCTAGAATGCATGCCATCAGTGCCCAGCTATTTATTCACTTTCAGGGTCTTGAATCCTTAGAACACCCTCTCCTTAGACACCAACACCATCTCCGGCCTTTGCCCCATTACTCCTAGAGTCTGAACCCCACACTCTGAAAGTGACCCACCTTCCACTACTCCAAAGGCTGAACAAAAATACAGCACTCATTCGGGATATCTGCTTTTTTGCTGTCCTCTTCTATCCATTCCTCCCCAGTTCTCAGTTTGACTATTCCCCCTTTTTTTCCCAATTGTTTAACCAGGTGAGACACACTAAGCTGAAAGCTTGTTTACAGGTGCAACCTGGGAGCACAGGGAAGTTAAGTGACTTGCTCACGGTCACACAGTATGCAAGTGGGGGCTGTGGGATTCAAACCCAGGTCTCCAGATTTGCAGCTCAGAGCCTTACACCACTGTGTTATACTGCCTCCCTTTTGTTTCCTCTTTTCCTTACTATAAATACTATAATGAAAGAAGGCTTTCTTCCCTCCTTGACCCCTTCTGCAGTTCTCAGCTATTTATCCACCTTCGCCTTCATGACTATCCTGTTGGCCTCTTTTACATTTTCCAGTTATCCTTCCATGTGGATCTCATTTGGCTCCCCCTTATATTACCAGAATGCTGATTGTCTTGCTCTAACTGCCCCCTCAACATATTTGAAGAACCACATTGTTTTTTTATCTTTCCTATTCTTTCTTACCTGCCTCATACAGGTACTGATTGTTTCTGTCTCCCCTTTTGAATGATTCCCCATTTGGCATGTACCCCTTCCAACCACACAACCTCTGCTACTCTTTCCCTGAACAACTTTCTTTTCTTCTTGAACAGCAAGAGGAAGGAGGTGCTGTTAGAACTTTACTGCTCTACTGGGACTTAATAACTAGAACTCTTCTACTGGGACCTTCAATTTAGGGTAAAAGCAAACAAACAAACAAAATAATAAAAGTTAGTGTGTCTGAGTTGGGTGAAGAGAACTGATATCTGTGCAGTTAGCTAGGCAAAGAAGGGAACTATGAATTACAGGGAGTGGCTTAGGCAGCAGGAAGTTAGGTGTTTACATTTAAATCTGCCCTAGATAGCTTTTGGCAAAGAACAGCAAGAGGAAGGAGGTGCTGTTAGAACTTTACTATTCTACTGGGACTATATAGCCCTCCCTCCCCCCACCTCCACCCTTAGCCAGTTCTACTTTTATAGGTACAGGATTTGACTGACAAAAGGAACTTCCTGTTTGGGAGCAGGAAGGGAGTGGTCACAGAGGCATAAAAGACTCACCATCCTAGAAGGAAAACAGTGGCTCTCCATCCCCCCCCAGCTGCTGGAGGTCTGACTCTGAGCAACTAAGAAGGAGACTACTGAAAAATATAGGAACTTCCTGTCTCAGAACAGGAAAAGCAGGAGCTTTAAGGGCACGAAGACAGTAGCAAAGTAGGGAGAAAAAAATAAAAATCAACAGAGAGAGGAACGAGTAAGCATACAAAACAGTTGAGGGGCCACAAATAAAACATCATGGGAGTGGTGCAGTGCAGTGGCTATGGAGCGGCAGTCTTCCAGGACACATTCTGGAGGATGTGGTGCTGTCCCATCTGTAGGCACCTCTCTGGGCTGAGGGAGGAGTTTCTCATCTCCAGGCTGAGTTGGCCAGGATTCGGGGGACTTCCTCTCCAACCCAAGGACCACCAGGGCCACTGCAGCTACCTCAGAGGTAGCCAAGAAGGAGGAGTCATTGGACCACAGTGTGCTCAGGGAGGGGGAGGGTGGTGGAACAGAGGTGCATTCCTCCAGTTGTACCTCTTCACAATTCGTACGCCATTCTGGCAGAGTGTGGTTCCTGTATGGAGGCACCCACACTGGAGACCAAGGAGGATGCTGGGAATCTCCACAAAGTAGACCCACAGGAGGGTAGCATGGGACCCCACAGGGGAAGAAAACAACTCTTGGTGGGGGACTCCATTGTTAGGAGGGTAGAACTGGGGAAGGGGGGAGAGGGAGGTAAGGTACCTGCCTGGCGCCATGGCTTGGAGGGACAGGTAGCCAATCCTAAGGATTGTGGGAGCAGCTGCACAGAGGAGGGAGCTGGATGTCATTGTCCACCTAGGAACAAATGACCCAGCTGGGAAAGGGATCAGGGAAGTGCAGGAGGAGTTTTTGGAGTTGGAGAGAGGACTTAGACAAGTAGCACACACGGTAACCTTCTCGGAGGTGCTGCTTGTCTATGCCATGGGTGAGGCTAGGGTGCTCCACAACAAAGGATTCAATCAATGGTTGAAAAACTGGTGCAGAGCTCAGGATTTTGGCTTCATTGGGGGCTGGGGGTCCCACCTGGAGGGAAGCAGGCCTATACTGGCGCAATGGTCTGCATCTGTCTAGGAGGGGAACAAGGATCCTAGGTGATAGGTTTAAATGCTTCATTGGCAAGCATTTAAACTAGCCAAGGGGGAAGGCACTGAAAAGGAGTAGGGAAATCCTAGCCCCCCTCAAAAAAATCAGAGTAGTTAGTGAGATAAACACCAAGATAAAGAAGTTGATAGAAAAGAGCAGGGGTAAATGGAGAAAAAGGCAAAGGCAGTAACGACAGGGATGAGGCAAAAAGGGTAAGGGCATCAAAAAATGGAGGGTAATGAGTACCAATGGCTGTAGTCTAGGTAGCAAGCTCCCTGAACTAGTGGCATTGATGGAAGAGGAATGCCTGGATATTGTGGCAGCCACAGAAACATGATACACAGAAAACCATGACTGGGATGTCAACATACCAAGTTACACAATCTACAGGAGGGACAGGGAGGGTAGAAGAGGAGGAGGAGGAGGAGTAGCTCTCTATTTAAGGGAAGGGATCAAAGCAATGGAACTAAAGGGTAGACAGGGAGGATAGGAAGCACTGTGGGTCACCCTGGAGTTCAGAAATGGCACTACAATACACACAGGGGTTGTATACAGACCCCCATCTCAGGGGGAGGAAATGGACAAGGAAATGATAGAAGGCATCCTTAGGATGGCAGAAAAAGAGGAGATATTGTTGATGGGGGACCTGAATATGCCAGATGTTAACTGGAGCACCTTTGCTGCAGCTACATCCAAGAGTAGGGTATTCTCGATGCCCTACATGGGGCATGCTTCAAGCAGCTAGTGTTGGAACCCACTCGGGAGGAGCAATCTTAGACCTGGTACTCTCAAACGGGGACAGAGAGAGGATCTCAGATCTAGAAGTCGGTAGCCATCTGGGAATAAGTGACCACCAAACAGTATGGTTCATGATAAACATAGCTGCAGAGTAAAGCCATACAAAATTGAGGGTACTGGACTTTAGGAGGGCTGACTTTGTCAAAATAGGAGAGTGCCTCAGAAAAGCACTAGCAAGCAGGCAAGAAGGAGGGGTGTAGGAACAATGGGGAAAAATCAAAACTGCCATCACAGAGGCAACAAGCCTTTGTGTGAAGCAAATAAACAAATCAAAATGAAAGAAAAAAGCACTATGGATCTCAAAAGAGGTGGCGGGGAAGGTTAGGGACAAAAAGATAGCATTCAGGAAGTATAAGGAAACACAGAAGGAGCAGGACAGAGAACTGTACAAGTTAAAGCAGAAGGAAGCGGATAAGGCAGTCAGAATAGCAAAGGCCCAAACTGAGGAAAAAATTGCCAACTTAAGATGGTTAAGAAGGGGGATAAAACCTTTTATAGGTACATTAGGGAGTGAAGAAAGACCAAGGAAGGGATAGTGAGGCTTAATAAAAGGAGGGTGGGTGGGCAGAGAGGGACAGTGAAAAAGCAGGGATATTGAACAAATGCTTCTGCTCAGTATTCACAAAAGAGGAGGAGGGGGAGGTGCCTAATCCAATCAATAGAAGCACTCTGGATGGGGGGGGGTCGATACCAGTCCTTTCACAGAAGAAAGAGTTCTGAAAGAACTCCTGAAACTGAAGGTGGACAAAGCAATGGGGCCTGACGGGATTCAACCCAGAATTGTAAAATAACTAAGAGGAGAAATAGTGACGCCACTGACTGCCCTTTTCAACAAATCATGGAAGGATGATGTGGTACCTAAGGACTGGAGGAGAGTGGATGTGATTCTCCTTCACAAAAGTGGGAGCAAAGCAGAGGCAGGAAACTATAGACCTGTTAGCTTGACCTCAGTGGTAGAGAAAAAGATGGAATCACTTGCGAAAGAAAGAACTGTTGAGTACCTAGAGGTCAGTGGGGCACAGGACCCAAGGCAACATGGATTCACAGCAGGATGGTCATGTCAGATGAATGTAATAGATTTCTTTGACTGGGTGACCAAAATAGTAGACCAGGGAGGTGCTGTGGACATGGCCTACCTAGACTTTAGCAAGGCATCTGACACTGTCCTACACAAAAGATTAATAAACAAATTAGCTAGCCTGGGAGTGGGTCCCAGGGTGGTAGCCTGGGTAAAAAATTGGCTGGGCAACAGGACACAGAGAGTAATAGTAGACGGAGTCCACTCCGAAGAAAGGGAGGTTACTAGTGCGGTACCGCAGGGTTCAGTACTGGATCTGGTCCTTTTTAATGTCTTTATAAGGGACATTGCAGAGAGACTGGAAGGAAAAGTATGCCTCTTTGCAGACAACACAAAGATCTGCAGCAGGGTTGATACACGGGAGGGAGGGGTGGAAAGGATGAGTAGGGACTTGGAAAGGTTGGAGGAATGGCCAAAAGTATGGTAGCTTAGAGTCAATGCAAAGAAGTGCAAAGTAATGCACCTGGGAAACAAAAATCCAGGGGAAGAGTACACAATGGGGGGGGGTACTGACAACAACAAAGATAGAAAGAGACCTGGGGGTAGTCATATCAGATGACCTAGAGGTGAGCAAGTAATGTGAGAAGGCACTAAGGATGACTGGGGGGATACTGGGATGTATATGGAGAGGCATCACCAGTAGAAAACAAGAAGTTGTTATCCTTCTGTACAGGCAGTTGGTGAGACCCCATCTGGAGTACTGCGTGCAGTTCTGGAGACCCAGTCTCTGCAAAGATATGGACAGGATGGAAGCAGTCCAGAGAAGGGCAACTAAAATGGTGCAGGGTCTGCAACAGAAGCCATATGAAGAAAGACTAAAGGAGCTTAATATGTATACCCTTGAGGAAAGGAAGGAGAGGGGAGACATGATAGAAACTTTAAAATGCCTCAAGGGAATCAACAAAGTCCAAGAGGGTAGCTTCTTTCAGAAAAAGAGATGTGCAAGAACAAGGGGATCACTATCTGAAGAGAGAGGGGGATGGTTCAGGGACAATGTGAGGAAATATTTTTTTCACAGAGAGGGTGGTGGACACATGGAACAACAGCCTTCCTGAGGAGGTCGTGGGGTGAAAAACAGTGGGGGAATTCAAGAATGCGTGGGACAGACACAAGGCAATTCTGGTGGGGGGTAGGAAGAAGTAGGCTGTTGGTTAACTGGTATCTGCAGCTTATCCAGTAGGCAGGGAAATGGGCAGACTAGGTGGGCCAAGTGGTCCTTATCTGTCATCAAAGTCTATGTTTCTAAATCTTACTTTTGTTATTATTATTATTAATTAGAATACCTTACATACACTGGTTTCTGTCAAGTCAGTAATAACTGCTATAACATCTAAACAGTTGATTCAAGAATGAAAATTATGAATTAAGTATCTGTTATGCAGATATGCTAAGACGGAGATAGTATTAAATTCAGGTAAAGTCCACTAATTGGGGGAACCAAAAAAAGAAGAAATATTATTATAATCAAAAAAACTATGTTTTCAGTATTCTATAAGCAAAGATTAAGAAAATTAAATTATACATAGGTATTAATGTTGGCACACATCAGTCACAAGCTTAGAAGGTTATTGCCAAAAAGAAACATTTTAATTTGTCCATAACCAGTGAACGTCGTAATACAATATTCAATGTTAAATCAATTTTAATCCATTTAAATGCTATACTTAAATCAAATAAAGACTACACTAACAAAGAATATAAGAAAATGTTCAGCCCATTAACATCATCTTCTAAGGGGGAGGGTATTTCTTCCACCAAATCATCTTCGTCAAAGATATTCATTTCTGCCTTAAAAATCTTTTCCTGAGCAATAAAGGCCTTTAATTGATCTGGGTCAAAAAATTATCTTTTTTCTTCCCCATATGTCAAGGAACATTTTACAGGATATAAGATTTTGAAAGTAGCCCCAAGTTCAATAAGATCTTCTTTATAAATTAAAAACTGTTTACGATGTTTTAATGTCTCTGTGGCAATGTCAGAAAAAATATGACAGATCGAGTCTTTAAATTTTAAAGTCCCCAATTTCCTTGCAGTCTGGAGAATAAGATCTCTGTCAGAGGCCAGGGTAAAAATTATAGTGGACCTTGGGCCAGTGGTATCTTTAAAAATATATGCCGTCTTCTACGCCTGACCCAGGACTTCCATTGTGTCAGGTGAGAGTAAATTAAAGCTCACATCTTGATCACTAAGGTTAAGTGATTTTGAAGGAGCTAAATAAGGTTTCCTTAAGGGGACCCGAAAAGCCTTGGTAACAAAAGGGAGATTATATTCTGGAAGTTTCAAAACGGTAACAAAAAGATCTTTTACAAGTTCCCTTAATGATCGAAAAGCTCTGTCGTAAGAATTAGGAACTCCCACCAATCTCAAATGTTTATATCTCAAGGTATTGTCCATGTTCTCATTTTTCCGTTTTAGTTCTATTATAACTTTTAAATTAGTTGTGGCCAAGGCTTCATTAGTAAGTGACTTTTGTTGAACTGCCCCCCCGGCCTTTCTGAATAATAGCTTGTATTAATTTAGCTTCTCAACTTTTTTTTTAACAAGCTTAACTTCGTGAGTTAGCATCTCTGATCTTGTAAGAAGCAAATCAAGCTTTGTGTCAAACGCTGAAAGAAAAGCGAATACGTTTGTAAAGGAAGCCGATGCTTCCTTAAGTGACTTGAAGTCCACTTTGGTGGGAAGAATTATGCTAGGCATACTAGGAATGAACCGACCAGCAGTGTCAGTAAAAGACATATCTTGTTGAATAAGACTGGAGATTGCTGTCCCTCCAACCCTCACCCCAGCACTCTCCTTTGAAGAATCCAAAACGTCCAAAGTGTTCGGCTGATCATTCTTTTCTTTTTGGTGAAAGAGGTGTTCCCAACTGCTGATCACTCATTTAATTTGGTGCTCGCTGGATATGTAGCGCAGAGGTTAATTTTAAGTCCGAGTTAGCACTCTTAATGCTCTCCGTGGCAGATGGTGACTCCATAATACTTGTTTGCTTCTCCACAGAACCAGGTGTGTCGGCAAAGAAGTGGTCGATCGTGCCCTTTTGAATCAGCATATCGGTATTTGAAGAGTAGGAATCCTTCTTCCTCTTCTTCTGCTGTTTTGCTTGGAATCTTTTTGTTTGTTGAGACATTGCTAAAAGGGATTATTTTCAGCAGATTTCTTCATAGCATTTAACAAACAATCGACAAGAGCTAGGAACTCCCTAGCGTGACTACACGACCGCCACCATCTTGGATCTCCCCTCTTTAGTCTAACTTCTGAAATCTAAGACCTCTGTCTTAGGGTTGGAGTGGTGGGCCTGCAGGGTCATGTGAAACCACACTGAATTGTGGTCACTTGACTCCAGAGATTCCATTCTCCTGACATCCCCAACGATATCCTCAATGAAGAGTACCAGATCCGAGGTAGGCTCGTCTTTAGTAGGTTCCATATCTCACTGCACAAGAGGACAATACTGTAGCACTTCTACAATTGCCTGACTCCTAACACTCTTGGCTACCAGGATCATCCAGTCCACATCCATTAACATAATGTCTCCCATTAGCACCGCATCACTCACCCTTTAATGATGGCTTTCTGATTTTGTCATTCACCCCCAGTGGCCTGTGTCTTTGAGGCAAAGGTCAGAAAGCATAGGAAAACCAGAAGCAGTTATACAATTGCCAGGTAACATTTTATTATTTTCAATAACAATAAAATAACTAAAAAAAGAATTTGCAGGATAAGTTTCTTTTTTATTTAGATTTTCCCCCTGTTTTTTTCCCCATTGTCTCCCAGCCCCTTATCATTGAGGCATGCATACACCATGGTACCGGGACACCCTCTCACTGCTTTGCCGTCCATTCACCTGCACTGCCCATGGACCTCCAACCGGGGGCAGTGGATCTATGGCGGGCGGCAGAGTCCTCCCTGGGAAAGGAGAGCAACCTTGCAGTTGCTCAATCCTGCTGCCCCCCCATGCCGGCTCTCCGACAACCTGGGCTCACTCCCAAACCTGGGTTGCCAATGTGATATGAGGTAAGGCATCCAGAGTCTCAAACCTCAGCACCACCGGGCCAGCTGTGCAGGATAGCTTTTATACAGGCAGTTCAAACAAAACAAAATCCTTCCTCTGAGGGTATCTCTAATTCTAAATTTCAGTCTCTCCAGCAAAAGATTGCTTTCCTTTTATAAGCAGTCTTTGCCTGGCAATTAATTTCTGCATCCTGAGCCCGTTAAGAGATATCCTGCTTCTCACAAAATGTATCAGAGTTCTTGTCATTTTCTTTCCTTGAGCAGGCTTGCAACTAGAACACTGTGTCCCAAGCTGGCCTCCTGTTGACAGTTTTGCAAACAAGCCTGAGAAGGTCAAACTGCATTTCAAGATTAACCCCCTAAGTTCCAAATAGCTTTTTGCAATCATTTCAACAATATAACTACAGTATATACATTTTCAAACCAGAGAACCAAGTTTCACATAAAGATTCACATATATTTTTATAACCACAGATAAGCAAGGGGGAGGAAGAGATAGCAACAACAAGAAACAGCATGTAAAGGCAGGGAGATAATGGAGGGGAAGGGGGGGACTGTGAGGCTGTCAGAGTGCTCAGTTCCTAGGAGGCTGATTCCAGGATGGCCACATGACTTGCATGCAGTTGTGAGTTACGCCAGTCACCCCTAGGCCAGGGACCCTATGCCACATTCCAGAAGCAGCAGGGTCCCGGCAATTGCGACATGTGACATACGCCATGCGTGTGGCAGTAGCCCATGCAAGGTGTATTGCAACTGCATGTCACAACTTGTGGCAAGTGACAGGTGGAACCTCCGAAGTCCCTCCAGTCCCGGACCACCTCGACAGACACCAGGGGGCATGGAAGGGGCAGGATGCATGGCACAGGCATCTGGGGGGGTGGTGCACCAGAAACAGACCCTCGGGGGGGTCTGGGCAAATCAGTGGGATGGTGAGCAGGAGTGTGTTAGTGGGGGCTTGGGGGTTAACCTAGCACCATTGTCTGGGAACTGCGTGGCAGCATCTGATGGTGCCAACCATCGGATGCCGCTTAAGACAGGTCCAACCTGTTGTACCTTAGGTACGCCACTGCATCTCTTGTACTTGTGGCTATGGGTTGCAACAGCCACTCTACTGGAATTGGACTATGTTGATGTCATAACCCGCAGTTGCACCAGGCATTGCAGGCTGCGGCGTGAGTGTTGATGTATCCTGCGATTGTCGCAGCCCGCATATGCCATGGTGCATATCGCCTCTTGTAATAGAGGTTGGCGTATCACCTGGCATTAGTGAAATATGCCATGGAGTATGGCGTATCTCGCTGTACAACGTCGAATCCCTTTCTGGAATTGGGCCCTAGCTCCCACAAGAAAATCTGACTGCACAATCAGACAGACAAAAGACAGAAAAGAAGAACAGATCCTTGCTTTTAACTCTTTCTGCATGACAAATGAGACAGGGTCCTATTCAACCTTGTCACAGCCTGTCCTTGTCCTCAGTCTGATTCAGTACTCTCTATATTACTCTCACCCTAATTTTCCTTCCTCCTACAGTTGCCAGTTGCACCCAGACTAATTACACTTTATAGTCCTCTCACATTGATCTATTCTTTGGTGCCTCTATGCTGCATTAATGAACCGGGCCACACTCCCCATTTGCCCATCTGCCTATTGAGATAGGTGTAGCCCTGGACAGCAAGGTCTCAAGACATTATCAGATACCCAGGTTTTAGTTACAGCAAGTAAGTATAGATGGTCCTCAACTATTACTGCCTGATGCTTCTCCATCTCATTGCTCAGTCTGCTGACTTTCAGACAAACTGCGTTCCATGACCCCTCTTTGACCACTACCATATGCCTTCCTCCAAATCCCTTTTTGTCCCAACTCCTGGTCTTGCCTTCATCTTCTTACTGACCCATATCCTTACCTGCCTGCCTTCCTACCCCATCCTTTTCAGTCACCACCCTACAACTATCCTTCATGCGTGCTGTATTCTTCCCCATGTGCCCCACCTCAACATTCACCCCAACAGAAACACCATTTGCTTCCTCCTTCTGTTTTTGTCCCTCTTTACAAGCCAGGGGAGTTCTAGTCAGGCCTCTGACTCAGGAGGTGCTGCTTACGGCTATTTGGCCCAAGACCCCCATATAGTTTATATGCTGTTCTATAAAGGTATCAGACCCCTGCTAAATGCTGAGGTCCCCTCCTCACTTGTGTGAAGTCCAAAAATGTGCCCCAGTCCCCTGTGTATTTGAGACTGTCCTCCAGCACCAGTTCTTCAACCACTTGGTGAAGATAAAGCATCCTGCTTTTCCACCTTTGTGTGAGTGAGAATACCTCAGAAAAGGCCACTGATGCCTCTTCCTCTTCAGAATTCTGCTTAATGTGCAAAAAAAACAAAAACAAGTAGCTATCAACTACTCTATCATGTCATTTGCCAGACTATTTATCCTGAGGTGAACAGTTACATGGGGTTGTTGGATAAAATGTTAAAGTATATAAAGTGGCTAATTATTAGCTCCCCCCCCCCAAGAAATGGCTAATTCAAAAAAGGAACAGAAAAGCTTTGCTCTAGAAACAATAATTAGTCACACTTGATCTTTTTTTCTTAACCAGAAACATAACTGTAAAACATTCAGAATAATATAAGCATTTGAAAGGAGTTATGTTCTCAGTGATTTCTAAAACTAATCTGAGGTCACCAAGTTCCTGAGCTACACACCACAACCTGGCAAAAAGCAAACAATTAGCAAATTTCAGGAAATATCTGCCCACGCCTTTGGCTGCAAATGTAGCTGAATCTATGAATTATTTGATTATATGTACCAGTAGACTTTCTGTACGGATGCCAGGAGTTCTGGATCTATATTAAAATCTGTACTACATTTTGGAAAATACGCAATATCCTGGTTTGGTGTTAGGGAATAGAGTACTACTTTTTTCTTTTATGAAACATAAGGACTTTTCAACTTGTATACACATGTTCCTTCTGCTGTAGACACTATGTAGTTCAAATTGTGTGTCTCTTGTACTATACAGTACTGTATATCTTGGTCTCTAATGTTAATGGATTGCAGTGTACTCACTCAGTTAATAGAAACTAAATAATAAATGCATTTTCTAGTGTACTAGTAGTAGTGGCAGCTTTTTTTATGGTGCCCTTCAACAGAGGCCCAGGGTACCATTACAATGGAGGAAATAACAGAAACACCAGCAAACAACAAGATGAATAATGTAAATTAAAATCTGAATAAATAACATCCCACAAAACCACCAATAAATAACCAACAACCAGATTGCATTACTATAACTGATGTTCATAACTAGCAAAGTATTTCGTGCCCCAAGCACCTGAGCAAAACAATATGTTTTAATCTCTTTTTAAAAACCTCCACTGTGGGGCCTCCTTCAAGGCATTCGGGAGTGAATTCCATAGTACTGGTCCTGATACTTCAAAGGACTGGTCCCCAGACGTTTTAAGTCTGGCCCTGGGGACAACCAAGAGACCCTCCTCGTGGAGCGCAGGAGGCACACAGGCAGGTATGGATGAAAGAGATTGTGCAGGTTGCCCAGACTCAGAGCATGTAGAGTCTTGTAGGTTAGTTGCCCAACGTTATATGAGATACACCACTTGACTGGCAGCCAGTGCAGTTCACGCAGTGCCAGGGAAATATGATTCAACCCTGGTAGGCCAGTCAAAAACCTTGCAGCTGTATTCTGCACCAACAGCAGCCAACACAGTATACCTGTACTGACCCTAAGGTAAAGAATGTTGCAATAATCCAGCCATGAGGTCGCAAAAGCATGTACCAGAGAGGGCACGTCCTCTGGGGGGATCAGGGAACAAATCTGGCTAATGTTATTCAGAAGATAAAAGCCATTCCAGACTATTTCTGTCACCTGAGACTCAAGTGTCAGCCCCTCATTCAGGACAACACCCAGATTCTTTATCTTCACAGTAGCCACAAGCCTGAAGGTGCCAAGATACAGCTCCATCTCCCTCCCAGCTGCTGTCACTCCTACTCTCCAACCTGGTTCAATCATTAGTATATCAGTTTTGTCCAAGTTGCATCTCAGTTAGCTTGATGACATTCATTCCTGGATCTCAGCCAAGCTCTGATTAAGCACATCCACTACATCACAATCCTGGGGTGCAAAAGACAGAAAGAGCTGAATATCATCTTCATAGCAGTGAAACCTGACTCCACACACTGTCTAATAATCCTACCCAGGGGTACCATATACACCGAAAACAGCATGAGTGAAAGGAATGACCTCTAGGGTACAACACAGTACAGGTCTATTGGGCATGAGGAAAAACTTCCCATTATTACCCTCTGTGCCTTGCCCCTGAGGTAGGACTCACACCAGCTAGTCACCTTTCCGGTAAGTCCCACATATTCCCAGAGTTGATCCAATAAAAGCCCATGGTCCACAGTGTCAAATGTTAAGGTGAGATAGAGGAGAACAAGAACTGACCTTTCCCCGCTATCCCTTGTCCTGAGCAGGTCATTATGTACCCTGACCAGTGCAGTCTCAGTGCTGTACTATGACCTAAACCCCAAATGGCAAAGCTCATAGATGTTGTTGGTTGGCAAGTGTGTCTCAAGCTGTGACGTGAATACCTTCTCACTAACCTTGCCTAGGAGAGGAAGGTTAGAGACAGGTCAGTAGTTCACCATCCTGTTCAGGTCCAATGTTGGCTTTTTTAGGAGGGGTTTTACCAGTGCACATTTCAGCACCAAAGGAAAAATCCCCTCCAACAAGGACCACGGAATGATCTCGGTGAACACTGGACCCAGCTTCCCCACACATCTCTTAAGTGCCATGTTGAGCCTGGATCCAGCTCATTATACACTGGTTGCAGCTCCAAGATCACCATTACAACCTCCTCAATTGTCATTTATCAAAATTCTTTGCAAGACCATTGACCACTAATATGACTCCCAGGCTTGACACTGCTTGGCAGTAACTTCCTGGTTGGAGAGATCCAGCCCTAATAAAGAACACTCTGTCCAAGAAGAACTAAGCAGACTCCTTGAATTTAGAGAATGAAAAAAGCATTCACCAGCTCCAGACTGGCTGGATGTAACTACCTGTCTACCATCCAGAACAGCTGAGCTGGTCAGTTCCTCCTGGCTGCAATCTCCTTGAACAAAAATTCTGCTTTCTTATTGGAGACAGCCCTTTGATGCTCACCATAGTGAATATTCAGAGCCAGTTTGTCCTCCTGGGTCCTATATCTGTTCCAACACCACTCCAACCTTCACCCATTTGCTTTCATCTCCCTCTGCTTGCTGTCAAACCATGGCAAGCCAAGATGTAAAACCAATGAGCGTACATGGAGAAGCGCTAAAAGGTCAAAATCTGCACCAATGGCCCTGTTATAGGTCACCATGGCTTCTTCCGTACCCCTAGCGCCTTCATACCCAAGGTGTTTAAAACCACCAGAAGTCCATTTGGCTTTAGCCCCCCTCAAAGGGTGATATCTGACCATCTCCCCACGGTGTGGACTACAGACAGGTGCCCTGAAATCAAATGTAACTGTAGCCAAGTCTGAAACCCTTGCATTTAATTTACCAAGGCCACACACCACAATAGTGAAAAAAGTACTATACATCGCCTGACCCCTGAGGGTACAACAGATGAGAAACAAACAGAAATGGAAGATAAGTGCATAGATGCAGAGTGGATGTGGGTGTGTACCGCACAGTATTCTACTACAATTTCTCATTCATGGAAATCGCCAAATGGAAAGCCGCTATCCGTTTCTTTGAGTGCCCATATTTTCAAAACTTTTCCAAAGACACTATAATGTATGGGAGAGGCTGATTAAGGATGGAATTCAATGAATTCCTATCCTTGTTATGGTATCGCTGTGACATCAAGAGGTTGTTATACCCTCTTGACTATGTCACAGCAATACCATAACAACATCGGCACCTTTGCACATGAGTGTCACTCGGAGTTTGTGGCTGCCTGTTTTGTAGATTACTGCTGACACCAAGCGAGCACTGAAAATAAGAAAGGTACACATATTTACAGGGAGCACAGGCATGATCACCAGAATATTTGGAAAGGATCGGGAAGTGAAACATGACAGAGTGGGGTATTTAAAACAGTCAGCTGTCCAATGAAAAGTAAAGCAGAATACACTGTTCCTGAAATATTGCCTGATTCTTGTCAACTGATGGTAAGCAGAATTCCACATTTAATGATGAAAAATAGTGAATTTAGTCATTAGCTACAGTAACTAGTGCCCATACACTATAAAAGCTAGTGGATGGCATCAGTTAATAACCACGCTGAATTCACTTCTCAGAGTTGCCATGGCAGCAGTAAACCTCTTGAGCAATGAGTTATTGTCCGGCCCGGCAGCCTACAGCCACTTGCCACTTTGTCGGGAGTAAGGGCAGGGCAAATCAGGTTGGCAGAAGAATGAATGCAATCCAATCAAGCTAGTCAGGTAACAGGAGGGAGCACTTGCACTTCCAATTGGACAATTTAAAGCCATTCTGTTCGAGTGGCCTTCCATGAGTGACCCTGCAGTTAAGTGGTGAGTCTGCTGAGTCAACCGAGTCTGCTGTGGCAAATGGGGCTGGGGTACAACTCATTGTTAGCAGTGGCCAACCCAGCTGCTGCATACAGTAAGTTTTTCTGTAGCGCTCCACATTGTCAATGGGTAATCATAACAACTGGGTTTTCTTTTGTGCACCCCTACTATGGGAACTGGCACGGCCCAAAAGACTGAATCAGCCTTAGAATGTTGGGCACATGAGGATTCCAGACAGCAGCAGCTCTCCACTCCCCAGTCTAGTAGTAGTAGTAGTAGTAATAGTAGTAGTAGATCTTTTTATTCAAATCATGAATAAAGATAACACTCAATTGAGCAGAAGCTCATTTTCAATGAGGTCCCAGTGCATAAGAGTAAATGCATGCAAAAATACAAAAAAAAACAAAAAAGTACTTGGATACACATAACATGTAGAATAAGAATCCAAATATATATTAATAAAATCAGGGCTAGGTCACAAGATTACTATCACATGGTAGTTTCAAACTTCACTTTCACCTACTATCTTATCCTAAGTCCAAGTTGTGCCATCAAAGGGGAAACATCTCTCCAGCCTTTCCGAAGAATCTTTCAGCATCTACTGTAGGTCTTTGGGGCTGCAATTATGTATAGCACGTTGAGGCTACCTAGTGATAGGGATCACTCCTAAATTAAAATTGTGCCTGTTAAGCTGCGGCTTTCAAATTGGCTAACCTTCTCTCCCCATTTCCACTCTCTGTGCTTGGACTGGGGGCCACATCTGCCACTTAGTTTGGGGTGTTTATCAGGTCTCTGTTTTCTTAGAATATAATAAAAAGAAGTATCACAGCTAAGAATCTACCTTATTTTTCTTGGGTATTTTTGTTTAGGACTCCCAGGGGTTCCCTTCTGTCTCTAAGCATCAGTCCACCCCCCTTCAGTTGTTGAGGTATTTTCATTTAATTTGCCTTTATCTTTTGTAGAGCATTGCCCTTTTGACTTAACTGGCAATTTTCTCTTTTGCTCTCTGTGGAGTACATTACCCTTTAATTTGTCTGTCAGTGCTTAAAAAAAAGCTATTCTAGCTGATGGTGACAGCACCTTTTTTGGAGGGGAATTGAGTTGCTTGAGTGACTCTCTTCCAATTTCTTCACTCCTCCACCTTCCTATTGGCAGCATTTTGGCTCTTTTAAGCCACACTCTTAATGTCACTTTTGGGGCTGTCTGTCCTCTGCTGGGCATGTGCTTTGTTGATCGTTGGAGGTCATAGCCTCAGCATGCCAATCACATGCCTCCTGTGTGTGCGTGCACCCCCCTTGAGCATGCAATGTCACATCCACCATTGTGATGTGACACTAGCGCCCGTCTGAGATTGCGCATGCATGCCTGCACTCCTATAGTGCAAGATGCGGCAGCTCTCTGGTAACAGCTCTTTTCTCACCCCAGGAATTCTCCAATATTCATAACTCTTGCAATTATCCCTTTAAGCAGAGCTGCCCAGAGATAGAATGTATGCTAATGATGGAATCATCATTGACTCATGCTAATTTTCAAATGCTTCCCTTATCAACTGGTAGTGTTCTACTGCTTCAGATTTAATTCTCCGCCTGACAAGTACAGACACCTCGGAGTGCTCTCTTCATCAGTCATTTCTATCATAATGAATTCAAAGAACTTAAGTATTGTTACCATATTTTTTCACTTGCTGCCTTTATCTTTTGTTAATTTGTCAACCGCTAAGTTAGTTTTTAGTTTTTTTGTATTGTTTTCTCGGTTTCTCTGGGTTCGGGATAACCATGAGGGAACCGAGCTACAGTTTTAATTCCAGAGATTTCTGAATGTAAAACTCCGGTCAGTTAGTTAGTTAGTTTTAAAAAATAATTGTAAAATTTACCTTTAAGTTGTAAAAAATTAACCAATAACCTCGGTCCTCTTGGTATCGGTTCTCGGTTCTGATTGGAACTTTTATTGGTTCCAGAACTGACTGCAAACTGCAAAAAACACTTTAAATTTAAAAATACTATTTACAGTTTCTTTTTTCTAATGCTTTACATTATGTCAGATAAACCAAAGACGATAACCAGTGAACCTGTCTTCAAAAATTGTACCCAGTGTGGGGAAGTCTTTGTCAAAGCTGGCAAACACTACTTATGTGTTGTCTGCCTTGGCTAGGAACATTTTTCTGCAGAATGTGATATTTATAAAACCTTTCCACCTAAAACAGTGGAAAAACATTTGGAAAGGTTGCATAAAAAATTGCAAAAGGGTTCCCCAGGCTTTGACTAGCTGACACCCTCTAAACAATCAGGTGAAACGCATATACTGTTCTTATCACCCCTGATAAGGGTGCACAAGGCAAAAGACCTGCAGAACCAGCTAACTCCCCAGTTCCTTTGAAAAAAATCAGAAAAGACCAAACATATTGAACCCCCTGCCAGTCGTCCTAAGGGGACTTACACTGAATCTGTGTTAATGCCTTCACCTGAGGAAATTGCTCAGGCCCTGAAGGTCATTCAAGCTGTACAGGGGTTGGTACAAGTCCCTGTCCCTCCTATCCAGGGATAAACCCTTTCTAAGCAAGCCACCCTTTCTGCACAGCCCTCAACCCATGAGCGCCTAGAGGTTGAGGACTATGAGGAGTATGAGGAGGAAGAAGGTATTGAACCAGAAGTCTCCCCAAACAGGAGTTTGGTTCCCCTCCTAGAACAACAGAGAATTTTTCATCACATTTTTCTTTTGTTAGAATAATAGTTGATGCTTTGGACCTCACCACCAGTGAGGCAGTAGAGGATGATGAAGAGGCTGAGTACCTCAAAATGATGAGGCTCACATCTACAAAAAAGCTGTTGCTCCCTATCTATAAGTTTTTCAAAAACAATGCTTTTAAAATCCTGCAAACTTCTCATTCTATCTCCACTGTAGATAAAAGATTGGAGAAGAAGTATCAACTTGACAGGGATGGTGCTGCATTTCTTTTCACCCACCCTGATCATCAGGGAGTGGTACAAACAGCAGCTTGTGACAAAGCAAAAGTGCCTTTAGCTTCTCACTCTCCTGAAAAGGATTCAAGAAAAATAAAGAGCATGGCCAAAAAAGGGCATCAGTCTGCCTCCTTGACAATTAGACCGGCCAGCAATCAAGCATATGCAGCACAGTACCAGAAGTCACTGTGGCAATCTATTTTGGATTTGTCCAAGAAAGCTCAGCCTGACCTCTCAGAGAATTTGGCAGAGACTGCCAGGTGTGGGTTGGAGGCTGCTAAGTACCAGTTCCAGATGGCAGCTGACTCAAATGACACTGCTGCCAGATGGATGGAAAATTCTGTATGCTTGAGGAGATTTGCTTGGCTCAGGGCCACAAACCTCACTCATGACGCCCACAATAAAGCTATAGATTTACCCATAGAAAGTAATTCACTCTTTGGGGACAAAACAGAGGCTTATATGAAAAAGGTAAATGAATACATAGCCACCTATAAGAGCAATTCAGTTAACTCATTGCCTCCTAGAATACACCTGTAGGCAGCAGCAAATGTACTGCAGTGTGTCACAAAATGACTACAGAAGTCACCTACAGACTTCATGTGTGCCCTAGTAATGTTTGGAGACATCATTCACATGTTTCAATATTGCTTGCCCACCAGAATTGATTAGAATTGATTGCATAGCACCATTAGAAAGGTAATGTGTTGAACAACCTTGCCACTGACACTTTGTGTGCATCAAGTTCACTTTAGGAGTTATTCACATTTGTTTATGACATGGTGTGTATGGCAGACATTTTGTCCATCAAGAACCACCTAAGCACTTTGAAGAAAACACACATTCTGGGTATCTCAGCCAGTATAAAACAAAAACTGAATTGAGCACAGTTGATTGCATAGCACTATTGGAAAGGCAATTTTGTGTGGAACAACTTTGTCACTGATACGTTGTGTGTATCATGTATACTTTAGGAGTTATATGCATTTGTTTATGGTATGGTGTGTATGGTTTAGATTCATCCCTCAAACCTCACCAACGCACCTTGACTAAAATTGGGAAAAATTATGTTTAATACTACAGAAATTTTTTTTTTTAACAAACAAATTATTGAAACTACATGTAATGTCTGGATGCTTAATTTGGTGTTGATATGTTACATATTTCCCAACAAAATAAGGTTTATGGTGCATTTTTTAGTGAATTTTTTTTTGCTGTTTCGACCAACATAGAAAAAAACCTAAATTACCTATCATTACTTGCATACGACTGTTGGAAAGGTAATTTTATGCCGACCGAGTTTGCCACTGATACTTTGTGTCTAGCACTTACGGTTTTTGTGTTATTAGCATTTGTTTGCGTCATGCCAATTATGGCTTGATTTTGCTTAGAAAGGCCCAGGATTCACTGTTAATAGTACACAGGAGACAAGTGCAGCAACTTCAGAGAGTTCCTGTGGAGGCAATGAGTTAAAGAAAGGCTGTCTCCTTCCACCAGGCCTTATGGAAGGGGAGGAAGGGGCAGATCTCCCTACATGAGGTCTTTTTAGCTGGCCCAGGCTATGCCACAGTACCAGCAGTACCCACAACAAACAGGGTACTTTAGGGGAAAGGACAGAAGGGAATCCATGTGAGGTTCCCAGGCTGGCCAGACTCAGCTCCAGACAAAACAAACTCCCTGACTCCACTACCAATAGGGGAAGACAGGTTCATTACTTTCAGGAATGGAAAAATATCACCACAGACAAGTGTGTTCTGGAAGTAGTGAGTCAGGGTTTATCCCTAAGCTTCAAATCCTTCCCAAACCTATGATCCAGAGTATTTATTTATTTAGTTTTTGTTCACCGGGTAGGTGCACTAGCCAAAATACTATTTTCAGGCACAACCAGGGAGAGTACAGAGACAAACTTCAAGAGAAACATATTTGTACATAATACAAGTTACATGTAAATGTTTAAGCAATTTACAGCAGTAGTTATGACAAAAAGCAATACAGTATTTACGTTTACATGTAAGAAATAGCAATCAGGTCATTTTTAAAGTAACTGAGGAGTATATAAACAATGAGGAATAAAGTGCTGTGAGAGCAAGTAGTAGCCAGGTGGAGTTAGGTAAAATAGGAGATAGAGAGAAGGTGGAGAGAGGAGGAGGCAATAGTTGGGGGGGGGGATAGATATGATGTGGTAAAGTGCAGGTTATCCAGTAAGGTTCAGCTGGTGATGAAAGAGGAGGGCTGTGCAGTTCGAGAAAAGTAAGCACAACAGAAAAATTTCCCAGAAATGGAAAAGTAAATGGAAGAATAAAATGCGAGAAGTTAGGAAATGATATTGAAAAAGTGCTCCCTGTTGGAGTGGACCCCAGGCTCACAGGGGACAACAGAGAGAGGGATGGGATTAGATAGTTAGGGCTAGGGTGATTTGAAACAGGAACATACACAGGAGGAGAAGAAATAGTGGCATAGTTCTCTCTTAAAGGAGATGTGGGATGCGGTTTGGTGTAGGGTTAAAGGGAGTGTGTTCCAGAAAAGGGGTGCATGACAGGCAAAGGCATGACCACCTTTTGAAGTGCGATGTCTTGGAATAAGAACAGGGATATGGTCTGCAGAGCGCAAAGTATAGTTGGTTTTCTAGTAGAGAAGGAGACTGGCCAGGGGTTTAGGTGAGCGAGATCTGATGATTCAAACCAGCTTATATAGTAGAAGGGAAGCTATTAGAAAAGGAGGTTCAAAACCTGCTGCTGTCAAAAGCAGTGGAACCTGTTCCTCCACAGCAAAAGGTAAAGGGTTTCTACTCAAGGTACTTTCTCACCACAAAGAAAAATGTGGAGTGGCGGCCTACTGTATCTGAGACCTCAGACTGTTAAACATCTGACAAAGCCAAAGTTCAAAACAGTAACATTGGCAATGACTCTGCCAACGCTCCACAAAGGAGATTGGTTGGTATCCTTGGACTTAAAAGATGCCTATTTCTACATCCCCATAAGGGAGTCTCACAGAAAATATCTCAGATTCAGATTCCCTTCAGGCCACTACCAGTTCTCAACACTGCCATTCGGCCTCACTTCGGCCCCAAGAGTGTTCACAAAGTGTTTTGCAGCAGTGGTGGCACACCTGCAAAGATTGGAAGTCACAGTATTCCCATATCTAGATGACTGGTTGGTGGTAGGAAACTCACCACAACAGGTAAAGGAACACCTTCAGCTCACCCACGGCCTCTTAGAGTCCTTAGGGTTTCTGATAAACCTCAACAAATCTGTTATTTTACCTACACAGGTTCTGCAATTCATAGGAGTAGAGTTGAATACACTGCAGGGCAGAGCCTATCTGCCCTCAGACAGAGTAAGAAACATTGTTCAGTTGGCAGGCTCCTTCAGCTTGAACAGACCAAAAACTGCAAGGTAGTTTCTTCAGTTGCTGGGCCACATGGCTGCAGCCATGGGCACAATCTCAGGGTCTAGATTCCAGATGAGAGACATTCACTTCCACCTTAGGGCACATTGGTGCCAAAGAAGGGATCCTCTCTCAAAGCTGATTCTAGTAACAAAAACATTACTCCAGGCTCTCCAGTGGTGGAAAGAGGAAGCCAACCTAAGGGAAGGGGTTCCTTTCCAGCAAGTTCCCCCATCAGTGATTCTCACAACAGATGCAGCACTACTAGGGTGTTGGGGCTCATCTAGGGGCTCATACCACCCACGGTATATGGTCAAGTGCAGAGTCAGTTCAGCATGTCAATCTTCTGGAGCTCAGAGCAGTGTTGTTGGCACTAAAGACCTTTACACCACTTCTGCAGGGAAAGGTGGTACAGATCAGAACAAACAATACCATTACAATGTATTACATAAATAAGCAGGGAGGTACAAGGTCGAACCTCTCTGCACAGAGGCCATGAAAATATGGAGCCTGGCTTACTCTCTAGGAGTCTTCCTTCAGGCCATTCATCTGCCAGGTAAAGAAAATACCTTGGCAGATGTTCTGAGTCAGATCAACCAGGCCCATCATGAATGGGCTCTGAACAGACAGATGGTGGAAGTGATTTTCAGAAGGTAGGGAACCCCAGTGATAGATATCTTTGCATCCCATGAGTACCACTACCTGCCAAAGTACTGTTGCAGACCACTAGCCCAGGGGACAATTCCCCTGAATGCTCTGGCCTTGGATTGGGCAGGCATGCACCTGTGTGCCTTCCCTCCATTCCCTCTGGTGCTCAGAGTTTTGATCAAGCTCAGATCCCAACCAGCATTGATGATCTTGATAGCACCAGATTGGCCGAGGCAGCCATGGTATTCTCTGCTGCTCTCCATGTCTGTAGCCAGACCCATACACCTTCCCTGGAGGCACAATATTTTAACCTCCAGCCAGGGGAGGATTCTGTATTGGAACCTCAGATCACTCAGACTCAAGGCATGGCTCTTGAGGACTTAGAGTATGCAAGCTTGCATCTCTCAAACAGAGTTTTGGATGTCTTAAGGGGCTACAGAAAGCCATCTACTAAGAAAATGTATGCTTCAAAATGGATAAAAGGTTTTCTACATGGTGTTCCAACAACGATGTGGTACCAGCAAATGTACTGCTGGACCATCTCATCCAGTTACATTATCTGGGCCTACAGTCCACTACTCTCAAGGTCCACCTAGTTTCAGTGTCTACCTACATTTCAGCTGGAAAGGGTGCTTTCTTCCTATATTCAAGAGATTTTTCAAAGGCCTGGCCCATTTTCACCCCCCCCTTTAGGGAACTGGTACCAGCTAGGGATCTGAATGTTTATATACCCAGGCTCATGGGTTCCCCATTTGAGCCTATGGTATCAGCTCATTTGAAATATGTCACATGGACAACCGTTTTTCTGGTGGCAATAACTTCTGCAAGAAGGATCATTGAGCTCCAGGCTCTCTGTATTGATCAGGACTACATTTCCTTCCACAAGGACAAAGTATTCCTGTGAACAAATAGGAAACTTCTTCCCAAAGTGGTCTCTGACTTCCATTTGAACCAGTCCATTACCCTGCCTGTCTTTTTCACTGAGCATTCTAGTTCAGGTGAGTGCAGACTCTATAGTCTGGATGTCAGATGCGGACTTAGCTACTACATGACAGCTACCAAATACCAAAGACAGGACAGAAATCAACTGACTTATAGGGATGTAGGAAAAGAAAATCCAGCATCTAAAAGATCCATTTCTCACTGGATAGTTCAGTGCATTCAGTTTTGCTATTCCAAAGCTGGAAAAGAGCCTCCAGCAGGGTTGAAGGCTCATTCTACAAGAAGGCACAGCTGCTACCATAGTAGCTGCTAAGGATGTCCCATTAGTGGAGATCTGTAAAGCAGCTACCTTCCTTTATATAGCATTACAGCCTGGACACACAGGTCAAGAAGTGATGTCAGGTTTGGCACAGCAGTCCTGCAGAGTCTATTTCCAAAGTAGGTTGTGTGCCCACCTCCAAAGGTACTGCTTTGTAGTCTACAAGAGTTATGAATATTGGAAAATTCCTGGGGTGAGAAGAAAAAAAATACTTACTATAGTAATTTTGTTTCTTCCAGGGTATTCTCCAGTATTCAGAAGTTGCCCACCCTGCTTCCCCTTCTAGAACCTTCAGCCTCTGCAATCCAAACTGAGTAAACATGTGTAAGGGTGCCACATACTGGCATGTCTTTTTTTGAGCCCTGTTGGGCATTGGTTTCCCCTTCTTCAGGTGATTCTGACATTACGAGGGGTGTGTTTTTTTACCCCAGTTGGGGGATTTGGTTAGGTTAACATATTGTTATTATCTTTAGATAGTTATGTTATTGGCAGGACCTATGCTTGAAGGCTCTCCATGAAATCTGAAGCAGTAGAACACTGGCAGTTGATAAGGGCAGCATTTGAAAATTAGCATGAGCCAATGATAATTCCATCATTAGCATACATTCTATCTCCGAACAGCTGTACTTAAAGGGATAACTGCAAGAGTTCTGAATACTGAAGAATACCCTGGAAGAAACAAAATTACTTTGGTAATGTTTTCATTTTGCTTACTTATCCTTTGCCCCTGGCAACCAGTTCTTTGAAGGGGGGACACTTTTCACTGTCTTTTGTCTCCCCACGTCCCAGAGGTAGGGCTCTCGGCAATATTTCAGAGGTTTGCAACTCATAACACAGGTAAAAAATAAAGATAAAAGGGATACTCCTTCCTTTTTCAGCCCAGACTGCAGGGCTGATATTACTGGCACCATGGCTTATCGAAGACCATTAGTATCTAAAAGAAGTAAGACCTGCAAGAGAGTGATGAGACCTTCCCTGATGGGCTCCTATTATCCCCACTGTGTTTTTCTATATAATACTGTATGTCTCTCACGGTTTTCCCAAGTTGGACACCCAAGGTGGGGGGGGGGTTGGACTTGGTGTACCAGTTGGCAGTGGCAAAGCAAAATTGCACAAATCTTTTTTATTGCTCTTAGGAGAGTTTTGGGGCCCCGATGTTCCGCAAGACATTCCAACAGATACACCCAACCCCACTGTAGGCTCTTCAGGTCAGGGGCAGCTCATACAGGCACGTCCTGGTGCGTTGCAGCAGGACAGGGTTGCAGATAGAGATATGCAGGCAGATCCCGACTCTGAACATTTAGAGGGTCAGAATGATGATATTGGGGATCTTGGGGAAAATCCTGACCCTAGGAAGCTACTTGGCGATGAGGAGGATGAACCCTCTGAGGAAGAGGGGGAGAGGATGGAGCCAAAGAGCAGGATACCTATCCCTCCCCTGTTTGATACCAAGTCCTCGTCCTTTCTGATAGCCAAGGCATGTAGGTCATTACAGCTTGAGGAGGAGCACACGATGGAAGCTGTGGACATCAATCCTGTTCTGTTTGTATCCTTTTCTGCTCCAAAATGTTTTCTCAGTTTTATTCACTGTGACCAAACTACTGAACAGAAATGGGCAGGTGCAGACCAAAGGAAATATCTGCCAAAGCCTAAGACATGGTATTGCCCCTTTTTTGAAGGAAAAATCGCACAACTGCAAAGCTCCTCCACTGGTGGATAAGGCAGTTTATAATTCCATTAAGCATACCACTGTTCCTATTGAAGGGCCCTTGACCTTAACAGAGTTGTATGACAAGCAAGTGGATGATGTGTGCAGAAGAGCCAAATTAGCAACATGGGGTTCTTGGGACCCAACCTCATGAACACAGTCACTGACATTTTGTTTCTTGGTCCCAAAAGGTGATTTCGCAGTGACTGCATGGAATCGCCTTTCAGGACCAATTAATGAAATGACAGTGCCACTGTTCATGAGTTTGGGTCCCAAAAAGCCCTTGTTGAAAATTTGGTGAAAAAATTCCCAAAAATGACTGCATTACGAGTGTCCATTGCTAAGTTTCTATGCACGCCCATAATGTCATTAATTTTTAAGATTTACACTCAAAATTTGGAACATTGCCATTTTTTCACACCCCCTTATGAACAATACAGCTGTCATTTTTTGCATCCTTTCCAATATGTCTTTTTGCACCTGTGGTGCAGAATGGTGCAGTCGCTGTGTGAAATCAACTTACAGGACAGAATAATGAAATTCCAGTGCCACTGTTCATGAGGGGAGGTCCCAAAAAGGCCGTGTTGAAAATTTGGTGACAACATTCCAAAAAATGACTGCGTTATGAGCGTGTGTTGCACAGTTTCTATGTACACTCGTAACTTTGCCACTTTTTCATATTTTCACTCCAGATTTTCAACATTGCCATTTCTTCACACCTCCTCATGAACAGTACAGCTGTCATTTTTCACATTCTGCCAGAAATGTGTTTTCGCACCTGTGGTGCCGAATGGCACACTTGCTGTGCAAAATCACCTTTTGGGATTGGGTAACAAAATTATACTGCCACTGTTCATGAGGCGGGGTCACAAAAAACCCATGTTGAAAATTTGGAGCAAATATACCAACAAACACCAGGGGCATTAGGTTTCCAATTGCAACACCCACCCTTAAAATGCAAGGCAGAGGAATATACACAGAAAAATATGGGGGGCATATACAACAGCAATACCAACAGTGAACTTTCAGCATTGACAAATGCTTGTTTACAGGTGTTACACAAGTGCCTATAAGCATCCCAAAGTTGTGGTGAAGGTGAGGATTTGTAGGCCCTCCATTTGGAGTCCCTAGCTTTCATTAGTGTCAGCAGCTCTTTAGATAACTTTTTGGTGCAGCCCCCTCTGACCCTCCTGGTGGTGATGGGGAAGTGTTTATCTTGTAGCCTCTGAAGAACATCAGTGAGGAAAGTAACTGCAGAGGAGACATTGTCAAGGAGATAAAGCGCAGACCAATTTATGCTCTTGGCATCATTCAGGGCAGCATTAAGGTCTTGGTTGTTGAACTTCCTGGTGGACAGGAGTTTATGAGGTGGATGACTGGCCTTTGTGGTCAACACGATTTAGGTGGGGGAGTGGTCACTGATTGAATTGGCCATTGTGCCTGCCTGGAGAACTAGATCAGCCCAGTTTGCAATAATCCAGTCTAGGGTAGTATGGTTTAGGGAGCGGTGGTTGCACCTGGTAGGTGAGGAAATAACTTGCTCCAGGGTGTAGGATTTCAAGAGCATCGTATAGTCAGTGTCAGGCACTGCTGTCCAGTTGATACTGAGGTCACCAAGAAAGATGGCGTCTTGTGGTGAGACAGAAGCAAGGCCCTCTAGCAAGTTTGATAGGCCCTCAACCCGCCCTAGTGGGGGGTTATAGCAGCAGCCTAGAAGCAGTTTCTTTGATGCCCCAAGGGTTAACTCAGCCAGGATCCATTCACTTGGAGAGTTAGGGGTAGAGTTATTGATGATGGAGGCAGAGTTATGCTCCCGCACATAAAAGCACAATACCCCCCCCACCCCTTTTCCTACCTGGTCTGTCCAGGTGGAGCAGTGAGTACCCAGCAAGTTGGTATGAGGCAACATTATGGTATGACTTTAACCATGTCTCTGAGAGACTGAGCATGTTGGGTTTATATAAGGCCACCCATGCCTCCAATTCGACGAACTATGATAACAGACTGCATATGTTCAAATATGTAACTCTAAGGCCATCTTGCTTAGCCCAGGTGATGTTAGTATGGTCGATCTGAACATTTGTGGGGCCTGGGTTGCATTCCACACTGACCGCAAGAAGAGAAAGGAGGAGGAGGGAGAGGAGAGGGCATGTGGAAGGGAGCAAGCATGGGGGCATGATGGTGAGGGAGTGGATAAATAAATGAATAAAAAAGAGCAGTGTACCTGTTCAGTGTTGCCTTTGACCAATGCTAGTCACATCAGTGCTGGTGAGTCAGCTGCTGCTGGAAAGTTCATTGCCAGTTGCCTAAGAATGGTGACTGCAGGAGTGGGGGAGCCTCAAGGTACAGGCTCATGACCCCAGGTTGAAAACATCATCTTTCCCCTTGTGGCTGGAGAATGTTGTGGACAACAGCATGGGATCTCTGGCCAAAAATCCTGCCCCCGAGGGCAGTGTATCTTGTGCTAATTAGTTTATAAGTCCCAGTTCATTAAAGGGACAGCCTGCTGGGTGTCTGGGATGTGAGGTTGGAGGGCACCGACCACCATGTGGAGTGCAAAATGTTAATGGGTGGATCAGTTTCTCTGACCTCTCTAATTAATTAAAAAAAACAGAGAATGCATAGTGCTTAGCAGGTTAATGAGTAGCAGTTCATATACTGACAGGGACTTAAATACTGACAGAGATATAGCAAGAACTGAGCAGTCAGCAAAGCGCTGTGCTTAGAGTGCACGGCTGTGAGCAGGAGACCTGGGTTTGAATCCCATGACAAGCAACAAAAAAAAAATTCAAAAACATTTCTCACACTGTTGCCTGCTTCATCCAAGTATTTTAAAGATGACCTGCAAAATGATTACTGCAGCCCGCTCCCATCCCACATACCTTTGTCAGCGATGGCGGGAGTCCAGGGCTGCCTTCGGTAATATTTTGTAATTAATCCTCACGTTTTAAAATACTGCCAAAACTTTTTGGCGAATATGGAAGTTTCTGCCAGTTCCTGACTGAACAGGCGCAAGTGTACCTGGGTAGTCTTCCCAGTTTTGTGACGTTGCAAACACCATAGCTCTCTATGTAGCGGGAGGGGGGCTTAAAATGCTTATTGTATTACTTTTGCAGGGGTCTTGATGCTTAAATTAATATCTACAGCAACACTGGAATGGGCATGGTGTTTGCCAACCCTAACAGGTCCAATCCAGCAGATTCTACAGGTCAACTACCGACAGACGCCTGCCCAGGATACTTTAGAAGCTGTGCAGGAAAGATCCAGGTGAGGACAGGTGAGCATGGCCACAATGGAACATCCAACATCTGCACCACCTCAGCAAGGTAAGTTCAATTTTGGTGACATACCTAATGAGGAATTGTGGGGAAATGTTTTTGCAAACTTTTCGGGAGTGCATGCCTGGATCCAGGGTGCTTCCACCCAAAAAGTCATGAAAACTGAAGAAATAAATGCCACAGCCTGGGGTGGCAGGGAGAGCATCGCAGTCAAGTATGCCGGGACCAGTTACGCTGGCCGCGGGGCCCTTGCCGGCTCCAGTACCACCCCTTACCCCCCCCGGTCTCCGCATCCGAGGCTGCAACTATCGATCCCAGGGCCAAGGCTCTGGCTGACACAGGTGCCAGTGCTACTGTTGCTGCATCCAGTACCTCAACTAACTGCTCCATCTTCACTGGAACATTTCTGGATCCCCACCAGGGCCAAGCACTTTGCCCAATGGGTCCTCTGGCCCCATTACTGCCATTATAGGCAGTGCCACTGCCACCACAGGGGTCTCCCTTGGCACCAATGGGACAGTCTCCAACCCCATTGGTACCACAGTCATTGCCTCAACCAGGTTTGCCCATTCCCCTTCCACAACTCCCACCACCTCCGCAACCAGGACCACAGCCATCTCCACTGCCAAATCTCATTGTGCTCTTTCCAACTCTAGTGGCACCACTGCTGATACCCTAGCCAGTCTTCCCCATTTCCCTTCCACAACTCCCATCTGCCCTGCAACCTGGCAATCCTCCACAGCCAGAGGAACCAAGTCCACTGCCTCAGCCGGTGGCTCCACCTCATACTCTCTTGATGCTGGAGGAAAAGATGGGCAAGTTGTTGAATCTCATGGCAGAAAAGAAAAAAAAGCAGCCAGATGCATGAGCAGGAGACAGAGGACAGGGGGTGGGACCACTGGGGATAAGGGAAGCAGGGCAGCAGCAAGTGGCATAGATGGGCCAGGGGTTGTATGCATCTGTTGCTGAGCCAGTGGGATATCACTTGTTGGAGAAGATGTGGCAGCAGATTGCAGAAGGGGAATTTGTGGATGTGTTCACATTATTCAACAGGCCAAAAGAGCTAAAAGTAGAAAAGGACTCTGATAAGGACAAAGAGAAAGAGAATGGGGTAGAGTGTAAGTGTAAGGTGGTGATTAAGCACAAGTGGGAGAATTGGCAGATGGGCTTTGCCATCTACGCTGACTTGTTAATGGAACTGTGTCCGAGGCAATGCATCCATCAAAACATGATTGGAGATGGTTGGAATATGATCAGGAGTTTCAGAGACAGAAGCAGAAGGATGCCAACAGAGTCTGGGGAGCATTAGATCTCATAGTTCTGGGGGCCATAAAAGCCGGGGGGGGGTACACAAAGATTCAGACAGTGGTTTCCTGGTCTGATGTTCACAGTCTTTAAGGAAGGGCTTTTCATTATCAGGGAGTAGTGGTTCAGCAGCAGAGAACACAGGGGGGGGGGGTGCAGTGCTACCACTACAGCCATGAGATATGCAAGATGGAGGCCTGTAAATATACACATGAATGCTTTGTGTGTGGGAAGGACCACCCTTTCATGCAATGCACAAAAGGGACTAGCCCACAGGCCTTTCGGAAGGGACAGGGCAAACCTCCCAACCCCAATAAAGGTGGAGCACATTGAGCATTGCTTAGAGATACCCAGACAGGCAGGCTGTCCATGCAGTCCTTGACGGAGGGTTTTTTCACAAGGCTTCAGGATCCCATACCAAGCCGTTCATAAAGCCTGTGAGGCAGAAAATCTAAAATCTGCCAGGAACTGGCTGGACAGAGTTAGGAAAAAATTGACAAAAGAGGTAGCACTAGGCAGGGTTAGTGGACCCCCTGACCAGCCCCCTTATACTCACCTTCAAGTATCACCAATAGGCCCTGGTGCCAGAAAAGGGGTCCAGGGTAGCACCAGTTAAACATGATAGGGAACAGTTTTTTTACACCTCTAGATGCATTCGTATTGTCCTTTTAGTGCCTATCCAATATTGATTTTTTTTTTTACCTTTTTTTGTTTAATTAATAATCTAATTTTAATTTCTTTATGACTACCCTGAATCCTTCTCTCCTCAGCTGTTGCTGCTCTCTCTTTCCATACTGTCTGGACATTCTATGACATCAATAACACCATTCCAGGCCATTCAGATGAATAGCACAGAATGGGAGGTATTGATGTCATTGAATGTCATAGAAATATGAAAAGAAACAGCTGTAGCTGACGAGGAGTGTGGAACTCCATGTAGATCTGATGGCACCCCAAAGTTAGGTTATTTATTTATTAAAAACTGGTCAGCGCATATCAGAAAACTTAAATGGCATAGAAAGGAAGATGGAAGGGCAGTTAATTATATAAAAATCATATCCTATCAATAAATCACCTTTCATACCCTGAGGGTGATTCAATCACCACATTGATCCAGAGGACACGGCAGTGACATACACACTGCTTGAAGCAGCACTTAAACTGATGGAGAGAGTTGGAAAAGGGGCCCTATTAGGCAAGTTCAACATTGCATCTGCTTTATGATTACTGCCCATGCACCATCAAAATGGGACCTACTGGGCATGAAGACTGAAAGCAAATGTTGCGTCGACAATTTAATGCCGATGGGTTGTGTGGTGGCATGTGCAGTGTTTGAACGTGGCATGTGCAGTGTTTGAACAATTCAGCACTTTTCTGCACTGGGTCACTGTCCAGATGGCAAGAAGAAGGGAACTTCACCACTACCTGGATGATTGTTTTATTCATGAAACAGGGATGGATGACTGTGCATAGCTGACGGGTGCATTTCGGCAGGTATGTGAAGACTTGGGGGTTCCAATAGCCGATGAAAAACAGAGGGGCTAAGTACTTGCTTATCCTTCCTGGGTACTGAAATGGATATGGTTGTCATGGAGTTCTGCCTTCCAGTAAAGAAGGTTGGGTGCACTTACAGGGTTGTTGCAGAAAGCAATGCAGGCACACAAGCTCACCCTAAAACATAGAAACATAAAGGTTGACGGCAGATAAGGACCGCAAGGCCCATCCAGTCTGCCCATTTCTTTTTCTACCTTATAAATGTGCCATCGGCCTTTGCTCAGTCAGTGGCCTATCTATTCATACTCATCTGTATTGCTCCCATATGCCTATCCCATGCCTGTTTGAAGCCCTGCACTGTATTCATATCCACCACTTCCTGAGGTACGCCGTTCCATGCATCCACCACTCTTTCTGTGAAAAAGAATTTCCTCACATTCCCCCTCAGTCGGCCTCCCTCTAATCTCATGCTGTGTCCTCTTGTCCTGCTATTTTTCTTATATTTCAACGTTAGACTCTTTCACCTTGTTAATGCCCTTAAGATGTTTGAATGTTTCGATCATATCACCTCTCTCCCTCCTTTGCTCAAGGGTATACATATTGAGCTCTGTTAATCTGTCCTCATATGTCTTCTGATGCAGTCCCTGCACCATTTTGGTTGTCCTTCTCTGGACTGCCTCAATTTGGTTAATGTCCTTGTGAAGGTGTGGCCTCCAGTACTGCACGAGTACTCCAGATGAGACCTAACCAGTGTCTTGCAAAGAGGGATTATTACCTCCTTCTTACGACTTGTGATACCCTACTAATACACTAACATCCCCTAGCCTTACCTACTGCTTTAGAGGTCTGCTTGGATGATTTCAGGCCATCGGTGATGATGATGCCCAACTCTCTTTCTTCCTTTGTGACTGCCAGCAACTCCTCCCAGCCTATAGGTGGCTTCAGGGTTTCTCTCCCTATGTGCATGATCTTGCACTTCTTTGCATTAAATCCCAGTTGCCACTCTTCTGACCATTTTGCTAGTTTATCAGATCTCTTCTCATTCTGCCCACCCATCTGGATCATCTACTCTGTTGCAGATCTTGGTGTCATCTGTAAACAGACAAGCTTTACCCTCTAGTCCATCTGCAAGGTCACTAATGAAGATGAGAGAGGACTGGCCCAGGACTGATCCCTGAGGTACCCACTTGTGACTTGCATCTCTTCTGACTGTATACCATTTACCACCACTCTCTGTTTTCTGCCCGTCAACCAGTTTGCCACCCAGTTGACCAACTTCTGACCCACCCCAAGCCTACCCAGCTTATTTATCAATCTTCTATGTGGAACAGTGTCGAAAGCTTTGCTGAAGTCAAGGTGGGTGACATCAACTGCTCCCCCTTGGTCCACCACTCTGGTTACCCTGTCAAAGAAACCTATGAGATTATTTTGACAGGATCTTCCTTCTGTAAACCCATGCTGTCTTGGATCCTGTGCCCCTATGGATTCCAGGTGTTGCACTATCTTTCCCTTAAGGAGTGCCTCCATAATTTTGCCCACTACTGAGGTAAGACTGACTGGTCTGTAGTTCTCTGCCTCCTCCCTGCTACCACTCTTGTGGAGCGGGATCACATGAGCCCTTCTCCAGTTTTTTGGGACCTCTCCTGTGCTCAGAGACTGACTAAACGTTCTGCTAATGGCTCTGCTAGTTTCACCCTTAGCTCCTTAAGTACTCTGGGATGTATGCCATCAGGTCCCATTGCCTTGTCCACCCTGAGCTTAACGAGCTCTTGTAGGACCCTTTCTTTTGTGAAGGGAGTAGTGCTCACCTCCCTCCCCCCTGTGTCCATGGTGCTGAGCTGTGGGCCCTGCTTTACCTTCTCTTTAGTAAATACTGAGCAAAACCATATATTTAGGATAGATGCTTTTACAGGGTCCTCCTCCTCCCATGCCCCCTTTTCTTCTTTGAGCTTAGCAATACCCCCTCTGGACTTTCTCCTTTCACTAATATATCTATAGAAAGTCTTGTCACTTTCTTTTACTGTTCATGCTAGTGTTTCCTCAGTTTGGGACTTTGCCTGCCTTACTGCCTTCCCTGCTTCCCTTAGGGCAGTTTGGTATGCCTCTCTATCTTCATCCTGCTGTGTTCCCTTACATTTCCTGAAGGCCAGCCTTTTGGCTCTGACCTTTTCTGCTACTGTATTTGAGAACTAAAGTGGTTTCCTTCTTCTTTTGCACTTCCTTTTCTGTCTAACACAATGGGATGTTGCTTCAAGTATTACATCCTTAATGATTGCCCACTTTGCCTGTACCCCCTCACCTGTGTTTCTTTTTGTCAGGGCTAGCTTAACTCTGTTGGCCATCTTATCAAAGTCAGCTCCTCTGGAGTCCCATATTTTTGCCTTGGAATGGGATGATTTAGATATAGTGGCCAAACTGAACCATACCATGTGTTGGTCACTGGCCCCCAGATGACCTTCTACCTGGAGATCTGTGATCCCATCCCTGTTAGTCAGTACTAGATCTAGGATAGCCCTGCCTCTTGTGGGTTGTTGTACCAGTTGTTTAAGGCCCTCCCCCTGCAGGGAATCCACCATGTGTCTAGTTCTGGCAGATGTTCCTGCTGGTATTCACCAATCTGTATCCAGCATGTTGAAGTCTCCCATTATCAGAACCTCCCCTTTAGCTGTCATGTTTTGTATACCTTCTACCAGTAATGTGTCTGTGTCCTACCCCTGGTCTGGGGACCTATAGACAACTCCAGTTCTTATGGCTGTACCATTTCCTGTTTCCAGGGTGACCCATAGTTCTTCTGGCTCCTTATGAGTATTCTGAATTTCTGTAGCTTTGATATTTTCATTGACACACAGGGCCACTCCACCCCCCTCCCCCCCACACTTTTTGCACCTTGGTCTCTTCTGAACAGTACATAGCCAGGTACTGAAGTCTCCCAAGTGTGGTTACTGGTAAACCATGTCTCACTATTTGCTACTATGTCCAGTTTAGCCTCTGACATTATTGCCTGCAGGTCTAGGATCTTATTTCCCAGGCTGTGAGCATGTGTGTACATGATTTTCCATTGTACAGATTTCGGTGTGTCAGTTGTTGGGTGAGGTTTGGCATTTTCCCTGTGCGTCGTATGGGGAGATGGACCTTTTTTCTTACCTGGCAATGCAAATGAACTGCAAACATGCTGAATCCCTGTTTGACCACTAGCTGAGGGGGAAGGGGTGTTCTTCCCATTTGACGTATGGGGTGCTGCACCCTTCTCCCCATTTGCTAGTTTAAATATTCTGCAAAGACATCAAACTTCTGCCCCAATGCACTGACTCCCTCCTTAGTCAGATGCAGTCCATCAAATTTAAAGGACTTTCGCTCCCAGAACTGTTGCCAGTTCCCTACAAATCTGTGTCTCTTTTCCTGGCACCAGCCCTTGAGCCACATGTTTAGCTCCCCTTTCTCCTCTTCTCTGACCTTCTGTCCATCTGCCCCCCTCTCCCAGACTGGCAGGATCTCAGAGAAGGAGATGTCGGATGAAATGCATGATAGTTTTTCACCCAGCCTGGTCAGGTGTTCCTTGGTCTCCACAACTGACCGGCTGGCAAGATCATTAGTCCCTATGTGTACCAGGGCATCAATGTTTTCTCCTGCTTTGTGAACAATTTTAGCAATGCGGTCAGTGTCTCTCCACGTTGATGTACCTGGGAGACATCTGACCATTACCCTGGCTTGAGATGGTATCAACTCCTGACTCATGGAGTCTCCTATGATCAGAAGTTTTTTGGATTTCCTTTTTGCTTTTTTTGTTTTGGTTCCTGATTTGGGTGAGTTTTGTTGTGCTAGCTCCTGTGCTGCAGTGTCCTGCTCTACAGTGTCCTCTGCCCCTTTGTTTGATTTCGGAGATAGAGGCAGATACCTGTTTGTAGTGTTTATATGGTTTTTGGTGGTAATATGTTGGAGAGCACAGAGTGATGGGGCAACTGATTTGCCCCTCCTAACCACCTGCCAACCTCCTGTACCAACTACCCTCTGCGGTCGAGGTTCTTCTGTTGGATGTCGGGGAAATGATGGGTGGTTCTTATAATGTAAAGGTTTGCAGCAATTATAGGGCATTTGAATTTTGCATGCAAGGTCATGCTGATTGGGGCACCCTTCTTTCACAGGCTAGCAAAGTGTGGTGCAGGCTGCCACAAGCCCCATCACAGGTTTTGGGTTACAGAGGCCATGCAGGATGACCTCCAAATAAGGGTAAACTTCCTGCCATGTTTTTAATGGGGTGGCCATTTGGCCTGTGGAGGTAACAAGCCAAGAGTTGGAGCTCTACACAGACACATCTGGTGGCATAGGTTTCAGAGCTTATTTTCACGGGCCTGGTGTGCAGGTCCATGGCACCTGGAATGGGCAGAGGTGGGCTTGCTTCGCCAGATTATGCTCCTGGAATTCTTCCCCATTGTGGTGGTGCTAGCAATTTGGGGAGGAATTTTGCAACAAAAGTGTGATTTTCAGGTCAGATAACATGGGGTAATTCACAGCATTAACAGGCAATTGGGGGGAAGGGCCCCATGAGTAACCTGATGCGGGTCTTCATTCTTAAATGTCTGATATTTAATGTCCAGTTCAGTGCAATACGTGTACCTGCTGTTGACAACGAAGTGGCTGATGCTCCTTCTCATTTACTGTCAGAGAGGTTTTCGACAGCTGGCGCCACAAGCAGAGAAGTAGCCCAGGGAAGTGTGGCCCTGTCATTGGGATTTGGTGATCCAGAAGAGTGGGAATTGCTAAAGCATTCACTATTGTCCAGCATTACAGTGGCATATCAAAGGGGGTGGACACCTTTCTTGGAGTGAGGGGTCATCTAGGTTGGGAAGCATCCTGGCCAGTACTGGAGGATCATCTGTGTGCAAACCTCCTCCACATGAAGCAACAGGGTGCTATGCCAGCGATGGTTTGATGGCACTTCAAAGCAACTGCCTGATTTTTAAAGGCAATGGATGCGAGGGTCACAACATAGTCCTTTTGGGTTCAAAAGATGCTCAAGGGGTGGGCCCAAGGAGACCCCAAACAGCAGGATGTGCAGCACCTTATTGGGCCAACATTACTGGTAAAAATTATAACAGTCTTGCCCAAGGTGTGGTCATCAGCTTCGAAGGCACAGCTGTTCCAAACAGCCTTTTAGTGGCTTATTGTGGGGCTTTCACAGTGTCTTAATTGACACAACTAAGAAAATCAATGGCCTTGTGAATGGCATTGGGCGATAATGTGGTGGTGACCACTGAGAGGGTGCTTGTTCACTTGCAACAAAGTAAGATGGACAAAGGAACCAGGGGTCACTTGTGCTGCCTCAAGTCCCCACCTAGGGTACAGTGGGATATAAAGGGAGGGGTGTTGGCATATAGTCAACAATAGTCACGTGGTATCATACAGTGGGGATTTACAGGGTTGTGGCTCCTTTTCAGGCAAGCCTTGAATCTGCTGAGAGGTGAGGCCTTAGCATCTGCTACCAGATGGGTGCCAGCCATAGGTGAAGGATAACTCTTTGATGTAGGCCATCAGTCAGCGGTGCCCCGGATGGTGAGAGCATTCTACAGACTGGCCCATTTACAGCCACCCCTCATACGTCGGCTGCCTAGAACCTCATGAGGTGGTAAGCAGTATGTTGGCCCACTCCAAAGGGAAGGGAGGGCCTAGCTGCTTTTGATAAAGAAATGTATTCAGTCACTAGCAGTGACTACAATTCCAATATGTTTATAGTTGCTTGATGAGATTAAATTATAAGTTTAACAAGTCATTTCTAAGTAGTTCGTTTGATAAACACATGGCTGTGGCCATTTCCTCCAAGCACGCTGTATGTCTCGTCTGTCAAGGTAAGAGGAGCGTATCTTAGAAGACAATGATAGAGCCTGCAAGGGATGGCAGCTGGTGGAATTTTGTCTGAGGATATGCCCTGGATGACAACAGGATGGAAACGCAGGGTCCGCCCAGTAGGGGCAGGATTAGGCAGGGGTAGGTTTCTCAGAAGGCGTGACTGGTACCTGTTGTAGGAGGGACTTTAGTGATTTAAATGGCTGCAATGGGGGCTCTACCATCTTTCACCTCTATCTGCAGTGGTATCCAGTGAGGATAGCAACTAAATATGAGTGACTGTCAAAACGGCGACTCATAATCAGCGCCATCCTCATGGGCTGCCCTGCAAGAGTAGCGACCCTATGCAAAGGCGATCATAGGGGAGGATAACCGGAAGGGGAATATAGCGAGGGGAAGGGGAGGGATAGGAAAGAGGATGTGTGAGGGGGTAGTGTGCCTTCTGTAGCTGAGCTATCTGTGTGGTGTGGTGGTGAGAGTGGCTAGCTGCAGCACAGCAGGTACTGGGTTTGGGGGGAACATTTTGCTCTGGCCACCGCTGCAGTTTTTTTTTCTAGCAATCCAGAGTGTTGCCCCCTCCCTGACATGCACCACCCCCCCCGGTGTTGATAATCCTTTAGCATTAACACTTGGATTCCTTGCCGGATGTCTGTTCTCCGGCATGTGTATATCGCCGATCTGCTTTTCGGTGATATACACTCGTCATAATAGCAATTGCTGTTTTGCAATCGCTATTATGACATGGAACCATCTGCAGCAGATACCTTCGCAATCCCTCCCCTCGGAAAAGCAAGGGCATGAAACTGGGGTCAGAGAACCAGCTGTCCCAGTATGGGGGGATCACCTTAGGGGGTCGAGAAAGCATTTTACCATTTTTTCCCCCATAGGGTTTTCTTTTTTTTTTTTTTACCTTCTCTGGTAGGATTTACAGAGAACTAGGGGTAGATAGGCAGGTCTGTAACAGTCATGTAGGTGTGACAGTGGCATTGTAGCATAGCCAATTGTTGGCACGGTAGTCGTGCAGTATCTTACAGGTTGGTTAACAGGGTTGTCGCTCCTTTTCAGGTGGGTCCTGAGGCTGGGGAAAGGTGAGGCCTGGGTAGCTCGTACCAAAGTGATGACATCTATAAGTGAAAGATAACACTCTGATGTAGGACAGCAGTGGTAACCCGTGAAGTGGGCGCATGAGGAAGGGTGCTGTCCATTATGGTGACACCTTCCTTGCGCTATCCACTCACGGCGACCAACAGGTAGGGCGACCGGATGAGAGGGTGGGCGAACTAGACAGTGAGATGTCGCTATATGTATGCTGTGGGGTGATAGAGTGAGGCGAGCGTGGGCTGGGAGAGGTGGACAGGCTGTAGGGGAGCTGCAGTTGTTGGTTGCTGCAGCTGCAGTGTCGGGATTGGGCAATGGCTGGGGTGGCTGAGGTACTGGGTTGGTCTGGGCGCTGGTGCATTTTATTGCGCCCAGCCCGAACCTTTTATTTTTATTATTTTAACCCCCTGACATGCACCCCATTGTTGAGAATCTCAAGTCAGGGGGTGCGGTGGGGAAGCCCCTGACAGGGGGGGTGTGGGGCACAGCCCCCCCCCCACAGAAAGTAAAAATATGTCCTGGTGCCATTGTGCTGGCGCTCAGGGTTGTCAGAGTGCCGAAAATGTGTTCGCCACTCTGACTGAGCGATAACAGCGATTGCCTTTTATTCGCCATTATCACATAGACCTCACACCAGTCAACAGCACCCTGGATGGGTAGGGTGCTCTAGATACTAGACCATTTACAGCCACCCCTCATGCCTCTGTGTCCTAGGAGCCTCGGGAGGTGGTAAACAGTATGTCAGCCCCCTCCAAAAGGGAGGGCCTAGATGCTTTTGGTAAAGAAATTTACTCAGTCATTAGCAGTGACTACAATGCTGCACATGTCACACCAATATGTTTATAGTTATTTGATTAAATTATTTATCAGTTTAACAACTCAGTTGTAATTGGCTCATTTGATAAATGCATGGCAGTGGCCATTTCCTCCAAGCACACTGTTTGTCGAGTCTGTCCAGCTAAAAGAAGGAGTGTGACCTAGAAGACAAAGTGTTGAGGAGATGGAAGAAATCAATGGGGATCCAGAGAAAAACCCTGTTTTGTTGCAACACCCTTTCCAATTGATAAAGGAGCTTGGCAGATTTTGGGCTGTTCAAAACAAAACAATGGCAACATTAACTTACCACTGAGTGGATTTCACAGGCGGTTTCTCGTTCACTTTGTTGTGGATCACAGTACAGTCTTAACTTCTGTACCTCAATCTGTAGACAGCAAGAACACAAGACAATCAGTGATCATAACAATGATGTAGGAAGTTATGTTACAGCCTTTGGCTGACTGAAACAATAATCATATTGCCAAACACAGTAAGATTTTTTGCCAGTGATCACAGAAGCAAAGAGGTTTCTAGATAGTCAATGCTTTAGGTTTTAAGGCAATTCTTGACAAACTGCAAATTTATTTATTTTATTTCTTTAACTTTGGTGACCGGGTAAGTACACTGGCATGAATGGCTTTTTCAGGCATGACCCGGGTGCAACAGCACAGGCAAGAGCAGAGATACATAATAACATAGATGTTGCAATATTTACATTATTCATTTACATGGCACAGTATTTACAAAGGTGAAACAGTAATTAACTGTAGGGAAATCGTGAATACATGTGCAATATCTACCCACCTAGTGGAGGGGAGGGGATTGTAAGGGCAAGGTACAGAAAAAGAGGAGGAGTTTACAGTACAGGGAAGGGGTACTTGGGAGACGACACTAGGGTAAGGATAGGGGTGCAGGTGTGGAACAGATAGAGAGAGCAAAGAATTTGGAGACGACACTAGGGTGATGATATGGGATGCAGGTGCAGCAATAGGGAGAGTAAATGGGAGAAGATTAGGGTGGATGGGGGAGGTTAGCGAAAGCACTGACATGCGAAAGATGAGGAGTAATGAGCTTTCAGCAGCTTCATAAAGGTAGGAGGAGTTGAGGATTTTTTTTATTGGAGGAGGTATTGAGTTTGATAAAGAGAGGCAGCACAAAAATGAAAGGACCATTGATCCATGTTGGTGCGAAACATCGGGACTGCAATGTTGTTGTTAGAGGCAGAGTGAGAGGTGGGGAGATTGATGAGGGATATCTGCCTAGCTAGGTATGGGGGAGGGTGCGTATATGCAGGGTTTTATTAATGGGGGAGGCAAGAGCTAAATGGGCTTTGTGTTCCGGGGATAGCCAATTTAGGGTATTTAGCAATGCACAGTGGCCAGCCCGGTGGCGCTGAGGGTTGAGACACTGGATGCCACACCTCACGCCACACCAGCAACCTGGGTTCGGGAACAGACTCGGGCCACCGGGGGTCAGCAGGGGAGGGAAAGGATTAAGCATCCAGAGGACTGGTCTCCCTTCCCGGGGAGGAATCCAGGCCTTTCACCACTCCTTAACAGCCCCGATGGAGATCGGGGGCAGCACAAGGAACATGCAATGTTGTGACTTGGGGGTGGAGTGGCGGCGGATGTTTTCACATTGGTGCCAGGATGTCATTGCATGTCCACTCTCCAGAAGGGAAACCACCACGCAAATACCCTGGAGGACCAGGGAGGTGACAAGGGCTCCAAAGACTTAGCCTACATCTCCAGTGCCAGACCATCCCTTCAACAGTCCCCCAAGGCCCTCAACCAGGATGGACCCTCTAATCTCAGAAAGTCTGCCAGGTAGGTGACATGGGCCTTCCCTTGGGGGGGTGATCCAGGGTCTGGAAGGTCCTGGTGAAGGGGTCCGGGAGGAGGGAGGTCTCAGTGGGAAGTAGAGGCAACAGTCACATGGGCACCTCCTAGAGATGCCCTGGTCCAACGGAGAATAAAATAGAGTCTAAAAAAAAACACTGCACAGTGATGGGTACTGCAGCTGCTGCCGGAGGCAAATTTAGCGATAGTATAATATAAGGTGTACTTTTTTTGTAGAACAGTTTTGCTGGTGGCATCAATGACGAGTGAACCATAGTCGAGGGAGGGGAGAAGGTTCGCCTGGTTGACTCTGACCTTAGTGTCAGGCATCAGGAAATCATGGACTCTGTAAAGTATGCCAACTTCTGATAAAGAAGGGTGGTAGTGTGATAGAGATGAGCTTCAAAAGAGAAGGAAGGGTCATGGTGTATCCCAAGGTACTTAAAGGAGAGAATCTTTTTGAGGTAGGAGCCGTTTCCAGTGTTGACACTGAACAAAGGGGATAGCTTATTGAGATTTTGTCTAGTTTCAAATAGCATGGATTCAAGACCATGACTGTATATATAATGCATTATCCAATCTGTCAGATAGTGAATATATATGATCTTGTTTAGCCAGATACTGGATTAGGATAGCACACTTTCCACTTCAGATCTGCAGACAAGTTACACTATTTGAACTATCTAAAACTAACTACATGGTATGCACACTAGAATCAAGACCACCATTTCAAAATGGAAGCACTTGTGGGGGGGATCAAGGGTCATATCCCAAGTCTGACTCACATGCCCTTAGATGACAGGGATGCTTGCACCAAAATACAGTAATCTCAACCTCCTGCCTTGCAAATCATGGACGAGGTTTGAAAAAAATCAGGGAATAATGATTAAAATCAGGGACCAATGTTAACAAAATGGTAATACAAGCTCAAGAAGCCTGCTATACATCAGTGTCAATGGCTCAATAGGTAGCATGCTCACTTCTGAGTCTGGAAGATTGGAAGGTGATGAGTTCTAGCCACACACCAGGTAGTTGGAGTAATTCCCAGAACTGGTTCTGTAGTGCAGTACAAGGGGGTTGCTGCTCTAATGAGGGGCCATTCTTTGGATGAGACTTTAAACTGAGGTCCCTTCTGTACCTCTGTGGTCACTGCCCTGGTAGAAGTAAAAGTTCCCATAGCACTTATCAAAGAAAAGTAAGGAAGTTTCCAAGGGGTTATGGCTAAAATGCCCCATCAATGAAACAGATCCATGTAACCTTCCCAATCCCCCAGAATGCACCTGGAAATCAGCTGCTATGTCTCAGTGTACCTTTCTTGGTCAAAGAAAACATTACAAATAAATAAATATTTATTATGTGACTCAGTGTGAAAACACATTTTCTGAAGGCAATCCAAACTGAATGTTTTGCATTATTGTATCCTTCAAACCATACCCATAACTTACAAAAATGTCAAATTTAGGAGGGAACAAAAACATTTTTGAGGTGAAAATAGAAATGTTGACAGTTGAGAGGTATATGCCCAATACTTAAGTGTCTCCTTTAAAAAGAGAGTGAAGCAGTCATGACACTGGCAGTGACCGCATGTTAGTCCCCACCCCCCCATCTCCCACTTAAGGCATATCATATATATGGGAAGCCCTATTATGTTTTGGGGAGTAAAGGGGACTTGCAGGGAAAATAATTGGCCTTGCTTGAGCAGGATAATTTCCTCTCCTCCCCTAGTACACAAATGACCCAATGCAGCCTCCCCACCTGGGCTCCCTGCTGCTACCCCCTTTAACCACTGGATGCTGTGGAGGAAGACCAGCCACAGGAGGCAAAGACAGGGTCATTCACAGACAGTATCTGCAGGAGGCCACATGTAGTCTGCTGGTGGAAGCTAAGCAGGTGTTGAAGAAAACAGTATGTTATGTCTTTAATATTATTTGTTTTGCTTGCTTCTAACCTAGACAGCCTAGTAATAAACTGTGTGGTTTTGGAGCGATAAAAATCAAAACTGTCATGAAACACCACTACTTACTTCCTAATTCTGATGGTCTTTGAGCCAAACTGGTTAATGCATTAGAAGAAATAAATACAAGCATGAAAGAGGATTTCTGTTGCTTTATAGATCTAGCCAAGTCAACTGCCAAAGGTACAGCCACAGCCAATATTAACACTGAAAAACGTGTACTAAATGGAACAGCAATTTTTATTTTCTGCAGGCTACAATAATGAAAATCCTACCGCCCCTCTGAATAGTCCAACAGTTTTTCAGAGTTGTGTTCCATATCATGTGACAAAGGCTCAAACAATGCCACTTTTTATACTAACATGATTACATTAGACAGGGATTTGTTTTCCATGCTGTTCTTATTCAGTATAAGTAATGAAGAACAGGCACAAAAAGGTGTCTTTCTGTAACACAGTACCACATGAATGATCTCTTTATGACAAAAAAATATTAATACACAATTCATTTTAAACAGAATTGCATCAACATTATATTATTGTCCATATACCTATAAAGTATATTACCATGCTTAATATAACTTTGTGATATTGTGCCACATTCTATACCAATAACATTTTGATATTTAATTATACCAAATGACTGTATAACAGTACTGTATTAGATTGGCTCATGTAAGCAGTTTATTTTTGGTGACACCCAGGTTTCTTAGGGCAGGATCTCTCTCTCCTCTCTCTTTCTGTCACATATACAGTAACTGGCAGATTCCTCTAAGGGGTGCACTATTCAGGTGCTGGTTCCTCAAGGCACTAACAACATTAGAGGTTCATCAGTGGGGAGTCACTGTGTCTCCCCCCAAATTGCTTCATTCTGACTACCAGCTTTCCCACTGCTGAGTCCCTTGCATCCCAGCACCACCACTACGGCCATCACCACACCCACCACTACATTGCTTGAACTTCTGCAGCCTGAGACAGAAATCCTGGGGCCAAAATTAAACTCATGCATCCCGCACCATACTAACCCCACATCACTGGTCTGACCATCATGTGCATAGCCTAACTCTCTATAGAAGCAGCTGTCCTTGTTAATTTTTTTACATACATTTAATTATTCTCTTGTGTTGAAGTATTAGTACTGATCAATGTCATTCATTTTTGTTTCTAAACCCATGTATCTGATGCAACATTTCATTTCCTGTTCAGGATGGTGAAACTTTCATTTTCTGGTCTGAAGTAAGCCCTGATGCCCCCAGTGCCCCTACGATATCAGGAGCAGAGTATTTTTATGCTAGTTCATTATAGTCTCACAAAACTAATGGTAAACTCAGGGGGATGGATTTTCAAAGGGTGGTGCAGGGCTTGTGTCGAACCTAGCATCAAACCCTTTTGTTGGCACAGCTGCACCAACATGTTTACTGCACACTCGACACTTTACTCCATTTATGGCAGCTTGCACCACTCACAGCCATGGCCAAAAATATTGGTGCCCTTGCACTTTTTCAAATAACTCACAATTTCCTCTGAACATAAGTTGAAATTAACAACAGTACAATATTTGGTCTCTACAATTCTTTATTTCTCTATTAATATTACAGAACCTTTGTTTTTGATTCAGAATTTAATATATCCTTTTAAATCAGAAAATGAAAAGAAATGGCATTGACAAAATTATTGACACCCTAGACTTAATATTTGGTAGCACAGCCTTTGGTCAAAATAACTGCAATCAACCACTTCCTGTAGCCATGGATGAGCTTCCTGCACCCCTCTACTGGCAGTTTGGCCCACTCTTCTTGTGCAAACTGCTCCAGTTCTCCTAGATTTGAAGGGTGCCTTCTCCCAACTGCTATTTTCAGTTCTCTCCACAGGTTTTCAATGGGATTTAGATCTGGACTCATTGCTGGCCACTTCAGAACAGTCCAGTGTTTTGTCCTGAACCATTCCTGGGTGCTTTTTGAAGTGTGTTTGGGGTCATTGTCCTGTTGGAAGACCCAAGACCTTCGAAGGAGACCCAGCTTTCTGACACTGGGTTCAACATTGTGCTCCAAAATGGCCTGGTAATCTCCAGATTTCATGATGCCATGCACACATTCAAGGCACCCAGTGCCAGAGGCAGCACAGCAACCCCAAAACATCACTGAACCTGCTCCATGTTTGAATGTAGGGAAGGTGTTCTTTTCTTTGAAGGCTTCATTTTGTTTTCTGTAAACATAGTGATGATGTGCTTTACCAAAAAGCTCTAATTTGGTCTCATCTGTCCACAGGACATTCTCCCAGAAGGATTTTGGCTTGTTCAGGTGTGTTTTGGCAAACCCCAGTCGGGCTTTCTTATGTCTCTCTCAGCAGTGGGTCCTCCTGGGCCTCCTACCATATAACCCCCTTTCATTGAGTTGGCTACTGATGGTGCGAGTTGAAACTGTCGTATCTGTGTCTGAAGGTCAGCTTGAATCTGTTTGGCAGTTGATCGAGGTGCTTTCTCCACCATTCGAACAATCCTGTGCTGCAATCTTCGATCAAGTTTTATTTTGCGGACACGTCCAGGGAGGTTGGCTACAGTGCCATGGGCCTTAAACATCCTGATAACATTACGTATGGTGGAAACAGGAACATCAAGGTCTCTGGAGATTGATTTGTAGCCTTGAGATTGTCCATGCTTGGCTACAATTTTCTGTCTGACCTCCTCAGACAATTCTCTGGCTGTCTTTCTTTTCTCCATACTCATTGCGGTACACACAGTGACACAAAACAGGAGAATGAGTCCTTTTCTCTATTCAAACTTGCTGAATGAGTGATTTTTATATTGCAGGCACCTGCAACTCACCACAGGAGAGTTCAGTTCCAAAATGAAGGAGAATCACCTGCTTGAAATCCAATTCTTTCTAACTACTTCTAAAAGGTGCCAATAATTTTGTCCGGGCCATTTAAGGATTTCTGTGTGGAATAAGCCAAGACTTAGTAAATATTTCTGCTTTTTGTGTTTTATTCCACTAAAAACCAAAGAAATACATATGTGGATACCAAAATATTTTTTAATTTCAACAATTTTCTGGAAGGAATGGTGCATTATTAGAAAAAACTGCAAGGGCGCCAATATTTTTGGCCACGACTGTTTTTGGCATAAGCCCCATAAAAAAGGGTAACCAGGATTGCCGCAAACTAGACCAGAAGAAGTTGGTCTAATTTGTGGCAACTGGCACATGGGATTGAAAATCCCAATCCCTGGATGCCACACCTTGTGCCATGCCACTGACTTGGGTTCAGGAATGAGCCAGGGCTGTCGGGGGTTGGCGGGGTGAGAGAGGCGTGAGCATCTGGAGAATGGCTCTCTTCCCTCAGGGAGGGAGGCATCGTCATCCCACCCATCGATCGCCCTCTAGGGGGAACTGGGGGGGTGATGGAGGTAGGGAGACTGGCAGCTGACAGGTGTGGCATGTATGTGCCCCACAGGCATGAACTGTGCCTTGCACTGGGAGGGGCGCAGAAAAGCAGAAAATGGCGGCTGGGGTCTCTATGAGGTCCTGCCCCCATTCCGCTGGTCCGCCATCATGGCCTCCCTGGATTTGGATTGTGCTCCAGGGAGGGAGGTAGCTTTCTTCCTGGACCTGCCAAGGAGGTAATCCATGGGAGGTTCTAGGGATGGTTAGGGCGGTCGGGCCGTCAGATGGGTGGTGCAGGATGGAGTTCCTGCCCCAGTGCACCCGAGGAGTATAAGTACTGTAAATAATTGGGAAAAAAAAATAAAATCCCAATCCTTGGCCAGGAGAATGCTGCAAGCCACATGGGCCAGATGTTTGGCATACGCGGGGCTTGTGGCATTCTCAGCCTTTGAAAATCCAGCCCCAGGTGTTCAAGTACAGCTGAGAATACTGATGACAACAAAGGGGAGGGCGGTGAATTACCTGTTGATTATATTTAAAAAAAGATTTAGTCTGGAGGGCACAATGTGCTTCAGAGAGTTGATTCCCTGATGTGTCCTCTGAGAGGGGGGGGTCATGGAAGAACGTAAGAGCAGCGAGATCCACAGTAATATACATGGTTCAAAAATAAGTCAAAATAAACATATTGTACAGGGAAGACAAAGTGTGATGAATAAAACATGTGAGGTGTACATGAGACATAATGTGCAGATCAGTGAAAAAGTGAACCAGCCCAGCAGGTGTGTTTACACACAAGTAACCTTAAAGCTGCCCAGAGACTAATACGGGAGTGGGATAAGGAATTTGAAGGGTGGAGGAAGGGGGTAAACAAGAAGGGTCAGGAAAGAAGAGGGCTTATGTGCAGAAGCCGATGTGAGTGATGTGCTCACAGTGAAGGGACTTCAGGGAAAAGAGGAGGAAGAGAGAAGGACAGACCAGAAAATGGGGTGGGGGAGGGGACTGCAGGAGAAGGTGACTTGCCCCCTAAGGATTTAGGGCAGGGAAGGGAGAATAAAGCACAATTAGTGAATCTGAGGGTGTAGGTAACAAAATAGTAACAGTAATTTAAGGTTGGAGTAGACACTAATCCCATGATGTCCACCCCCCCACTTCATAAGTCGGGATGAAAAAAAGGATTCTGTGGAAACACATACTAATTCAGAAATTTTCTAGCCACTCGACTCTGCAAGGTGCCCAATAATTCCCATGGTAAGCAGCCATCTGTCCAGACTTACTGTACCTTGATCTTTTGTATTGTCTTCTTGTCCACTGTCTCAGCTGGTATACTGTTCCACTGGATCACCACCCACTGGGAGAACAGTTACCATCTAATGTCATTCCTGCATTGATCACCTCTAAGCTTCAGTGTGTGTACACGTCCTGCTGGAGGATATCAGTCAAACATCTCCATATGTTCAATCTTGTCGATACTCTGAGTATGCAGAAGACTGAGATTATGCACACTCTCAACTTCTGTTTCTCTGGGGGGGCATGTTAAGTAAGCAATAATAACTGACAGGGTGGGCAGTATTGGGCACTAACAGACTGCCTAGGGCGTAGTGAGGTGGAGGGCCTTATAGCCCCTGGAAGGCCACCTGTTGCCCAATACCGCCCACCTTGGAGGGTATTATTGCATTTACACAATGGGCCATCAGTAACATTTTTAATGAAATTAAATAAAAGATTAAAAACAAGTCTAATAAATGTTAAAAAAAGAAAAGAAATACATTTTCTTGTAAAGTGGTCCCATCTACTGCTGTGCTACTGCTATGCTTGCCAGTAGAGGGTGCAGCTGTTTAACAAACCCTGTTTCAATCACTTTCATTTTCTTCTCACAGTCTCTATAATCTTTTTTTGACATTTTTATGGGGGTTTCAGCAGTTTTGGTCTGGCTGATTGAAAGTGGTAGTATGCCAGAGGTCAGTAATTTCTTTATGGGGTTTCAGCAGTTTCAGTGCTCTTGGCAGTTATAGACCAGAGGCAACAATGGACTACAGATCCCTTCCTGCATCCCACCCACCTGTCTGCTGAGAAAGGAAGCTTATGTAAGGTCATTAGAGGAAAAAAAAAGTTGCTTCAGTTTGTCTTGAATGGGGGGCAAGCCACGGTTTATGTGGAGAAAGGATAGCAGAGTGGTCATCCATGTCCAGGGTCCAGGTCCTGTACCACTGAGACATGAGACCAGTGGTACTTTCTTGAGTTAGGCTCTATCAGAAGGAGATGTGCTGCCAGCTTGCAGCACTGGACTAAGCAGGCAGGTAGAGGACTGGAGAACTGCGGTCAACTATCAGCTCTTGCTGAGGGTTATTTGAGTACGCAGGGGGGTAGCGGTTTTACGAGAAGACAGTTTTCTAAATGTAAGGAGTGACTGCAAAAATAAGAAAGCAGCTTGTATTATGAGTACTTTTTTAAAAATTTTCCCTCTTGGATGTGGCGACTGCTGGGGGGCTCTTGCTCACTAAGCAAGAAAGACAACATGGAGGCATTTGCCATTTCAACATTCTACTGGCCCAGTACAATATCGAGTTATATGAGGCAATGGAGACTGGGACTAGTTATTTCCTGGTCTCTTTTGTCCCATACCAGACTGGCAGGTTACTGCTTGTAGCCGATTTATTTATTTATTTATTTATTAATTTAGTTTTTGTTGACTGGTTAAGTGCACTAGACAAATCCTGCCTATTTTCAGGCACGACCCGGGGAGGGGGATACAGATGAATGCCAACTGACCTTGAACCAGATTAAGCCGTTGATGGTATTTTTAGTGAATAAGGGAAATTTGGCCAGGACACCGGGGAAATTCCCCTACTCTCCTGTAGGGGGACCCTTGGCTGATTCCGGTTTTGGATTCCTTCAGTCTGTCTCAGACCATGGAAGGGGATGGAGGTGCTGTTTGGAGCGTTCCTAATCAGGCTTGTGTCTCACCTGAAAGTTCTGTGCCATTAATGGATGCAGCAGTGGATGTATCAGTGGCTGACTGTCAGCTTACTTCGGATATGGCTTTGGAGGCTTCACATTTGCTGTCTTTAGTACAAGATCCCCCAATGGAACAAGGGACTGTTGTGGACGATGAGAAAAAAAGGAAGCGTGTGGAGCATAGTCCTAATGCGCCCACTCAGAAGATAGGTTTTTTTCTTGATGGTATATCCGCTTTGGAGCCTATTGATTCGGAGCCTATCCCTTCCGGTTTGGATTCGATACTCTTTCCTTTTACAGCCAAGGATGCCTCCTGGCACCCTGATGTTGCTTTGCAGAGAGCGGGATGGATTTTGGTGGACGGTATCAGGGTTCCTGATCCTTGCATTCCGTTGCTGGTTCTCCACAAACTGTGAGTCCTTCTGTTTCAGCTGCTACTGTGTTTCCACCTGTGTCTCGTTCAGATGGCGGCCGACAGGCCATGGTTGATTTACCTGGGGGATTGCTGGATGCGGCCCTTCCTACTTCTGTGTCAGACACTGACTTAGGTGCTCGTTCTGAGCCTCTGTCCACGGAACAGGATTCTGCTGAGACACTGCAGCCTGGGACACCTAGGCACAGTTCTCCTTTATTGTCATGGCCTCTGACTTCAGGTATTTCTCCTGATGCTCCGGATCCTTCCCTGTCCCGTTCTCACTCTGGATCTACTGCAGGGCAGGAGTCCGGGACTAAACCTAGTAGTTATGCCAGTTTATTTAAAAAACCTTAGGTAGCTGCAAGGTGCAGATTTGTGGTTCGCTTGTTGTATAAAGGAGGGCTTGATTATCCTCCTGATAGGAATTATGAGGGGAAACAGTTGTTGATTGACTCCTTGCATTTTTCACCTGCTGAGGTATATGCTTTAATTCATACCTCCGGGGACCACAATTTTGATGTAAGTTTCCATACGGCAGGTCTTTTGGACAGATTCTGGACTACCTATTATGGGGTTCAGCATACTGCCTTGTGGAAATCTTTTTTGGCTATCCCCATTACTAAACCTACTGTGAAAGTAGTGACTGTGCTGTTTCATAATGAGGGGGTGAACATTTTGGATATTCTTTACTGGCTGGAGAAACGCTGTACTGTGACTGATTTGCCGAATGCTATTATTGATGATAATGGATTTTGGACGGGAGGTTGGAAGTTTCATGTACAACTCCCTATTTCTGATGATGGCATTCAACATCTGCCGAATTGTTTTTTTTGGGGAGAGAGGGTGATATTGTTCTATCCTGGGCAGCCACGCTCATGTTATAGGTGTGGCTCTCTTAGACATCTCAGCTCTGATTGTGACCAAATGAAGTGTTCTGTGTGTGGGGTTGTGGGCCATTCAGCTACGACATGTGTGGTTCCACCTATGTGTAATCTCTGTGGCTCCACTGATCATGTTTTTTTCTTGCTCTTGGGCGGCGCATAACAATGCTGATTACACAGAGCATGTTTTTTATATTAATAAATCCTCTAAACAATCTCATCCTACTCCTGATACTACTGGCCAATGGCCTTCAGCCTCGGGCCTTTTGCCTCCTTCTACGCTGAGGCAGAGCGCCTGCTCAGTCCTCTCTTGTATGCCCTACTAGTCCTGTCATTTGTACCCAACCAGAGCCCTGTCCTCCCCCCCCAGCGAGACTCCCCAAGTTCCCCCTCCTTCCCCTGTCCTTGAGAGCTTGGTGCCTGAATCCCCTGTTGTGTGCAAACTTCCTGCTGACCCTGATGGCTTTGTGCCTGTATCACATGAGAAATCCTTGCCTAAGCGGGCTGTGAGGAGTAGGTCTAAACCTATGGTGGACGTTTCCAATCCTTATGAACCGTGGCAGAGTTGGGGGGATATTATGGATGATGCTGATTTGGATGTTTCTTTTTCTTCTGCTCCTGAGGATCCCCCTGTAGAACCTCAGAGATTAGATCCACCTTCTTCTCAGTCAACAGTTACTAAGAGGGTCACCAGGGCTACTAAGAAAAAGCTGTCCTGATTTACTTTGCTGTTTTTTTGAATGTCTCTTCCTACACTTCGTTTGGTGAGTTTGAATGTGAACAGTATTCGCTCTATCTTTAAACAGAAGGCTACTTTTGCATTATTGCGCTCTTTCATTTTTGACATCTTTTTTTTTACTGGACACTAGTTTGTGTACTACTCGAGATGTGCAGGTGGCTTCTCGAGAGTGGTATACTGGGACTTCCTATTGGTCTGTTGGACAGGACTTATGCTCCGGGTTAGGCATTTGCCTCACCTGCTCTGCTATTTCTGTTCAGAAGATGGTGGCTATAGAACCAGGCAGAGCTATGTTATTGGATGGAACTATTGATAGTGTCTTTTGTAGATTGATTAATATTTATGCTCCACAACAGAAGGCCCAAAGGGTTGCCCTGTTTAATAAGGTTCTTCCATATTTATGTACGGGGAGGTTGGTATTTTGGAGAGGTGATTTTAATACAGTATTGTTGAAAAAGGTGGAGCTGGGTAAGCTATACTGTGATAGTGTTGCCCTGCGTAAGGTTTTGACTCAAGCTGCTTTACGTGATGTGATGGCTGATGTGGCCAAACCGACTTATTTTAAGGGATCTCTCTCCTCTCGGATTGATTATTTGTTTCTTCTTGATAAGATTCCTGTTTTTTCTCCTCAGGTCCTTATAGTAGAAACCTCTGATCACTCTCTGGTTGGGATCGCTGTGTCCCGTCTCCTGCCTTGCTTCATGGAAAAGGGGTTTGGCTGCTTAATGCTAGTTTGTTGCATGTCCCCGATACTGTAGCTTTATTTCAAGACATTGTGGTGGATAGACTCTCTGTCATTGCTTTATATGATTCTCCGATTGAGTGGTGGGAGGATACTAAATCCTGCGTTATTGCTTTTTTTACGTATCATCAGCGGTTTTGTGCTTTTTCTAAATATCAGGCCTATTTAAAATGCCGACATGACCTTCAGGATTTCATGTCTTGAGTGGTACACAGGGGGATCCCTGTGTTGATGATATTGCTCACTTGAAACTAAACTTAATGCAGCTCCAGTATGATCGACAGAAATCCTTGGAGATGGAGCAGCGGTTTGGGACTCAGGGGAGGAAGGAGCAAACTAATCCTTTTGCGGATTGTAATAGCAGGACTAAATTAAGACATATGACGGCTCTTATTGATACCTCTGGTAATTTAGTTTCGGACAAGGAGGGGATTTTGAAGGTAGTTGAGGATTTTATTACCTCTCAATTTCGGCCTTCCTCTGGCTCCTTGGAGAATATGTCAACCTTACTGGATGCTGCTGATCTTCTGAGGCTTGAGCAACAGTTTGCAGATGGGATGATATTGGATTTTTCCATGGCAGAATTGGACTTAGTGGTGAAAAATTTAAAGGACACCACTGCCCCTGGCTCGGATGGTTTGCCGGGGGAACTCTATAGGTTTTTGTGGCCTCTGATGGCTCCAGAGCTGTTGATTGTGTACAATCCTTTTTTGTCTGAAGTTAGGACCCCGACCACTATGTATCATGGCCTTACGATTTTTCTCTATAAAAAGGGTGATCGGGCCTCTCTTCACAATTGGAGACCCATTACCCTTTTGAATGTCAACTTTAAAATCTTTTCTAAGTTGTTATGTAACCGTTTGCAGACTGTTCTAGCCTGATTATTACATCCTTTGCAATTTTGCTCGGTGCCTGGGAGATCGATTCAAGATGCCCTGATTTTACTTCGGGAATTGTTTGACTCACAGTCTTCGGGATATGTTTTAAGCATTGACCAAGCCAAGGCCTTTGATTGCTTATCACAGGACTTTCTTTGGTGTGCTCTACGATGGTATGGGATTCCTCCTTTATTTGTTGCATGGTTACAGATTTGTTATGCTTTGGCTTACGTTACGCCTGTGATAAATGGTTGGGTAGGTCGTCGGTGTTCCATCCATCGTGGTGTACGGCAGGGTTGCCCGCTCAGTCCTGTTTTGTCTGTTTTGGCTTTGGACCTGATTATTAGACTTTTAAATAGATCTCCATTGCTTTCTGGTATACAGGACTTTGGTTTGGATACTCTTCTTACTGTCTGCTATGCGGATGACCTTTGTGTTTTATTCCCTGATTCTCGATGTGAAGAATTATTGCTCATGGTATTGCAGTCTTTTTTGGGTGTTATAGGGGCTCAGATTAATCCTGAAAAGAGTATTTGTTTGCCCCTTCCTGGACAGTGGAATCCTGTTTCTAGTATTGGTGGGGTTCCTGTTTTGGACTCCTATGGGAAGATTCTAGGGCTTTATTTTGGGGGTGGGGACCCAGCAGGTTATAATTGGGAGCTGGCTATCAATAGAGGGAGAGCACGAATTAGTACATGGGGTACTTGGAACATGGGTAAATGTAAATGGATTTTTCTGATTAAATCCTTTTTGCTTCCACTTTTTCTTTATGTGGCCCACATTTTTCCTTTACCGAAGTGACTCGAAACTGCTGTATTGGCACTATTTTTTACGGGTTTTTGGGGGAGCCGGTTGAACCCCATTAGGAGGAATTCTTTATATTTGGATATTCCCCAAGGAGGGGTTGGAATACTTCATCCTGTTGTGTTTTTTTACCCTATTTTTGGCTACTAATTTGAAGCCGGTCATTTTGGGGTCTTCAAAGATTTGGCAGTTGCATGTTGCTACTATTTTGTTGGAGGTCATAAGGGGATGGGAGCATTCTTGCTTTGTTCATAAAAATAATAGGAAATATGTTTTGTCCCTGGGATGGGTTTTGATTTTTGATTATATCAGGCATTGGTCACTCTCCTTTCAGGAGGTTGTTGAGATGTCTCGGAAGTCTTTGTATGGAGATATTTTGGTCCGGCATTTCTCTGCATCACCATTTGAACAGTTTACGGATTCTGACCGACGTCTTATTAAGTCTTGTCTTATAGACATTCGGATCCCGAAACCAATGTGGGATATTATGTGGCTGGGAGTCCATGGAAAGATTAACACTAGAGGGAATTATAAACACAAAACGTCGACTGATAGGGATTGCCTCAGACCTACTTGTATTGGCCTTGAACAGTCTATGGAACATTTATATTTTGATTGTCCTTTTATTCTGAGATTTTTGGGTCCTTTGGGGGGAACAGTGGAAGCAACACCCTTTTTCTGCTTTTACTGCTCGACAGTTGTATTTTGGGAATTTTCCTTCTTGCTGGAATCATTATAGTTTTAGTACCCTGAATGTGATTACTGTTGTTCCTTTATATTGGATCTGGCAAGTCCAATGTCGATTTATTTTTCAGCAGCAGTAATTACTGTATTGGAATTGTATCATTCTGTATTTGCTGCTGTTACTACATTACAGGATCAGGAATTTGTGGCATTAAAACGGGGGATCTGGGAATGATATTGGTGTTACATTTAATTGCAGTTGGAAATTTGATACTGGTTCCCCTACTCTTAGAGTGAGGGGGGGAGGTCAATCAAGAATTATTTTCTGTTTCAGGTTCTGTGAACTATATGGCTGCTTTGTACTTGTTTTTGCTATAATTTTGTTTTGCTTCTCTTGTAGGAGCTCCCCTGTTCTTTTTTGGGGGTTATGTTTGGGGTGCTTACATGCTGCATTATTTTAGTTTTTTGCTTTACCTTATTACAAGTTGTATGGTATAATACTGTTTTGTGTTATTTGTTTCAATAAAAAAATTCTCCTGCTCTCTTTGATAAGTGCCATGGGATCTTTAACATCCACCTGAACTACCACCAATCCAGGCAGATGGGACCTCGGTTTAACATCTCATCCGAAAGACAGCACCTCAGAAGTGCAGCACCCCTCTCAAGCTGCACTACAGTGTCAGTACTGGGATATTAACCCAAGTGCCAGATGTGGGAACTGAGCCACTGACACTGATAATAACCAATAACTATCAAGAATACAGTTTGCCCATTTTCTAAATGCCCCTAACTTTTAATCACAGGATTTGTCCCCATCCTTTTCCTCCTTGACTGTAGCAAGAGGAATCCCACATAGTGTGTAGGCCCTACCTCTTTTCTTCCTACCCAAGTGTAAAACCTTGCAGAGGCTCCAGAAGTTTGAAAAATCCTCCAGCCTATCAGGTCTTCCTGGAGTTGTAGCTATCCTTATGGGTATCCTGGAGTTTCCCTCACTGTCAAGGTAGAAAAGGAGAGTAAGTGAGGAGACAATTGGGATAACAAAGGAGGGAATCTAACCAAAATTTGAAAATGTATGAGATGCAGTGAGGGGGCACATGTTCTCCAGGGAACGGAGAGTATAGTTAGAGTATAGGGAGCAGTGTTGGGTAAAACAGTGACAGTTAATAGCAAAGTGAAAGACAGGATCCAGTGTGGCTAGGAAACATAGAAACATAGAATTTGATGGCAGATAAGGACCGCTTGGCCTACCTAGTCTGCCCATTTCCCTACCTAATGCACAGGCTGCAGATCTTAGTTAACCAACAGCCTACTTCCTCCTACCCCTCCACTAGAATTGCTTTATGTCTGTCCCATGCATTCTTGAATTCCCCCACTGTTTTTGACTCCATGACCTCCTCAGGAAGGCTGTTCCATGCATCTACAACCCTCTCCATGAAACAATACTTCCTCACATTACTTCTGAGCCATCCCCCCCTCTACCTTGTTCTTACGCATCTCTTTTTCTGAAAGATGCTACCCTCTTGGACTTTGTTGATTCCCTTGAGGTACTTGAAAGTTTCTATCATGTGCCCCCTCTCCCTCCTTTCCTCGAGGATATACATATTAAGCTCCTTTAGTCTTTCTTCGTATGTCTTCTGGTGCAGACCCTGCACCATTTTGGTTGCCCTTCTCTGGACAGCCTCCACCCTGTCTATGTTTTTGCGGAGATGGGTCTCCAGAACTGCACACTGTACTCCAGATGTGGTCTCACCAACTGTCTGTACAGAGGGATAACAACTTCCTGTTTTCTAATGGTGGTGCCTCTCCCTATGCATCCCAGTCTCCTCCCAGCCCTCCTTAATGCCTTTTCACATTGCTTGCCCACCTTTAGGTCATCTAATATAGCTACCCCCAGGTCCCATTCCATTTTTGTTGTTGTCACTATCTCACCCACCATTGTGTACTCTTCCCCTGGGTTTTTGTTTCCAAGGTGCATTACTTTGCACTTCTTTGCATTGAATCTAAGCTGCCATACATTCGACCATTCCTCCAACCTTGCCAGGTCCCTACTCATCCTTTCCACCCCACCTTGTGTATCAACCCTGTTGCAGATCTTTGTGTTGTCTGCAGAGAGACATACTTTTCCTTCCAGTCCCTCTGCAATGTCACTTACAAAGACATTAAAAAGGACCGGACCCAGTACTGAATCCTGCGCTACCCCACTAGTAAACCCCCTTTCTTCAGTGTGGACTCTGTTTACTAATACCCTCTGCGTCCTGTTGTCCAGCCAATGTTTTACCCAGGCTACCACCCTGGGACCCACTCCCAGGCTGTCTAATTTGTTTATTAATCTTTTGTGTGGGACTGTGGCAAATGCCTTGCTAAAGTCTAGGTAGGCCATGTCCACAACCCCTTCCTGTTCCACTACTTTGGTCACCCAGTCAAAGAAATTGATTAGAGTCATCTGACATGACCTTCCCACTGTGAATCCATGCTGCCTTGGATCTTGTGCCCCATTGGCCTCTAGGTACTCAACAATTCTTTCCTTCAGAAGTGATTCCATAATTTTCTCTACCACTGAGGTCAAACTGACAGGTCTGTAGTTTCCTGCCTCTGTCTGGCTCCCACTTTTGTGAAGGGGAATCACATCCGCCCTCCTCCAATCCTCAGGTACCACACCATCCTCCCATGATTTGTTAAAAAGGGTAGTCAGTGGTGTTACTAGTTCTCCCCTAAGTTTTAGAATTCTGGGGTGAATCCCATCAGGATCCATTGCTTCATCCATCTTCATTTTTAGGAGTTCTTTCAGAACCCTTTCTTCTGTGAAAGTACTAATATCGACACCCCCTATCCAGAGTGCTTCTATTGAATGGATTAGGTACCTCCCCTCCTCTTCTTTTGTGAATACTGAGCAGAAGCATTCGTTCAGTATCCCTGCTTTTTCACTGTCCCTCTCTGCCCACCCACCCTCCTCTCTATTCAGCCTCAGTATCCCTCCTTTGTCTTTCTTCGCTCCTGATGTACACTATAAATGTTTTTATCCCCCTTCTTAACTGAATTGGCTATCTTTTCCTCAGTTTGGGCCTTCGTTATTCTGACTACCTTCCCAACTTCCTTCTGCTTTAACTGGTACAGTTCTCTGTCCTGCTCCTTCTGTGTTTCCTTATACTTCCTGAATGCTATCTTTTTTCTCCATAACCTTCCCCATCACCTCTTTTGAGAATGATAGTGTTTTTTCCTTTCACTTTGATTTGTTTACTTGCTTCACACAAAGGCTTGTTGCCTCTGTGATGGCAGTTCTGATGTTTCCCCATTGTTGCTCCACCCCTCCTTCTTGCCTGTTTGCTAGTGCTTTTCTGAGGCACTCTCCCATTTGACAAAATCAGCCCTCCTCAGGTCCTGTACTTTCACTTTTGTATGGCTTCACTCTACAGCTGAGTTTATTGTGAACCACACTGTTTGGTGGTCACTTCTTCCCAGATGGCTACCCACTTCTAGATCTGAGATCCTATCTCCGTCCCCATTTGAGAGTACCAGGTCTAAGACTGCTCCCTCCGGAGTGGGTTTTAACACTAGCTATCTGAGGCATGCCCCCTTTAGGGCATCAAGAATGGCTCTGCTCTTGGATATGGCTGCAGCAAAGGTGCTCCAGTTAACATCTGGCATATTCAGGTCCCCCATCAGCAATATCTCCCCTCTCTCTGCCATCCTAAGGATGCCTTCTATCATTTCCTTGTCCATTTTCTCCCCCTGAGACGGGGTCTGTATACAACCCCTGTGCGGTTTGTGGTGCCATTTCCTGTCTCCAGGGAGACCCACAGTGCCTCCTCTCCTCCCTGTTTACCCTTTAGTTCCATTGCTTTGATCTCTTCCCTTACATAGAGGACTACTCCTCCTCCTCTTCTACCCTCCCTGTCCTTCCTGTAGATTGTGTACCCTGGTATATTGACTTTCCAATCATGGTTCTCTGTGTACTGTTTTTCTGTGACTGTCACAATATCCAGGCATCCTTCGTCTATCAAGGCCACTGTGACAACCCACCTTTCCCTCTGGGCTGAAACAGCTTTTAGAGAGGTGTCTGTCCTTGGGTATTTGCTGCCACCAGCTGGAACCGTCCAGTGCCAACCTTCAAGTTCACAAACTTGAATAATTAAATGTGCAATTGCACAAGTTAAAGTCTGGTAGTGTGTCTCTCTCGGGTGGTGGATGCTACACAGAGTTTACTTCAGCCAGTGGAAACCAAATATTACCTTAGAAAAATGACATCAGAGTCACAACTGTTGAGCAAATAAATAGCTTTTTACTTAACAGAAAGTGCCTTGAGCATGTACAGGATATATATTTACAACACAAGAGAATAACAGTTATATAGTAAAGTAACCAAATGTTTTTAAATAACAGATGGCAAAAGAAGAAGACTATTACTGAAATATGCTATTACTAAACTTACCCTTTCCTGTCCTTACAAGAGACACTGGACCCTATTCTAACTGCCAGCTCCCACGGACATAGCTACAAGGTAGGCTCCAAACTTATGTTTCCCCTTCCAGCTTCCCAAAGCAAGAAAGAGAGCTTCATTATCTTTCAGCCTCTTATATATTCTCCTGGGAATAGGTAATGCCTATCCCCCTTTGAATGCACCAACCAGCTAATATGTATGTGTTTAATTGTCCCAATCAGAGTGAACACCTATCAGTGACCAATTATATTCCCTTTTCACCTTAAGTTTATATTTGAATGGTCCAATCCATTCAAACTGCCCTGTGTATGTGTCTGCAGGTCTGTGTGTGTATGGAGATGTTCACTCAAGATTTATGACCCAACTCTTATCTTGCAGCTAGGAATTCCACAAGCTGGATGCAGTTGGACAGAGGATTTTAGCCTGAGTGTATTTTTTTCAAACTGCTAAAAAAATAAGGCACCTACAGAATCCAAACCATTAACTCTTTCCTGCCCATTTCTGTCACATCTCCCCCCCAGATAATGAAGGCGTGTCCCTTGGGCCACCCCAAGTGACACAGCCGTTCATGCAATTACTGGGAAGTGCCCAAAAGTATCCAGCCAGGCCGTTAGCCCTGTCTAGATAGCCCATCCGCATTTGCATTTTGTTTGCCACTGCGATGCTGGATGGTCATGTTGAATGCCTGCAGTACCAAACTCCAACGTAGTAGTTTTCCATTTTGCCCACTTGACCTATGAAGCCAAATCAGGGGATTATGATCTGTGACCACAGTAAATTCTCTCCCATATAGGTAAGGCTGCAGTTTCTGAAGGGCCCACATTATTCCCAAGCATTTCTTCTCGATTGTGGCGTATGCCTCCTCTCTGGGCAAAAGCCTCCAGCTGAGGTACACAACCGGGTGCTCCTCCCCCTGCTGGGTAATTTGGCTCAGCACAGTCCCCAGCCCATGATCTGAGGCATCCACATGGACCATAAACTTTAAACTATAGTTAGGGCTAGCCAATACAGCTGGGCTGCTTTAGGCCTTTTTTAGCTCCTGGAAAGCGACCTTACACCCTTCTGACCACTTCACTGTATCTGGCTTTCCCTTCTTGGTTAAGTCTGTCAGGGGCTTAGCCAGATCGCTATAGTGGGGAACAAACCTTTGGTAGTACCCTGCTGTTCCTAGAAATTCCCTGACCTGTTTCTTTGTGGTAGGAGTAGGCCAGGCCAGGATCGCATCAACCTTGGCAGGCTCCGGGCGGATGTGTCCACTACCCACCTGGTGCCCAAGGTAGGATAATTCTGCCATGCCTATTTGGCACTTTTCCACCTTGACTGTCAGATCTGCATTCTTTAACCTGTGGAACACATCCCGTACATTCTTGAGGTGCTCATCCCAGGTCTGGCTGTATATAGCAATATCATCCATGTAAGCCAATGCAAACTCACCTACCCCAGACAGAATATGATCCACAAGCCGTTGAAAGGTTGCAGGTGCATTCTTCATTCCAAATGGCATTACCTTGAATTCGTATAAACCAAATGGAGTAACAAAAGCTGATCTCTCCCTGGCTGCCAGGGTTGGAGGTACCTGCCAATAGCACTTTGTTAGGTCTACTGTGGTCAAATACTTGGCTCCCCCAAGTCGCTCCAGGGTCTCATCTGTTCTGGGCATGAGATAGGCATCAGACCCCATGCAGCTATTAAGCCTCCGGTAATCAATCAGAATCTTGTGGTGCCATCCCTTTTGGGGATCAGTACCATGGGTAATACCCAGGGGCTACTAGATTCCTGGATTACTCCAAGTTCCAGCATCTCCTTGAGCTCCTCTTTCACAGTCTGCTTAATGTGCTCAAGTACCCTGTAGGGGGATTGTTTCAGGGGAACCTGGGTCTCTGTATCCACATGGTGCTCTGCCATCGTGGTGTACCCCGGTTTCCCTGTGAACATGTCCTCAAATTCTCTCAACATAGCCCTAATTTCTTGCACCTGGGCTGGTGTCAGCTGTTCAGAGAGCATAAGGTTGTCCACAGAGGATGGAACCCAGGCCTCCCCAAGCAGGTCCACCAGTGGATCTATCTCAGTTTCCTCCTCTGGGGCACTGCATACAGCGAGGACCATTTCCTCCCTGTCATGGTAGGGCTTCAGCATGTTAACATGATACACTTTTCATTTGCATCTCCTGTCCAGTAGCTCTATCATGTAATTGACATCATTAACCTTTTGGACAATGGAGAATGGCCCCTCCCATGCTGCCTGTAATTTATTCTGTCGGACAGGGATGAGTGCCATCACTCGCTGTCCTACCTCATATTCTCTGGTTTGGGCCCCATGGTCATACCAGACTTTCTGCCACTGTCGTGCAGTGGCCAAGTGCTCCTCAGCAAGCCCCATGAGCTCCTATGTCCAAACAGGAATTCGAAGGGTGAGAACCCTGTGGACTCCTGTGGGACTTCCCTGTGTGCAAATAAGAGATGAGGAAAATATTTGTCCCAGTCCCTCTTATGCTAGTCAGCAAAAGTCCTTAGCATGGTCTTAAGGGTTGAATTAAATTGCTCCACCAGACCATCAGCTTGGGGATGGTATGGGGAGGTTTTGAGCTGCTTTACCCCACACTTCTCCCACAAACTACTCATTAACCCGGACATAAAATTAGCACCCCGGTCTGACAGTATCTCCTGGGGAAAGCCCACCTGGCTAAATATTCCCAGCAGTGCATCTGCCACTGGTTCTGCCTCAGAGGATGTTAGGGCCACTGTCTCTGGGTATCTGGTGGCATAGTCTAAAACTACCAGGATATACCACTTGCCAGTGTGACTTGGGGTGCTCAGTGGCCCCACTATGTCCACAGCTACCATCTTGAAGGGTTCATCAATAATGGGCAGGGGCACCAAAGCTGCCTTGGCCTTGTCTCCCATTTTTCCCACTCGCTGGCACTGTGGACAAGTCCTGCAATAATTTGCCACATCCTTGCCAATACCAGGCCAGAAGAAATTGTTGGTTAGATGCTTTTTTGTGCACCTCACCCCCAAGTGCCCTGAAAAAGGGATATCATGGGCAAGGGCCAAAAGCTGCTGATGGTGAACCTTAGGGACTACCAGCTGCTGGAGTACCTCACCATCTAGCCCTTCCTCTGTTGTACATTCTCTGTACAACAGCCCATTGTCCCAGTAAATGGACTCTTTACCCCCCTGAGAACGCTCAGCCCTAAGAGCTATTTCCCTCAGTTTTTCAAGGGTAGGGTCAGTTTTCTGTGCAGCACTCAGCTGCCCTCATCTGACCCTTCCCAGTGCCCCTTCCGAAGGACATCCTGTGGGCTTCTCTATTTGTGACTGGGGTTCTGGACTGCTGCTTCTAGCCAGCCCCTCCCCTGTGCTAGACACTTCCTCAGCTGCTGAGAGTGTGGCTGGACCACCCAGAGTCACCCCCTCTTCACCCTCAGAAGCTTGCCCTTGTGTCTGACTACGAGTTACAACACACACCAGTTTTTTCCTGGAGTCCAAATCCTTCCTCACAATCATATTTACAGATAGGTCCTCTACAACTCCCACCTCCTTTTCTCTATGGCCCCCTTCCCAGCTCAGGAAGACTCTAGCCATTGGTAATTGGACTGGTGGCCCTGTGAATGCCCAGACCCTGGAGTATTTCCAAGGCACCATCTGCTCTGCCCAAATGAGATCCTGCCTTACCAGGCAGATGTCAGAGCCTGTGTCCCACAGTCCCTGTGTTACTATTCCATTAACTGTAATGGGATGCAGATTCTCATCAGAGGAGAGTGGTTCTTCAGACTGGACACACCCTACAAACACACCAGTGCTCTTTTGATCACCGCCTCCTCCATACCTCTACCTCTTAACCAGTTCCTGAGGGCAGTTATAGCTCAAGTGTCCCACTTGATTGCAAATATGACATTTCTTGGGTCCTATTTCTTGAGTCCCCTTAGAACCAGAGGGCTCTACTTTGGGCTCAGGTGCAAGCTGGTTTCCTTTGGGCTGCCTCCCATGGGATCCCTTATAACCATGTGCTGCCCCCCACCATAAGACTTATGCTGTGTGTATGACTGGCTAGACAGACGCATGTCAGCGCTTCCTGCCACCTCTGTAGAAGAGGCGCATGCCCTGTCTATGAGCCATACACGCATGTCCTCAGGTACAATTTTAAGAAATTGTTCTCTCACCAGTTCATCTTTAATCAGTTCCACAGTGGTTGCTTCAGCCCCCTCCATCCACCTATCAAGGTAAGTACGCAGTTGAACCTACAGTTCTGCATAACTGTCTTCTGAGCTTTTCTTTAACTCCCTAAATTTCCTTCTATAAACCTCAGGAGTTAACTCAAAATGTTTCAACAACACTGTTTTAACTTTATCATGATCAGCATAGTCTTCATTATTCATTTTAGCAAATGCATGCAAAGCTGTCCCCGTAGGTAAGGGTGTGAGATAAGTTGACCAGGAAGCCTTAGTCAATTTTAATTGGTCGCATACTCTCTCAAATGACCTTAAAAATAAATCAAGGTAATCTCCCTCTTTAAACTGAGGGAACAATTTAGAATTCATTTTGGCTTCATGAGGTAAACTCACTTCACCATCACGGTTTGCTGACTGTGGAGGGTCATCATCTCCTTCTTGTGCTGTTGTTTCTGGAGTTCATGCTATCTTTTTCTGTCTCTTTCTTCACGTTCCTTCTCTTTTTCCTGACATTCTTTCTTTCTGTCTTGGCATTCTCTTTCTCTTTCTTCACGTTCTTTCTCTGCTTCCAGTCTTTTTGTCTCTGCTTCCCATCATTTTGTTTCTTCATCCAACCTTCTTGCTTCTGCTTCAGCATCCAGTCTTGACATCTCAGCATCCAGTCTTTTTGCCTCCAACGCCCTTTCTTGCAGCAACAGCTGCAGTTGCAGTCCCTTAAGCTGGTTTGGGGGTCTGCTGCCTCAGTTCCTGACTCACCCCCAGTGACTGTCTGCTTCAGATCATGTGCCAAGAGGGTAGCTATGAGGTCTGCCTTTTTCTCATGTTTTAGACCTTCAGGCTGAATCCCCTTTTCCTGGTACCTTTCAAAAAGCTGTGGCACAGTAAGTGAGTCATACTCTGTGGAGCTCATTTCCTACTGCTACGTTCTACTGTGCTAACTAGAAACAAATAAAACTGTTGTACAAATGTATTCCCTTATATATCCTGTTTTGCAATGCTAAGGTAACTGTTCCACTGGCAAACTCTGTATATCAGTGTGCTACGCAGTCCGCTATCATCACCCCACCACTGTCAACCAATATGTGAAAACCCACCTCTCCCTCTGGGCTGAAACAGCTTTTAGAGAGGTGTCTGTCCTCGGGTATTCACTGCCACCAACTGGAACCATCCAGTGCCAACTTTCAAGTTCACAAACTTGAATAATTAAATGTGCAATTGCACAAGTTAAAGTCTGGTAGTGTGTCTCTCTCGGGTGGCAGATGCTACACAGAGTTTACCTCAGGCAGTGGAAACCAAATATTACCTTAGAAAAATGACATCAGAGTCACAACTGTTGAGCAAATAAATAGCTTTTTACTTAACAGAAAGTGCCTTGAGCATGTACAGGATACATATTTACAACACAAGAGAATAACAGTCATGCAGGAAAAGTAACCAAATGTTTTTAAATAACAGATGGCAAAAGAAGAAGGCTATGACTGAAATATGCTATTACTAAACTTACCCTTTCCTGTCCTTACAAGAGACACTGGACCCTATTCTAACTGCCAGCTCCCACGGACATAGCTACAAGGTAGGCTCAAAACTTATGTTTACCCTTCCAGCTTCCCAAAGCAAGAAAAGAGAGCTTCATTGTCTTTCAGCCTGTTATACATATTCTTCTGGGAATAGGTAATGCCTATCCCCCTTTGAATGCACCAACCAGCTAACATGTATGTGTTTAATTGTCCCAATCAGAGTGAACACCTATCAGTGACCAATTATATTCCCTTTTCACCTTAAGTTTATATTTGAATGGTCCAATCCATTCAAACTGCCCTATGTACGTGTCTGCAGGTCTGTGTGTGTATGGAGCTGTCCACTCGAGATTTATGACCCAGCTCTTATCTTGCAGCTAGGAATTCCACAAGCTGGATGCAGCTGGACAGAGGATTTTAGCCTGAATGTATTTTTTTGAAACTGCTAAAAAATAAGACACCTACAGAATCTAAACCATTACCTCTTTTCTTCCCATTTTTGCCACAGCCGCCAGTTCAGGGAGCTTGTTACCTAGACTATGGGCATTGGTACTCACTACCCTCCATATTTTGATGGCCTTACCCCTTTTTTGCCCCATCCCTGTCCTTACTGCCTTTGTCTTTGTCTCCATTTACCCTCGCCCTTCTCCCTATTGACTTCACTATCTTGGTGTTTACCTCACTAACTACCCTGATTTTTTTTGGGGGGGCTAGGATTTCCCTTCTCCTTTTCAGTGCTTCCCCCTTGGCTAGTTTAAATGCTTTCCAATGAAGCATTTAAACCTATCACCTAGGATTGTGGTTTTCCTCCTGGACCAATGCAGACCATCTCACCAGTATAGGCCAGCATCCCTCCAGGTAGACCCCAGTCCCCAATGAAGCCAAACCCTGAGCTCTACACCAGTTTTTTAACCACTGATTGAATCCCATGGTGCAGAGCACCTTAGTCTCACCCATGCAATAGACAGGCAGAACCTCCGAGAAAGTTACCGTGTGTGCTACTTGTCTAAGGCCTCTCCCCAACTCCACAAACTCCTCCTGAACTGCTCTGATCCCTTTCCCAGCCTGGTCATTTATCCCTCCTCTGTGCAGCTGTTCCTGTGATCCTGAGAATTTGCTCCCTGTCCCTCCAAGCCATGGCGCCAGGCAGTCACCTTACCTCACTTTCACCTCCCTCCCTCCCCCAGTTCTACCCTCCTAACAATGAAGTCCCCCATGAGGAGTTGTTTCCTTTCCCTGTGGGGTCCCATGCCACCCTCCTGTGGGTCTCCTTTGTGGAGGTTCCCTGCATCCTCCTTGGTCTCCACTGCAGGTGCCTCTATAGAGGAACCACACTCTGCCAGAACGGCATATGAATTGTGGAGAGGTACAACTGGAGGGATGCACCCTCTGTTCCACCACCCTCACTCTCCCTGAGCCTGCTGTAGTCCAACTGCTCCTCTTTCTTGGCAACCTCTGAGGCAGTAGCGGTGGCCCTGGTGGTCCCTGGGTGGGAGAGGAGGTCCCCTGAATCCTGGCCAACTCAGCCTGGAAATGAGCAATCTCCTCCCTCAGCCCAGAGAGGTGCTTGCAGATGGGACAACACCACATCCTCCAGAACGTCTCCCGGAAGACTGCTGCTCCACATCCACTGCACTGCACCACTCCTATCATGTCTTATTTGTGGCCCCTTAACTGCTGTTTTGTATACTTACTCTTTCCTCTCTCTATTTTAGGAAGGTCTTGGAGGTGGCACTGTAAATCATGTCCAGGTAGTGAACCCCCAGGAGGATCACTATAACAGCAATCTCTTGGCAGGCATGGAGAGGTACATAGTCAAACTCTGCTGCGATGGAGTGCACCTAACTTAGGGAAGAGTTTCTTGTATATGGTATCAATGTGGCATAAAAAGCCAAGATGGCAATTCAGCCAAACTACAAGGAATTTAAAGGAGGAAACTTTCTCAAGGTGGGAACTGGCTAAAGATGTGGATATCATGGTAAACTGAAGCTTGGTCAGTTGTGTCTGATGCCAAAGGTCACAGAGTCCATCTTTTTAGTATTTATCCAATGTCTGACTTGTCTAAGTATTGCCAGAGCTATTTATGAGATGACAAGAACCCTGAGGAGTTCACTGAGAAAGATGAACAGGATAGGAGCCAGCATGGGGACTTGGGGAACACAGGAACTGATCTGGATAGATGGGAGGACTAGACATCTTCTACAAAGGCTGTTTGGGACCTGCCTGCTAGGTATGTGCTGAACAACTTGCCAGAGGTCAAAGAAACCAGCCTCATTAAGCGTGTTGCAGAGAATGGAGTATTCAACTGTGTTGAAAACTTAGCAAGATCGACAAAGATTACAAAGGTGATCAGGCCCTGATTTATTCCCTTCAGGATAAAGTCTGTTTGCCTGAGGAGGAAGGGGACTGGAAAGGTGGCATTATTAAAGCCAGGCTGAAAAAGACTTATGAAGGAGATGGAACAGAGGAGAGGAGAGAGCTGAGAGAGCACAAGTTGTTCTTGCACCTTAAGCAGTAATTAGTAAGGAAGATAGGGTGTTAGTTCTCGGGCCAGAAGGGTCACTATCTTTGTGGAGAGGATCAGATTGGGGTACATAGGGTCCACCTGGAAAGTGGATACAGGGGCCCACCTGGAATATCAAAAGTGTAAGGCCCAGGGTGACACACTCATATCAGTATTCCATTTAAATTGATACACTAGTTCTGCGTTTGCATCTTACAGTTACATACAGTGCCCCAAATACCCCATTTTAATAGAAAAAGGATGCTGAATGTAATGAATTTCAGAGTTTATATGGTCACCAGGCACCCAACTGAATGGGGCCCACCTAGAAATTTCCAGGTATCTTGCTGGACCAGTTCAACACTGGTTTAGTTCTCTTTTAAACACTGAGGGCCCAATATTCAGTAAAACGCAAAGTAGAGCACAAAGGCTTTGCAATTGCCCAGGGGTCCGAGAATGCTATATTCAGTCAGATAGGGCACCGGTGTTATCTGACTGACTATATGGCCGTGTCAGCGCAAGGCTAAGTCAAACAGCATTGCTAATTGCTTGGAGCTCAATGGTATCACTTAGCTTTGATTGCAGCTGTGGCAAAATTGATAATCTTACGTCATTGGACAGGGATGGATCCTCTTACTTTTCAGGAGTGGTATCAGGAAATGCTAACAGTATTGAAAATGGCAAAAAGTTTGGCTAGTATGTGACACTTGCTTTCACTGTTCCAGGAGAGATGGGAGAGGCTCTATACACTATTGTTAACTGTCTAATTGTTTGGAGCTGTTTATGGTATCTGTCCACTTTTTTTTTGTGGGGGCGGGTCTTATTACATAGGTATTTATGCTGGGTGGTTTTATTTCTTTTTATTATGAGTTTTATACTTCTTTTTTACCTCATTGCTAGAGTTATTATGTAAGCAGATTGATTATTACTGTATAATTTTTTTCTCTTCGGTCATGTCACTGCCTTTATATGTTTGCTTGTTTTAAATGTGACTTGATGGATGTTATGTATTCCAATAAAGTTGATTAAGTATAAAAAAAAAGCAGCACTGCCAAGACATGGGTCCTGAAGTGGGCCTCAACAGTGGATAACGCTGGAGCGCTATCAAATATTCAAAGGGACCCATGCAAATGAGCCCATTGGCCATACAAGGTGCCAAGGGTTCCATTTGCATGTCCATTATGGGCTCATTTGCATGGGTAGCTGAGGCAGCTTAGCACAGTGCCGCCCCTGCTTTTCCCAGTCCAAGACATGTCACTATTCCTGGTACTAGTGGACCCACCCCTCCCTCCGATCACAAGCCCATATCTAAACATAACTTTCCCTGGTGCCAGTGGTCCCCCTGATTGCCAGCCCAAGGTTTCAATACCATTTCCCTGGTGCTAGTGGTCCCCCCCCTCTGATTGCCAGCCCGAGGTTTCAATACCACTTCCCTGGTGCTAGTGGCTCCCCCACCTGATTGCCAGTCTGAGGTTTTAATGCCACTTCCCTGATGCTAGTGGTCCCCCCCCAATCACCAGCCTGAGGTTTCAATACCACTTCCACGGTGCTATTGACCCCCCATCCAATTGCCAGCCCCAGTATTCAATACCACTTCCCTGATGCTAATGGTTCCCCCTGCGATGCCTAGCCTGAGGTATCAGTACCATTGCCCTGGTGCTAGTGGTCCCCCCCAATCACCAGTTCGAGGTTTTAGTACCACTTCCCTAGTGCTAATGATCTCCCCCAATCGCAAGCCTAAGGTTTCAATAGCACTTCCCTGGTGCTTGTGGTCCCCCCAGTTGCCAGCCTGTAGTATAGCTTAACCCCTCTCACATCTAGTGGCTCCCCCTAGCACTGGTCCACAGTATCTCTGGTCCCACATCTCTAATCCCTGGTGTCTAGTGGTCACTGGCGCAGCCCTCCTCACACCACATCAGCCAGATGCTGCATGTCCAGGCAGGGAGCACATGACTTATTTATAGGACAGGATGACATGCCCTGTCCTATAAATAAGTCACACGTTCCCATCCTGGACATACGGTGGCCGGCTGAGGTTGTGTGAGGAAGGCTGCACCAGTCACCATATGTCGACCCGTGGCATGGAGGACACTGTTAAGGTGACTAGAGAATGGGTGCTCAGTGCCTCGGTGGGGAAGGCCTCTAGATGCCATGGATTAGAGATGTGGGACCAGAGGTACCGTGAATTGGCATCAGAGGGGGAACCACTAGATGCAAGGGAGGGCTAAGTTATACAATGGGCTGGTAATTGGATGGGGGGCCACTAGCATCAGGGAAGTAGTACTGAAACCTCAGGCTGGCAATCAGAGGGTGGGGTGGACCACTAGTACCAGGGAAGTGGCATTGAAATCTTGGGCTGACAATCAGGGGAGGGGGGACCACTAGGCACCAGGGAAGTTTTAAGTGACCTATGGGCTGGCTATTGGGGGGGTGCCATAGACCACAGGGGGAGGGTGTGCTCCTGCAGCAGACAACCAGCTGGGTGGCAGCATTACCTCTGGCAGCTGATAGGGTTGCCCAGACTAACTTGGGGTTATGTTCGGTAGTATTTTTGCTGAGCAAGAGGACCACACTAACCCCTTTTGCATAGCACAAATCCACTGAATATGGGGTACTGTTCATGGCCACAACCTTCCCCTTGCCCAGCTGCATACATTATGTTTTGCATTAGTGCTAACCCTCTTTGCCCATGCAACTGCCATTTTTGAATATGGGGATCCAGGGCAGTGGTAGAGAGTATATTATTGATCAGTTTATTAACTGTAGTGCCTTCAAAGTAATATATCTGGCAACCTGTATCTGTGGCAGCTTCTAGGCTGTCAAAACTAAACAATCCTTTAAAGTTTGGGTGGGGGAGCATTTAAGCTCCATCAGGACTCAGGATAGTCACAATGCACTGTTTTGGCATTTAAATTTGGTTAGGGGACAGAGAGACATCAATTCTCTTTCTGTGGAATAGAAAGGGTCAAGATAGGCCCCAGTGGGTGATGCTGACTTTGCTAAACAAAAGGGAGGCCTTTTGGATATACACATTAGATGCTATGAGAACACCAGGCCTCAATGATGGTTTTGCGTTAGCAGCTTTCCTAAAGAAACAGATTTCTGAAATAATAAGCATTTCTCATTGCTGATAGAATCTGCTTTGGTTTATTTTATGTGTTCTATTGAATATTAATAATTATAAAATGTTGCTACTTGTGATTATTTAAGGCTTGGTGTACCCGCTGTAATCATATTTATGTATACATGTTATGCTTATCTTCTTATAAATATTTAGATTGCACAGCAGTTGATATCATCACTGTTTTATGGGGCTAGTGTCTTCACAGACTTATGTATATGAATTTTAATATTTATATTCTTTCAGCACTTTTCTGTTCTGTTTTTCACAATATATATAGATGTGTGTATGCTAGTAATAGTGTGTACCACTTTAAGTGTGGCATTTAAAATGATGGTGTTTCTGTGAGACAGGCACTCCCTGATGATGCCCCCACAATGCAAAGCATCATGGGCTGCATATGCAAATCACCACAGAATATTGTTTTTGAATTTCTTTGAAACTTGGCTTCCCGGCCAAATGCCCCTTGGGGTAACCATTGCCTCAGTTCTTGCACACAGAGGTTCTTTGTCTGTTAATTTTTTTTTTGTTTTAATTGGGTTCACCACAACATAACCCAGACAGACCATCTAAGGGTAGCTGGTTCATTCCACTGGGGTGTCAAACAGATGAGGCATACTGATGAGTCCTGGTAGAACGAAACAGGTGTCTATGTCTTCTGTTGGCACCCTTTGCAAACTGTGTGAGAGGCCTTTCGGCACCATGCATTTCTGCTTAAAGCTGAACCAGCATAATATTCTGTGGTGATTTCATATGTAGCCCATGATACTTTGCATTGTGGGGGCATGTGTGATTTTGTATATATGTACCAAATTGTTGCTATAACATGCATATACCTGCTTTTAAGACTGTGCTTACAGTGACTACTCCTGAATGAAAATGTCAAAATAACTGCGCAACTGGATCAGATCTTTTGAAGTAAAAGCATGAGAATCATATTTAAGTAATCTGGTAGAACTGGTACAGAATATGTTGTTAGTAACATTTTATTGGGAATAAGCAAGTGTTACATACAGAAACTGTAGTGTCTCTTCCCACTCGCTTGGCCACTTGGGTCTTCCCATTGATATAGATTGGAATGGACTCCTGCAAAGGACTCTGTTGGATTTGGATGTCATCTAGAAAGATGGTGACATGCCTTTCCTTGACAAGAAGCTTCAGCTGGTGCCAGTGCTCATCAAACAGATTCTAGAAAAACATTTTCAAAATAACTTATTTACACACACTGAAATTAACAATAGTTGCAGCAAATTTCACTCAAAATATTGACAAACATTTTTGTGACCAAAAAACCTACTATACAAGATAAGGATACATAAAAATATTTTCTATTTCCTTTTTTTAAGGAACACATAGTTGTGTGAAATAATGGCATGTACAATACTAGAATATGGAATGCATACCCATCTTATCAGTTTTAAGTGCATTGATTTCTATAGCAGTCAGATACAGCAAAGGAACCATAATGAATTTAACATAATGCAACAGTAGTGGTTGTTTACAGGATAATAGTGGGATGGTAGGGATTTTCAACCAGAATACCATTATTTTTCAAGTAAACTTCCAACTATCCCATTGTTGTGTCTATGATTATAGTATAATATGTATTATTGTTATTTATATTTAAATATTTAAATCAGTTTAAGTACTGTAGTTGCTTAGTGACATTAATCAAATCTGAAAGCAGGCCGTGGTATACTGCAGGGTTATCAGATTTACTGTATGATTTTTATCACTTGATAACCATACAGTAGCTGAGCACTCTCATTGGCTGAGAGTGCTCCACTTGGTTATACAATAATATACATTTTTCTTGTTCAATGTGCATCTCACCTAAGCTATCTTGATTAATAAAGCAATTATAAAAAGAACAACAACAAAAAATCTTAATCACTAAAGGATTTATAAAAGAAGTAAGACAATAATTAAACTCTAAATATTAGAAAAGTAGTGTGTAGCTCATATACTATAATTTATCACAAAACTGGATTTCTGAAATGTTGCTTCAAGCAGTGTAAAACTGAGTCTATGAAAAGAGTTGTGATGGTCTCAAATTAGTTCCTACAATGGTAGCCAGAACTATTTCCCAGTAAATATTTAGATATATCTGGATTTACACAGGAAATCTCATTGAAATGAAGGGGTAATTCTGTGACATATCCAGATACATCTAAATATACTGGGATGTTTATCTGGCTACCTCTGCAATGGACAGTTGTCCACATAAAATAAAGTACCATCATCCCAACCAGCACTAAAAACAGGTTACTCGCCTGTAACAGTAGTTCTAGGAGTGGTATATGTTGTTCAGTCACACTCTTTGGCATGTCCCTTTCCCCTTTAAATCTTGCCAAAAGTCTTCAAACTGGCTCCTCCCACCCACCCGGGTGGTATATACCTCGGCTGCGCCCCATAATGCCAGATCTTAGCCCGCTGGAAACAAGGTGATGCGCCTAAAGCCGGGAGGGCGGGTGGGTGTGTGTGGGTAGAAACATAGAAACATAGAAACATAGAAGTTGACGGCAGATAAGGACTGCAAGGCCCATCCAGTCTGCCCAACATGAACAACATATACCACTCCTAAAACTACTGTTACAGGTGAGTAACCTGTTTTACTAGGAGCGTGGATATGTTGTTCATCCACACTCTTTGGTAGACTCCTAGCAGTTCTCCAGGAGGAGGGAGGCAGGGCACACACACCCCTACTTAGGAAACAGAAATTGGAGAACCGAGACCCGAAAACCAGCATCCCGATGTGACTCAAGGTCGATGTGGTAATGGGTAATGAAGGTGTTTGCTGACTTCCACGTAGCAGCCCAACAGATTTCCTGGATAGGGATGTCCCTGGAAGCAGCCACCGATGCAGCAGTATAATGGGTAGAATTAGTCTTTATCCCTTTGGGAGGCTCCTTGCCCGCCAGCTCATAGCACAGACCTATGCATGATGTAATCCATCTAGCAATAGTCCATTTGGCTGCAGGTCTGCCGGAAGCGGCTTCAGCATAGGTGACAAACAGCTGGCGAATCTCTCCCCAAATTTCCACCGTCTTCTCCTTGTAGTAGGAGAGAGCATGTCTAAAGTCCAGGGTATGAAGCCTGTACTTGGTGTCCGAGGTGTAGTTAGGGTAGTATACCGGCAGAGTCAACACCTGGTTAAGGTGAAACTCAGACACCACCTTTGGAAGGAATTTCAGGTGGGGGTGCAGGACAACTTTGTCCCTGTCTAAGGCCAGATAAGGGGAGTCCACCGAGAGCGCCTGGAGCTCCCCCATCCTTCTAGCTGATGTGATAGCCACCAGGAAGGCAGTCTTCCATGACAAGTATGAGAGCTCACACTTGTGCATGGGTTCAAATGGCTTGCCCATGAACTTTGCCAAAACCAGCAGAAGATCCCATGGAGGTGGAGGTTCATGCACCGGAGGGGATATGTGCTCCAGGCCTTTGGGAAAAAGCGCCTGACCACTGTCTCCTGTGCCAATGTCGACTGACCGTCCCACACCTGGTAAGCAAAGATGGTTGCCAGGTGCACCCTAAGGGTCGATGACTGAAGACCCCCTTTGGAGAGAGACCAAAGGTAGTCTAAAATGTTAGCCACAGAACAGGATAAGGGGTCCAGACTCTTACCTTGACACCAAATGGAAAACCTTTTCCATTTGAAGGCATAACATTTCCTGGTTGAGTCCTTATGAGATGCCTCCACCACTGTGTAGACATCCTCGGAAAGACCCAGAGCCTGGAAATCTAGCCGCTCAGGTACCAGGCTGTGAGGTGCAGGGATTGAAGGTCCAGGTGGAATACCTTCCCCTGGTTCAATGATATCAGGTCCAGGCATGTACAAAGCTGCTCCGTGGTCCTGCAGCTGAGGCTGAGGAGATCTGGATACCAGAACTGGTGGGGCCAATCTGCGGCTACCAGGATCACCTTCGCCTTGTCCCTCCTCACCTTGAGTAACACCTTGTGGATCAAGGGAAATGGAGGGAAGGCATAGAGGAGGCCTGGGGTCCACAGCCTCAAAAAGGCATCCCCCTGCAGTGAGCCCTGCTGACGGGGTGGGCATGGTACAGCCTCAGCTTGGTGTTTTCCCTGGAGGCAAACAGGTCCACCAATGGTTTGCCCCAACAGGAGAACAGATTGTAAGCTACCTCTGGATGGAGATACCACTCGTGGGATGTCTGGCTTATGCAGCTGAGAGCATCCGCCAGTTGGTTCGAGACTCCTGCCACATGGATGGCAAGGAGATCTGCCTCCAACCGTCTGATGAAGGTCCAGATCCGGAGTGCCTCCTTGCATAGCAGATGGGAGTGCATGCCACCCTGTTTGTTGAGGTAGTACATGGTCATGATATTGTCCATCTGGACTTGAACCACTTGATCCCAGAGCTGTTGAGCGAAAGCTGACAGTGCCAGTCTGACTGCTCTGAGCTCCAACAGGTTGATGTGGCAATGAGACTCCTCAGGGGTCCAGAACCTGTGGGCTGTGTGGTCCCCCATGTGGGCTCCCCAGCCCATGAGAGAGGCATCGGTCATGAGGATGACCATCGGCTTGGGGCGGACAAATGGGATACCTTCCTGGAGATGACTTGTGATGGTCCACCATTGGAGAGCATCCCACATCTTTTGGGTGACAGAAACCAGCTGGATGAAAAGACCCTGATGCTAAGTCCACTGAGCGGCCAGCTCCCACTGGAGGGGACTCATGTGCAACCTGGCCCAATGGACCACTAAGGTGCACGCCGCCATGAAACCCAGAAGGTGCAGGAAGTCCCGGGCAGGGCGCAAGTGCCCAACCAGAAATGATTGGGCAAAGGAGGAAAGAACCTCTGCCCTGTCCGCCGGAAGCCGAGCTCTAGCTTGACGAGAGTCGAGCTCTGCCCCAATAAAGCCCATCACCTGAGAGGGTATGAGTTCCGATTTGGCCTCATTGATCAGGAGGCCTAATTGGGAACAGATTCGGGGGCAGGTCCTGGACCTCTCCACCTTCTGCAGGGAGGAACCAGCCAGGAGCCAATCATCAAGGTAGGGGTATATAAACCCTTGACACCGTAAATGGCTGCCACCACTGCAATGCATTTGGTGAAGACCCAAGGGGCTGATGACAGGCTGAACGGCATGGCTTTGAACTCGTACAGGGTCCCTTCAACCCTGAAGCAGAGGAACCGCTGGTGGGACGGACGGATTGGGACATGAAAGAACGCGTCCTGTAGATCCAATGAACAGAACCACATGTTTCGCTCCAGAGATGGTATGATCTGGTTCAGAGTTACCATCTAGAAGGTGCGAGACCTGAGATATTGATTCAGGTCGTGGAGATCTAGGATGGGGCGCCAACCCCCCCCCTCCGCTTGGGCACCAGGAAGTACCTGGACACGAAGCCTCGGTCTGAAGGAGGATCTGGCACTGGAGCTACTGCCTCCTTGCTGAGGAGTTGAACAATGTCATCCCGAAGGGCCGACTGAGCGCCAACTGAGATCCTTTCCTCCCATGGGGCACGGGTTCGGCAAGGAGGGTACTGCTCAAACTCTAGAGGCAGTCCCCGACTGACTACTTCCAGAACCCACCTGTCCGAAGTGATACCGGACCAGGCGGAAAGAAAGTGGTGGAGCCAGCCCCCCATGGGAGGACCCAGAACTGGCATGACAGGAGTAGGGGTGGCCACGCCCGACCCATCACTGAGCAGGCTTAGAGGAGGAGGAGGCTCCTGGGCCGGCACCTCAGCCTCCTTTGTGGGGCTGTTGGGGACCCTGCTTAGGCCTAGAGCACCAAGCTTGAGCCTGCTTTTGCTGCTGACCTCTCTGGAAGGGGGACTGTCTAACAGAGGAGAAGAGTGCCGAAAAGGCTTCTTCTTGCACTTCTGCTAGTTCTTGCCTGAAGAACCCTTTGTAGAAGTGGCATCCAAGGTGGCAATGGACTGCTCTATGTTCTGGAGGTGACCTGCCACTTCTGGACCGAAGAGGTCAGTGCCAAGGAAGGGCACGTCAGCTAGCTTGTGCTGAGTATCCACCGGAAAAGAGGATAATCTCAGCCAGGCCCTGCGGTGAGTGGCCACTGCGGCTGCTAGTGAACGGGCACAAGAATCTCCAATGTCCAAAACCATCTGGAGCTGCTGTTTTGCAACAGCACGGCCCTGGTCATGAACTTGCTTAACCGTGATTTGCATGTCCGCTGGGAGATGAGGGAGGACTTCATCTAGCGACCCCAAGAGGGCATGAGAGAAGTGTGCCATGATCACTGCCAAGCTGGTCCGACAAAGGCCCAAGGATGAGGCCACATATACCTTCCGGGCAGAATGGTCCATATTTTTGGACTCCTTGTCCGGAGGGTGGTCAGTATCTGCTGAGCTACCCATGCGCCTAAACTCTGAGGCAGTCACAAGGCTCTCGGCTGAGGGATGCTCAGTGAAGCCCACCAAGGACCCCACGGGTACAGTGTACTTGCGAGCTATGCAGGCAGATTGAGCCGGGCAAGAGGCAGGGCACTGCCATAGCTCAAGGGCCAGGTCAACGATGGCTTCAGCCACTGGGAAGGCCTCCATCTGGGTATCCCCTTCTTAAGGATATCCGTGAGAGGATATTCCACCTTCTTTTGGATAGGTTGCAAGGACATACTAGTAGACTCAGAAATAAGTTGAATGATGCCTTGGAAAGAGGAAGGTCCTTCCTCCAGGCCTGTCACTGACAACTCATCATCAGGGTGTGAGTGAAGACCAGTGGTATCTGAGTCCAAGGAGTCGGGATACAGGGGTCTCCTGCATATGTCCCCTTCAATACGCCGAGGGCTATCAGGGACAACAGTGATGGACAGACGGTGGGGCAGGCCCGTATCTGTCTGATCCTCCTTACAGGGAGCCTCTCCCTGAGGCTGCTTAGGTGGTGGCCCCACCAAAATTGGTGGGGAGACCGGAACAGGCCAAACAGGAATGCGTGCCAGTCCTGTCAGAGGGAGAAATGGAGTCCTCGGTACCGGAGGAGTCGGTGTTGGCCTAAGAGGCTGGGGCCAAGTAATGGCCTGTGTAGATGGAGTAGCCAGCTTTTGACTGGTCAGAATTAGCTGTTGCCACATGAGGTCCTCATAACGTCAAAGACATCTCTCCTCATCCGAGAAGGATGAGGATCGGAGGCGGCACCTCTTCCAGGAGTGTTTGTGACCCTTTTTTGACTGACGGGGTCCTAGTTCTCGATCAAGACCAACGGTGTCAGCTCTGTCAATCGGGAGAGGCCAGATTTGGTGAAAACCGAGGTTTCGGCTCCTGTCCCTCAATCAGAATACCTGAAGGATGGGTCTCCTCATCGGGGAAAGAAAGGATGGGTGTCCTCTCCAAGAAGTTGTCGACCGGGGTCAGCGACAACAGCTCGATCAGGTCGAGAGAAATCTCGACTGGTTCTGCCGTATCCTCAGCCTCAGTGCCTTGGCCTGAAGGAAGGTCCAAGAAGCCGGTGGCCAAGGAAGCGATCTCGACTGAGGTCGAGACTGCCAGGTCCTGAGAATCAGACTGCTCTTGGTCCCAGGAATGTCTTCTTCGGACAGAGAAGATTTAGGATCCTTGTCCCTTTTCTTAGGGTGGGAGGAGTGCGAGCCCAAGGGTGCCTCACCCTTGGTAGGGAGAGACTGGCATAGTTCCCGAAAGGATCCAGTGAAGGTGGAGCCCAGGTTAAGCAGCATGAAAAAACTTTGGCTGGCGGAAGCTTGAGCAGCTTCCTCTTCGAAAGCCGCCATCTGGTCGAGCTGCCCGGTGGATCCCACGGCCGCGGAAACCACCCACCTGACCTCCTTCAATTTCACAGGTGGACTGCAAAGCTCTGGTTCTCTAGGTGTAGGCGTGCCTTGCGGTTGTCCAGGTCATTGGGATGGAAGCCAGACAGATGGTGCAAGTGGTGGTGTCATGCACGACACCCAAGCAATAAACGCACGAGAGGTGGGGATCAGTGCGAGACATTTTCTGTCTGCAAGGACACTGAAGAAATCTGGTGGACAACTTGTCCTCTATGTCCGATGCGCTCAGATTGGAATCGTAAACTCTTACAAGTTTCAAAGAAAGCAAATGTGGCATAAACCATCAATTAGAATCCAGGGCCTAAGGTACTTGTAGAAGTAACACGAGGGAAGCCGAATCTTCCAGCGGAAAGGAAGATCTGGCACCATGGGGTGGAGCCGAGGTATATACCACCCGGGTGGATGGGAGGAGCCAGCTTGAAGACTTCTGGCAAGATTTAAAGGGGAAAGGGACATGCCAAAGAGTGTGGATGAACAACATAGCCATGCTCCTATACCTTATTTTCCTAGCAGTAGCCTCATGAGAGGCAAGGGGCTGAATGGGTACAGAGTCTGAACTAGTCTCCATTGTATAAGAGGTTAGTAGTAGTAGTAGTAGCAATAATCTTTATTTTTAGACAGGACAAAACACTTAGGACCAGAGAGGCCCTACTTACAAGGCTGTCCAGATTTACAAATATAACAATGCTTCGTACAACAAACAGAGGTTATAAACACTAAAGCAATTGAACAAAACTAATCCCAGACATAACATCAACAAATGCACACTTATTACTAGACGAATAACATTTAGGATTATACTATCAAAATATTCACATTTTTTCATCATTTCAGAATCTATAGCCTTTTTGAAACCTGGAATCCTATGGGTTATAAAGAGCAGTGAATTCCAAATAGGGTTGTCCCTCCAGTGTAGTACTGAAGCACAATGGCGGGGCAGTGTGTAGTGTAGCTAACCATACTGTGCCTGTCATGTGAGTAAATCAAGACATTCTGTTGCTAATGCTATCACTCTACTACCTTTCACAAGCACTAAAATTCACTTTGAGGTTGCTCTGCATTATTTCCTACAGTGGCAACTGGAAGCTACTTTGTGCTCCAGAAAAAAAATGAACTGTTACAAGAGCATTGACTGAGACAGAAATAGGTTTTGCCAAATTTAAAAAAAACGGAAAACATACTATACTCACAATTCCCACAATTCCTAAAATAATACTATATTATATTGCAAATACACAAGATACAGAATAAAGTTGGGGGACTGTGTAAAACGAGTTTTGTTTTGCACACCTGATGTTTGTGATGATCTTGCAATCTATGAAGGGAAAGTCTGACAGATTTATCTGGTCCTCCCAAATGAAGGGGTGAACAAAAACTACTAGTCTGGACAGCACTCCATGATTTATATTTTATAACATCTGGTTTCTAAAACTCTGGCCCTTCCCCCTGCCATATTACCATTTAAACATTGTCAATCACCACTTTTTGTTTTTCTCTCTTTTCTCACAGTCTCACAACACAGCAGGCTACTGCAGAAGTTAGTGGATCTAGGTACAGTGAAGGACCTAGTTAGCTTGGTGTGGGTAGTTGGTTTGGAGGAGACAGTAGAGGGTGGTGGAAAATGGAATCAAGTTGTGAGAGACCAGAGTCACAAGTGGGGTGCAGAGGGGTCAGCCCTGGGTTCAACCCTTTTCAATATGTTCATCAGTAACATGGGAGAAAGAATACAGGGTGACGTTTTACTTTTCACAGATGGTACTATGCTCCGAGGCTGGATGGACAGCATAGAGGGGATAAGGGAGTTGCATAAGGACTTGCCTGTGTTGGAGAGGCAGTGCGTGGTTTGGCAGTTGAAATTCAATGACAAAAAGTGCAAGGTGATGCACACAGGGAACAAGAACACCAGGATGGATACTAAATGGGAGGAGTTAAGCTGAGCACTACTTCTGAGGAAAGAGACCTGAGAGACATCATAAGCAACTCCCTAAAACAATCTAGACAATGAAACAAGTCCTAGAGCAAGGCAACCAGAATGTTGGGGTGTACTGGTAAGGGTTTTCACAGCAGGAAAATGGAGGTAATAATACCTCCCTATAGATCACTGGTGAGACCCTATCTGGAATACTGTCACCAGTTCTGGAATCCCCCTCTAAAGGACAAAGACAGTCTGGAAGCAGTGCAGTGTAGGGTATCCAAAATGATTCAGTGTCAACAAGGCAGATCCTATGAACACATGATTAGGGACGTGAACATATACTCACTGGAGGCCAGAAAGGAGAGGGGTAATATGATAGAGACTTTCAAGTTCCTGATGGGACTGAGTAGGGTAATTATGAGGAACAATTCTGCAGGAATTGTGAGACAAAAACACATGGAAATGAGTGGAAGCTGCTTATGGGTACCAAAACAATTGATGGTTTCAAGCATGTCTGGGACAGAGTTAAGGGCTTAGTAGTTACTCAGGGTGGTAATGGTAAGGCACTGGGCAAAAGGGGGGACAACCCTGTAGACAGCAGCTCTTTGGGTAGGATAGAGTATAACAGATTATTGTTAATAATCAGCGAGCTATATGGACACATGTCTTCTATGCTCTGAAATAACCTATGAACCTATGAACAGAGCAGACTGGATGGACCAATGGGCTTTTGCTGCTAACATTGTCTATGTTTCTAACATGAACAAACCATCCCCATACCCCCTCCCAGGTTGCTCAAAACCTGAACTCCCCCAAGTTACATCAAAAAAGTTGGCAATCACCATTTTTCTCTGCCCCTTTTTCCAGCTGGCCCCAAACATGGAAAACTCCCCCCCCCCCATCAAACTTCCTCACCCAGCTGTGGCCGCAAACCTGCTCTTTTTTCACAATTCTTTTATTTGGTGATCCTGCAAGCTCTCCCTGATTGTAAGCTGCTCACTGTAACTATTTCCTTTATGCCTGACTCTGCTGTTGCTGAGTGAAAGCTTATGAAACGCTGATTACCTGGTGGCAGCAGGGTGCAGTAGGGAATAAAACACATAGCGAACGGTTGCAGTGAGCAGTCACTGATTGGGGAAACCAGCAGAATCTCCAGATAAGTGAATTGTAGAAAATAAAATTGGTTTGGATACACTGTTGGATGAGGGGGGGTTGAACTGGAGGGAAATATTCTGATTTTGTGGGACTGAGTGAAAGAGGCATGGGTACAAAAGAACAGCTAGATGGCTATTCAACATTCCAAATAACCCAGTATATACTGGTATGGCATCAAAACCATGCATTTAGTTTTAGCAGTAAAGGCCTATGGAGCTCTGAAAAACTAATTGCCAGAAGCATTCTTGGGGAAAAGGCACATGGAAAAAGAAGCGACAGAAAAATTAATTACATCACAGACCAGTACAATTAGCACAAATAACAATACAGCACAAAGTACAGCAGGTGGGAAATATGGGAACATGGTAAACTCAGTAACAAAACAAGATGCACTAAACACTATAATACAAAGAAGTAATGGATTCTGGTAGTTAGATTCCAGCACATGTTGATAGCCAGTACTAAAAAACACCACTGGGAGGAGACAGCAGCAAGCAAAGGGCAAAAAGGATGGGAGGAGGGGCAATCTGAGGGAAGAGAAAGAGTGAGAAAGGGCAACAAAATGGAGAAAAAGTGTATAACAGTTTAGGAAGTGTCAGTAGTTCAACAGGTTGCATGCAATACCTCTGGGGCCAGAAGATTAGAAAGTTGTGGATTCTAGTCTTGCACCAGAAACTTTGGATAATATCCAGTACTGGCCTACAGTGCAGCACTTAGGGGGTGCTGCTCTGTTGATGTGCTGACCTTTGGATGAGATGTTAAAGGGAATCTATACTATTGCATTCTGTTTTACATATAGCTAACCCTTACCACCTGATCTAGTCATAGAACAAAAAAGGCTGGTGCTACAAGAACAACAAAATACAGATTTGTGAACTTTTACAGCCCTCCCATCATCTTTTCTAAGTGCCATCGCACATTCCCACATAATGTCCCTTCTGTTGACATCCATGCGCTCACCATCTGGTGAGCGCATGGATGTCCATCCACCAGAAACCTCATGTATTTCGCTACACAATATGCACCTGTGACAGTTTAAGTCGCAATAACAAATGCATAGATAGCAGAGTAAAATGCTCCCATGTTCTTTTCTCCAAGGTCCACTGGTAGCGTAATTTTAATCCTGGAAGCTCATTGCCCAGTTCACTACTATTGCAGCAGCACCACACGCATATGCTGCCATGTCACTCTGAAGTGAGCATGCATGCCTGCATAAGATAGGCAGCCAGGATCTGGTTAATTACTGTTGAATGGGACAAAACATAAACATTGTCTAATTCCTGCATGTTCTAGTGAAGGATGTGTACAGGAACTGCTAGAATGGGATGGGAAGTAAAAACAAGCATGGGATACATTAATTTAGCTATTTAAAATGATTACCAAGAGTGCACGTCAGTCAGGTGGTAAGGGTCAGCTACATGTAAAATAGAATGCAATGGTACAGGTTTCCTTTAAACCAAGGTCCTATTTGCCCATCTCTGGTAGTTATCCAGGTGAATGTTAAAGATGGACATTCATGAACATGCAGTGGCTAGTTTGAAAGCACATGAAAAGCTCTGTACCTCTGTTAAGCAATGTATATGGCTTAAGTGTAGCTGGTAGTTGTCCAGGGATATACAAGGCTAAGTATGTTCAATATTGATACCACACTGATATCATGTTACGGAACCTTGTGTTGTCATGCAGCGACATGCTGTGCCCGGTAAGCTTAACTATGAGGGCTACTTTGTATGAATGGTCCCCATTAGAGATTCCATGGCACTTACTGTATGAGCAATAGGCTTTCCTCTGTGTCCTGGCCAAAATTCTCCATCAATAAAATAGGTGTATGTAACTTTTGCACCCCCCCACCCCTGATACACCTTAAAATGAGCTGTCACAGCTTAAAGTTCCTTTCCTGGACAGAAATTTCAAGTAGGTAAACAAATATTTAACATCATACACATTTATAAGAGAGAAACAGCTTTCTGTTTTGGAGCATAACTGGCCTTTACCAGATATTGGGCCAAATTTTCAAAATGACCAAGGACTTACACTCTGCAACTGTGTCCAAAGTTCAGACACTGCTTGGACCACCAAATGTATGTAGTCCAACAGCGTCTGATGTTCAGATGTGATTTGTGTTGATTTGCATCACAAATGGAAGAATGCATCTTTTTTTGACTCAAGTTGCTGCAATTCATGAAAACTGTTGTAAAAACTGTGGATATTTTGAAAATACAGATCCCAAGTTTAGATGCAATCAGGCAGACGCAGATGCAGGTATTTGGGTCTTTGTCTAGTCCTTTGAAAATCCTGCCCATTGTATTTCAACTAAGTTAAACATGTTTTGATACAAAATACTTAAGATTGCTACTGTGCCTATAGGTTACAAAGAGGACAGGAGGAAGACACTATTATAGTAAGTTAACACTTACAAGCAGCTTGGGATCCTTAAATGTCACTTTCTGGAATTCAGTCACTGTTTTGGTTGTTGTGAAGAGCACAGATTTTTCTCCACCGTCAAGTGTTATGGCTACCTGGGTATCTCCAAACCTGGACAATATCCTCCACAAGTCAAATTTCTCATGGTTGACTGGAGACTTCAAACGTAGAGTTGCAACAAAAACATATGTAGGAGGAAGGCCTTCTGGGAATATTTCCCTGTTGTTGAAAACATTACATAGGTTAACTTAATAACTTGAAATCTAGAATTAGTAGTTACTGTATTGGTCCTTGCAAGAATAGATCCAGAAGCAAATATTTTGATACCTTTTAATGGACCAACATAGATGTAACAACAAGAACAAAGTGCTCTAGCTTTCAGACTAACCAGTCCTTCTTCAGAAGCTCATGGCAGTTGTAACTTGGTAAGCATGTCAAACACAAAAACACATGATGCTATGCTAATTTTAGGAATCAGAATGCCAGTGGTATAACAGAAAGGTTATTTGGTTGAAATGCATTTATTTTTGTTAATTTGTTTATGCTCCTCTGGTACAGGCCCTATTATCCTAGTCTGACCCCACCCCAGTCCCATCACCCGGTATCCTAGGTACTTAGTTTGACCTCCATTCTTCTTGCACGGCACAATCATGGCAGAGTCAGCAGGCCCTCTTACCTGCTGGAGAATAGATCTGGTTCATGGAGGGAGGGCCCTGTTGCCAGTGTGGGGCAGGTGAGGGGTTGGACCTCTCATCATTGCTCTGCCCAGGATTTTTCCTCCTGGTTTTCTCCCATGGGATGCTGGTTCCAGGGTGGTATGCAAGCTCACATGCAAGTGGGGGGTGCATCACTACTGGCATCCTCCACCAGTAATTCTCTCTGAGCATACTGCACCTGTCATTGCCCAGGTGGCAGTATTGTGCTGGGGTATGAGTGACCTCCTTCCCTCCCCGGGGAAGAAAGTGTCTTCTGGGATGCTCAGTCCTCCTCTGCCCAGTCTGCCCCCAACAACCTAGGCTCAGTCTCAAATGTGGATCACCAGTGTGGTAGTAGGTGTGGTGTCCAGCTCCAAAACCCTCTGTGACACTGGGGAACTGCATTTTGAGTTTATGCTAAAAACAGATCAGTGCCTTCTGCCCCACCATATGTGTCTTTGATCTTTGCCATATATGCTCATGAAGGAAAAATAATATTTTTTAGCATATGTTACATCCAATCCATGCAGAGTATTTAAGTACCAGGTCTGAAGAAAGATAACTCAGAAGGATCAAAATTTATCATCATATAATGTCATCATATTTTGTGTGGTAGCGAGTAAAGTATGAGCATATCTAGTATGAAAAGAATGGAAAAGAAAGCGGACATATATATTTTGGATCAGTACTGTACATAGAAGGCCATAACTCATAATTAGATTTCATTATACTGTGTATGAATTTAATATAAATTCAACTTTCAGTTCAATTTAAAAGTTTACTGGTCCACGAATGTATTTAATTACAAGTACATTAAAGAGCTAGTGTACTGCCTGGAAACAGCCTGCAATTAATTGTAACTTTCAGATATAGTAAGCTATCACTTCTTATATCTCAAGTATTTTTTCTTTTCTGATTGCTAATTAGAAGATTTTCCACCTGGCAGTACTGGGGTGATGTGTGGAGAAGCAATCTGGAGGGGGGAAAAAGTCAGTTCAGTTCCTCCCACTACATCAACATTGAGACCACACTGATCATGACATCACTAGTAACTAATGAGAACCATTTCTCACTGTCAGGTTTCACTTTCACATGAAGCAGCAGGAACTGGCTCTCCCTGGTTACTAGTGATATCACAATTTACTGCATTTTGATTGGTAACTTGTGGAAGTCACTGCTCAGGCTGCAAGGATTGTGGTGCCTCAAGATGTTTGGTCTCATTTCTAAGGATGTAGTGAGAGGAAAAGAACTGACTTTTTTTCCTCCAGACAGAGTGCTGCTCCACACGTCACCCCAGTACTGCCAGGTGGAAAATCTTTTAATTAGCAAACAGAAAATAAAAAAAAATACTTACAATATTGGAAGTGATAGCTGACTGCATCTGAAAAGTACTATTAATTCCAAACAGTACACTGAGGGCCAGGTATTCAAATCTTTGCACAGGGGAAAAAAACGTTTGCGCAGGTTTAGCGTGGGATTAACGCAGGTCTGCTATATTCAAAAGGCCAAATAGCGTGGGCAAACTGCATCAGTGCTGGGCAAAATCATAATGCATGCAAGGGGCAAACTGACATGAATACAGTCGCAATACTATATTCAGTGACTAGCGCCACGCTAAGTGGTTTTGCATGACTTAGTGCGACACTTAGCACGTTGCACATTGCCGCCCAGGAAGAGCTTGTCTTAACCCTGGGCAATCAGCATTGTGTGGCTTTGCGCAGCTTTGCGCGACCCTACCAAATAAATATGACACAGACAAAGCCAGACATAGAGGAAACATGCTGCTCACTGATGGCATCACAATGATGCCATCATCTGCCACCAGTCCCAGCCATGCCAGGCAGTAAGTGGTGACCCTGCCACTAGTGGACAGCATGGCAGTGTGGCCATACAGCACATACCTGCTGACCACTCTTCTGTGGACACCAACAGATGCCAGCACACACATGCAGCACTGTGGGCATGGAGGATGTTGCAGGGAGAGTGTATGGATGGTCAGGCTGTGCCACAGACCAGGTGTGGCCACAAGGCTGGGACACATTATGCAATGCACATGGGCCAGTACTGGGAATACCCCAACACCAGTGTGCCTTTCTGATAATATATGCCCCACCTGGCCACATACCGCACAGCTGTACAACTGCCACAGCACACAAAGCCGGACATGTATATGTCATTGTCAGCATCCCATGCCAGAGGTGCAGTATCTGTGGGTCACTCAACAGCGTAACAGTAATGTCCACTGTCAGTAAACACCTGCAAGTTGGGCCTCTCACTGTGTATAGTGCAGTCATCATCACTGCCCTACACACCATAGGCATTGTTGTGTCAACACACTACTGGCCCCCTTGCTACTGTAGTGTCTGCTGTGCACTGTAGCATGACCTACAGTGTGACAGTTGCATGCAGTACCACCACCATCTGTGCCTATGCTGTGTTTTCCCAGTACAGCTGAAGGCAGCAGCGCATGTGGAAGTAGTGTTCAAAACTATAATATTCCCCAAGCTGTTTGCACAGTGCTAACACGTTTGCGTGGGTTTAGCGCAGGGCTAAACAGTTAGCCCGGCGCAAACTGCATGCAAATCAGGGCATAATGAGATGCTAATCTGGATGTTTGCCCAGAGACTACCTAAGTAGGCTCATTTGCATGACACTTTTGAATACAGCAAAGTTTAGTGCCGGGCAACGTGTTTGCACTGGGCTAACGGTTTAGCCCTGGGCTAAACCCACACAAATGTGTTAGCACTGCGCAAACAGTTCAGGGAATATTTTACAGTTTTGCACACTGTACTTTCACATATGCTGCTGCCTGCAGCCGTACTGGGTCCACGCATTTGCTGGCACACACACTGGCCACATAGTTCACTTCTACCTACCTTCACATCGCTGTGCACTGTGTTGTTGTTGTTGTGGTTTGCACTTCCTGGTTGCCATATTCAGAGCTGTCTTATTCCAGGGCTAAGTTTGCCCTGCACTCCCAGCCCAGTTTGCCTGGCCTCATTCCCATGCTATATTCAGAAGCTGTTTGCCCTGGCCTATTCCTTTTGAATATGGCTTGCTTTGTGCTCGGGGCTAAGTTTGCCCGCCGGGCAGTGCTAATTTAGCCCCGGGGCAAAATTTTGAATATCTGGCCCTAGGTCTTTAAAACACATTACAAAGAGAAAGGATAAGTAGCTAAATTATTAAAAACATTTTTATAATTCACTTATATTGCACTTTTTCTAGTTGTTATACAGTTAGCAGAATAATCCTCTTAGTTCTTATTGCATTTGGCTTAATATATCCCCCTATTATCACATTAGTTGTATCTTATGGGGACCAGTATACCTAAGTGAGCTGCAACAATCATTTGTATCCAAGTTGACAGGAAAGGGAAAATTAACCTTAATAATATGCTTTTGGACATGACTGACACAGAGCACCCCCATGGCTAAATGCCCTCCCAGATGAAATTTCCACTATTGACAAGTTAGGCCCTTTCAAAGTCAAGTTAAGGGAGGCCATCATCACCTCTGTGACTGTCCTTAACCTCTATCACCTGCCCTCCCCCCCAGGGCTGCCAGACTATGTCCTCTCATGTGTCCGTGATGTGTCCCCTGAATATTATTGTTTCACTTTGCTTATGATTATGTACATACTTGTACAGCTTCTTGTTGCTCCTTTGGTCATCTATGTTTAATCCACTGACACAGGGTCTACACCCCTTAATCATCTGTAACTCTGATCTAGGGTTTCCACCCTATGCTACAGATTTGTTTTCTGTTGTATCTCAATATGTCAGTGTCAGTGGCTCAGTAGGTAGCACACTGGCCGTGAGATCAGAGGGCTGTGGGTTCAGTTCCCACATCTGGCACTTGGGTTAATATCCCAGTACTGACACTGTAGTGCAGCATGAGAGGGATGCTGCACTTCTGAGGTGCCATCTTTCGGATGAGATGTTAAAACAAGGTCCCATCTGCCTGGATTGGTGGTAGTTCAAGTGGATGTTAAAGATCCCATGGCACTTATCGAAAAGAGTAGGGGAGTTTTTATTGAAATAAGAAACATAGGAAACAACACAGAAAACTTAGGAAGTAATCAAATAACAGAAATACAAAATGTTGAAAGGAAAAAAAAACATAAAATAAACAAAAGAAAACAGTGCATCACTTAAACTTTATAAAATGGAGAAAACCTTTCCACCACTTCAAGAGTGTAGCAGGAGCCAATCGCTTTGCTTCCTGAGAATATATTTTCAAAAGGTCGTTAGTAACTAACATACTAAAACCAATATAAGGCATTTTTCTTTGGTACAACACCCATTGGCATCTGGCTTGCCATAAGTAAAACTGTAAGCAACAAAAAAATAAGGACAATGTCCCTTCATGAAAATGAGAAAAACTTACTGGATAACATCCTAGAATCAGGACATCATATGAGAGTAAAGTGAGCCAAGGAAAGCCCCATAATTTAGCCAAATAAGACCACAAACCTGTGGAATAAGAACACTGAAGAAGAAAATGTTCCATAGTCTCCTCCTTATTAATACAATCTATATAGGGGCAATTCCTTTCTTCAATTGCCTTATATTTAGTGTTACCCCGGGCATTTAAATGACCATAAAAAATCAACCACTGCGTTTCCCACTGTATATGAGGCAATCTGAAACTGTTTAACTGAACCAAACCTTAGAACTGAAAGCTGTAGGACAATTCTTAAAACAAGGCTTTTGAGGGTACAAGTTTGACATTACCAATTGATAAAGGCCTTTAGTCTTATTTTTCAGAATCATCTCTTTTGTAATTCCCCATTTATACAATTTTTGGGCAGCTGGCCGAAAATATTGAGGAAAGTGGACATGAGGATTCAACTTGGGGGCCAGAACATGCCAATTCATAAAGTATTTGTCCAATGGTTGCGGAATCCATATTCCCCCAATCCCTTTAGTTGAGCTTAAACCGCTCCTAACTGTACACATAAGAAATAATGAATGCAAAAAAACAACAGGGTCCACCATCCCGAGGCCTCCTGATTTAGTGTTCAAGTAAGTGTAGACTCTCTTTACCGGGTTTAAACGGTTACCCCAAAGCATTTGAAAAAATAAACAATACACCCTCATCTCCAGGTTAACAGGAAGCGGGAAAATCATGGCTATATTCTGTAAACAGGGCAAAAGAAACTGCTTAATCACATGGACACGTTTTAGTTTTGAGAGTTTCCACTTCTTCCATCTATTCACTTTCTGTTCCACAACTTGAAGAGCCAATTCCCAATTGTCAACCAGCATATTCTGAGGGCCAAACATGACACCCAAAATTTTGAGGGGGGTTCGTGTAATATGGATTCCTTCTGCAAGGCTCTCAACTGGGCCTGCAGCCCCAATAAACAACCCTTTTGTTTTTGCAAATTTAATTTGGCATTAGATACTCTAAAATCAGCAAAGGCCTCTAAAACAGATGTACAGAAGTCTGGTCGGAAAAATACAAAATTAAATCATCAGCATATGCCTGCAATAGGAGATGCTGATCCTGGGATAAAGTGCCCGAAATTCCAGGCCAACGTTGAACCGCAACTAAGGTTTGTAAGAATGGGTCCAATGAAAACACATAGAGAAGAGGGCTGAGAGGACAACCCTGACGCACTCCAGTATTTAGAAAAAAACAGGCAGCCGTGTGACCTCTCAAAAAGGGAAAAACAGCATTATGTTGATATAGCATTCTAATTAAGTTAACCATTTGCACTGGGACTCCATAACTTTCAAGAGTTAAAACCAAAAAGGGTAAATGTACTCTATCAAATGCTTTTTCCAAATCTGCTACAACCAGGCAATTACTAATGCCTGATACTGAGAGGTGTTCGATGACATCACGCACAATCATTAATGCCGATTGAATCTGTCTGTCTGGTATCCCACAGAATTGGAAGGGAGAAATCACCAACCTAGCATAGTTCTTCAATCTATTGTTCAAAATACTGGTAAAAATTTTATAATCTGAGTTTAAAAGAGTAATAGGCCGCCAATTCTTAATGTTGTGTTTATCCCCAGATTTAAATAAATAAATCAGTAATCCATCTGAAAATGTAGGAAAAAACTCAGTATTCTTAACAAAATACTGAAATAAAAGAAAAAGACATTGAACCAGCTCTGTAGAAAAAAACTTTATACAAATTATTAGATAAGCCATCCATACCTGTCGAAATGTTTGATTTCAATTTCCATATAACGTTCAAGATTTCCTCTTGAGAAATGGGTTCTAATAATTTTAAAGCTTCTGTCAATTCAGAAGGAATATTAATGCCACTCAAATAAGAAAGCATGGATTCATTGGAAATTGGAAAGGAAGGTTCCAAAGACCGAAAATGAGTCATAATCAATTCTCTTAATTGTGGAACGGTTTCGGCTATAGAATTATCAGGCTTTTGTAGTGAATCCATATTAGAGGAATCCCTCAATATTTTACAAGCTTCGAAAGGGTCACCCAAAGGGAATTTTTTTATACTATTTGTCAGAATAACTTGTAAAGTTTTTGCTCTATCATACTGATAAAACCTCATTTGTTCCTGTATATTACTTATTTGAGCAGAATAATCCCAATGTGACATGTATGCTACCGTAGTAAGTCTTTGAAGCTGCTGCCTAAGTGACAAATATTTTAAAAAATTATAATTTTTCGTTTTAACCCCTTGATTTTTAAACCAATTCCGTAAATCAGCCTTGGTCTCCAACCACCACTCCCCCAAATTAGAATAAAGAAAAGCTACCGACAATCTGGCCTTCAGGATACATTTCACCCCAAACTGTACATGGGGCAAACCTAGGATGGAACTATTAAGTTTCCACCGAACTTGCCTATACTCAAAGAAACCTGGCAACTGAAATTTACATAATAAAAAAGAATGATCCAAGAATTCACAGGGAATCATTTCAAAGGAATGAACCTGTATAACAGGGGAAACAAACATATAATCTATTAAAGAAAAAACCTTTCCTTTATGAAAGGAAAATTGAGGACCATGTGAAGAAAAGCAAAGACAAGTAATCAAACCAGCTAATTTAACAATATTGTCAAGCGCATGTGAATCACAATAAATTTTGTTATTCCGTTTAGACAATTTAGAGATAGTGCAGTTAAAGTCCCCTCCCATAGTATCTTAACAGAGGTGACCAAATAAGGTTGTATGGATTTAAAACAGGCCACTCTACCAGCCTTTGTTTGGGGGCTATAGATATTAATAAAATGATAACAAGTGCCATGCCATTTACCATCCAAAATCAAAACCCTACCTGGTATGAGGTCAATTAAATTATGCAATGTGAAAGAAAAAGAATTAAACATAATGCCTATGCCATCTGCTCTGTCCATTCCAAAGGACCAAAAGGAAGGGCCCCAAACCCAGTCTCGCTTAAAGGAAGCTAACTGTTCCACAGAATACATCCAAGTTTCCTGCAAAAAACACACAATTATATGCTGATCATGAATATGATGAAAAAGGGCCTCTCTTTTAGCAATATTTAACAAGCTGTGGGTATTAAAGGAACCCCAGAGAAACCTCATTTATAGGCAAGAAAGAAATGAAACAAACCCATTATTTTTTAATTTTTTTATTTTTCTTCTCTTTATAATTATCCACAGATTGCAACAGGGTGGATAAGGAAGATTTCTGGGAGTCTGAATCTCCCAAATCCATTTCTGTGTCCCCCCCCATGGGATAAAAATGGCGGCGTATGAATTGCTGGATTCAATAATGGGAGCAGAAGGGGGAGATTTAGGATGCAAATTCCTAGAAGATCTACATCTGGGCAAAAGTGACCCAGGAACTGAAACCTTAGATTCTTTCCCAGCAATCCCGGAAACCTCCTCAGTATAACACACCGGAGGAAAATCCAAGGGGCCAGGTGGACCCATACAAGGTTTTATGTCCACTACTGGAACAGGGTCCAGACATCGAACACCTTCATCCAATTTACCGGAAGAAACAGGGGTGATATGATCCACACCTGCAGGCTCTTCTTGCCTTTTTTTAGGGAAAGGAGGTGGTAACAGTGTAGGGGAGAAAGGGGATTGGGGAGGTTGAGGGGAGGTTGCAGGGGGCTACGGCATCCTGGGCTTTCTGAATAAGGAGGTCAGAACTAATGCAAGATACCTTGTTCTTAGCAGCCCAAGAACAGTCTCGAAAACTATGACCAGACTCGTCACAGAGATCACACCTGGAATTGTTAATACATTGCATAATAACATGCCCCACTTCCCCGCAATTTTCACAGCGTGGCTGATCACAAATACTGGAAAGGTGAGTCCTAGACCCACATTTATAGCAAGCACACGGCTGTCCTCCATAAAAACAGACCTCCCTATCTCTTCCCAGCATAAAGGAATTTGGAATATGCGCTACCCCAGATTCAGATTGCCTCAGCTTAACTTTGTATTTCCAGCCCCCTGTCCAAAAACATTCAGAATCTAAAATAGGTTCCGGGCTGCTTAAGACCTCACATTTTTGTGACAACCAGAAGGTGATATCCTCCACATGGACCCCCTCGTTTCTAAACATAACCATAACATATTTAATTAATGGCTTAGAGAGAGGTATAATTAAGAAGGGGGTCCATGTAGGAGAGAACTTCACCTGACCATAGCGATCCCAAAACAAGTCCAAGCCATGAGGTGTTCGGAAATTGATATCGAAGTTGTCTTCTCCAGAAATGTTAATGGAAGCGTACACATCATGGGGAGTAAAATGCAAAGAATCCTTCAGCAGAGTTTTCCCCACATAGTACCTGTCCGGTCTTTCCTTCAGACCCCCTTTATAATGTATATGGACAGCATTCCATCGGGGTGCCACTTCCCTCTTTGAAGAGGAGAAGAGATCAGACATAAGTGGCTTCCGGTATGGGGGTTTTGGCAAGAAGGACTCCTGTGATGGCATGCCATTCACCAGAAGAGGCAAGTTAATATTTGTAGGGGGGGTACTGAATCCTGAGCTTTAAGAGGATCAATAGTAGAAGAAGGTTGCATAGACTCAGCTCCTACAGATGCAATATTTAAACTGTCAGTCGAAACCTTCAGCTGAGGGACTGGTTTCCACTCCAGAGAATGTTGTGAAAGGGGAAATTCAGAATCCCAAACAGGATCAGGCTTCCAAACACCTGTGGGACCCTGCATCCAGCCAGCCCCCAGGAGAGCTTTGTCCGGAGACCAGGATTCCTGAGAAACATCACCAAGAAGGGAAGCAGAAACTGGTGCATTGGAATGCACAATATCTTGTTGCGGCTGTTGAGGGACAGGTTCATCAGTAAAAGAAAATTCAGTTGCCCCAATCTGAGAAGTAGTAGATGATTGGTAACTAATGTCAGGTTTTCCTTGAGCTCTCGCAGAAGGAAGGCATTTCAAAATGAACCCAGCTGCTTTAGTTAAAGGTGCAGACTCATTCTGGGTAAAGGCAGTGGAGCGAGACCCCGAAGGAAATGATTGTTGCCAAAATTTAGAACAAGAATCTTCATCTTTTAAGGCAGACTGCAGTTTTCCAGGCTGTAGGCACTCGCTATGACTCGCGATTTCACTGCCAGCCTGAAGTGAAGCAGCTGCTGAGCCAGACACAACACAACAGTGAGAAGCAGACTCAGGTATGTGACCGCACCCCTCAGGGTCTCCAGAGTCAGTTGCAGCTGTCAGAAGCATGACAGGAGTGGACACAGTACTGTCAGAGCAGTTCTTTACTCGTGAGTGCATATCTGTCAAAGGCTCTACAGGTGCTTGAAACTGCATACCGTGGTCTGGAAAGTGAGACGTGTCGAAAACGCCTGCTGTAGTAGAAACAGAAATAAGTTCAGTTTGGGAGCATTCTTTATTGGGAATTACGGAAACCACAACAGAGGGAATTAGAACAGCAGCGGCAAAGTCAGAATTATCAAAATCAGACTGCAATAACTCACCGCGCGTCGCGGAGTCTCCTGAAGGAGTTACAACAGATGTAGTCACTGCAGGAGCAGCCTTGCTGCAAACTGGGGGTAAGGTAGAAGATTGCAACTGCCCACCAGGTTTCACTGATCCTAGTGAAAAAGTACGTTCTGAAACCGTAGTGACAAATCCATGTGGTGTATCAGATATAAAAACAGGCGACTGAACTTCTTGTTGTCCAGAAAAAGGCACCAAGTCATCCCAAACAAGCAATGCATCTTGAAACTCATTATCAGTATCCATATCCATAACAGTAAGAGAAACAGCCTCGGTAGTGCTATCAGTGGGAGCAGAGGCCAACTCTCCCACCAGGCCGACATCCTCCTCCTTCGGTGTCCCATGCAAAGTGGCCATCCTGCCAATGGTCTGTCCCCCTACTGGCAGCAATGCAGCAGCAGAGCAGGGGAATTTCCCCAGTGTCCTGGCCAAATTTCCCTCATTCACTAAAAATACCACCAATAGCTTAATCTGGTTCAAGGTCAGTTGGCATTCATCTGTATCTCGCTCCCCTGGGTAGTGCCTGGAAATAGGCAGGATTTGTCTAGTGCACTTACCCGGTCAACAAAAACTAAATAAATAAATAAATGTTTTCCTTGTGCAATGTCATAATGTCCTGACGTAGAGCCTTTGTAAAGGAGTCCATGACTCAAAGGGTTGTAATTCTGATTCTTATCAATAAACAATACCAAACAGAGAAAAATGTATATAAACACTATATACTCTTATTGTTTAATAGTCTGAAAAATATTATGCAGCTATTACAGCAGAAACTAGAGAGGGATTTACAAATTAGCATCACTGAACAAAAATGGAAGATAATTTGTACAACGTGGAATAAAGGTGTAAATAACAGAATGAATCAAATACAATTCTATATTATACACAGAATTTATTATTCCCCTTTCTTGTTAAATAAATTAAATCTAGATATTTCTCCTTATCGCAATAGGGGATGTGCGAAGATAACTAATTCCACTCACGTACTAGTGCTGTGCCCATATATAAAACAGGTTTTGGGTTCAGGTGATGAGTAGGGCAAATGCCATTCTTGGCACCACATTCAAATCTGAACCAGAGTTATGTATCTTCACTATGTCCTCAGATAACAACACGTATCAGAAAACAAAAATGTATTTTTATTACATATTGCCTTTTTGAATGCAAAACACTGCATTACTCAAATGTGAAAGAATGAAGCACTTACTAGTACTAAACTCTGGCAAAACATATTTTTGGATACTATGAGAATGGAAAAAAAATATTTATTTATTTAGTTTTTGTTGATCGAGTAAGTGCACTAGACAAATCCTGTCTATTTTCAGGCACGACCCGGGGGAGGGGGATACAGATGAATGCCAACTGACCTTGAACCAGATTAAGCTGTAGTATTACTTTACTAGTAAACAGATTTTTACATATTGGCAAATATGGGGCCCAGTTCAAAAAGCAGTGGAAGAAAGAAGATTTTAAAGGGGACAGGAACTGATTACTTATAAGCAGCTGTTTGAAATGTCTCTGTTTTCATAAATTATATGAATACCTCTAAAGGATCCCTATTTACCTGTGTCTGAATAAAAGCTGAAGCTGTCAGTTGTGTTTTGTATTATTTTCTTTGTATGGGCAACATTCAGTGCAGTTCCTTTCAAACAAGAATTTGGAGTTTTGACGATGTCACTTCATGGTTCAGAAATGTGAGCATAAACTTATCAGTACAGCACCCAAGGTTCTGAAACCAAGAAGTGACATACAGTAGTCAAAACTCCAAAATTCTTGGTTCCATGAAAGAACTGCACAGAATGTCATCCATACAAAGAAAATACAAAACACAACTAACATATTCAGCTTTTCTTCAAGAATAGTTAAATAGGAATACTTTAGAGGTATGAATATAATTTATGAAAACAGAGACATTTCAAACAGCTGCACATAAGTAATCAATTCTTGTCCCCTTTAAAGGTGCAAAGGGAAGTGGAAGAGAGAAATGGAAATTTTCAATAATAAAGTTAAAAACAGGATTGTTTGACTGATCTAAGTCATTCCCTACATTAAAATATACATTTTGTAAAATGTACTAAATTTTATTCTACTGCATTTGCTGTAATGCAGTTTTTCATGATGTATATGAAAATAGTTGTTTAGAATCTAACATGATTAATTATCCTTTAGCTATTTTGTCACATATTTAAACACCTTTGTACAGGGATTTTTAGTATAGTTTCCAATATATTGTAAGACTATATGATTGCACCATATATTTCTGTTTATATGTAATAGAATATGTTGTTCTGGATGTTTTTATTTGAATAATAAAAATAATAAAAAAACTATTTTTATGGTATTATTAAGAAACTGAAGAAATTATTCTCCCTAGACACATCAGTAAAATTGCCCGAATATAAACAGGACACGTCTGGATTCAGTTCTTTTTACCTATGTCTCCATTAGCATATTGTCATCTGCAATCCCTATTCCTAATTTGGACTGATGACCCATGTGTGCTATAACAGCAGAATTTATATTTTTGGTTTCCTTTACAGTACAAGTAAATGTTCATTAAAAATTATACAGCAACAATAACATTGTTTATTTGTATTATAACTGGTTACACTGCATTTCCTCATCCATCAACTCCTTATTGCGGACCTGATACTTCAGACAGTATATCTTTAAAGTATGTTAATTTAATTGTTTTACCAGTCTTTAGGTAAATCAAACTTTATTTATTAAATTCATCCAAAGACTAGGGTTCAATGTCAAGTCAAAATGTCCTTTTTCTTCTTTTTGTATTATTGCTATACCCACACAATTAATTAAGGTTGTTTCCTTTAGGACAGATGTAAATGCATGTACATAATTTGCTAAGAAGCTTAACTTGTTTGTATCAGTGGTTGTGAGCAATGAAAATATAGCTTTCTGAAGTATAATATACAGACAGTGTCTAAAATTTGTTCTAATCATTTATTTTACTGCTTCTGGTACTTAGTGCATTTTAAAATAACACACAGTACATTGTCCACTTCTCCAAGACCATGTTCACAGAAAGGAGACAGCATATCCTCTCTGGATTGTTTGTACTGTATAATAATAATTTAGACCTAAAAATGAACAGTCTAAATCTAGTGACTATTCCCCTTTCCTTTTTTATCCATATCTGCAGTTAGGCACTTTTCTCTTTTACTAATTTCAGTATATTATAAGTGATGAAGAATTCATTTTTTGTCATATCTCTCTGTATTGCTTGATCTCAGTATCTCCTCTTTATGTAAATATGTATAGTTTATTTTGATAAATTATAAATGTCTGCAAATATTGAGCCTAATCCTGCTGGTCAAATATTTGTTTTGATAAATATGAAATAAGGAAATGTAAAACCTCTAGAGGGGTAATCAATTTCTTCTTCCATACATATTCTTGGCAGACTACTTTCAATCATTATTTATAGTCCTAATATAAACTTTATTAGACTCTGCAGAGTATCTAAAGATGGTTGCCCTATATCTAGTATGAGGATATAATCAGGTACAAAGTTAGAAAGTCCTAACAGTTATCTATAATGTTTGTTCAAGACTATTTCTGGGCTATTTTCATAAATCCCCATATTTCTGATTCATACAACCATCCACTGAATGACCTCCATATATATGCATAAACATCCTTATGCTGTTAATTACTTTCTGTAATTTATGTTTAATGTTATCTGTATGTAAATTCAATGTTAAATTATTATGTTAAATTATTAGAGTGTGTAAGACCTAAATATTCATATGATTTTACAGCTTCCAGTTCCTTTTCCTCAACATGTAATGTATATTTGTTTTTATTTGTTGCACCAAAAAACTAATAATTGTGTTTTGACTGATTTATGCAAAGAGATGTTGTTGTAGATACATTTGTAAATTTGTTCATTTTTCTTTGCATCCCTATTAATGATGTGAATATCAAAACAATATCATCTGCATATGCTAACTGTGGATTTTTTGGATTAAGCACATTTGAGGAATGAAAGTCATCATTGTCCAATTGTTTTGTAACCTTATTTATACAGAGATTGAAAAGTAAGGGGACCAAGATGTAACCCTGCCTAACACCGAGATTTTTTTATGACATTTGTTAAACTCCCAGTCAAATTATATGGAACATTAGACCATGTCCTTTCAGATAAATGATAAAAAAAAAATCTATTTAAAATCTATCTATGGCTAAACTGTACAATGTTAACATGTGAATCTGTAAAACATATGATGATTTATGAATTTAATATCTTTAAATATATGGGTTATCTTTTCAAAATGGATCTGGTTCAGATCCATCAACTGATATTTTCAAAGCAGAAGTCTGTATACACTTAGACACCATATTAGAGGGCCTGTGTCAAAAGTTTAAACACAGTAGGATCCAGAACTGTAGCATTTATGTCAAAAAATAATCCATATATCATTTTTAACAAGTATGGGCAGATTTGATGGGACATCTTCCATCAGAGTCTATGTTAATGCAAACTGCCATAAATTGCAGAAAGTACCTTCTGAAAATAGGGTGACCAACACTGGGCACAACTGGCAGACACAGATACAGATAAAACACACATTTGCATCTGTGTCCACCACCCTGTACATCTACCTAATTTCACTGTAATTTCTGAAACAAAAAGCATGAGAAACTGAGAATCAGTGACCTTTATCATAAACATCAACAGTCATAGGCATTTATAGAAATGTAAAATTACACATATCCCCATAACTCAAAGCACCATGGGGAGCACATGCAAATCACCATGAAAGAGATTAGACTGGTACCACTTTAAGCAAGAATATGTGATACCAAATAGCCTCTCACACATTCTGCAAAGGCTGAAAACAGAAGACACAGACATGTGTTTTGTCCTACACAGGACTGATCAGTGGGCCTCAACCGTAACAGTCCTGGGGAAGGATGAACCAATCATATATTTTGGTCTTATCGGTTTGGGTCAGGTCTAAAATAGGAAAGTAATTTAAAAGTCAAAGAACCTCTACAAAAAAAGCACTGAGGCAAGGGTCACTCAGAAAGGGCACTGGCACTAAAGCCAGGTTCCATAGAAATGTACAATTACACACATCTTAATAGTGCAAAATGTTATATGGGAAGTACAGTATGTGCAAATTACCCTGAAACAGTTTAAGACTGGTTCCATTTTAAGCAAGAGTGTGTGGTTCAAAATGACCTCTCACACATTCTGCAAAGGCTCTACACATTCTTTATTTTAAAAGTAATCTATTACTATTACTAGTTACCTAGGAAAGTAATCAGATTACAGTTACTAGTTACAAGTAACTAGTTACTACCCAACACTGTATGCTATCAATATGATATGCTATATTTTGCAGTACTTATTTTTGGCATCATCTCAGTTGTCTATTGTGTACTTTTTACTTTTATTGTTATTATTGTTTTATGATTGTAACATTACTAACATAACCTATTACTGCACTCTGTACATCCCCTTCCCCTCTGGACACATCTAGAAATAAGCTGTTAGTTCAGTATTTTTTTCTGGTGAAACTCTTGAAATGAATAACTAAATAAGCACATAAATAAATAAATAACTCCATAAATGCATAAATAAATGAATAAAATAAATAAACAAACACAAATAAATAATGGCATTTGTAAAAGCATGCAGGTCTTACTGGTAACCACTTTCTAGTACCTCTTTTTTTAATTTTCACCATCAAAATAGTTATGTACTATCCCTAATGCTAGGTGTTCTGCTTAAACTAATTCTGGGCTTCTCCCCTACTGCCTCTGCCACTGCACAGTATTCTTGTAGGATCGGCCAATTATTCCAGATGATGTTTCCTATTTTTCCAGCCCAGTCATTAAACTCTGTAACAAAGGTTATTAGACCCCAGCGTCTGTCTCCTAATGACTTGGGTTGCAGCAGTTCCTTTCTGACCAACTTACTTGCCCTATCCATTGCATTTTTTGAGGTAATCTTTCTGTAGTCCCTTGACAAAAATCTTCCAGTAAGCTCACTTGTCTGCTTTTCAAAATCTTCTAAACTCAAACAGTTTCTTCTGATGCAGAGACATTGACTGAATGGAACAGAATCCACTATCTACTCTTCAAAGGGTATTTGTGGCAGTACTCTTTTGAAAGCCCTGTGTTTGAATTCTTTTGATCTCATGTGACTAACAGTGATATCTAGCAAACAGATGACTGTTCTACTGGCTGCGCATGTGTTGATTTGATGTTGACTTCATTTGTACAGTATTTAGCCAATCCATGCATTTCTTTAATTCCTCCACAGCACCCTTTTATGGGAACATGTCAAGTTATCCCGGTCATCTCATTGCACGAAATCTCGTCCTGGACTCCCAGCTCCGGCATGAATCACCACCCCGCACAATTCATCCCCAGATGAGTTAATTTTATAATATTTATGCTGGGTATGAATTGTCTGTGGATGAAATGGGAAGGGTGCTGATTCACACCAATGCTAAGAGTCTGGGTCGAGTTGTCACGCAGTGACATGCGTGACTTGTCATGTAGCTCCCTTTCACAGACACAGCGCATCATCAAAAAACTGATACCAGCATTTGATGCTTTTGGGAAATGCGTTCACTTTGTGATTGTTCACCCTGTTCTCTTCCGACACACCAAAAAGGTTTGAGAATGAAGAGGCCATAGGTGCCCCCATAGCCATTCTGCATATCTGTAACTAGAGTTGTCCCTCCAATTCAGAACTGTTGTGGGTGAGAATAAACTCCAGTGCTGGCACAATGTACTCAGTAGGTATCTGGTCACCATGAAGCACTATCTCTACTCCAAAACTGGTTGCAGTGTGCCATTGGAGATGGGTGATGGTGAACTCTGTAGCGACAATGTTTTCGGCTATTGCAAAGGAGGTAGCAATTTTTTGGTGTACTCTGCTATCTGATTTGATTTTAAACTGATTCACTGTTGGAGCAGAAATACCATGGAATCATAAAAAAACACCATAGAAATTGTCAAAATTATGTGAAATGACTGGGTAGTGCTTTCTCCAATCTCAAACTTACCCAATTTGAAAGTCAAAAGTGTGGTATAGTTATTAAAGACTATGCCACTATGAAATGCAAATGGGAGAGGTGACGGAGGGAGGTGTATCAGAACTCGGCCACTTTTGCTTGGAGAAGACTGAGGCACTGCATAGTAGGAGGGTAGAAGTGAGCTAGCCTCTCTAAACAGCGGTGGCACTATTGCTCACGAAACTGGTGACCCAAGATCGGGAACAAGCCTGAGTCACCAGAGGGCTGGCCGGGGGAGGATGGTAAAGCATCCCAGCAGATGCCCTCCTCCTCAGGAAAGGAGGGCCCCTGGTCTATGCTGTAGTACCACCACCTTGGTGACCACAGGTGGCAGTGTAAGCTAGAACCAGTAATTGCAGGAGGGGGGACATCACAGCTGTGATGCATATAACACATTCAGCATGTGCATTTGCATCAGATGGTGCCTCACAATGTCCACTGGCTTGGGTAAAGAAAAATGAAAAAAAAAAGACACCAGATGGTATGCCATCTACCATAGATCCCATAACACCAACCAGGCTTTCACCCCTGCACCAACACTTCAGTTCTGTGCAGGGAGTGAGGTGGCCTCCAGCAGCCCTTCCCATGGATAGTCATCCATGGGGGAACAGGGAGTGAAAGATTAAGTTCTGGAAATGGTGGATGATGGGACTGGGTGGAGCAGCAGACTAATGTTGGCCAGTCAGGAGCACAGGGGACAAAGCATAGTAAATAAAAAAAAAAAGTGAAAGCAAAGGAGAGACTACAACAAGAAACACCAGTGACACAGGTGATATACAATCTTTAGTTGTGAAGCTTGAAAGATTATTAAGAAATTTTACATCACTGATAGTACAATAATGTTGGACACTTGTATGGAAAGAGACCAGACACCACGTGGCCTTAAGGTTGTTAAAAAGCAATCAAGTGGGCTTGAATGTTTTAAATACAAACAGGAATACTTAAAAGCAGCACAGGCACACTCACAGAAGGTTATGAATTTGATAACAAAAGAAGACACTAAACGATGTGAAGAATTCTCTGCTGAAATAAAGAAAACAAAACTGGAACTATTAGTTACAACATCATACTGAATTTGTTGGCTTTGATAGGGCCCTGCATTTGAAACATCTCATACAAAGAAAATAATCTAAGCTGCTCAGAGATCAGGAAGACTATGACCTGGGCTGAGTGCTTGACTGCAAAATAGGAAAGCGGTTCTTATGCTGAGTACAGTCTACAGCAAGAACAAAAACAAACTAGCCTACAAGCAAAAGTAAAAAAAAAAATGCATAGCAGAGCACTAATAGGTTCGGATACTAATGGAGTTCATTAAGCCCTGAACATAATAAAGAAAAGTTTGTGGTGCACAGGGGGCTTGAGAACTTAGAATCCCGATTGTTGCCCCAGCCATGACACAAGCCCCAAGCCTCGTGTGTTTGGAGCACTCTGGGCTTACGGCATTCAAATCCATTTCAGAATCAAGTCCAATATCTCTACATCAGAGGAAACTGTTCAGGTTTACAGGATTCTGAAAAGCAGATAAGTGAGCTTACTGAGAGATGTCTAGTAAGGGGCTACAATGAGATCAGAAACATAGAAACATAGAAACTGTTGGTAGATAAGGACCTCTAGGCCCATCCAGTCTGCCCAAAAGCCTGCCTTTATGGGTCTTTGACCTTACTTGGTCAACAACCCTCTTCTTTCCTCTCCCTATGGGTTTCTTAATGCCTGTCCCATGCATGTTTGAACCCTCCCACTGTGTTTGCTCCCATCCCCTCCTGTGGCAGACTGTTCCATGTGTCCACCACCCTTTCATTGAAGAAAAACATCCTCACATTTCCCTGTACCCTGCCCCTTCCAATCTCATATTGTGGCCCCTCGTTCTAGTACTTCTGTATTGAAAGATGTCACTCCTCTGCACCTTGTTTATGCCCTTAAGGTACTTGAAGGTCTCTATCATCTCTCCCCACTCTATCCTTTCCTACAGTGAGTACATATTGAGGTCCTTCAATATCTCCTCACATGATTTCTGGTACAAGCCATATATGATCTTTGTAACCTTTCTCCAGACTGCCTCCACCCTGTCTATGTCCTGTGATTCAAGGTTAACTTGAAAAATGCAATGGCTAGGGTAAGTAGGTTGGACAAAGAGGAACTGCTGCAGCCTCAGTCATTAGGAGTCAGAAGATGGGGTCTCATAACCTCTGTTACAGAATTTAATGGGCTGGAAAAATGGGAAACATCATTTGGAATAATTAGCTGATTCTGCGTAAGGGTTGTACAGTGGCAGAGGCAATAGGGGAGAGTCCCAGAACTGTTTATTTTAATTTAGGTCTTAACTGATTATGTTTTAATATTTTATTCTTGTTTAATCAGTGTTTTACATCAAGTTCATGGCACTGCTATTAGTAATGTGGGTGGGTATCCCTTTCAGGATCATGGCCATAGATAATAGGTCATGGTCTGTAAATGAGTGTTCTTTAGCTGTAGACTATGGCTCATTTTAAGCATTTCACTCTGGCCCCCATATTCAGAAGGGGGGGATGCACAGCACATCTAGATGCTCCACCCAAAACGTTGCTCCATTGCAACCAAAGGATATTTTCAAACAAGATGCGCGATCCCATTTGATTGCACATCCTGCTTGAATATAGCATCTTGGGTGGGTGGCACAAATGGGGGACTGCCAACAATGATGGTGCATCCTAGAAACGAGCTGAATACCACCAATGGGGGATGCGCAGGTGCATCCTAGATGCACTGCATCCCCAAAGGTGATATTCAGCCAGGAAATACAAATGAGCCCATTAGGCATGCATGGAGCAAATGTTCCTCTTGCATGCCCATTATGGGCTCATTTGCATGTCTGCGTGGGCCAGGATGTGCCGGGTCTGTCTGTTTCCCCCTCCCTTCCCGATGCCCATCCATGTAAAATAACAGCAAGGCCCCCCCCCATTTCCATAGTGCAGGTACCCCTGTTTCAGTACTGCAGCATGATACACCCCTTTCCATAGAGTAGTGCCCCCAACCACGGTACCTTGATCCCCATATGTAACAGAAACCCACCCCATAACTGTAGCATATTGCATGCCTCCAACCCTGTATCCAATCCAGGATCCTGCTCGATATACAATCCCTGTCACATTCCTTTCCATAGTGTAGCTGCCCCATCCTGGTAGGTATGACCCTTCCTGCACCCTCGCCACCCATGCCAGTGACTGGCACAGCCCACCACACCCTGCCATGGCCAGCCACTGACTGTTCTGCTCGTGCTCACTGTACTGTACAGATTGCAACAGCACATACTATTCTCAATTTCAGGATGCTTCTTGAATTCCAATGTTGGCGTAAGATGTGGGCCAACATTAAAAAACTTCAAGTGAATAGCAGTGGTATTACTTTACCAGCAATGTTGCAATTTGATAGAACGGTTATCCCTGAAAGGCTAACACAAGTTACTAATTTTGGGCGCTATGCATGAAGCGGGTGGGGATATGCGGAAAAATTGTGTACCCCAGCTGCAACCCTGCACCCCGTGGACAGGTGTGCCCATACCGGCACTCACCAATGCCGGCCACCTGTCTGCAGCACCTCCCCCCCAGTGCGCAGGACTCTGCAGGGTGGCTGGGGGCAGAGTTGCAGACCCAGGAAGGCATCCCAAGGGATGCCCATCCCAGGTCCAAAAGTGGATCCCTCACACTGTGATGCGCGTGTCTGGGGTTGTGCAAGCCACCTAGGTACCCAAACCCGTGCAGCATGACCCCACAGCTGGTCGTGTCACTGGCCCAGCCTCAGTGAATGGTGCCCTCCCAGTACACTGCAGGACCCCAGTGGTGGGACCTGCCTGTGGCCCACACACCTGCAGCTGTGCCCCAACACCATTGTGGACCCCGTACCCTGAGCCCCTGTGGGGGGGGTATGTGCCATGGTCTGTCTCCCCCTTGCAACATCCCAGTACCACCATAAAGCTGGTGTTACAGGCACTCACCCATCCCACTGCCCCTGCCCTCACTGGCTGCCTAGTGGGCAGGGGCAGCATGGAGTGTGCTGGCCAGGTCCCCAGTATCTAGAGGATAGGGACCATGGGGGTGTGCAGAGGGTTATGGTAGGGTCTACCCTGGTGTACCCTGCGCCACCTTCTGCACCCATGTGTCCAGCACTACATGGTTCAGTGAATACCATGTTGTGCTGGCATGCTCCAGAATGGGTGTGGTGGGTCTGCGTGCCCCCCCGTGCATGCCATGTGGGGGGCAAAATGGGTGCGGAGTGGCTATGCGCCCCAGATACGCTAGCGTAGCCACTCCATTCCATTCATGCAGAAGGCCCTTCAATAGTTTTCTTTTTTTTTTTTTTTTGCAAAGGCTAGTCTGGTATTTGACAAAGCATTTCCCAACCTGCCCACTACCAGTACAGACTTTGGTCCTCTTGTCATAATCACATGCCCATTCCTTTCTTTTCGTAAAATTAATGAATCAGAAATTTACAGTGAACTGGTCAAAACAGATGGTAAGAAGGGTGCTCATTATGACAATATAGAACATGTTTTTCTGAAAACTTAAGCTACTATTATTGCTAAATACTTAAAATGTTTGCTTAATCTTTCTTTGCCTATTGCAGAAATCCCTCAGGTTTGGAAAACAGCCTTCATCACTGCCATATTCAAGGGGGATGATATTTCAGATCCAGACTGATACTGACCAATATCTATTTTGTCACCTGTGAAAAAGACTTTTGAAAAATTAATCCACAGGCAACTTTATTTCTACTTATCGAAATATGATTTAATTTCAGATCATCAGACAGGTTTTCATAAGGGTCACAATACTACTTGGGTTGTCTGATACAATAGACCATAGCCTATTATTAAACAGAGTTGGATCCACAGGCCTTAGTTTTAACTCATTACTCTGGTTTCCACTGTGGGAGAGAGGATGGCTCACTTTTTTATATACTAATGGACTGTTCTAAGGCACATCCCATTTGGAAAGCCATTCAGAATGTATCAGACCCAGTACTGGACCTTGAAGGAATATTCACCAGAAACAGAAGCCTCTTAGATCTGGACATCCATTCCCAGACTGGAAACAGTAAACACCACTTTATCTTGATGGCAATGGTCATTAAGAAATGAATCTTATGTCATTGGTTAGGCAATGATTTCCCTATACTACTAGAATGGCATCAGGAAGTGATTTATTTATTTATTTATTTAATTTATTTATTGTACATCAGTTTACAACCTTTGAGCCAGGGGCTCATTTACAAAGGTACCTCATCACAGAGAGGACAAAAATGGTACAAACAAACTTGTTACATGCATACATTCAGAGTGAAACAAATGCTAGCCTCTATGAGGCACAGGTATAACACCTTCCAGAAGCATTGGGGTGCTTTTGATGCCCTCCTGAGCACCGTAGACTGTTCTAGAATTACGAATTATTAAAATGCACTTTCCAGTGTCTATGTATTGGCAGTAATTAAAGAGCTAGTGTACTGCTTTGCATTAATAGTAATGTTCAGATGCAGTCAGCTATCACTTACAATATCTGAAGTATTTTTTTCATTTTCTGTTTGCTAATTAGAAGATTTTCCAGCTGGTAGTATTGGGGTGATGGGTGGAACTGCTCTCTGTCTGCAGTGAAAAAAAAGTCAATTCTGTTCCTCCCACTGCATCGTCAGAAATGGGACCATAAACCTTGAGGCATCACAATCCTTGTAGCCTGAGCAGTGACTTTCACAAGCTACCAATCAAAATGCAGGAAACTGTGACATCACTAATAACCAGGAAGAGCCAGTCTCTGCTATTTCATGTGAAAGTGAAACCTGGCAGTGAGAAATGGTTCTCATTGGTTAGTAGTGATGTCATAGTCAGTGTGGTCTCAATGTTGATGTAGTGGGAGGAACAGAATTGACTTTTTTTTCCCTCCAGACAGTGTGCTGCTCCACATATCACCCCAGTACTGCCAGGTGGAAAATCTTCTAATTAGCAAACAGAAATGAAAAAAAATACTTGAGATATAAAAAGTGATAGCTTACTATATCTGAAAGTTGCAATTAGTTACAGGCAGTTTCCAGGCAGTACACTAGCTCTTTAAGTCATACTAGAACAACAGAGTACCTCTATGGGGGGAGAGGAACAGGTTGTTGTATGTTCTGTATTTTATGTGAGATGTGTATGTGCTGTATTCACCTTAGAATCAATAAGGTGCACTTATTTAAAAAAAATTAATTACTCTGCTTTTCTTTGTACTTAAATCACTGATTACTATGTGTCAGAAGTGGGTATTTTTTTATTAAAAATGTTTTAATGTTATGCCACTTTGCTACCAAGTATCTGATTTTGTACTGTTATATTTATGTTGTTTCACTGTTTGATTATTGTATATGTTCCTTTCTAAAAATGAATAAAATGTTTATTACAAAAAAAAGAAGTGGGGATATCTTCTCAGATTTTGTTATAACCGATAACCACATGAGGAGTCCCAAAAGGCTCAGTGTTAGGCCCCCTTCTATTTTTATGTTGTCTGATGTGTGCACAAGCGACATATTGTGGTAGTAGCAGAAATGCAGAGGTGTGTCAGTGTTGGTGAATGCAGGGTATGCTTTAGTAGGTGCATCCCTCATTCTCCAATTAGCCAGCATGCTAGCACTAAAGCAAGAATTATGTAAGGTGCCACCAACTTGAAAGAAATGTGCCACTGCAATCAGAGACAAGCTCATCATGCAGTGGCACGAATGACATGCCTCCTGTACATGCCTTTCCTAGCGAAACATTTCAATAAACATGATGGCAGCGGCAGCACCACATAATCCCCAAAGAAAGCTTACATCAGGGTGCAATCCCCATGTTGGCACGTCCACCACCTCCCCCACATTGTGTGGCACACTGGGAGCCCACCCCAGTATGCTGCTGCTCACAGAAAGTCAACCACATTGGCATGTTCCTGCCCCTGCCCTACCCCCATTGTGTGGCACACTGGGAGCCCACCCCAGTGTGGCCAACATCAACCCCCTCCAGAAAGTCATGGGGCACACTGGGAACCCATCCCAGCGTGCCCAACATTTGTTTTATTTCATCTGTAAAGAAAGAAAATGGTCCTGCAATGTTTTTTTCTTTGTTCTATACCTGAAAAAAAGGAAACAGTCTCTTGTTGTCCGCAGCACCCCTCCTCAACCCACACCCTCCCTCTGCACACTCCACCTCCCTACACCCCCTCACCCCATTGTTACCTCCAGAGGTCCAGCACTGCGATCTTCAGTGGAGCGGGAACACATCTGGACTCTTCAAAGCCAAACTACAAACTGAAGAAATGCCGGTAATCTGTATAATGGCATCAACTTGGGGAGAGGGGGATTTCAACTTAGGTGGCTATCTCAGCCATTTTCTGAATTTTGGTTCCAAATTTTCAACATGAGGTTCTTGGGTCCCCACCTCATGAACACATATACTGTCATCTCATTATTCAGTCCAGAAAAGTCATTTCGTGGTCACCGCATGGAATCACCTTTTGGGACTGATTAATGAAATGTTGGTGCCACCGTTCATGATGCAGGGTCCCAAAAAACCTATGTTACAGATTTGGTGAAAAACTTCCCAAAATTACTGTGTTACAAGCATGCATTGCGCAGTTTCTATGCACGCTGGTAACTTTGAAAAATTTTAATATTTTCACTCCACATTTTCAACATTGCCATTTTTTCACACCTCCTTATGAACAGTACAGCTGTCATTTTTCATATCCTGTCCAAAATGTGTTTTTGCACATGTGGCATACAATGGCACAGTCGCTGTGGGAAATCAACGTTCAGGACAGATTAACAAAATCACAGTGACACTGTTCATAAGCAGACATCCTAAAATGCCTATGTTGAAAATCTGGTAAACCAAATCCCCAAAATAATTGCGTTACGGCCGTGTGTTGTGCAGTTTCTACGCACGCTCGTGACTTCAACAATTTTTTATATTTTCACTCCAGATTTTCAATATTGCCATTTTTTTATGCCTCCTCATGAACAGTACAGCTGTAATTTTTCACATCCTGCCCAAAATGTGCTTTTGCACCTGTGGCACCTAATGGTGCAGAGGTTGAGCAAAACCACCTTTTGGCTAACAAACTTATAGTGCTACTGTTCATGAGGTGAGGTCACAAAAAGCCCATGTTGAAAATTTGGAGTGAAAATACCAACAAACACCCAGGGCATTAGGGTTTCCAACCATAATGCCCCACCCTGTAGAGACTGACAGGCGTCAGGGGTGTGACTTGAAATTGTCGGTTGTAATGCTCATGCCCTTCCACCCCACCCCCACCCTGCAGCCAGTGACAGGCACTGAGGTGTGCCTTGGACTCTTCAGCCCAAAGTTCACCCCATTCTCCTATACTGCACCCATCTCAATATATTTCCTTATGGAATGGGGTGAGCGTAAGGCCCAAAGACCCCACGGCACACCGCGACCCTTGTCGGTGTCTGCAGGGTAGGGTGAGGTAAAATGGCATGAGCTTTATGGCCGATGACGCAAAGGCACACCCCAATGCCTGTCACTCTACAGGGTGGGGTTGACATCAGTTCAGTGATTCAAGGCCATTCCTATTATGCATCTCTCTAACTCCTGCACTACCAATGCCAATGTCAGCAAGACAACATTCGGCATTGACAAATTCTTGTTACTATATGTCGACAATCTTCCTAAATATCATTCTGAGCACACTAAATAGTTTTTGTTTGCTGATGATCATATTTAATACACAGAGCATAGTGTTAAAAATGTTATTAAGATATTCCAGGATGATTTCAATTAAATTCAGGATACCTTGAATGACCTTAGACTTCCTTTTAATATAAAGAAGACACAGTGGATGTTGTTTACAGTAGCAAGCAGCCTTCTGATATACTATCAGATTTGTCAATTTTAGCTAAAGTTGTTATTGCTATGATGGTGGTGAGTTTGTATACATACTTAAGAATTTTCTCGGACAACAATTTAACATTCAAAAATTGTATTCAGTATTTGTCAAATAAATTAAAAAGGTCATTCACCTTTTTCTACAGAAATATGGCTCATTTCAGCTTATTTATTCATAAACAGTAACGTTGCTATTCCTAGCATGATTGGATTATGGAGACTACTGTATATATATTGAAATGCCTCCACTGTTATTCATGGTTCACTGGACCCTCTTTATCACAGTTCCTCAGATTTATCATAGGTCTACCATGAATACCTCATCACTGTGTATTGTACTCCATCTTGGGTTGGGATTCCTTAGCAACAAGATTAAAACACTGGTGTTTATATAGAAGATAATGGCTGGCTAGTGGTGGTTAACCACGATGTAATTACCTCGAGTGGTTGCCAGGGCAATTCAGTAAACCTCGAGAGCACAGCTCGAGAGGTTTACAGTTGCCCTGGCAACCACGAGAGGTAATTACACCCGTGGTTGACCACCACTAGCCAGCCATTATCTATTATAGTGTATGGACAAGAAAATAGCGCTCTGATCCATTATTCTAAAAATTTGGAAAAAACTTACCAAGACAGATGAGACCAGTCAGCAAGGTTTATTGCTGTACAACAAAACAAGGTTACACAAGAAATCTCAGACACACCAAATCTTAATGGAAAAACTGCATTTTGTGGCTAATATTAAATAAATATTACATTTAGACTAGATCACGAGAACGGCAGCAGTAAAAAAATAAAAGCAGTTCAAAGTCTTTAGTGAAATTTGGTCTGCTGCTTCCGATTGGTGACCTTGAGGCATGTTGTTGAATGTCACATTATTTACGTCTTTCAGTTTGTTGGCAGATTATGTGAGGAGCCTCTGGGACTTTGAGAGGGAATGGATGGACTTCTGCAATTTTAAATGTACGTTTGTTGTCCTGCTCGGTGATAAAAGCTTCATGACTGAGCCATGGTGTGGGTGGGTTGTTTTGATGCATCATTGCACTCTACAACGCATCGGGACAGTAGCGGTTACTGACAGAATTATAGTAGATTGAAAGGTTGTCATGGGGAAGTGGTGGGGGTCTGACAGCTGAATTCTTTCATGATCAAAATTCTGTTTCAACATTCGCTCCTGTAATCCCACCGGTGTGACGTGGTAATGAAGGGTTTAAAGATACTGATGTCACATCGGTGGGATTATCAGGTTGTAAAACTGCAGAAAACACATGTTAATTGACTGTCTCCATACATTATATGTTTATAAAGTTCATTTTGGTGAAATCCCCTTTTTTAAAAAAAACTGCCCAGATTTGTCAATGGGCAAGTGTAATGCTACTTGATCACTCTCTATTCTGATATATTGCATATTTATTCTGTGTTGTTGCTTTTGTTTACTTCTCATGGTCCTCCTTGAAAATGGGCATGTAATGATTACGGGTCCTGCCCAGTTAACAAATTCCAAATTTCAAATAAATAAAATAAAAAATATCTTATGAATCTTTTGCATGCTAAGATTTCTTCTGAACTTGGTTTGAGGTCTAATAATTTATTCAAGTATGATGCACCAAAAATGCAAGCAAAAACTATGCCCTCTCATTGTCTTCAGCAACACTGCAATCCTGCCTACAAATTCAAAAAGGCTAAACTACCGTATTTCACTGTTTAGAAGCCTCGGCTTCTATTGCATTTTTTTATTTTGAGCTGCAGCTTCTAAATGGGGGTGGCTACTATTTGAAGGTGGCTCCTATTGATAAGCCCCGAAATGCTGATGTTATGTATTGACCGTCACTGAACCAAAGAAATGCAGTACCATAGCATGCTGGTCCTCATTCCAGACTTCATTTCCTCAGCTCCACCTGCTCACTCTCACTCCTCACTCTTGCTGTCCAGTGTAATACTGACTGTTCTCCAGTGTAATACTAAGTAATGCTTACCAGTAGTTTGTTAGGCCTTTTAGCATGCTGATCCTGATTCCGGAACCTGTTTTCCCTCAGTTCCCTCTGCTCATTCTCACTCTTGCTCTCCAGAGTAACACTAACTTAAAAAGCAAATTAAACCCACTAGAACTGAGGTACTGATAGGCAAGACTGACAGGGAGACTCATGAGGTCAGATGGAGCACAGATGGAGCACAGACGATATCTAACCACGTGGTCCATGCTGATCAGAGAATGATGACTGGGGAGCAGGTACCTATGCTCTTTACATGTACTGAGTGTACTGCAGAAAGTGGATGCTATTCAATGGCATCAATCTGATGAATGACTAAGTCTTCCTTTCTTTGGGGGCCATCTGAATGTCTTGTAGAAAGCTGAGAGACTTAGCCATGTCAAACCTACCCCTGTTTAGAAGCTGCAGCTACAAATCAGGGCAGCTTCTATTAGCAAACTTGTTTTCAGCTTCGGCTCGTATTCAGGGGCGGCTTCAAAACAATGAAATACGGTATCTTTTTTATTGTCTGTGACTCATTTTAAAGCATTGTAAATTAAACTGTTATTTAGCCATTGTGAATGTTATTGATGACTGGCAGATATTTTTGCCTAACAATTTGTTTTACAAGATGCATTGTTGATTGTCTTCATACAGTACTGTATGTATGTATACTCTTTTCTACATGGTTGCAATTGTAAAAGAGAGGCTTCCTTTCAACATACTCACTGATAAAAAAAAAAATTATAATTTTGATTGATTTTTAGCAGAGCACCTAACGTTAGGGATAAAATACTACATAGCTATGTAGGTGGTGAGAATAAAGAAAGAAGTAATGGAAACTGGTTACCAGTAAGCCCAGCAGACTTTTACAAATGTCACAACTGTAATATGTGCAGATTTGCACACCAGGGAAGAAGTTTATGCATCCAGCTAAAGGCAGGATGGTAAAAGTAAAGGAACTCATATGTAACACCACAGTTGTAGTTTATGCATTGTGGTGTACATGTAATTTAGTCTACATTGGTAGAACCACAAGAAACCTGAAGGTAATAATTCAGGAACATGTGAGGTCCATTACAATGAAAGAGCCAGATACTATACTTAAGTGGATGCACACTTCAAGGAAAAACATCACTTGAACACAAAGAAAAATGAAGTTTAAGGGATTGGAGTTAGTGGAATCACCAAATAGGGGAGGGGATTGATTAAGTATATTCCTTCAGAAAGAAAATGGATGGATTCGTCATCTTGATTGTGTGAATCCACATGGTCTGAATTAAAACTGGGACCTCAAGTCTTTTTTAAGAGTGCACCCTTTAGTGCCCTCCCCCCACTCTTTTTACCCATATAGATACTTGGGAGATATGGTTATTGGATAAATGTGTATATGTTTAGTTAGTTACTGAATTTATATTGCTATCTATTTTTCAGTTTTCTTTCAGATAGATATCAGAGCTGGATATACTTTCTATCTTTCTGCTACTCGGTGCCAGTGATTAACCACATGTTGGTCCCCTGGAGTATCTACACTGTGAATGAAGGACAAGGGGGTAATCACATGGTTTGTCCTGTACCATTTTCTATCTATCATATTTGAAAAATTAAATGTCTTTCATAGTTGTTTTTACTGTTTTTCTGATGTTATGTTCTCTTTAAATAACAAATGCTTAGTAAGGATGTATATCTTAAAGACAGAATGATGGTTTGGGGCCTTTAGATGACCCTATAATCATTTTGTTTGCCTTTCTTTGTTTTTTCAATTACTTTTCTTCGTTTGTTTTGCATTTTGACAACTACTAGTCAAAAAAGAATCCAATGGAATTCTTGTATTATGATGTCAGAAAAGTTTTACTGACAAGGCTGGCAATATATTTCAAAGGGAAACTGCAAACCTGTTTTCAGATGTTTTTAGAGAAATAACACTTTCTACCACCAAAATATTATCTATTTAATAAAAATATGTGATTTTTGATAACCTGTGATCTTTTGTTATAATTTGGCAGGTGAAATGTTCTTTATAACCAGATTTTACTTGTGAAGAAAAAGAGACGCCAGTTATTGCATGCTTGTGAAAGCCCAGAGTCACCCTTTGAGAATCGAGTCAATTAAGCTTATAGCCCTAAAGGTTTAAAAGTTAGACCTTAGAAAACATTTTCAACTTTTTTTATCAATTTTGGTAATAATACACTTTATTTCACCAGAAACTGTTTAGTTTGCAGCTTCTTCTGCATTCATCTTAATGCCTGGAATTCCACTGCAAACATTTCACTCTGTCAGCTAGTAATCCCTAATCTCCCTTGCTTTCTCAGACAAAAGCTTCAGAAGATATAAGGTTGAGTCCTCATTGAGGAGAACCAAGTAACATCATAAACAACAAGAACAAAGCTTGAGTGGTCTATGAAGCCACAAATATCCTTGAGATGGGAACTTAGCCTTATTGTACATAGGCAGGCCATATGCTCTTATTTTAATACATGTAGCAAAGGGTTGTTTCTTAAAAAGGCAGTTAATACTTTGACAATGCACCACCAATCTCTGTAGGTTTCAAGAGCTGAAATTGGTAGTTTCTTTTCAATTTTCATGTGACTGCCATCTGACTTCCAGCTGCTGTTGTAACATCTATCTGACATGAGAACGATGATACTGCAGCATCCTGATGTCTTATGGTACAATAAGGCTGTGATGTCATGTCTTCCTGTAAGATAAGGGACACTATAAATCTATAAAAGATTTTTGTGTGTGCAGAATGTGTAAGCTTTTTGCAGCATTGCAGAGCAATCATGTGTAAAAGAAAAACAATAATGTTCCTCTACTATTTAAAACAACACGTGTGAGGATAGCATTTAGTGGTTAGCCACAGAAATCTGCAAGTTAGAGATTTGTGTTTCACTGGGAACTGGTAAACATTTTAAAAGAAGGCCCTATGTTATTCAAACATAGAGAGACTTTTCTGGGTCAGATGTAAAACACATTCCCTCTACTCCAGCATGCTAAATCATCCATTTTAACCCTAAACGTATCCAAATGCACTACCCAACTGGTTAAAATATTGGCCAAAAATGAGATGGATTCTAGTCCAGAAAGACTGCTCTATGGTGTCTTCCATAATTCCTCTGTAACAGAAGCAGGGCAGAGTGAATTTTGCAGACTAGAAATCATGTAGGGGACATTTTGAAGCATGTATTTGACAAATACTTTGTTTCACTGACTGCTGATGGTGTAGTAGGGCACACATATCCTTCTTTTTTATTTTTTGCCTGTGCGTGTGAGACTGCCAGCCAATCAGTGAGTGAAAAGTAAATTAAGCTGCTGTGTGAGACACAAGGATTCTCCGTGGATGAAGATTGGTTAGGCAATGGGGGGGGTTGTCTGTGGTGTCACTCATTTCTGTTACCTCACAAGTCACACAGCACTGCAGCTTGTGCTTGCAATGGGTTTTGTTATCACATGGGCATCTAAGAATCATCTGTGACTATTGTGAGTCATCAATGTTAGCATCAGGCAGTGGCTGCACCATGTCATCATCTTTCATGGGCGTGTTGTCAATGTGTGTAGAAAACATGAAGAGAAAAACAGGAGGAGAAAGGGATGCAAGTGGGAGGAAAGTAACATAAATGTTCCCCCATACCAGTTCCACAAAGTACAAATTCTGCAAGTGCTGGTGGCGAAGGAGGCGATCATGCTGGGACAGAAACTGGGAGTCATGGTCACAGTGCTGTGAGGACATGGATGGGTTGTATGATAGTACAGGCTAACAGCTCATGGTTTGCTGGGTGCATGATAGTACAGGTTAAGAAACCATGGTTCATTAGTCCCCATAAATCCACTGGTTCCACTACCATTGCAGTACAAGCAGCCTTCCCTGCCAGTCATGCAGTACATCTGGCTATAAAACCATCCTGAGCAATCCAGAAGCACTCCAGTTTCCCCCTCTTACTCCATCATGCACTTTCAGTTCCCCTACTCAGGACTGAAGTGATCCATCCAGAAATCTGAAGTCTAGCTCTGAAAAAAAAATCTTGCATTTGCTGCCAGATTCCTCAAAGTCCCCACCCTAACCAGCAACTTCCAAAAATAGCATAAGGGAAGAAAGTCAAGAGGCAAGCCCAAATCACAACTTCACTTTCATGATTTATGTTTTTTGGCTCATAAATAAAAATAATAAATAATAAAAATGATCATACATTTAATTGTATTGAGTCAATTGTTTTCACATATATCATATTATGTCAGATTATTTTATCTTCTCATGTATCATATTTGCTGCCTATGTCTGCCCTGCCCAGTGCTATCCCCAGCCATGTCATTCCACAGTGGCTGGAAAAAAGAAATCACCTCACAATCACCACCCAATTCTTCTGAAAGTACCCCACCACCATCGCCACCACTCCACTATTCTTGGAAAAAAAAAACATACAGATTATCTGCATTGTGGGAATATTTTACAGATGACTCCAGAAATCCACTGAAAACATGTTGCAGTTCATGTGGTAAAAAACATTGCTTGGGGTCAGTGAAGTATATTCAAACTTTTGTAACCAGTGCTCAGTTTAGTAGTTCAAAATGTCAGCATGGTAACCTCTTAACAGCCACATCCACTCTCAGTCACCACTCTGGCAAGATGGACCAGCAGCAGCAGCGACTGTTGGGTTGGGTATGGGAAGTGGTTTGATAAGATGGTTTATTCCAACAATCCAGCCACCATGGCAGCAGCCTGAGTCAGCTGATGCATATCCCAGGTACCAGGCCAGGCCTACATCACAAAGGGTCCAACAATCACAAGCAAGAGCCAGACCCAGCATACACACCCCAGCAGGTGCTGAATTTGTTGTAAAAAAAAACAAAGTACAGTATACTGATGAGTCAACACATGCCCACACTAAACTGCCAAGCTTTCCTCTGGCTTCTTCAAGTGTTGACAGTTTTAGAAACATCTTGGGCCGATTCTCAAAGGAGATAGATTGACACAAGTGACTTATATCCAAAGATTGTGGCACAAGAGGAGACTTGCGTCACAACTTGTATTAATCAGGATCCTGCAATGCAGCTGCATCAAATCCAGATTCAGCTGCACCAAAGCTCCCTTGTACCATGGTTGCATCACACTGCCAAGTGCACCAGGTCACAAGGGAGCTTGCACCACAGCGGGGCTGCAACATCCCTTTTTTCAGGATTTTGTAAGCCCCTCCATGGATGAAGCAAGGGGCTCAACTTAGACCAGCTAGGAGGTGGTCTAGGTCCCCTGAGCCAGTGCCACACACTGTGGCAAATGGGGGAATATGAATGTAGGGTCATGGGGCAGGAGGGACACAGGAGAGGACATTAGGGGATTTTTTTTTTTAATCCAACTTTTGTTTCCCTCCAGTCGCGGCACCATGAACCTCTCTCAGACATCCAAGTCCATGTCCTGCCCACCAGAGGATCCCCTGAACTGTACCTCCTCTCTCCTCCTCCTCCCTGCAGCCAGTACCCCTGGTCTAACCCTCCCAGAGTGGGTCACCCTGCTCCTCTTGGGTGTGCTTACAGACAGACTCCGGCTGCAGAAAAGGTCGGGCCGTGGAGGACCTGAGAGGTCAGTCAGGGTTGGCCCAGTGATGGGCATGGGAGGCTTGTGCCATCGCCTATCCATGGCGCCGTTGTTTTCACCTGTTCTTGTGCTTCCCTGGAGCTCGGACGTGCAATGACATCCAGCCTGGTTGGTGCACGCTCCCTCACACCCCTGATTGACATCCACCGCAGCTCCAATCCCCAGCCTCTTGTAGCCATCCACTGTAGTGCCTCCAGCTTCTGCTAGAGGTCACCAGTACATCAGCAAGTGGATTCCCCCTCCCCAGGGAAGTAGAGCAGTCCTGGGGATGCTCAATTCTTTCCCCTCCCTGCCGATCCCCGACGACCCGGGCTCGTTCCCGAACCCGGGTCGTCAGCATGGTATGAGGTGTGGCGTCCAGTGCCTCAACCCTCAGTGCCACTGGGCTGGCAAGACATTAGGGGAGTTGGGGGAACAGAGAGCATGAATGGGACTGATGTGGCACCCAGCAGGGTGTGTATGCCTTTGTATTTATGCCAGCAGTATCTATCATGTGGTGATGATTACTACAATGTACTATACCTATACATTCTACTGTATATACATTAGACAGTTGAAATACAACACATCCACAGAGGGGCAAGTGTAATTTATGTTTCAATACGCTGCCATGAATGTAAAGGTACAGCACATTGCAGTAATCATCACCACAGTGAAAGACACTGCCAGCACAAATACAAAGTCATATACAGCCTACCTGGTGCCACGTCAATCCTATTCATGTCTGATGTTCCCAGACTCCCCTAATGCCATCTCCCATGCCCTTTCTGCCCCTGACCCCTCCTGTCCAGCAGCTGTACCCCCCCAACCATCCTTACCCCTCTAGTGTTGTGCCAGGCGGGGGGGAGCTGGATCCCTGCAGCAATTCCTGCAGGTGCGCCAACTGTTTGGTGCAGCTGTTGGATTATGACAAAACCAGGGAATCTGGCACCGGGACCCTATGTTTTGTAGACTAGGGCGCAGGGCCCTTGGTGGACCCAGAGTTTGCTGCAACCCTGGAGTAATGCAACTTGTGGCTCTCTAAGGACTCTTTGAGAATTGGGCCCCTTGTCTCAAGTCTGCCTTCAGAAAAACAGCACATCCTCTTCATCATCCTCCTTCCACCATCATGAATCATGTTTTTTTGGCATATGAATAAACCACAATTTAACAATAAAAACTAATAATAATAGTTTATTTTTTGTGCATCTCTTCAAGCCACACACATAATACCAAGCCTCATTCCCAAAGCAAAGTATCATGGGTATGCAAATCCTTGAACAAATCAGGATGACAAAGGGTTTCCCAGAACAAACATCACCTTTTAATTAGGATTAGATATGTGATCCAGTATAGACTGAGAACTTCAAATTACAGACACATGTTTCATATAAATACATTATAATAAAAACAATAGAGGTTGACTGGTTCTGAAAACATCTTCATCCTCCTTCCCTCCATTTTCTCAACAGAAAAATAATAAATAATAATAATGAGTAATACAAGTAACCATATTGATATATTGTATTATAAGAGCACTACTTATTATGGTGTCATGGTCACATACCTCATCCTCTGAAAAATCTGGTATATTAAAAACAATGTCAATGCAAGAATATTCATACGTAACTTTCTTGTCATACTGCTCCTCCTAGTCTTGTGCTGTCTTTTCATGGTGCCATTGTCAGGTGTGAGATGGCATCAAAGACTTGGATAGTGATGGCCTTGAGACAACCAACAGCATTTGGGAACTTTTGGATACTGAATGCTGGCACCACTTGGACATTTTGGAGAAAGACTCAGACTTGTTACCAGAGTACATGATGTAAGTTTATCTGCCAAAGCCATTGTCTAGCAAAAATAGTTACTCAAGCAAATATTAGCACAACAGACAAGTCATTTGGCCTGCACTGGTTAAACTAGCTTTGTATTTTCTCAACTGCACTCCAACATTGGTTGCTTCAGAAAGATGTTTCGGTACCTTTGGAGATATTGCCTCACCACATCACCCAAGGCTAGTTACACAGAATCCTGAACCTTTAACATTTCTCAAACGCCATTTACCATGAATGAACATTAACTATCCATCTGATTTTTCACATGTCCGACAAATGACATCTATTACTATTCTCACTCCTATACCTCCTGGTGGCAAATTTCCCTGGATTTTCATTGGCAATCGCTAGCACCACAATGTGGCTCACCACTCCCAGCAGTAAGAGCACAGCACCTCTTCCTGATGATACTACACCAACTTTCACATCTTCATTAACAATAAGCTCAATGTGATCGGGGTGCCACTGAGCACACTAAGTCAGTATCAGTTAAACATAGAACAGAAAGAAAACGTTGGTTCAAAGCTCATTGTCTTGGCCATATGGCCAAAGTAGCTGAGTACACACATCCTAACAATGTTACATCCAAAAGATAGCAGCAGACCCACTTGAAAGGGAAATCCCAGGGACCAGCACAGGCAGAAGAATTCCCAGGAGGCAATGTCTTTATATAATCTTAGCTTTAATTAAAGATGGGAACATGTTCAATAACATCAGCAGTTCATAAAATCCAAGGGTGAGATGGTCAGAAACCAAATGTGCTTACATTTTGGTGAGTACACCCCACATTTTTCAGAGCACTATGAAGAAGGTGGGGTTTACTCACTGAAATGTAACCACATTCAGTTTCTGACGAATGCATCCTCAGATTTCATGTACTGTTGATACAATTGTATGTGTTCCCATCTTTAATTAAAGCTAACATTACACAGAGACATTGCCTCCCGGGAATTCTTCTGTCTGTGCTGGTCCCTGGTATTTCACTTTTGAGTGGACCCACTGCTATCTTCAGTATCAATTAAATAAGACCCATCATCCCACCCACCTTGAATGGAACAGAGACAAAATGAGTGACCTGACCAGCCACGCAGAGGCATACATAGTTCTCCAGTCTGACCTTATGTAGTCAGTAGTTACAGTAACTACTACAGCTTTGGTGGCAAGTGTCTGTACAAGGGCAATGTAAGGTCCTACATTTAATGTCTTTTAATCTTTTTTTTTTTTATGTTTCTTGATGCATAATTTATTTTTTGGTGAGGGATTATAATTATATATTTTTGAAAATCAATTATGCCAGAAAGAATATACTAAATGTCACAGAGATAAAGCAGAGATTACGGGGGGGGGTATACATGCAGAAGTCAGCTACGAATAGTAATTATTACAGAAGCTCAGACAAGGCCATAGCAATCTTTGTGGTTTTGTAGAGTCTTGTCACAGTACCACAAATAGAAATTCACAGCAGATGCATGCCAACATAACCTACCACAAGTATACCACAGTCATTAGTTTTTATTGCTGACCTCAAGGCTTCCTTGCCCATCCCCCTCTTTGTAGTCTGCATTGCTCATCCCAATTACTGCACTTGGAGACAAAGTGCTTCAGCCACATTTCTGAAGCTGAATAAAATTTATGGGGCCCAACATGAAGCTGATTCAAAGTAGCCGCTGGCCCATTTCTCTCGCCTTTAGATGTGGTACTGTAATTTGACAAAAGGAATCAAATCTCAGAAGAGTACAAGCAGCATAACAGTTTCCACAATGTGTATTTTACACTGTCACTTTAAAGTCTGGGCACCCTCCAGCAATGTAGGCACAGACTCCAACCACTTCAGTTGCTTTAACTCATTTTATTATCACAACATATAAAAGACTTACCACAAGATGTGGGTATATGCTTGACGCATTTCAGATCACCACGGTATACCCACAAAGTGACTGTCTCTACCATTTTTCGAGGAAACCACCATCCCCGTGCACACTTCTAGACTGTGGCATTGTATTTTACACTATTTGTAACTCTTACTGTGGTAGAATGACTTATAATAACTGGTGAGCCCCTGTAATGACTGGCTATCCAGTGCTGATAAAATGCTGTAATAATCCGCTGAATTCTGTAATAACTCGATAGTGGGTTATCACAGCATTTTCTTCTTTGCACTCTCACCTCACTAAAGCATGAAAGAAAGCACACTGTATTCATGTGACTATGGCAGCTGCTTAGAGATATGCTTGCTCACACAAATACAGCGTACGTTTTTTGTCTCTGTTAAACCTTGCACCAGTTATTATAAAAAATAATGCCTGTGCAACGTCTGTCTTATGAGAATCCTCACAATACATACCTGCACAGGCATTATTCTCTATTTCTTTGGCAGCCTTCATGCCCCACCACCTATCCCTCTTTGTAGTTCATCCAGCCCGAACACTGCTGTTGCACACTTCCCTACCACCACATTTCCTGTAGCTTTCTCTCTCCAGTGAGGTCCCCTTTTTCTAGTTCTTTTGGGTGTCCCCACAATCTAGAGAAGTGGCGGGGAGGAACAGATTAGTGGGTCCTAAGGCAGCCCAAATGGGGAGGTAGGATGCAAAGGCTCCATCAAATGGCCTCTGCACACTCTCTCCTCTTAATTGGTCCACCTGAACTGCTACCTCAAAGATGCAGAGGTGTACCTATCAGTAAACCTGATGCATTACAATCGCCTCTTCCCATCTGCCATCATCCCATGTTATCACTTAAGTTGCAATACTGCAGTGGAAGTCACTACTGACCTTCTCTGCAGGAAAAGGTGCTTGGTAGGATGGGGATGTAGTCAAACACCTGTAATTGCTTTTCCCCCTAACTGTCAAAGATGGTCCTATGAATAAAGATTGGCAATGTTTTTTCAGCCTATCGATCTATCAGTGTAGGGGTCCCCCATGACTCTGTCCTTGGTCCCCTCCTATATAGCATGTTTTTGAATCAGCTTCCACATGAGATAATTTATACAAGTGACAGGAACGTGCTCACTTTGTTGGATCACCTCCAGTGGGATATTATTAGAGTACAGGCATGTTAGTCAATCAGAAACTTAAAAGGAACACAGAGAAAAAAAAGCTGTGCTTTTTGAGAGACAAAAAAAAAAATATTAAAGTACAATCATGTGCTGGACACAGTCAATCTTTGTGTGATATTATAGAATAACTTGATGTTTTTATGTACCTATGTTTGTACCTTGACAGAGAACTGGTTTATTCCACCTATGCGGACCACTTAGTAAAAGCAATAAATTTAAGACTTGGCATGTTATATAGGAATAAGCAAAATGTCACTGCCTTAACTAGAAGACTGGCAGTAAACTATTATATTTTCTCTATCTTTGATTGTAGAATTGAGATCTAAGAGGTTGAGGCATTGAACACCTCTCTGTCAAGAATTCACATAGCCATAAATAAAGCATGTAGTTTTGCTCTAGATATATGGATTCCAGAAGACACGTTTGTGACCTCAATGCCTTGACTGGTTAGTTACCTTTTGATCTGTATTAACAGTGTTACAGTGCACAGTATGGGTCTAATGTTCCAAAAAACACTGCTAAAAATGGCCCAAGCCAAAATGATAGGCAGGCTGACTTTGAACGAAAATGTATTATAGTGGTGCGGTAGCACCACTATAGTTAGGGTTGAGAGCTCAGTTTACTGTTAAGGCCCACTTACTGTACTTTTATAACACTGCAGTGGTTCAATGGATGTGCCTCGACCTTTGCATGCATAATCTCAAGGGGTAGATGTCTTGACATGGCAAGTTTCATTCCAATCCGTTGTGTGGTTTTGGAGATACAGAGTGTGAAAAATTGTGTAATTTCATGTTTTTTGCTGTTTCTTTGTCCACCTGTATTTCTGAAACTGTTTCAAATTCTGGTTTGAAATTTTCAGGATTGGAAGGCTTTGCCTCACAGACGTGCCTTTTACTGGTTTAGTGAAAAAATATTAATCTGTTTCAAAGTTATTAAATTATGAAGTTCCCATTATTTTCAATGGGAAATTATAGATGTTCAGCTCAAAAAAGGATAGTTTGTCACAGGCATGTAATCCTTTTTTGCAGATGGGTCATTCTGTGTCACAGATGGGAAATCTTTTTTCAAACTTTCGCCATTTTTTTTTTCAGTTAGCTAGAGAAAGAAACAAATCAAAATGAATAGAGTTCAAAAAACAAACATCAGAACCTAGTTAGACAGGACCAGTTTCGCTACATTCTGATGTTTGTTTTTTAAAATGATGCCAACAAATACTTTTTCTCGGCACCCAAAATCCAGGGTGCCCAGCTTAGTGAGAGGAGCACTTCCCCCACAGAGGGAATTTCTTGACTTCTGCAGCTGCAGCTTAACTCCTACTGCCTGCTGCAGTATGATCTGTGAGCTGCTATTTTCCTGGTGTTTGCTGCCCCCACACTCCATTGCCTGCCCCTGGTGTCTAGTGTCACCCCCCACCCACCGATAGCTGCCAAATTATTTTTTGTTCCCTGGTGTCTAGTGGCACCCCCACCTGCCAATTGCTGTCCCCATTATTTTTTTTTATTCCTTGGTGTCTAGTGGCACCGCCCACCCTCCAATCGTCATCCTCTTTCTTTCAGTTGTGTTCCCTGGTGCCTAGTGGCACCTGCACCCTTCCATTTCAGGTACAACCCTGAAATGAAGAAAACTGTCCCTCAATTACTTTTTTCTTTTTCCAAAACCTGTAAAAGAAAAAATGGTCCCTCGCTGATCAACTCCCCCAACCCCCACCTCCCACTCAGCACCCACCACCCCACACCTCGCAGTACACACTCACTCACTCACCTGAACAGGTCCCAGGTTTGAGATCCATTCTCCAATCAAAGACATGTTTTGCTGCTGGAACTGATGACTGCAATATGAGAAACTAAGGTAAATGCGGCTCAATGTATTTCAATGGGGGTTTCAATTTTTATGCATAACTTAGCCATTTTTTGAGATTTTGACCCCAAATTTTTAACATGGCCTTATATTGTGGGTGCCACCTCAGGAATAATATGACTGTCATTATGCAACTCCTGCCTGAAAGATGATTTTACGGTCAGTTGGCGAAATCACCTTTCAGGTGGGATTTCACAATTTTTTCTGACTTTGTTCATGAGATGTGGTCATAAGAAGGCTATGTTGAAAATCTGGGGTCAAAATTATTAAAAATGACAAATGTTTGACCATTCATTGCAATTTTGCTACACACGCTTGTAACTTTGGAAATGTTAATTATTTTGACCCCAGATTTACAACATAGCCTTCTTATGACCCCACCTCATATATGTCACAGCTGTCATTTTTCAAATCCTGGCCAAAATGTGTTTTCACACCTGTGGCACAGAATGGCATTGCAGTTGTGCAAAATTACATTTTGGTGGGGATTCGAAAATTTTCTGTACTGGGTACAAGAGGTGGGGTAATAAGATGGCTATGCTGACAATTTGGTCACTGTTGTCCTATAAATAGAAGCACAGGGCCCTTAGGATTCTGTGCTTCCACAGCTACATACATATATGCATCTATGGAGGGATGGGAGCACAGGGCCTGGAGGGCCATGCACTCCCACAGACAAATAAGCATATGATTATACTATCTCAAAAAGTAAGGAAATAAATTGCAAACAGCTTCACTAATGCATCAGTTAGGGTTGCAGTGAAAAGTAGGGAAATGTGGCATTAAGGTTTCCAACCCTAACACCCTACCCCCACCCTGTACACACTAACAGGTGTTGGGGTATGCCTTGGGGTCGTCAGCCCTAACGCTCACCACATTCTCCTATACTGTACCCATTTTAGATTATTTACTTATGGAATGGGGTGAACGTTAGGACTGATGACCCCAAGACACACCCCGATGCCTGTTAGTGTGTGCAGTGTGGGAGTGGGGTGTTAGGGTTGGAATCCATAAAGCCACATTTCCCTACTTTTGTTGCTGCAACCCTAACTGATGCATTAACAAAGTTTTTTTGCAGATTTATTATACAAAGGATACTTTAAATAATAATCTGCAAATTCCCACGATGAACTCATCACTGGAACAAAATTTTCTTTTTTTTTACCTACAGAGCTGCCAGGAACTGGAACAACCTGCCACACACAACTTCGGATAGCATGTTCTTTTACTCTTTTAATGTGCCCCCTTAGGGATCGTTTCCATGGTTTTGTGAGCTGTGGTAATTTTAGTAAGTTGAATTATGGTTTTATTGTGTAGAGTCTGGATTGGTTATCTATTTTATTAAACAGTGTATTATGTATCTTATGCTACAGTTCCTTGATTGTGGCCATCTATGTAAACAAGCATCTACTATTCACTGACCTACAGTACTTGTGAAATAAACAAGCATTTGTCAATGACGAATGTTGTTTTGCTGGCATTGGCATTGGTAGTGCAGGAGTTAGAGATGCATAATAGGAATGGCAGTGAAGTATTGAACTGAAGCCAACGCCACCCCCACCCTGCAGACACTGACAGGCATTGGGGTGTGCCTTTGGGTCATCAGCCATAATGCTCATGCCATTCTACCTCACCCTACCCTGTAGACACTGACAAGTGTCGTGGTGTGCCTTGGGGTCTTTGGGCCTTATACTTATGCCATTACATAAGGAAATATGCTGAGGTGGGTGCAGTATAGGAGAATGGGGTGAACTTTAGGGCCGAACACTCCAAAGCAGACATCGATGCCTGTCACTGACTGCAGGGTGGGGGTGGGGGTGGAATGGCATGAGTATTACAGCCAATGATCCCAAGTCACACCTCTGATGCGGGTCAGTCTCTCCGGGGTGGGGAGTAACAGCTGAAAACATTAACGCTGTAGGCGTTTGTTGGTATTTTGACTCCAAATTTTCAACATAGGCTTTTTGTGACCCCACCTCATGAAGAGCGGCACTATCAGTTTGTTAGCTGAAAGGTAGTTTTGCACAGTGGCTATACCATTTGGTGACATAGGGACAAAAACACATTTTGGGCAGGATGTGAAAAATGTAAACTGTATTATTCATGAGGAGGTGTTGAAAAATTGCGACATTGAAAATCTGGAGTGAAAATAGGAAAAATTGGTGAAGTCATGAGCATGCATAGAAACTGTGCAACACACGTCCGTAACCCAATTATTTTCAGGATTTTTTTAACCACATTTTCAACATAGGCACTTTGGGACCTCCCTCATGAACAGTGGCACTGTGATTTTGTGAATTTGTCCCAAAATTTGATTTCCCACAGCTAATCCATGCATTGTGCGCTACAGGTGCAAAAACACATTTGGGTAGGATGAAAATGACAGCTATACTGTTCATAAGATGGGGAAAAATGCCAGTGTTGAAAATCTGGCATGAAAATATTGCGAATTTGTGAAGTTGCAGGCTGCGTGGAAACTGCATGGCAGCGCTTATAACACAGTCATTTTATGGGCGTTTGTCACCAAATTTTAAACATAGGCATTTTAGGACCTCTACTCATGAACAGTGTCACTGTCATTTCCTCAAACTGTCCTGAAAACTGATTTAGCACAGCGACAGCGCAGTGTGTGCGGACGATGCGAAACACATTTTCGACTAGGATATGTAAAATGACAGCTATACTGTTCATGAAGAGTCTGGGAAAATGCCAATTTTAAAAGTTATGAGCATGCATGGAAACTGCGCAATGCACACTTGTAAAACAGACATTTTTGGATTTTTTCCACCAAATTTGCAACATAGGCTTTTTGAAAGCCCACCTCATGAACAGTGGTATTGTCATTTCATTAATCAGTCCCAAAAGGTAATTCCATGCAGTGATTGCAAAATCACCTTTCAGGACCGAAAAACACCATGGCAGTGACTGAATTCATGAGGAGGGGCCCCAATAACCCCATGCTGAAAAGTTGGTGCCAAAATTCCCAAAAATGGCTGAGATATGCACCAAAGTAGAAAAAAGCCTATTTATGCCATTATACAGCTTACCAGCATTTCTTCAGTTCACAGTCGGCATTGAAGAGTGCAGACATGTTCCCAGTCCACCGAAGATCGTCGTGCTGGGCTCCGGAGGTAAGTATGGGGTGAGGGGGGTGTGGGGAGGCAGGGCACGCAGAGGGTGGGCATAGGTTGATGGAGTGGGCAGGGATACTGCGAGGGACCATTTTATTCTTTCACAGGTTAAAAAACAAACAAACCATGGGACAGTTTTTGGTTTACAGGGCATTTGGCATGCTGTGGTGGGCTCCCAGTGTGCCACCTGAGTGTTTGTGGGGGATGCTGTAGCCGGCCGGGATTAGGCACCCGCCTCGGCACATACCAAAGGGGAAGACAAGAGCTGAGGGGATTGGGCACCCCCATGGCACACAACAAAAGCGGGGGGGCATTATGCCGATGGGGAGTGGGCTCCTCCATCTGCAAAATAAATGGGAAAGGGGCACTAAAGCCAATGGGGATTGGGTCCCCCGTCAGCAAAGAAAGACTGTTCGGGGGCTTATGATGCTGAGGGGATTGGGCACCCCCTCAGCATGCATTTTAATTGGAAGGTGGGGCATTATGCTGATTGGGTGTGGGCTCACCCATCGGCAAATGAAGTGGGTCGGGGCACTCTGCAGGCAGTTTCACCAGGACAGGCACATTGGGAGGGCGTGTTACAGTGCCACTGCATGACTGCAGTGGACCTTTTCTTAGATCTGGTCACCACTTGACGTATGCCTGGTGTCACCGCCTGCAGCTGCCTTATTGGGGACTGCAGGATACACCTTCTGATGCATGCCCTGCATTCAGCCACAGTGACCGCACCTCCAAATCTGCTACTAATGTAATATGTTGGCTGGCGCACATGCTCGAGCCAACATAATAAATGAAATTAAATAAAAAGGTGTCCTCTGGGATGATCACTCCTCCACCTGCCAGCCAGCAATTCCAGTCAGGGATGAATGAAAATTAGTCACCAGCTTTGTAAACAGCACCTATCATCCATCCAGTACCAAACATATTTTTAAATGTATTCCTTTTTCTCCTTCCCAATGTGTTACCCTTCCACATCCATTCCTCAGTCCTGTGATCAGTCTAACCATTAGCCTCATGGTTCATCCCACCCCCACCCCAGCTCTCACACAGGCTGCTGTGCAGCACCCTGCAGGGAAAGGCACCCCCTATGGTGGCTCTGAGGAGCTGTGGCAGTCTCTCTGGGTTTACTAGTTGTTCACCTTTATGCTGGGGGTATCTTGGGGAGGTTATAATCAAGCTACTGCTGTAGGGCTATGCAAATGTCATCTATACACATCAGGAGTTGTCTGCCCCATACTGTAGCCCCTGCCCTCTACCCACATCTCTAGACATGGCTTTGCAAACATCAGCCGGGGCAAAATATGTTGTGGCTACCCATAACATCCTTTATCTTCCCAAACCCACCACAGGAGGTACTGAAGAAGCATGGTTGCAGCTACCTCACCCCTCCCTGGAGTCTCTTGCACATTGCTCTTAGATACCATGGGTCTCAAGCAGGGGATCAGCTTTGCAACACAAACCCAAGTCACCCGCATGGAAGTGCAATATGCTCTACTGGTACCACTGGGCCAGGCACTAATACCATAGTTGGCTGGCCTTTACGGCTTTAATTACAATAATGTCTGACATACTGGTCCAATGTGTTCAAAACACACAGTACATGTGTAATTCAGTTGATCCTGTAAAATTTAAAAAAATAGCAGAAAAACATCAGGCCAAAACTTCTTCAGGCACCAATAATATTTACAATAATTATAAATTCTTGTGATATCAGAGGAAACTCTGGAGTGCTATTTTCCATCTGGTAAGAAAAGCATTTTAGAACCTGGAGAAGCAACCAAATTGCACATGTGAATACATTAATGTGATTGATGATTAAATTGCCCACACTGTATCTAGGATGTGTATGTATATTAAACTGTGTCGTGCATATAAAAGGGCTTTTATAGTCCAGAGTACTTACCCAGACAAGAAATAATAACATAAAAATAAAATAAAAGCAAATGTTTTGAATAACTGCCATGAAGTGTGTTCAAGCAAGAAGTCTGTACAGTAAAATCTAATGATGCATTCTGCTTGTCGTTAGATTCCCAATCTGCATTCTCAGATTTGCCATCAGTACATTTACAAAGCAGTACTACCAAAAGTATTTGACTTTTAAAAGACAGTCTTGCATTTGGATAATTTGCAGTGCTTGTAAATAAACTTCAGAATCTGATGTGTTAATGTTTAGAGCTCCACTGAGGCAGACACTAGGCCAATAAGTCTCTACTCATACCAGCATTATCTATATAGTCAATCCTAGAATATTAATGGGCCTCCCCTCATACAGTACAAAGTTAATGTACATCCCATACCTCGTGTTTTCAGTAATGTCCACTTCAGGTGCTAAGAGATAAGCTGTTTCTGAAAGTAAGGATCCAAGTATTTTCTGAGCTTTCTGTGTGATTTTCATTCCCACCAACAACTCAAAGCCCTTCTCATCACGTGATGCAACAGGTATTCTAGTGGGACAAACAGATTCTGGAGAAGATAAGAAGTGGACAAAAAGTGCCATTAGTGTAGAAAACATAAGGGACCATTTAAGTGGTAAATACTAAGTTCAGTTCAGTTCCTTTCTGTAAAATTGTATAGAACAAATATTTGATATGTTATTCTGATCGGCCTCCAAGCTGATAAATGAATGTGGTCAATATGCCTTGCATAGATATTACCTAATTATTAAAACAACAGGCAAGCAAGGAAAATTTTGTTTTTCTGGCGCCCAATCCCAGAGGCTCTGGGCGCTGTACAATCAAATACAAACCATTAAGACATATGAATAACATTCAATAAATACTTAAAACACAATAAAATGAGGGTTAAATATTAACAGAGTTTTACAGACAACCCCTAGTAACCTAAAAAGGATGACATGTTCAAACTACCAGACTGTGTCCGGGAATGCACGGCTAAATAGATAGGTCTTAAGGCTGGCTTTAAATGCCTCAACTGAAGGGGCCTCCCTTGCTGGTGGAGGCAGAGAATTCCACAGATGGGGTCAGCAACACTAAAAGCTCTGTCACCTGCAGTTTTCAACCTTGTCCTGGGAATCGCAAGGAGGCCCCTAGAGGAGGATCAAAGGGAGTGGACCGGGGCAGCAGGTGTTAGAAGATCCAACAGGTAGCCAGGGCCCAGTCCGTGTAGGGCCTTAAAGGTGAGCAAGCCCACCTTGAAGAGTACCCTCTATCGAACAGGCAGCCAGTGCAGTTCATGCAGCACCGGGGTGACATGACAGTATTTAGACTGTCCCGTCAACAGCCTGGCAGCTGCATTCTGCACTAGCTGCAGTCGACAGAAGGTACCCCCCCAAGACCCTGAGGTAGATCTCATTACAATAGTCAAGCCTAGATATCACAAAAGCATACTGTAGACAAGCAGGATGAAGCAGGCCATCCACAGTCCAAAAAAGCATAGCTGGTCAGTTCTTCCTGGCAGCAATTTCCCTAGACAGGAACACTGCCTTCTTACAGTTGATTGCCCCCTGGTGTATACTGTAGTGTGTATGCAGGGCCAGTCTGTCCACCTCCAGTCCAGTCCTCTGCCAGCAGTGCTCCAACCTCTGACCCTTGATCTTCAATGCCCTGAGCTCCCCATCAAACCACGGGGACCTCAGGTAAGAAGATCTGGGTTGTACATTGACTGGTGCAAGGGAATCGAGTGCCCCAGCCATCATCCTATTATAGGCGGTGACTGCTTCACCCACACCCCCCCGCATGCACTGCCCACATGAGATTGGTTGACTACCACCAGAAAACTCTCCGGGATCAAAACCCTCAAAGGGTGGTAGCTTACCATCTCTGCAGGGAGAGGGATCTCGGGGGGGCCATGAGCTAGAACTCTACCATGCAATGATCGGACCAAATGACCCAATCAGTCTTGAGGTTGTCAATCTCAAGCCCCAGTGAGAAGACCAAGTCCAACATGTGACCACCCTGGTGGGTTACAGTAGTAACTGTGATGTGATAAACCCTCTAATATTATTATTGTATAATATTTGTACTATAAACAGATGTGAATGTCTGTTTATGCACAAAACCAGACTAACTGCTGCAGTGACAAGTGACCTTTGACCTCAGGTGTCAGTGTAGAAGCTGCAGGATGTGTTAAATTATGAAGAGAAACCTAATCAAGAGTTTCCTGTTCTGTCTTTAAAGTTTCAGGCCATTTGCCAGGATATAGACCTCATAAACTTTTAAGATTCTTGCAGGAAAGGCCAATTTGATAGCAGGACTGTGTTATAAGTCATAAACCTTAGACCTTTCTTGGAAAACAGGAACCAGCAGGCAGTTCAAAGAGAGATGTTTGATCAAAGGCTGTCATATTTGAGAAATGGCTAGTTGCTGATGTTCACATTAATAAAATACATCCTTGTAGATAATTATGTTAAGAATTAAAAGTAAGGAAGGATCTAATGGTGTCCTCACAAAAGGGGTGGTGAGATGGAGTTTCAAATGAATGGCTATCAGAGGGAAACAGTGATATATTATTTTGGACTCAAGAGACACACAGTTCTCTGGATTTGAAAGCAGTTATGGTAACAGCTAGATAGGAAAGAACTTAAATTTGTGGTAGGAGTTTGTGTTCTGTAACTTCCCTTTTTTATGTGATTGTAAGTTCATGATGTAATTGTTCTGTGTTTGATTTTACCTGTTTAAAAATTTTAGTAAACAACATTTTTCTTTAAAATACTGCCTGTGCTCTTTTCTGTTATTTTACATGTGATTGCTGAACCTGTGTTTAAGGCTGGCAGCTGATAAGGGCTTGAATGGTGTTACTAAGCTTACTTAAAGGTAAGAATATACCTAGGTCTCATATAGAGTTGAAAGGGTATTTTGGAAACCTGGCTTGGTGCCCCTGGGCAAAGGATTGTACTGCATTCCTGAAGAGAGTACATATCTGAGCCTGTAAATTGGGTATGCTAGTGTAAGGTTCACATTGGCCCCCCAGAACTCGAGACTATTAGGTGATTCAGACCCAAAACAGACAGAAGGGTTATCCAGTCTGTTACCTGTTCACACTATTGCACTTCAAGGTTGGCACTGTGGGAGCAGAGGGCCTGACCTGTGGAGTGCATTTGTGACAGTAACTACTTGCAACAGGTCCAGAGATGTCATCTTCTGGAGGAAGTGATAACCCAACCTAGATGATTCGTCATCAGCCCAAACATTGAAGTCCCCCAGAACCAAACATCTGGGGGCCTCCAATGTTTCACCGGTGACGAAATCAGCTACTTCCTGCAGGAACTCTCCTGCTAACCCAGGTGGGTGGTGAATCAGGAGAATCCTGCAACCTATGCCCGGACCACCATGGATGGCCACACATTCAAAGGAACTCATTCTCACTGGGTGCATGGTGAAGTCTAGCTCAGATCTAAAACAGATGGCCACACCCCCGCCCCTGTATTCCACTCTGGGAGAGTGCATAACAGCGCACCCGGGGGGGAGGGGTGGCAGCCTCTAAAACTGGGCCCCAGCATCATCCCCCAGAAGGTCTCCGTAATGCAGGCCAGATTGACAGATGAAACCAGACCCGCAATAATTGCGGTCTTATTTCTGATCGACCTGGCATTGCATAGCACTGCCCACAGGGGACTGTTGGACAGTGCAGCCCTTTTGGCTGCCTGCCCACTTGGTCTCATGGGAACCCCGGGAATGGGAACCAAACATGTCATGAGTTTTTGTTACTCAGCATGTGATCTTGTTACTCAGAGACCAGAGGCTCCCTTCTCAACTATAAGGAGTGTCACAAACTGATTGATGTGACCACTTACCACAGCACACAGTGTATGCTCAACAGGGGGCACAGCCCTTTTTCTGAGCACTCATAAATGTCAAGGGTTACCATGCAGACAGACCACTGGGCAATGCACAAATACATAGTATCTCCCACATTGCTCACTCTGGGGAATTATTCATCCCAGGTGACTTCAATATAAATTGGCTGTCACCTAAAACTACCAAAATTAAAAATGAAATCAGAGCCCTAAACCTCTCCCAACTGATCTCTGAACCCACCCACCCAAACCACAAGACACAACAACACTCCCTACTCGACTGGGCCCTTACCTCCCACACCCACCACATCATCACCTCTGGCATCCTCCCCGATGCTCTCAGTGACCATAACCCAATATTCATAGTTAGGAAAGTCTGCAGAACTAAATCACCACACAGAACCATACAACTGCACTCTTTCAAGTCTCTTGACCTCGAACCTCTCTTAAGTAGCCTTGCCACTTCTGACTGATCCTCCCTAACCTCCTTCCCCTCAGTTGATAAGGCCCTTGCCTACTTCAAAGAAATCTTTCTTGTAAACTGGAACACCTTTGTCCCACTGAAACAAACCAGAGTCAAAGCTAACTACTTATCTTGGATAACCCCTGAACTTCTGACCTGTCTAAGGGCTGGAGATCGAGTCTGGAAGTGTCATAAGGCTACCCAGCATCCTAGTGACCTAACAGACTTCTGCATGCTCAGAAACACTTGCTCCAGAGCTACAAGGTTAGAAAAGTCTGAATATTTCAAATCTGCCTTCATCACCAACATAAATTCCCCTTCAAAGTTCTGGAAGGTGGTGCACACCATATTTACCCCCTCATCTCGTCCCCCGCCCCGGTACTTAAAGTAAATAGTTTACTAGTGTCTGACCCACCAGCTGTAGCTGCAGAATTTAATTCCTACTATACCTCCTGCACCACTGAGCTACTGAAATCCCTCCCCTCCAACCCATCCCCCTCCCCACCCTCTACCAGTGTGCCCTCTCCACCACCTACCTACCTTCCCTTCTCTTTCACTACTGTAACCCCAAATGATATCCTAAGTGCTCTTCTCACCATCAACCCCTCTAAAGGTGCCTCCCCTGATTGCCTTGACACAAAACTCCTTTTCCTCTCCGCTATGGACATTGCCTACCCCTCTCAATAATCCTAAATCTCTCATTCTCTACTGCTTCTTTCCCCTCTTCATGGAAACATGCTGATGTCCTCCCTCTACCCAAAGGGGGCGACCCCTCATCCCCTGCCAACTACTGCCCCATTTCTCTCCTCCCTACCTTTGCCAAGCTTCAAGAACACATTGTCCTCTCCCAACACACCTCTTTTTTATCTGACACCTCCTTTTTCACCCCTTTCCAGTCTTGGTTTCAGGAAAAAAAACACTCAACCACCACCTCTCTCCTGTGGTTCAGACTCCATCCTAACCGAGATGGACAATGGGAAAATTACCTCTCCCATTTTTGTCAACCTGGCCAAGGCCTTTGACACCATCTCTCATGCCCTTCTCCTCAACTCACTCCCAGTAGCTGGCCTATCTCCCTCCACCACAAACTGGTTCAAGGCCTACTTTATTGGTAGAACCCAATCAGTTAAGATCTTGGATGCCACTTCCCCACCCCTCCTGATTAGCACTGCAGTCCCCCAGAACTCAATATTAGGGCCCCTCCTATTCTCCATCTTCTTAAATTGCCTTCCCTCTATTTGCTCCCCATCCTTTGCTATACATATGTATGCAGTTGATACAGTCCTGTATGTGTCTGGCTCCTGTCCTGTTGAGCTTACAACTAGTTTACAGCAAAACTTCAACAAGGTTCAGCTCTGGTTTGCTAACCATCAACTTTTCCTCAATGCCAAAAAGACTGTCTCCATGACCTTTGGTACAAGGCAGAGACTCTCTAGGCTTCCTTCCCTACCCACTTTTCATACCCTTGAGGGGATTTTACTTGAGGACACATCCTCCTTCAGGTACTTAAGTGTTTGGTTGGACCAACACCTAAACTTCTCTGGACATATTGACGCCATCCAGAAAAAACTGCGCCACAAGCTTGGTGCCCTGTTCAGGAAACGTAGTTGCATCCCTCCTATGGCTAGGTGTGAACTTGTTCAGAAGATGATAATGCCCATTTTCAGATACTGTGATGTGGTCTATGGTGTTGCCACTAAGTCCTACCTGGCCAGACTGGACACCCTCTTCAATTCCTTCTGATGCTTTGCCCTGGATGCCCCCCTCACACCCATCTTTGTCATGCCCTATCCTTCCCCTCTCTTACAAATAGGTGACTCTCCCACTGTGCTAAATTCACCTCCAAACACTGGTTGGGTGAACTCCCTTCCTACCTCACCCCCTCCTTTGAAATACCCTCTCATTCCCTTAGATCAACCAACTCCCGTACTCTGGTTGTCCCCTGCAGATTCACCCAAATCATCCAATCCAGTTACTCTCACCACTTCCCAAAAATATGGAATCCCCCCAAAAATCTGGCACTCACCCTCCACCTACTCCATCAGCTCTGCTCTCAATAATTACCTTGCACCTAGTTGCTCCTGCCATGTCCCTTCCTAATTCCCTCCTCTAAGACCTAGAAAACCCCTACCCCCTACAGTCACCTTCATTTTACTCTGTGCACACCCACACCCCTTCTCCCCTTCCCCCAATAGCTCCCCCTTATTGGCCTCCCTTGATCTCTCACAGAATGTAAAGGACCCTGAATGCTCTCCATGGGTCCCTTTCCTGACCCCCAAGGGGCTTGTATCTCTCATCTACTTTCCCCCAACATCTTAAAGGGGTTTCTCTGGGACACTGTTTTTCCCCCTTCTCTCTGGTCCCCCCAGTCCCCTTGCAGGGTTACCCAAATCCTGAAGGGGTCTCCAGGGACATGACTCTTCCCCTTCCCCACCTCACCCCCTCCCCTTCCCCCTTTTCTTTCATGTAAGCACTTGTTTACTTATTAACTCAGTTCTTATTATTGTCCCCTCTTTCAACATGTTAGGCCCAACACTGTTTGTAACACCTGCCTTACAACTGTATGTTAATGTTGATCCTGTAACTTGAATGTATAATGTCTCATTCTAGTTATACCCCTTTCTCCCAGGTTGCACCAGTAGATGAGCGACTTGTTGCTCAGTGTGCCTTCCTGGTGAAACATTTCAATAAATAAATAAATAAACATGACTAGTCGCAGCCTCCTGTACCTTTCCAGGTTCCAGCCTAGGAAGTGCATGTGATAATGCTGGGTTGTAGTGCTGCAACTAGTCATTAAGGAAGAATGGATAGAGTTATGGGCTTATGAAAGAATCAGCAGGTAAGGTGGCATACTAGAAGTAGTTGGTGGGGTGTCATTAGATTGCCAGGTAAAGTGATGCTTAGAAAAATGGGTGGAGTGGTTCATTAGGTCACCAGGGAACTGATCATCACAGAGTGGAGGCATACATTTGCTCATTTGAACCCAAATAGCAAAGGGTGATATGGAAGGGGAGAATTTCACTGTAGGAAACCTGTGTGCTACACAGTACAACTGGGTGGCAAAATGGCATTGTTTCATTCACCTGGTACTAAGACATTCTGCTACCCAGTCACAGGCACAATCCACCTTGTAAGTGAATTAAAACCGCTTTTGAATTGCATCTCTGTTACTGGGGGAACTCCTCTTCACTGTGGTATGCACCTGCTTTTGAACACTATCAGATGATCCATCCATAATGGTTCAATGGAAATCTACCTATTTTATACCATCCCCAACAGCAACTGTGAATGGGATCCCAAAACAGAAAACAGTAGAGGAGAAACAAATCTGACTTAGAACATCAGCAACTGATCAGCTGATGAATGTCCTTTTGAGAATTTCTTTTACCTTTTTAATCCTACAGGTTCTTAAGTGCAATAAGACCCTTCTCTAATGGGGTGGGGCACTGTATGGCTGTAAATACTGCATAGATGTGTTAAACTGTGGGCTATCAAAGCAAGTGGGCAGCTGACTAAGACAACTAGGAGACTGTAACCAGGGGTAAGTAGATACTGCATTAGAAGAGCAGGGTCTGTAATAACAGCATTTATTTGGAAAAATAAAAATGCCAGACTTGCTTACAACACCTTAACAAGATCTAAAGAAAAAGGAGGTTTGGCACTTCCTGATTTTTATAAATATTTTATATCTGCACACTGTTGCACCATATGGCAATGGATAAACAGCAAAGAGAAATCAGTACCATCATTTAAAATGGAACAGAATATACAAGGAACACCATTAATGAACCTGTTATTCATACCATTTAATAAAAAGTGTGACAATAATAAAAAAGAAATGTAAATAATATAGCCACTTTACACACTGGTCAAAGCCTGGTACAGAGCACATAAAATAATAAATTACAAAATTAAAATTTCAATAGATACACCAATATGTGATACTCTCACATTTAGCCCTTCAAACATGGATAAAGTTAATAAGATTTGGAATAAAAAAGGGATAAATAATTTTGGCAGACTGTTCCAAGATAATCATTTAAAAACTGCTGTGCATCTAAAAACTGAATATAATTTATCTAATAACAATGTATTGCGATATCTACAATTAAAAAATGATAGAAAATAAATTAATGGAACCATACAACTATATGACAGTTCACCAATTTTTGAGTTACTTAATAAAAGACAAAATTAATGTCATTATTATATAAAATTACTAATGAGGAAAAGATCAGGGTCATTTTAAACTAAAAAGAAAATGGCAGCAAGACTTAAAGATAAACATTTCTGAGCAACTATGGGAAGAAATTCTTAAAACACCATTTGCTTTTATTAAATCAAGCAATATTCAATAAATTCAACATGACAAAATTCACAGAGTGTATTACACAACATCTAAAGTACATAAGATTATTACAACAATAGACTCTAAATGCCCAAGGTGTAGAAATACTTTGGGTACATTAATCCATTTAATACACTCTTGTCCAAATTTGTCAAACTTCTGGCCAAAGATATTTAATTTTTTAAATACAATCACAAAACATAAATTTCAATGCATTTCAGTCTCCATCTTAGTATCAATACTTGCATTAACAGGCAAAATAGAAAAACATGTTCAAATATTATATACAATCACACTGAACATAGCTCATTAATGTATTCTTATAAAGTGGAAGGACACTGACCCCCCCTGTATTTGATACCTTGGTGAACTTTATGAATGATACAATGCAGTTGGAAAAAATACACTGTATTAGGACAGAACAAATAGAATTATATACAAAAATACGGACCACTTTCCAAGATGCAGTTAAGAATGGAATATAACGCTGTATAAAAAGATAGGAAAAAAGTGACATAAATATGTATCTAACAACTATAAAAATGAATGTAAGTTAATTAAGCAAGTCAGAGTAGTCTAGTATTTTTGGACCCTTAGGTAGGTAGGTCTGTATGGTGTTATAATGATGAGGGATTTGCACATCTATACTGATTTGTATAATCAAAACATGATGTTGCATACATTCTTTCTGAGCCATACCAGGAAAAAAAAAGTATAGTGTCTGCATGTTAGACTGAGACCTCCAGCCAGGGCATGAAGGCACAGTTAACAGTGTGCTAGCCAGAGTGCAGGGGTAGATGTAGACAGGTTAAACTTGTCCCTTCAATTAGCTGGAGCGATAGCTGTTAATTGGTGAGTTGGACTTACACAGAAGTAAAGCAGTTGTCTGCATTTAGACTACAGGTCAGTTAAAATGAACACCCAAGTGCCCCATCAAGTGTAGTGCCCCACTGCATGAGTGACACAGAGTAGAAGTGGGATGTCTGACTTGGGGCACTCTGTAGGTTGTTCACATGAAGACTGTAGGGTACTTTGCAGCTACAAGTATCAGGTAAGCTACAGGTGTTGTACTAGTAAACCTGTCAGTATATGAAATCCCAGTAACTATTGCAGGGGTATACCAACTTAGCAATTGTGTGGGTTACTTCACATTAGTGGTAATGTATTAAGTACCTTGCAAGTTTGCCATCATGGTTTCACTGTATTTATATTGTAAAGCACCCTGAGCCTCAGGGATAGAGTACTCTATAAATAAAAAAAATACTTCTTTCTTTGTTGTAGTTAAGTAATTGGTAGCCTTAAATAACTGCTTATTTAAGGTAAGGGTGCAAGGAAGCAGCAAAAGGAGAGATAGCCAGGAAACCATATAAGACAGGGACTTAACTCCCTATTATAAATAGGGCAGTTTGGCTCTAGTTAAAAGGTACTGGGCAGATAGAAGGAAGAAGGTTATTACCAGCAAGCCAGGAGTTGTTATATAACCAGTATTGCACAGAGGTACAATGGGGAGACAGTCAACTGCAGGGACTGTGGAGCGCTCTTCTCCAGGGTTATGCTGTGGAGGAGGGGACATTGTCCCATTTACTGGACCATTGTTGATCTTCATGATCAGCTGGTAGCAGCAAGAGAGTAGATATTCCAGCTGTGGCACTGGCTCAGTTGGTGCCCACAGCCCACACCTTCACTCCTTCAGAAGCCCACTGGCCCCAGGGGGCTGGACAGTTGTGGGGAAGGGGGCATGGAAGGGAGGCAGAAGCAGCTGCAAGGGGTTAATGAAACTCCTGCCATCCTGACAACAAACTGCTCTGTACCTCTGGAGGAGACAGAGGTACCTGACACCATTGGGAAGGGCTCTGAATTACTCAGGGTGAGAGGGCAGGTGACATGGTGGCACTCGGGGAGAGCAAGAGGAAGTCAACAAGAAGTGTCTTTGTTACTGGGTACTCAGTGGAGATAGTAGAGAAGGTGGTGGTTAGGAAGGAAGGGGGATGGCCAGGTGTCTTCCTGGTATATCAACCATCCAGGATATAGAGAGGAGGCACGGGAGGGAAGAGGAGAGGAGAAGATGGTGGAGAAGGTGGAGGGGGAATCAGGGGTGCTGGTACACTTGGGCACCAATATTCTGGCAAACCAGCCTATGGAAACAGTGTAGCATAACATTCAAAGGCTGGGAGACAGATTGAAGGGGCATTTGGCTTCCCTGGCCTTTTCCGAGGTCCTCCCTACAGTGGGTAGGGGGGATGTGAATGACAGAGTGAGGACGGAAGAGACTGAGAAGTTTACTGGGTGGTTGAAATGATGATGTCAGGAGGAGGGGTACCACTTTGTGGGGAGGTGGGGGCTTCTGGAGAGGAGGCTCTTCAAGGGTGTTGGCCTTCACCTAACAAGAGAGGGGAACAGGACCTTGGGGCAGATGTTTGATGTCTACATTACTGGACAGTTAAACTGACTGCAGGGGAGTTCCTCAGCCTAGGGGAACCACCAAGAAGGGAGAAGGAGTGGGGAACCTAGCTTGTGCTCCACCCAAACAGAGGGCTAGCAGCAGTGGGGAGGGAAACAGAAAGGCTGGCATTCAGATTAGGTTAGGGGAAAAGACCAAGTGTTCACAAAACCTACAAACAACAAGAAAAACAAGAAATTAGAGAGGCTATGGAAAAATAAGGGAGAAGGACCAGCAAAAAGAAAGAAGGGATCAGAAACAAGATGGAAAGTGATCTGCCTTAATGCCAGGGGCCTGGGAAATAAAATCAGTGAGCTCCAGGCAATGGTGGCAGATTCTGAGATGAACCTCATAGTCATTATAGAAACTTGGGCCACAGAAACTAAGAACTGGGACCTGACAGTCCCAAGCTAAACAATGTTTAGGCAGGATAGAGGGAAAGGTAAAGGAGGAGGAATAGTCCTCTATGCTAGGGAAGGCATGGAGGCAGTGGAGGATGGATACATAGGGGAGGAAATGGGGAAACAGAATTACCTTGGATTCAGCTCATGGTAGTCTCAGGTATGAAACTATGGATGGTTTAAATAACACCAGGATGGGGGAAGAGAGATAGGGAACTAGGGTTAGTAGTAGAGATGGGGTGGCAAAGGGGGAGATGGTGGTAGTTGGGGATTTCAACCTGCCAGACAATGATTGGGACATTCCAGCAGCTAGGGGCGCCAGAAGTCAGGCCCTGCTAGATACTGTATATTGCAGGACTGTCTGTTGATGCAGGTGGTTAAGGAATCTGCAAGGCAGTCTACCATTCTTGATGTGGTGCTTACCAACTCAAATTTGTGGGAGGAGTGCAAGTTAGGGAGCCACTAGAGTCCATGGACCATTGCACCATTTGGTTTGAGCTGGCCCTTGATACCAGTAAACCCTCATCAAAGGCTCAAGTTGCATATTTCAGAACAGTAGACTTTGGCTGGATGAGGAAATTAGTTCAGGACACATACGCTGGAGTGGACAGCATCAGGGAAGTTGAGGAAAGATGGAGAGAAATTAAATGACCATTCTGGAGGCAACAAAGTCATGTATGGGAATAATAACCAAAAGCAATAGGTACAAGAGGCCACAATGGTTCTCTGAAAAGGTCATGAATGCAGACAGGGCCAAACAGAAAACCTTCACCAGGTAGAAGGAAAAACAGGGGGAGGAGGAAGAATGAGGGAGTACCAAGTGAGAACTAGAGAAGCCATGAGAACAGTAAGGGATTCAATAACAGAGACAGAGCTGTGTACTGCAGAGGGGGACAAGTGCTGGGGGAAATAGTTCTTCAGATGTATTAGGGAAAAAGAAAGATGAGAGGTAAAATAGTTAGGCTAACAGAGGGAGGCAGGATAATAGAGGACAAAGAGCAAACAGCTACAGTAATCCTGCTCTGTATTCACAAGGGAGAACAGCAAGCCTCTGCCAGACTGTGGTATAAAGGCAGCTGCAAGGGTGAGCCTGAAGATGAGGCAGCAGGTACTTACTAGTGAAAGGGTCAAAAAGGACTAGCAGCCCTAGAAACAGATCAGCCTCGGGGCTGAAATGGATGCATTTGAGGGTAGTCAAGGAACTGGCGTTGGAAATTGCTGAACCCCCAGTTGGGCTATTCAACAGCTCAGTTCAGACAGGGGTAGTTCCAAAAGACTGGAGGATAGCAGCTGTAGTTGCAATCTACAAGGTGGAGGGACAAAGAGCAGCCATGTAACTAAAGACCTATCAGTCTAACCTCCATTGTGAGTAACCTGATGGAGACACTAGTCAAAGGGGACAGAGACCTCTGTTGTGGGAAAACTGATGGAAACACTAGTCAAAGAGGACTGCGTGAACCATGTTTATAAAAACAGACTCCAGGATAGTAAACAGCATGTTTCATGGCAGGTAGATTTTGTCAGACCAGTGTAATAGTATTCTTTTACTGGTAACAAAGGTAGTGGATAAAGGTCACACTGTGGATTTACTCTACTTTGATTTCAGCAAGGCTTTTAACTTGGTGCCTCACAAAAGGTTGCTGAAGAAGCTACATGGTTTGGATACAGAAAAGGACACAGTTAGATGGGCAAGAAACTGACTGGAAGGGAGACAGCAGAGGACTGTGGTAAACAGAGTCAAATCCGAGAAGAGGGAGGTCACCAGTGGGGTACCACAGGGATCATCCTGGGTCTAGCCATTTTCAACATGTTCATAAGCAACATAGGAAAAGGAACTCTGGGCAAGATGTGTCTCTTCTCAGATGACACTAAGCTCTGTGGTATGGTAGACTGTGTGGAGGGGATTATGGAGATGCAAAGGGACCTACAAAGGTTAGAGGTGGTCCAAGGTTTATCAGTTCAAATTCAATGCCAAAATGTATAAGGTGATGCACATACGGAACAAGTACTCCAGGCAGAGTACTGGAAACGAGTGATTAACTGGACACTACTTCTGAGGAAAGAGACCTAGCGTTCTTCATAAGTGAGTACCTTAAACAATTCAGTCAATGTAACCATCAAAAACATAGATTTTGCTGGCACTGAAGGACCGGTTGGCCCATCTTGTCTGCACCCACTTTCTCTGCCTATTTTGACACCTCTGACTCTTCTTGGTCACTGGTGTTCCCCCAGCCTCCCTGTACTCTGGTTAGGTTTCCCTTGTTCCTGTCCCATGTATGCTTGAAGCTTCCTACAGTCTTATCTCACACAACTTCTGCTGGTAGGCTGTTCCAGTTGTCCACGAGTCTCACTGTGAAGAAGTATTTCCTCACATCCCTTTTAAATTCCCCCCTCCAGCCTCATTGCATGCCCCCGTGTTCTGGTGCCTTAATTTCTCCGAAAGAGGCAGCCCACCTGCACCTTGTTCACCCCTGCGAGGTAGTTATAGGTCTCAATCATGTCCACTCTTGCTCTTCTCTCTTCCAGGGAGTTACATTTATTTATTTTGATTTTATTTGAAAATCGGTAACTGGGAGAGGCTGACTGAGACAGTGGTCATTTCCAGGTGTGACCAGGACGGAAAGGGAAATGGAGAGAACAACAAAACAAAATACAGTGCAGTTCAAGATACAGAATAAAGTGCATCCACAATTACAGTGACTAGTACTTCACAAATACAACTTGGAACAGATTAAAGTGCAAGTTTATGAATAAGTATCACACTCAGTGCACATGCAGGACACGATCACAAGTTTGCCACAGTGTACGTATGTTCACCAGTCAAGCAAAGCTGTGCACTAGACACAAGTTTATAGGTAGTACATGTTGATATCCCACAGCCTTTCCTCATACAGCTTGTTGTGCAGTCCCCATACCATTTTGGTGGCCCTCCTCTGTACCACGTCCACCCTCTCTGTGTCCTTTTGGAGGAGTAGCCTCCAGAACTGGACACAGTACTCCAGATGAGGTCTCACTAGTGAGCGATATGGCAACAACACCTCTCTCCTCTTGCTACAAATCCCCCTACCAATGCACTCCAACATCTCACTAGACTTTCCAACTGTCTTGTCACACTGACAAGCTACTGTGAGGTCATACAATATAATGACCCCGAGATCCTTTCTTGTATGGTAACCATTAGTATCCACCCCATCTTATAAACAGTTCCTGGGTTTCTCTGCCCGATGTGCATAACTTTGCACTATTTGGCACTGAAACCCAGTTGCCACCCCTTAGTCCACTCCTCTTTTTGTACAGTATGTCTATATTTCTGCTTCCATATACTTGACCTTTGAAATTGTTTTAATTATTAGCACATTTGTCTTCCTTTGTATTTTTGTTAATACGTATGTTATATTACACAACCACTGTCAATGTACCCTTTTTTATTATATGTCAGCATAGCTTGCATTTGTGCATCTCCTCCTTAACCCCTCCTTCTGTCCCAATTTTCTTTTACACTTAGAAATGATCCTTGGCTCTGTGTACCTCTCCAGGTCACCAATTTTCAAATAAAATAATTAATTAACCAAATTTGACGGATGAATAGATATCAGAATGCCCACATCATGTTGCTACATTGTGGTGAGGGATAAAATCAGGTAAGGTGGAACATGTGCAATTAATAAAGGCATTCTAAATACAAATATAAGGTTAATTGGGGCACCTTGGACAATATACTAGATCAACATTGGGAAAATGTTGGCAATGTAATCAACGTTAGAGGCATTGATAAATACCAGGAAAGGGAAATTAAGTTCGTAGAGGAGACAGGTGTCCTCAGCACTGGGGTCTCTGAAAATCGTAAAAGAAATGACTTCAGTGCATTAAAAGGGAAAATATTTATGTACACGCCTAGTCATATGGCTTGATCCGTGTGTGATCTCTCTGAAGGCATTCTCACAAGAACTGTCGTATCTGGGACCAAATGGATCATGCACCATGTACTAACATCTGGGGATTACCTTTCATTGGTGGTGATGGTCTCAACTTGCTTGCTGGCAGGTAGATACGGGTAAGAGTCAGCAATGGGTGCATCACCAGTCATTAATGAAATGTTGGTAACACCCGCAGAGCCCAAGGAAATGCTACAATTCTTTCAGATTTATAAGTCTAGGCCAGATGGTAAGTACATATACCTTACTGGAGTAATTGCTGATTCCATCCTCTGAAATTTCTGTATGGTCCCACATGCTTAACTGAGGTCTGGAAGAATTAGCACTTGTCAATGAAAAGTTTAAGTCTGAAATATTCCAGTCGATTGAGAACATTCAGAGATCAGACCTGGTTCTATATAAACATCTTTACAAATCATCACATTACATCAAGTTACACTGAGCATTCTAGAAGATTCAGGTCCCTAGTAGCTCATTTCAGCAGATGCTGGGAAGTAGTGAGTGCACCTGAAATACTTTGAGGCATCTGCTGAAATTTGTAGAAGCCAAGTGGGGCAGATGAAGGCTTCTTTCTCCTGATCCTCCCTGGACACTGGGATCTAATAAAACTCACTATAAAGCACAAACATGGAGAACCACTTGCTCCCATTCAGGCAATCAAGGGTAGCATTAGCATGGTGTATTGAGCATGGATCATCCATGTAGTGAGTGTTCAGCACTCTGCACACAGTCACACACTGTTGTTCTTCTGGACCACCACTGTGGGTGAGACATATCAGCTGCTCAACTCCTTTATGAGCCCTGTAGCCAACAATTCCTGGCGATGACATCTTATATCAGTGATATACACTAGTGTCAACCTCCTGCATCTCTCTCTCTCAGAAGGGTCTGTCATCATGTAGCCTGATGTGATGCTCCTCTCCATGGACAAATCGGATATAGAAACATAGACTCCCACTTGTTTAAGGAGACAACTTTGTTCTGTTGTGCCAGATTCCTGCTTATCCAGGCCTTCCATCTACAGGTACAGGTGACTCTCCAAACTGAAAGATTCTTGGCTTAATCCAGATCCCATTACTCTCCAAGTATGGTTTCAGGCTGAGCACCAAATCCACACTGGTTATGTAATCCATGGTCCATCCTCTTCTGACAGTAACAGATCAATGAAGATATTCTTCACTTGCACAGTGATCCTCTTCACATGCATATGGGCATGTAGGGACAGCACATCAGGTTTTACAAATAATCCGTCAGAAGGCAGTGGGCTCCTTGGGCATCAATCATCAATATCTGTTTTTAAATCCTCTCAATACCTTGCAATTCCACTTATGGCAGATTCTGAGTTTAGCAGCAAAACCTGCTCATTTGTCTCCCAACACCAAACCACTTTGACAGGCTTTTCAGTTACATGATTACCTGTTGAGTCTTCCTCCTCCCAGAAGCTTTCTTCACTTGGATATAGACGGGTAGTGACCGTACTTGCTGCTGCTCTTCTTAAACACAACCACATCAGTTTCCTAAAAATGTGGATGTTAGATCCAACAAAAATAGGCACACTGCCATATATCATTGATTTACAACACACTATGGCCAGGGCCACAGGTTCCTCAATTCCAGCTACTGCATGAGGCAATGTGACCCATACCTTTACATTTCTGTACATGTTTATGCAGCTAAATGCAGTGTAATGCACATAGGTACCAACAATCCCATGTACAAACATTATCTGGAGGGCCTTGAACTAAAAGAATGATTTCTAAGAGGGATCTAGGGGTTAGAGTGTTCAACACACTTAAGAACTCTGAGCAACATGATGATATAACTCTGCATCCAATAGCTTCATATGAAGTCCAAACTATCCCATTCACTAAAAATACCAGCAACAGCTTAATCTGGTTCAAGGTCAGTTGGCATTCATCTGTATCCCTCTCCTGAGTCATGCCTGAAAATAGGCAGAATTTGTCTATTGCACTTACCCGGTCAACAAAAAAAAAACTAAAAAAACTAAAACTATCCATTACTTACCTGGCACAAAATGGCCGCCCAGGTAATAATGAGATAAACAGAAAGTGCAATGGAATAGTGGAATGCATTAGAGGAAATATCATTAGCAGAGATAAACAGTTGGTACTGCCACTATACAGAGCACTGATTAGACAGCATACAGAGTACTGTGTACAGTTTTGGGCACAAAACCTAATAAGGGATAGTAAGAAAATCAAAGGCATAAAGAGAAGATGTATTAGCATGATAAAGGGATTGGAGAGTTGTGCTAATGAGGACAGACTGAACAGCCTTAAAGAGTTAGTGTACTGCCTAAAATTAATAATAGTTTTTAAAAGCAGTCAACTATTACCTTTTATATCTGATATATTTTTAAGTTCCCTTTGGTTAATTATAAGATTGTTTACCTGATGTCAGGAGGTATGATGTGTGGAACAGCACTCTGCCTGGTAGCTGGAAGATCTAGCTATGTTTCCCAATTACATATTCAGCATTGTGACCTCACTGACTGTGACATCACTGCTGCTTAGGAACAACCACTCAGTAGCTGCCATGTCAGTCTCCTGTGATGTCACTGTCAGTGAGATCACAGTGTTGATGATGTAGTGGGGGAGAGACAGATGTATCAGCTGCCAGGCTGAGAGTTATTCCACTTATCCAGCACAATATTACCACATAGAACACTTACTAATGAGCAAAAGGAAAAAGAAAAATACTTCAAAAATAAAAAGTTACAACTCACTACTTCCTAAAATTTGTATCATTTTCATTGATGTCTGTTTTGGTTCCACTGGCTCTTTAACATGTTCTCACTTGTGTATAGAAGATTGAAAGGAGACATGATTGTTGTCCTATGGCACTTAGGACAAATAGAGATATTGTTTTCCATATATGTTTTTGTCCTTCTAGTGTGCCCCAGCTGCCCCACTCTGATTGCCCCCCCACCCCATCATGCAGTTTCTCCAGAACTTCCCTTCCCTCATTATTCTCTGCTGCAGGACTTGTGAGGGGTGCCCGGTTGCTGGTGAGGGGGCCTGCGAGTGGTCGAGCCTCATTCTGCAGATCGAGTGGTTTTCCACCAAGTTTTCATCCCATGGCCCACGGATGTGCAGTGAGTGCAGTGTGGTAGCTCCGCCTCAGAGGAGATGCCCATGATATCCTGAAAGTGAGAGCCCTTCCCTCTATGTTTTAGTTACGTGTGCTGCCACCCAGCCACCTCAAGGTGGCAGACAAGCAATAAGCCACAGCAACCCCCCTCCCTGAGGGAAGAGAGTGGTCTTATAGATGCTCAATCCACTCTTCCTGGCCAGTCCCTGAATGACCTACATCCATTTTTGAACCTGGATCACTGATGTGGCAGGAGATGAGGTGCACAGCACCTCAGCCCTGAGCACCACTGGACTGGCTGAACAAATAAAGATATATATATATATTTTTGCTACTTAATTTTTATTGATGCACAGGAAATACACCAAGTTGACATGACAACAGTTAATCCATTACAACTTTCAATTGTAATTACAATTAATGTTAATAATCTAATACTACTAGAGAAACTCTGATAGTGTCCCTTCTCTATATAATGTGAACAGGGTCCCCATTTGGGATATCAAAAGTCCATGTCCATGTAGTCCAAATGTGTTCCATTAGTTCATTTCCCTCTGTTCACTCACAGCTGACTTTTGTTTAACTCCATTCTTAGGCCAAGCTCCTCTACCTGTTACAAAAAAACTCCTAATTTAAGGAACTATATACTCATCTGATAAATCATAACAATAAACCATAAAAAGACCAAAGATACTTAAATAAATAATTAAGTAGTGGTGTGTGTGTGACAATTTCATCCGCTGTTTACTATTTACCCCCCCTTCCCTTTTGTATCTCTATTCTTTACTTCTCTTCTCTTTCCCCTAACCATATGTCCTCCCCTCCCTCCACTGGCCAGAGGAGTCCCCAAGGCAAATACTCAATTAGAAAGTAATCCAGCATATATGACAGATGGAGGATAGATCGATCAATGGATTTTTCTTGTCTCCCCCTGCACCCTTCGTGTTAGTTCAGGCCAAGGAAGGTGGTAGTCCCCTTACCTAATCTTAATTACAAGCAGCATCCCCCTAGACTAGGCCAATGTATCTTGGCTAAGAACCGGATCTAAATCTATATCTATATCTATATCCCCCCCATTCCGGTTGTCAGTCGGGAAGCCTTTCTCATACCAGTCCCTCCACACCAGCCCAAATCTCCCCATATTAAGCTTTAGAGATGCTGTAATTTTTTTCCATTTGTTCTAGCTCATTTACCTTATCTCTCCAGATTTGAATGGTAGGTGGGCTCATGGACCTCCAACAGATTGTGATGCTTTTTAAGGCCACCAATCTAAAGGTATGGTATAGTTTCCTCTGAGGTCTAGAAAGTTTTAACTGCTCCTTATTCTGTAATCCTAAACAGAGGGCCTCAAAGGATCCAGATAAAGACACCCCTAGAATTTTCTGAATTTGCTCATGTACCTGTCGCCAATTGCAGCTAAGTTCTGGGCATCCCCAGAAAACATGGAAGTGGAAGCCCACTCCCCCACATCCCCTCCAGCATTTATTCGTATAGTCAGGGTTGAAATGTTGGGTGGTTGTAGGGGTTCTAAAAAAGCGCATCAGAACCTTCCAATGATATTCACCCCAAGAGGGTGAGGCTGTAATGTGCCAACTTTGGGAAAGTGCATTCTGCTACTCTAAACCATCAATTTGTAAGTTAGATTCCCTCTCCCATCTGGTCTTGACCACCTCAACTTGTTCTGGGTGCTGGTCTGCCATCAGCCTATAGGTTTGGGAAATAGGTTTCATTTTAACTCTTAAGGTGATCCAGATATAGAAGAGATGTTGTAGATCCGTTAGGGGCCTTAACAGCTGTTGTAGGTGAGAGGATTGTTGTATAAAATGCCTTACTTGTAGGAATCAAAAATGGTCTTCTTTTCTGAGTCCGTATTTTAACCTTAGCTGTTGGAATGTGGTACAGATTTCCCCATCTAGGAAATGAGTGAACCTAGTGAGGCCCCTGCGCTCCCCAAACCCATACCATGCGTCCAAGCTGGGGGGATCAAATGTTTCTTGATGACGGATGAGAGACAGTGGGCCCAGCCCTCCAGGGACTCCAAGTCATTTACATAAAGTTAGTAATACCTTCAGGGTATGTCTAGTCCACGGGTTCCCCACCTTGTTCACCATGCCCGGGGAGACAGAGGCGGTAGGTAGAGTCCAAAGTGCTAACTTCTGGGCTTGTTCCAGCTCTATGGTATACCATCTTGAGTCTGCCCTCTGCTTCATCCAGGCATAGAGCCAAGGGGCCTGTGCTCCCAAGTAATAATCTTTGATATCTGGTAGACCCAGCCCTCTCCGCTCCCGCCGTGTACAGAGAAGTGCTCTTTTTAGCCTAGGCCTTTTACCATTCCATATGAAACGTGTTATTAGGTGGTCTATTTCCTTCAGAAACAGATTAGGATGGGTGATCGGAAGTGTCTGAAATAAGAAAAGTAAGCGTGGTAACACGTTCATTTTGATGGAATGCACCTTTCCTAATAGGGTCAGAGGGAGCAATCTCCATCTGCCCAGGTCTTGCCTTGTGGAGTCACGGAGTCTAAGATAATTGGCAGAAAAGAGTTGGGTTGTGTCTGCTGAAACCCTTATTCCCAGGTATCTGATTGTATTATTGGGTGCCCACGTAAAATGGAAGTGGGATTGTAATTCAGGTGGTGGACGCCCCCTTAACCGAATTGCTTCTGACTTTGAAGGGTTAATTTTGTATCCTGCTAGTGAACGGAATTGACTCAAGATTTCCATGAGATAAGGAAGGGAACCAACTGGATCTCCCAGGTATATCAGTGTGTCATCGGCATACAATGAGAGTTTATGGATCTGGGAGCCTACTGTGATTCCTACCACCTGGGGGTGTTGCCTAATCTGTTCAGCTAGGGGTTCTAGGGAAAGGGCGAACAGGAGCAGGGAGAGCGGGCACCCCTGATGGGTTCCTCAAGAGAGGGGGAATCTGGCAGAAGCACAGCCATTTACATTTATCACCGCCTCCGGTTGGGAATATAGTGCTGAGACCGCCCCAATAAAATTGTCCCCCAGATTAAACTTCTTAAGGACGGCCTGAAGGAAAACCCAATCCACCCTATCGAATGCCTTTTTGGCATCGATACTTACTGCTAGTTTGAGTGAAGAGGATGTTCTTTGGGAAGAGATTATATTCAAGAGACGCCTCACATTGTCTTGTAGAAACCTACCAGAAATAAATCCGGTTTGATCTGGATGTACGAGGTTACTGATAACTAGTAGTACTCTCCGGGCCAATATGCCAGTAAATATTTTTAGGTCCGTGTTTAAAAGGGAAATGGGTCTGTACGATCCGCATTCTTCCGGAGGCTTGCCTGGCTTAAGCAGCACAGATATCCTGGCATAATTCCACAACGGGGGAATCGGAAGGGATTTTCTCAGGACTGCATTAAAAGCCTCCAAAAGGGTGGGGAGAAGATCTGCCTGGAAGATTCTGTAAAATTCGGCAGGGTATCTGTCTAATCCTGGGGCTTTAGCATTTTTAAGGGATGAAATCTGTTTTTTGAGCTCTTGCATTGTAATAGGGGCCCCTAACTTCTCCCCACTGTCAGTGTCCAAGACTGGAAGATGAATCCCCTCCAGATATTGGGCAATTTTAGTCTCATGATCTGGGTTCCGCTCTGCCGCATATAGTTCTTGGTAGAAATCAGCAAAGCACTTCGTTATGTCCGATTGAGATGTAACCAAACACCCATCCGATTCCCTCCTGAGTTTCAGCACTGCCCTAGATGCTGCCTCTTTACGTAGCTGGGCTGCTAGTAGCTTGCCTGCCCTATTGCCCCTTTCATAGAACAACTGTCTGGCAAATCAGCAACTGGCTTCTATCCGCTGGTTCACTATCTGAGACAGCTTTTCCCTGGCTATATCTAGCTCTTTCTTTATTTCTGCCTGATTATGTTGCTTGTACTGTACTTCTAACTAAAAGATTGTTTTTTTTTCTAGCTTTCTCTGGGCTTCTCTTCTATCTTTAGTAACCCTTGATGCATATGAGATGATCTTACCCCTTAAATAGGCTTTCAACGCGTCCCAATACATCATGTGGGGGGGTGTCTGCCTGGTTGTTTAATGTATGAAACTGTTTAATCTCTGCTTTGACCAGTGATTTAAATTCTTCTTTATTGATTAGACTTAGGTTTAATTTCCATGCCGAGTGGCAGTTTGGGGTCCCCAATATCAGTTTTAGCAGGACAGGGGCATGGTCAGACAGGGTGAGGGTGAAGCTACCTATATGAGCAGAGTCCAGCGCCCAGGCCCAATTTGCAGGAACCAATAAGAGATCAATCCTGCTGTATCCGGAGTGTCTCTGAGAATAGACAGAATAATCCCTCATAGTGGGGTATAAAAATCTCCAGGCATCTATCATGTCATGTTTATAGATAAGTCTATGGAGTGTTGTTGAGACTTTAGACCTCTGCCCGGTTGGGTCCTGGATTTGTCCAGGTGGGGACAGAGTGCTGTATTAAAGTCTCCACCCACTATCTTGAGACCAGAGTCCAAACTAGGAAAATCTGACATCTTTGTTAAAAAGGCTGATCTGAGGTTTTCCTCGTTAGGTGCATATATATTTAGGATGCAACATTTATGAGCCCCTAGATCTGCCTACACATAGATGTATCTGCCCTCTGGATCAGACCTTACCTCTATCTCCCTAAAAGGGAGGTTTTTCTTAATTAGTATGGCTACTCCCCTTTTGTGTGGTTGATTTTGACAAGAGGAGGAAAAGACTTGTCCCACCGAAGATCTCTTCAGTTTTAAATGCTCCGATTGTGTAAGGTGGGTCTCTTGGAGCAGGGCTATGTCTGTCCTGAAGTGTCTTAACTCCCTTAACACCCTGGCCCTTTTTATTGGGCTACCCAAACCCCTTACATTGTATGTAGCTATCTGGATTTCAGCCATGTTCTGTTATCCAGAACATTGGTTTGGTCTGATCCCAGAGGGCTTTCCTCTCTGTAACTATATTCGTCACACACACCAGTGTATCAAAAGAGAAATAAAACCAACTGATCTTTATGACAATAACTATAATTATATACAAATCGACAGTTTCTGTCATTCTGCTATGCTGTGCAGTTTTTTCTTGCATTCTTCTGTGTACTTCAAGGTGATACCATATATGGAAAAAACAAGAAAAATATGACCCTAACTAGGTCTCGCCCTTGATGTGATGGAAATTAGGGAGACCCTGGGGAGACTACTCAGAGTGCTCCCCCACTGACCACTTCTCCACTTGGTGGTCAGTAGGGTAACTAGCTGAGATACTTAGTTTTGGAGTAGCTGTATTTACCCCTAACGAGGGCCAAACTGACTAAGATGTCTGGGCCTCGATATATAACTCGCTCCACCCAACCAAATCTTTATTTCCTCATATTTTAAAAAGAAAGTAAACCCCCAGGGGGAATGGGGAGGACCCATAGAATAGCGGAATTGTGCAGGCTTCAGCATAGACCCCTAGATGGTTCCTCCAACATGCTTATACGGTGGCGTGTTGCTAGGGTCACCCATGCAACTCTGCTCGAACACAAGCATTCCCCATCACTTGTTACAGTGCAGTGTAATAAATGCTGCATTCATTTGGCTGAATTCAGCCTGTTATGGGGAGATATGAGTTGTCGTTAGCTTAAATTCGGTGTTTATTAGCTGCCCACCATTAGTTAATGTTTTATTTCTATGGGGCAAAGCTGATGGCTATGTCTGTAAATACGAAGCCCCGAGACTCGTACTTTATTCCAGGCATAATCAGATCCCCCCTTGTAGCATAATTCGCTAGGAGCCTTAGAGATTCTAAGTTTCACATAAGCAAACATATTTATTTCATTTTTACTGTTACCCAGTCCTTTAGAGTCACTCATCCGCCTGCCCCATTGGTATTCTGGAACTGAGCTCGAGACTCCTCAGGTGAAGGTTCCTGTGCAACTGAGACCGTGAGAGGCCTAGCCGCATTGTGAATGCCCTGCCAGATTGCACACATTCTGGGCTTCCAATTTCTTCCCTGAGGTCGCTCACCCAGGCCAAAAATTCCATCTCCTGCCTCAGGAAATGCGCTTGCAGCTCTTCCACCTTAATTCCTTGTTCTACCAAGAACTCTCTCGCCTCTATGATATCTGCAAAGTGTCTGGATACTCCCTCGCTGATCTTCACCCTGAGCTTAGCAGGGTAGTCGAGGTAGACCTTCAGCCCCTTCTGCTTCAGAGCCTTCATTGCAGTAAGGATCAGTCACCTTTGCTGCATCGTCGCTGCAGCAAAGTCATGTTCAAAGTACAGTCGCTGGTCTCCAACAATAACCTCCTTGCGGCTCCATGCTATTTTGAGGACTTTCTCTTTGACTCTGAAGTCCAAAAAGGCAAGGATTATAGATCTCAGCCTGGCATTAAGGTTTTCTGGTGGAGCCGTGAGTGCCCTATGCGCGCGGATTTTATCTAGAGGTACGTCCTTAGGCCAGCTCAGTAGTTCTTGTAGCAGGCTTTCCATAAAAGCTACCATGTCGCCCAATTCTGTTTTTTCTGGGAGCCCATGAATTCATATATTATTTCGTCGATGACGATTCGCCAGCTCCTCCAATCTTTTACTGAGTTGTATCTCTCTGTAGTGTAAATCCAGGAGCGCTGTGTTGTGCAGGTCTGTCTCTTTACAGTATTCTGTTAAGCAGGCCTCTACGGCTCCCACACGCTTCTCGACTACGCGGAGATCGCGCTTGGTGTCTGCCACTGCTGTTTCAATGCGCTGTAAAGTTTCTCCTATCTTACTTAGCTGGGCACAGAGTTGTTTGGAGGTAATTGTAAATTCGGGCTCATCCCCAGAATCTGTAGGTTGCTCAGGATCTGCCGCCGTGTTTCGCGGTCGCAGCTTGGTTGCTGACAGTTGCCAGCTCAGAGTTAGTTGGAAAGTGTCCTTAGTCGCATTTGGCGCTTCAAATTCTTTTAATTTCTGTCACATTGCCATATGTAGGCGAGCCTGTATGGGTTTTTTGGCTGTCTGTCTTCTTTTGGATGCCAGGATGATTTTAGATTTTGATGAGTAGAGTAGAGTCTCAGCTTCAAGCAGCCATATGCAATGCTTGCGTCACCGTAAGTCACAAATATAGATATTAAGAGTCGTTTACATCATGTTGTCAAGAATATAGCTCAATGCATAAGAAGTCACAATTGCCAGCTAAAGTATAACATAGGCAGCAACAACTTAAGGTGTAACTTCTTAACCCAAAGGATGGTGTCCGTGTGGAACAGCTTGCTACCGTTGGTTGTCAATGCCCTATTAGCATCATTATTTAAATCTAGATTAGCCAAGTATTTGGCTGAAAAAGGGTGAGAAGGTTATAACCAGTAACTGTGGCAGATGGCAGATGGACTGGTCAATTAATGGTCTATTTCCATTTGTGTACTCCTGTGTTCCTACGTTCCTAACTATAGGTACACTTTGTCACTCATATGGCTATAGTTCCAGGGCCTTATATCCTATATCCCCCATCAAAGCCTGCACATTTTTCCAAATTAACTGTAATATTCTTACTTTTCATAGTTTTTGGAGGGGCTCTTCGTTCTCATCATCCAGCTGAACCATTATTAAGCCTGACCACTTCGGCAAAGTGTCCACCTCCACCGGTCAGGTAAAAGCATCACATTTTAACTTTCCTTATCAGATCTCAGCTGAGGTCTCCTTGCTTTCTCTATATTTTTGAAGAGACCACTCTCTAGGCTTCATTACTTAAAGTGTGCTCTGGCCAATGAATGGCTCACAGGTGTCTATTGGGGAGCTTAACAATTAGAGGAAGGCCACAATTCTCCTCTATTCAGTTCAGTACAAAAGATTTGCAAGCTCAGGGCCTTATATCCCCCCTTTGATGCAGCAAAATGGGGGAGGCTATAAGGCCCTGGAACTATAGCCATATGTTTCTGTTTGGTCACACACCAGGAGCTACCCCACTAAATTTATTAAATTGTATTGTAAATACAAGGGTTGAGCTTGCCAACCCAGTTGACCCAGTAGGGACGGTTCAAATGTAAGTGCTATTAGCCAGTGTGGTCCCTAGTACCTGCGAAAATAAAGAAAACTGGGGAGCTGCCTGTTCCAACAGCAGACTGAGTACAGTAGCTAAAGGTTGGAATAACTCACTCATCACCACTTTTTCTTGGCATTTTTTATTTTTCAGTTTTTAACATACCAAGGAAGTATTGTAAGCCAGACTGAGTAAACACCCTCAAATTTTATCAATGGCTCCACATTTTCAGTTAATTTGAAAGTGTTTTTTATCGCCAAAAAAACACAAGTAACAATTTACTAAGAAAACTAGATTAGCTTTGAAACTGAGAACTTGATTTTTAAATACAGCAGAATAAAAATATTTATACTTCTACAAGTTTAACACAACCTTAGGTTTGAAAAGTTCCTTTGTTTTTACATTCCTTTTCAAAAAAGATCACATAGTTAAAGGGACAGAGTCCCTAAAAAGGGTGAAAACATTTTTTAAAAGTATATATTTTTATTAAATTAATTACTGAAGCGATATGAACAATGGAAATAGTTACCTGAAAACAAATTGTGTTCCACTGTCATGTTACTATTTACACAATAGAAAAGACACTATTTTAGTTTTGTAATTTATTATCTGTTTATAATCCTGTTCTTCAGGTAAATTCCCAACAGTTCCAATATAGAAGCACTTTTCATGCTAAACATAGTAAATAATAGGTGTGCAGTGACTACACTATTACATATCAAATAATTAAGCAACAAATTGAGTACTGTTGTTCTTAAGGGGTCATTCTGGTTGAGCTTCTTTGCTCCTAAACAGGTATACTACTTTGAAGTGGTCATAGTGCTAATGTACAAGACAGTGCTGCATAGCAATATATAATGATATCTACTCCTATATTGAATTATATTGAAAATGTGGATGTCTGGGAACAATTTCAGACTTTTAAAGACATATCTACTTTTGTGACAGGGGTTCCATATTAACTCAGAGTTACGTGGAATTACAGAGTTATGTATTGAACAATTATTTAAAGATCATATCAATGGTATTTTTATGAACTCAGGTTTAGTACCACAACCTTTGCTATACTGACTGCAAGTAATTTTGACTATATATTTATGAAATGATTCTCTTAGGAGCAAACTTGATACTGAAGAAGTGGGGTTCACTTTACGAAACGTTGATAGCAGTTTAACTGGCAGTTAAAAACTGAAAAACACAAATAGAAAAAATATATGACAAGAAAAAGTAGTGGTAAGTGAGCCCTTATTCCAGCCTTCAGCCATTGTACACAACTTCATATGTTCAAATACTTCTCATACCAGTCCTTGAAAATGATGGTTACTTGTGATCCACTGTCAAGGACAACTATGGTTTCCACTTCCTCAATACCCACACTGACCTCAACAAAAAGTCTAGCCAGGCCCCTGGGTACTTGAGGTTTATTAGCTGTTTGGTGCAATGACAGATTTGGTGGAGCTTCAAAAACGTGTGTTCCACTAGGCTTTACTGGGTCCCTCTACAGTTTACCAGCCTCAGCTTTCTTTCTGAGCTGCTCTGCAACTCTCCTAGGGTTCTCAGAGGACTGGCAGTCCTTCACCATGTGTCCGTCTTCCCCACAGATGTAATAAAAACTCTTTCTTTGGCTAAGTTGCTTGTATACCAGTCTACTCCCAGGTCTTTGCTGAATATCTCCCAGCCTAGGGTGACCCCCTCTAGAGACTGAGCCAGATTGATTCACCAGTGAGAGCTGGGTCTCACTAGATCCTTACAACAATGGCCTCACTGACTGAGGGTCATGAGTCAGATAATGGAGTCCCATATCCAACTCCTTCAAGTCCTTTATTTGTTGTGCATGTACCTGTTGCAAAGCCTGCATCTGCACTTACAGGTCACTCAGAGCCATCCCACTAAAGTCAGCAGAAGTGATGTTACCTGCTAGGGACTTTCACATCATACTGGCAGATACTTGAGATGTCTCAGTCCTGGGTGCCCAGGATTCCTCTTCTTCTCATGTCCCCTGGATGAGATCTCCATGGTGCAGTAACTAGTCCAAACAATCCATCAGATGCAAAAATTAGTCAAAACCTGATCTGAATACAAAACACCTTTGAAAGTTGCTCAGCACAGACTCTGTTCATGTCACCTACTGACAAATTACCCTTGTGGTAAGCTCACTGTACTAATTGTAATCCTGGCCAGACAGCCTAGTCCAACAAGTCTATAACTACTTTGTGGCCTTGGCTAACACAGGAGCTATGGGGCCTGGTTAAATTACTGATGGTTACCCTCAGTGTGTCACATCAGCAGCCACCTGCACCTTTCTGCAGTCTTGGGTAGATGTACTGACTCTTCTCCTCTGCAAAGTGGATCATAATTCCAATCCCTCAGTTCCCCTTGGATGTTATCTCCAGTACCTTCACAGATAAGCTGGACTCTCCCACAATGGCCTCTCTCTCTGTCTCTCTATGTGGTCAGGTGGTTGCAAGGATGAGCAGCCCACCTGCTGATGTCCATTTTCTGGCAACGCTTGCTGTAGGTCATCACAAGACTGAGATGATTAGCACTATGACTCCCTGGCCTTGCTGGTATAGTTGCTGTACAAGCCACTCAGGCATGAGTGGAATAAATTATTTCTTCTCCTCTCTCATCTGGTGGCTAGTAGCTTACAGTTCATGGTTAGTCAAGTGATCACAGTTGTTCTACATGAAGCAGCTTCTCCTTAGTGACTGAGAAAGTACACATCTCCTTGAAAATGCATTCACGGTGCTGGCTTACATTTACAGATGGCTGGTCTGACTCCTCAGACAAACTTGAATGCATTCATAAGGCTGGGCAAGTTCTGTGTAGGAAACTGGAACAGCCAACCTCCCCTTTGGCAAGGTCAGTTGCCTATCACAGGGGAGAGCCTGTCCACTGGCTCCATGACAACTGACTGGGTCCCTTGAGTATGAGAGAATATGAGGTCCTGAGCCCTCAGATGGTGTCGGAGTATGCTCTGCAGTCTGATTTGTTGCTTGCTGTCCTCTGACCCTGACTGGCAGGCTGAAAGAGATCAGTGGTACAAAGGATGGCGGCAGCTATCACTCCCTAATGCATATCTGCCTAAAGTCTTTTTATTTATTTATTTGCTTTTGGTAACCGGGTAAGTACACTAGGCAAAAATCCTGCCTATTTTCAGGCACGACCCGGGACAATACAATACAAACAGCATAACAGTACAACATTACAACAGTATGACAGTATAACAATATGTCAGTATAAGAGTATAACAGTATGACAGCATGAAAGCATAACAATATGACAGCGTAACAGAATGACAGTGTAACAATAAATCAGGGTAACAGCATATCTGCTTAAAAGGATAACAGGGAAACAGGATAACAGCATATGAGCATAACAGCACAGTATTGACAAACAGCCAGTTACAGAATTCTAAGACGTCTAGCCCCTTTAAAACTTGCTTTTTGCCCCAATAAAAATCCTAAATGTGCAAGTGCTGCTGTTTAGTCGATTGAGGCTTCAGTGCAAGGAAGGCCCCCTTCATCATAAGCATTGGCTATGCTCCCCATCGGCAGTCAGGGAAAACCATGGACTGCAGTAAAATAGACAACCACTCCAAGCACAGGAAGCACTGAAGAAGTAGCTCACCTTTTCACTCCATCCACATCCCCTCAATCAACCTGTGATTATGCGTTCTCCCCTCTGAAAATGCTGAGATGTGGGTGAAAAAAAGTCATGGCACATAATAGGATTATAGGACTAGGAAGACTGACTTCATTAATCCTATATTCAGCAAGATCACCGAGTATGAACAGAGAACAGATATACCCCACACCCTTGATTGTACTCCAGAAGTCCCTGGCCAATTAAAAAGAAGTTGCTACTAAGATGTTGTTGGTTAAACATGTAATGGTGAAATACCATAGCTCACCAAACTGAAGCTGGGGGATTTCTATTAGACACAGTCACTTGTTTTCAGCCACGGCTACAATTTGACGGTTGTCTCAGTTTGGGCATGGCTTCTATTAAGAAGCGTTCAGCTGAGCAAGTCTGTCAATGGTAATTTAATCAGCTGTGCTCAGCTGACTACTTGCCTGCATATTTAGAACACTCCTTCCTGCTGCTAGCTGCTGCTGCCAACAGTATCGGTTTCTGCGCTGCTTGAACTCCTGCAGGGGCAGAAACAGCTCTGGGATTCAGTTCAGAGAAGGACTCCCTTCTAGAAAGCAACAGTGGCCAAGACTTGGATGCACAGCCTGATAGCCAAGATGATCTCAACTGATTTACTTTGAGGGAATACTGCAGATTCTGTCTGTTGTTTTCTTTGTTTCTTTTATTTCCTTTTGCCCAGCTTCAGTTAAAGCTAAAAATGTTTGCAATTGTTTCCTTTTGAATACTGGTTACAGCAAGATAACATATCACTGAACAATACAGCCATATTTCACAGAATTATAGCTGCAGCTATAAAACAAAGGTAGCATCTGTTAGGATGATTGGATTTAGGTGTAGCTTCAATTTGAGGATGCTTCTATTTGAGGGCAGCTACAATTCCGTGAAATACGGTAATGCAATTATGCACTGATATAGTTCTGTGCATAACTGAAACTAGCAAACCGAATACTTTTTAAGGTGTCAGATAACAATGGAATGCAATACATAGTTTTATAGCTAGCAAGAAATAGGTACAAAGAAGGTACAATCTTGTTCCTTCATGGGTACTCAGACAAAATTACAAGCAATTTAGCTTTTCTCCTTCTGTGTAATATGCTGATGGTTAAGAAAAGAAAGACAAAAATCATTAACTCATGGACCATAACAAGAAATTGGATTGTTGCTATTTGTTTGGATCTCAGCCCATTTATACTCAATGGGCCTATCCAGCAACACTATGCATGATTTACTCACCCATTTTCCATTTTCTATGGGATAAAGGCACAAAAATGAATCACATGTGAAGTGTTAGTGGATGAGGCCTAATGTTTTCCCTTTGATGATTACAGTTGGCACAAGAGGCACAATACAATCTGTCCATAATCAAAAATGTTTCAGCATATATCATTAAAAATGTGTTGTTTTTTTTAAGGAAGACTCCCCTGAACCTACTTCTTGAAAAAACTCACCCATGCTCAATGGTAAGAAAACAGATTTGTGTGCTAAAATGGAGTTAAATGAGCATTTCTCACCATTCAACATGTTGAGAGATGGGGAGGAAAGCGCTTCAACTGTTCTTCACTTTGTGAAAGGCAGTGCTTTACATACATGTAAGCAAGTCACTGGAGCTGACTGAAAATGACAGTGTACTACTTTAATATTTGTTTGTAGGGCATTGTGGTTATTTCTAACATTCAAATGACTGAAATAAATGTAGTTTTCTACCATGAGGGACTACTGAGAGTGCAGTTGTTAGGCATGGGAAGCTATTGGACCAGCTGGGGGCTGGTAATGACTTTAGGTAGGTTAACTTTAAGCTATTTGTTTTGCACTGCTATGCCAGCTTAATATAATTTATTTCCCCCAAGCACTTTGTGACTGAAGGATTGGGGACAACTGTATTTATTTTTCAGTAAAAACAAGCATTGGCCAATGCCAATAATGTCTGAATGTTTGAGGAGGTGTTCTATGTCAGTGCCAAGCACAGCTCCTATATGGATGCCCCTCTCACCTGAAGACTCCAGTGAGGATCTTCCCTTCTCCCAACAGGGGGTGGAGTGGATCGCCACCAAGTGCAGATCATATTGCCATTCCTGCAGTGGGACTGATGGGCTGCCTTTGCGGTGAGCAGCTGGTTGTGTCTCTGCTTCACCTGCGAGGGGACTAGCATGGGTCACCTTTTTCCTACTTTTTAAGTCAAGGTCCTTTTTAGCCCCTCCCTCATGACCCTATGGGTGTCAACTTTCAAATCCTCCCTGAAATGTGTGTTTGTGGCATATGCTAGTGTGAAATAATGATATCCATCTTTGAGAGGATTTGAAAGTTGAAACCCATAGGCTTCATGACTGTGGGAGCTAGAAAAGCTAGAAGTATGAAAGATATTAAAAAGTTATGACTTGAAGGAAACACTGAGATGAATCTGCTATCAATGTTAACATACTAACATATCATTTGCCAGCAGATTAGGCCTTCACGGTTTATCGAGTCTGCTCGAACCTTAGATCCTTAGTTGGGTGCCGAGGCCCTCCCATCCCTTGTGCTCCAGAAACCCCTATCATCCATCCCCACCCCTGGACAGGCCATCATCTGATACATCCACTTTCTGTGTCTGTCCCACCTCTCTTGAAGCCCTCCACTGTGGATCTCTGAACCAGCTCGCCAGGCAGTGCATTCAAGGGTCCACCACCCTCTCAGTGAAAAACCTCCTCCTCTTTTCCCCTCACCCTTCCACCTTCCAACTTCAAACCATGCCCTCTGGTGATACCTCCCTGCTTTAGTCTAAAGATCCTCTCATGTTTACCCTATTTATTCCTTGAGGTACTTGAAGACCTCAATCATGTCCCCTGTCTCTCTCCTCCAATGAAAACAGGCAGAGCTCCTCAAGTCTGTCCTCATCGTCAATCCCCTAGCCCTCGTATCATCTTAGTTGCCCTCCTCTGTACCCTCTCCAGGAGCTGTATGTCCCTCTTCAAGTGTGGTCTCCAGTACTGTACACAGTACTCAAGGTGTGGTCTAACCAGTCCATTGTACAGGCAGAATCACTTCCTTGCTCCTAGAGGTGATCCCCTACGATGCATCCCAACATCCTGTTTGCCTTGCTAGCAGCTCTCCTGCACTGCTCAGGTTATTCATACATGCATCCACCATGACCTCTAGGTCTTTTTCCCTATTGAGGCCTCCAGCGCCTCCCTCCCAGGGTGTACCTGTGTTTAGGGTTCCCCGACCAAGATGCAACACCTTGCACTTGGTGATGAATTAAATTTCCATGTGTAAGCCCAGCTTTCCAGGGTGTCCAGGTCCCCTTGCAGGGCCAACCTCCCCTCTTTTCCCTCAACTACTGCTCCCATCTTGGAGTCATCCGCGAAGAGACTCATTTCACACCCTATACCCTCCCTGATTTCCGATATGTATGCATTAAACAGGATCGGACCCAGGACCGAGCCCTGCAGTACCCCACTACCAACCTCTCTAGGGTTCGAGAGCTCCCCACAGACCACTACTCTCTGAGTGCATCCAGCTAGCCAGTTTTCAATCCATCTGACCATCAAAGGGCCTACTCCTAACCCCATCAGTTTTTCCACCAGACCATTGTGGGGGCCAGAGTCAAACACCTTGCTGAAGTCCAAGAATAATACATCCACAGGCTTTCCCCTGTCCAGTTCTGATGTTACCCATTCGTAGAACTCCACAAGATTGGTTTGACATGCTCTACCTGGCACAAACCCATGTTGCCGACTATCCAGACCTCCCACCTCCTCCAAGTACACCCCCAATCGTTCCTTTAGTATACTCTCCATTAGCATCTGGATTTCATCTCACTCAAAGGTGGCAACCGTAAGCTGAGTTCTTGAATCACATGGTACAGTTTTGGAAATTATATATAAATATTCATGAGCGCATTAGCTTGTTATCTGGGCTACAAAAGATGTTGTTTCTCTTCAGTTCATATCTTTTATGTTTTGTATGCAGTTTTTCTAAGAGGTGGAGGAACTGAGTGCCTTTGGGTTCCTGCCCAATTTAACTCCTGCCTCTACCCATTTCCACAACTAGGTGGTCTGGAGCACTCAGAGGTTAAGTGACTTACCCAAGGTCACACAGTGATACTGTAATCTGGCTCTAGCATGGTTTGAAGCTGTGTTCTTCCTGTTTCTAAGTCAAGAAGTCAAGAGACTACACTAGATCCCACAGCCTTGGGTGTCCAGAAAATAGATGGACTACTGCATACTGGATGACTATGCTTTTAATCTAGATTTGTGGAAGGCACAATAAACAAAGGGACACTGAAAATATGTGAAAACAGCTGACAGTGTCCCTTTTAAATGACTGATAATGTGTGCTCTTTTCCCATTCTGAATCACATGGTGCTTGTACTACTGTCAGCTCCTATGTAGTAGTGCCTGTGATGTCATCTTCTGTAGCCCAGATAACAAGCTAATGCGCTCATGAATATTTATATATAATTTCCAAAACTGTACCATGTGATTCAAGAACTCAGCTTACGGTTGCCACCTTTGAGTGAGATGAAATCCAGATGCTAAACCACACCCCAAACTCTGCCTCTGGCCCCACACCTTTTTTATGACTGATGAGTATATTGCTCCTCCTCCAAAGCCATTTGTGTTGTCAGAAGAGACTTTAAAAGTGATTGGAAATCATCTTTATACTGTTATTCTTTTATTACTTATTTATTTTTATTCTTTGGTAACCAGCTAACTCCTATTGGGCACATGGCCTATTTACAAGGGTGATCCAGGAGCACAGGGAGGTTTGGCGACCTGCTTGGGGTCACACAGTATGCGAGTGGGGGCAGTGGGAATCAAACATAGGTTTGCTAAATGTACCATGCTGATCCACCACTTGTTGCTCTAACCTCTGTTAAACACTCTCTCATTTTCCTCTGACTCTGAGATTTGAGTTGGGCACTTGCAAGAATTCTCCAGGACTAGCTGTTCTCAGTCTATGTTTTATCCCAGATTGGCTCCTGACGTTCCTGCCAGACTGCATTCTTTCAGCACCAAGCCTCTGCCTGAGCTAATTTCTCTGCTTTTCTGCACTTTTTTTTATGTCGTGGCCATCATTATTAATGTAAAATTGTGTTCTAAACTGCTTAGTTGATTGAACTGTGCTTAGTTAATTTTACTGTTGTGCTTACCTAGTTACTGTTACTAATTTATTGTTTTAATGTGCAAGTTAATAATTATCAATTCAAATCCATCTCTGTTAATTCTTTCACTTTCTCTACCCCCAACCTGGCACTGTCCAGCAATATACCCTGCTTGTCTGTGCATTGCTGTTTTTTGTTCATTCTCAGACATTAATAATTTACCTTTTAAATTTTGCTCTTCTCTGTTCTGTCATGCTCTCTAAACTCCCCTTCAGACCTGGCATTGCCTTACCCACACACCCCACCCCCTGTCTTCTTATAATTTTTCTCTTCCTTTGCTGTTAATTCCTGCCCTCTGACTAAGCTGTTTTTTTTTTTTGTTTTTTTTACTGCCTCCTCTTGCACCCTGCTGTGCCTCTTGTCTTCACTGGCTAACAGCCCCCCCCCCCCGCTCCAACTTTGATATATCTATTGCTAAACTTCTCTTTTCCCCTACAGTTCAGAGACCCTCTGACACGGGTGCTCTCCTTCCAGTGCTGCAGCAATTTCACCAGCTTACTGCTGCCAGTCTCACCCTGTCCAACTATCACCGCTGCCAGCATAGCAAGGTATGATCTTCCTTCAAGCCTCTGAGATTTGAGTTGGGCACTTGCAAGATTTCTCCAGAATTGACTGTTCTCTATGTTTTATCCCAGATTGGCTCCTGACGTTCCTGCCAGACTGCATTCTTCCAGCACTAAGCCTCTGCTTGGGCTAATTTCTCTGCTTTTCTGCACTTTTTTTATGTTGTTGCCATCACTATTAATGTAAAATTGTGTCCATTTTCCCATTAGCAAGTTACAGTCTACTGCCACTAGATGGACATGACCTTTATCTAAAGGGATCTCTGCCTGTTCTTATAGATACCTTCCTAAATGACAGTTACCCCCTCCATCTGATCAGCCCCCCTCCGCGCACCTTGCTTACACATTCCTTCTGTTCATAAATCAATTGTTCACTAATTTTCTCTGCCTTTATGAACAATGCATCCCCTACACTCCTCTCTCACCCTTATACCTCTCTTTACCACCTCCACTTGCTCACTACTCATCTATTCCTAACACTTCTCTCAACCCCACCAACTACTATCTGCAATCCCCTACCCACATCTATGCTATCACTCCCCCCATTTAAAATATGGTCTCACTCTGCTACTACTCCTCATGCAGCTTTGATAACGGTGTCCACTTTTACTGCAGTTCTCCACCTCCTTCTTCCTCAATCATCCACTCCCTTCTCCTCAAATCTACCAACCTCCTCGCCAGCCCCTTCAAAATCCCCTAAGCTTCACTTTCTCAAACTCACCCTCCTCTTGCTCTACGTTGGGGATATCCACCCCAACCCAGGCCCTATTGCCCCTTGCTCCTCTGGTGCTTCCTCTACTACCTCCCCCACTCTCTTCTCTCAGCCCTCCAAAAGGGCTTAAAGATTCTACAACTTAACACCCACAGCTTGTTACAAAAAATAGACCAGATTCAGATCACGGTGTGCACTCCATCCAATATTCTATCATCTACTCATCCTCCAATCCTCAGACCCATGATGCCCTAGCTATCCATGTGACCCTCCCCTTCATTCTACCAGTCTTCATAGATGGCATTTACTGCCACCCAAATGTCCATCCTTCAGTTGCGCTAGACCTCCTAACCTCCATCACTTCCCATGCTCAGTCTGGGGAATTATTCGTCCTAGGCGACTTCAATATAAATTGGTTGTCACCTAAAACTACAAAAACTAAAAATCAAATTGGAGCCCTAAACCTCTCCCAACTGATCTCTGAACCCACCTGCCCAAACCACAAGACACTCCAACACTCCCTACTTGACTGGGCCCTTACCTCCCACTCCCACCGTGACATCGCCTCTGGTATCCTCCCGATTGCTCTCAGTGACCATAACCCAATATTCATAGTTAGGAAAGTCCACAGAACTAAATCACCACACAAAAGCATGCAACTACACTCTTTCAAGTCTCTTGACCTTAAACCTCTCCTGAGTACCTTGCCAGTCCTGTCTGGTCCCCTGTAACCTCTTTCCCCTCAGTTGATAAGGCCCTTATCTACTTCAAAGAAATATTTCTAGTGAACTGGAAGGTGTTTGCCCCACTAAAACAAACTAGAGTCAGAGGTAACCACTTACCTTGGATAACTCCTGAACTTCTGACCTGTCTCAGGGCTAGAGATTGGGCCTGGAAGCATCATAAAGCCACCCAACAGCCTAGTGACCTCGTGAACTACCGCATGCTCCAAAATGTTTGCACCAGGGCTACAGGGTTAACCAAGTCTGAATATTTAAATCTGCCTTCATCACCAACATAAATTCCACTTCTAAGTTCTGGAAGGTGGTCAACGCCCTATTTATCTCATTATTCTGTCCACTCCCCCAGTATTTAAAGTAAATAGCTCACTAGTGTCTGACTCACTAGCTGTACCAGTGGTATTTAACTTCTACTATACCTCCTGCTCCACTGAGCTACTGAAACCCCTCCCTTCCTACCCATCAACCTTCCAACCCTCTACTGGTATGCTGCCTCCACCACCCTCCCACCTCCCCTTCTCTTTCACTTCTGTAGCCCCAAACGATGCCCTAAGTGCCCTCCTCACCATCATCCCCTCTAAAGGTGCCTCCCCTGATGGCCTCAACCCAAAATTCCTTTCCCTCTCCGCTCCAGCCATTGCCTAACCCCTTTCATTAATCCTAAATCACTCATTCTCTACTGCCTCAGTCCCCTCTTCATGGAAACACACAGTGGTCCTCCCTCTACCCAAAGGGGGTGACTCCTCATCCTCTGGCAACTATCACCCAATTTTTCTCTTCTCTACCCTTGCCAAGCTTCAAAGAACATATTGCCCTCTCCCAACTCACCTCTTTTCTATCTGACACCTCCTTTTTCACCCCTTTCCAGTCTGGTTTCAGGAAAAAACATTCAACCTCCACCTTTCTCCTTCGGCTCGCAGACTCCATCCTAACAGAGATGGACAATGGCTAAATTACGTTTGCCATTTTTGTCAACCTTGCCAAGGCCTTCGTCACTGTCTCTCACTCCCTTTTCCTCAACTCACTCGCAGCAGCTGGCCTATCTCCCTCCGCCACAATCTGGTTCAAAGCCTACCTTACTGGCAGAACCCAATCAGTTAAAATCTTGGATGCCACTTCACCTCCCCTCCCAATTAACACTGGCATCCCCCAGGGCTCTGTATTAGCCCCTTCCCATTCTCCATCTTCTTAAATGACCTTCCCTTTGTTTGCACCCCCTCCACCACAATACATATGTATGCTGATGATACAGTCCTGTATGCATCTGGGTCCTGTTCTGCTGAGGTTACAACCAGCTTAAAGCAAGACTTTGACACGGTTCAGCTCTGGTTTGCTAACCATCAACTTTTCCTCAATGCCAAGAAGATTGTCTCCATGACCTTTGGCACAAGGCAGAGACTCTCTAGGCTTCCCTCCCTACCAACGTTCAACACCCTTAATGGAACTTTACTTGAGGACACATCCTCTATCAAGTACTTAGGTGTTTGGTTGGACCAACACTTAAACTTCTCTGGACATATTGATGTCATCCAGAAAAAACTGCACCCCAAGCTTGATGCCTTTTTCCGGAACCGTAGTTGCATCCCTCCTACGGCTAGGCGTGAACTAGTTCAGAAGATGATACTTCCAATTTTTGACTATTATGATGTAGTCTGTGATGCTGCCACTAAGTCCTCCCTGGCCAGACTGGACACCCTCTTCAATTCCTTCTGCCGCTTTGCCCTGGATGCCCTCCCTCACACCCACCACTGTGATCTTTATTGTGCCCTATCCTTCTCCTCTCTTACAAATAGGCAACTCTCCCCCTGTGCTAAATTCACCTCCAAGCACTGGTTAGGTGAGCTCCCTTCCTACCTAACTTCCTCTTTTATAGCAACCCCCATCCTCCCATTCCCTTAGATCAAGCGACTCCCAAACCCTAGTAGTGCCCCTCAAATCCACCCTAATCAGCCAATCCACTTACTCTCACTGGCTCCCAAAAATTTGGAATTCTCTTTCCCCTCAAATCCAGCACTCATCCTCTGCCTACTCCATCAGCTCTGCCCTCAAGAATTACCTTGCACCCAGCTGTTCCTGCCATGTCACTCCTAATTCCCTCCTATAAGCGCTGGATAAAGCCTATCCCTTACCATCACCTAACTAATTTCTAGCTCTTCTCCCTTTCCTCCAAACTGCTCCCCCTTATTGGCCTCCCTTGATCTCTCACAGAATGTAAGGGATGTCATATGCTCTCTATGGGTCCCTCTCCTACACCCCAGGGGCTTGTATCCCTCATCTACTCCCTTCCCCATACATCCCTCCACCTCACCCCTCCCTCTCTTTTCACCCTTTTCTTACATGTAAGCACTTGTTACTTACTAACCCAGCACTTATTGATTCACTTTTTCTACATATTATGCACAACTCTGTTTTAACACAATTTGTAACACCTGCCTTGCAACTATATGTTAATGTTGATCTTGTAACTTGAGTGTAACTTGAACATGACTCTTCCTCCTCCCCCCGCCTTCCCGCCTCCCTTTTCTTTACTTTTACATAAGCATTTCTTTACTTATTAACCCAGCACTTATTATTGACCACTCTATCTACCTATTATGCTCAACACTGTTGTACCACTGCTTGTAACACCTGCCTTAGAACTGTATGTTAATGTTGATCTTGTAACTTGAATATTTAATATTTCAATCCTATTGTACCCCTTCCCTCCAAGTAGCACCGGGAGATGAGCGACTTGTGGGTCAGTGTGCCTTCCTGGTGAAACATTTCAGTAAATAAACAAATAAATAAAATTTTCCTTTCCATGTCAGTCATGTATTTGGTTATGCTGTGACCAGTTTTTTGATGAAGTAATTATCAATGTTTGTGGTACCCTCAATTCTGCACTGTGTTCCCTTTACATCAGCAGCTACTGCTATTTCTTTTCATATTTCTAAGTCAGCTCACAATTTCAGACACACCATTCTATGCTGTTTATCTGAATGGCCTGTACTGATGTAGCTAATATCACTGAATGTTCACGAAATATAAAAAATGAGAGCAGTAGCAGCTGAGGACTCAGGAGAGAGGTAATCAATGGGTGATAAAGGCAATCAAAATTAGATGATTAGTTTAACTAATACAGGTCTAAAACATGGCCAGCCCAATGGCATGGAGGGCTGAGGCATCCATGCCTTACCTCCTGCCATCCCGGTGACCCATGTTCGTGGTGCGAACGGGCCACTGGGGGTCGGCCAGGGAGGGAGAGGATCAAGTATCCAGAGGACAGCTCTCCTCTCCTGGTGAGGGGTGGGGATGGAATCCGCTGCTTGTCTGGCCCCTAGTGGTGGTTGGGGATGGCACAATGAACCCAGATATAGGGGGTGGATGTGGGGTAGACACACGGTGTGCTGCATGTGAAAGCATGTGCGGGTCGACCATTGGTGTCATTGCACACCTCCATGCCACACTCAGGGGAAACCAGGAGAAAAGCAAGGAAAAACATCCTGACTGGTAAGATGATGCCAGCCCCTCGCAGGTGCCACACCCAGCTAGCTGGCACCTCACTAAGAAGATCTGGAGGTGAGTTCAGTGGATGCTGGGGTAACGGGGCTCAGTGGGCCAGTGGAAGGGGAACAGTCGGGAGGAGAAGAAATAGATTAGCAAACAAAAACAGATCTAAAATATATCAGAATATAAAACAAACAAAAAACAACATATGAGAGCATATAAAGGTTTAACATCTGTTTCTATCACAGCAATAAATGACCATACTTAAAATTCAGAGTGGAAAAGATTAGGTTGATTTACTGCTAATGATATTAATGGCCATACTTTACACACCCCAGCCAGACTGTTATTACAAACAAAGACCTGTGACACCAAAGCTTCTTTGTAACCTGGACATGCAGCCAAAACAGTGAACCAGTGAATGATTTGATACAGTCAGTTTTAATAGTATATGAGCACTCATGGCCCAAACAAAAAAAAAGACTACATGTAAGCAGAACCAGATGGCCAGATAAGGACCCCAAAAATGGATTAATATGCAGTCAAAAATTGGGCAGGAGGCAACCCTACACAATTTGTTGCTTCTTGAATATTGTGGTACTGCAGAAATGGTAGTGGTCTGTTTATTTACTGTGCGCTACTTTCACCTCCATGGAGCTAGGCCACTGTGTGTGGACTGGAACATGGGAAGGTGTTTGTAAAAAACAAAAATATGTATAGTTTTTCAAATTTTCAAGCAATGGAAAGTGGGAGGTGAGACAGGTTTTACTGTAGAAAGATGGCCATTTGGAAATTTTTTTAAACCTGGTTGACAGTGATATGCTTGAATACTGCATACCAGTTTGCATACTGGTTGCCAGAAGAAGTGCAAAGCCATTGGTTTCTTTTCCTAAACCATATGGCTTCAGAACCTTCTTAGCCAATCAGGAGACAGGAAACTCTGTACACATTTTATATGTAAGAAAGCAAAATGATATCATAAGGTGTTCTTATTAACTGCACACCCAGGGGCATTGTGAGTCACAAGGGGATTGCTCCCAGTGCTTTTAACCACCTGGAAGCGTAGTTTATGAAAAGAAAACAACACCCTGAAGTGTCTTATTGTTCTTACAAAATGGGTCAATTATTTACTAAATAAGACATATACATGAAATTAAAATTTTATTTATTTAGCTTTATTGATTAATTAATGAATCTGGAGGAAAAGTGTCCCTTTACAGGGGTAACTAATCACTCTCCCTCTCCCATACTCTATGCTGGAAACACACTGAGGAATAGAGGTAAAAAGTACTATAATACCAAGGCGTACAGCATGCAGCATATTGTACTGCTTTTATATTTGTTTTAGGCCATTGTAGTTATTTTACACTTTCTGATGATTGCTAAAAACAAATACAATTTTCTACTGTGAAGGATTATTGAGAATGGAATCATCATCCAGTACATGGAAAGCTATCGGAGCAGTTTGGGTTTCATAAACACATTAGGTAGGTTAGCTATAAGCTATTATACAATGGAAAGAAAGAATCCTTGTCTGTGATTGGCCAATCTCACAGTATGCCTATGGAGATATCCTGGCATATCACCACAGGTATAGTGCCAGCCACTGTCAAACCTCACCACAGCCCAAACAAACGTCAGATCACCACACTACAGCTAACTCGCTGACAGCTCATCTGACAGGATTCAATCCAGCAAATGTCAAACCTGCCACCCATAGACTTCACATTGTTCACAATGGAGTATGTAGACAACTGCCTGTCACAACAAAAAGAAAATGAGCCATCAAAAACAGTTGGCAAAAAAAAAAAGCAGAAAAAAGACGGCACATCCTGCTGGAAGACCAAGACCTGGACAGCCTTGAATGTGACCGAAATGATCAGTTGACGAAATGGCAAACTGTGTGGGCCACAAACGTCCTACGAGACTGGCTGACAGAAACCTCTACAGAAATCCATTTCAAAACCGTAAGTGTTACCAAGCTGAACGCTGTACTCCGGAAGTTTTATGGCTCAGTCCGCACCTCAGCCGGCGAGCAGTATGGCACCAGTAGTTTTATTGGTTTACATGCGGGCATCAACTGCTACCTAAATGAACCCACCCCCCCAAGCCAGAACATAAATAGCCTGACTAGCGCTGATTTCCACAGTGCCAACAATGTGTTTAGTGCCCAAATTAAAAATCTGAGATGAGAGGGATGAGACAAAGCTAAACATCAACCACCCCGCAGCAACGCAGACCTGGCCCATCTCCAACAATCACTGGCTCTCAGTTCAGACACACCTCAGGGCCTGCTATACCGCATCTGGCTCGAACTTCAAATACATTTCACCAGACGCGGTAGTGGTCTCTCCTACATGTCTCTTAGTTTTAATGAAAATACAAAGAATCACAGTAACCCCCTAGAGAAAGACAGAAACAGATTCAGAGGGTCAATGTTTGAACTGTCAGGCCACCCGCAATGCCCTGTAGCTGCCCTAAGAAAGTATATGGAGAAGCTAACCCAAATGCACCCTCCTTCTACATGCACCCTCATAGAACACCATCAAAACCCTGGGAATCAGAAGACATATGGTACACCATGGAGTCAGTTGATGTTATTACCTGGGCAGCATGCTTCCAAAAATCTGTCATGCAGCAGGACTGGAATGAACCTACATGAATCACTCCCTGCGAGCCACAGCCATATAAATCCTCTGTAATGCAGGATTAGAGAGCCACCAAATTATTGCAGTCACAGGCATAAACAAGAATCCACCCTTAAGAGTTACTGGGGTCCGACACTGCACGAAAGGGGTCAATGAAGTGCCATTCTATTCAGGTCAGAAGCTGAAGTCACAGGTCTGACTCGAACCAATGCAGCTCCTCTTAAAGAGATAATGACCTCACAGCTGCCAACAGCCTCTGCAAACTTCACAGGAAAAGAACCCCCCACTCAAACAGGAGCCATAGCAGCTGAAAACAACAGATTTCAGGAGCAGAACATCACTCCATCAAGAAACCAAAACCAAGAAAGCACGAACACACAGTTCATCATCCAAGGGAATACTATGTGTGTCTTCAACATTTGTAAGCCATAGACACAAAATGTGAGTCCCAGAATATCCAAATGGACAGTTAAACAGTTAAAGTATTTGCATTCATTTAAAGTTTTAATAATTGCTTAAGTTATTACCCATTTAAAAATATTTAAAATGTTAAACAGTAAATTTAAAACCATTTTTAAACTTATATAGTGTTTGTTTAAAAATATTTAAAATGCTAAAACATTAATTTAAAACCATTTTTAAACTTATATAGTAAGTTAACAAATTATTAAAAAGCATTACAGTTGCTTAACTTATTAACTTGTTATAACAACTAATTTAAACTTATCAACTTTTAAATACATAAAAAAAGGAACTACTTTTTCTTGTGCATGGATATTTCTTATTTATTCTTCATTAAAAGCATTTTAAAGCATTATTTTTATATCCATAAAACTATACACAAATGATTCATTTTTTGTGCTTGCATATGGGGCTTACATAAGTACAAAATTGGGAAACAAATCAGCACTGAGATTTGAGACCTATTATTGACAGATAAGGTGAAAATAAAAAAAAGAAGATCATTCTGGTTTAAAAATGTCTTGGTGCCAGCCTGGTGATACTGAGGGTTGAGGTGCTAGACACCACACCTTGCGCCATGCCAGCAACCCAGGTTCAGGAGTGAGCACAGGCTGCTGGGAGTTGGCGGGGAGGAGAAAGATTGAGCATCCTGGGGATGGCTCTCCTTCTCAGGGAAGGGCGGGCAATCAGTGATTAGTGCATGCCTGGCCCCTACCGGAGGCTGGGGGTGGCACACCAACACTGCTGACTTGGAGGTCAGAGGCGGGGCAGACACCTGATGAGACGCTTATGGGAGCATGCGTGCTATGGTCGCCAGTGTCATTGTGCACTCCACCACTGAGGAGGTGAAAATCTGGAGGGGAAAAAAAAGGATCTCCCAACTGGATGATGGAGGGTGCTCACAGGTCCCTCCCCCGGATAGCCATGGTGCTGGCCACACTGGATCCAGTCTTCAGTGGGTTTGGGGTGCCCTGCCAGCCCCACCAGTGAGGGGAAGTGCTGGGGGCATTGGTCGATGCCAGCTGGTGGATGTCAGGGGCCGGGACTCGGGCACCCTCCCAATTGAGGGCCATTGGAGCAAAGAACACAAAATAACAGCAAATACAAATAAAAATAATAATTCTTAGTGAAAACAAAAGAAAATAAGTTAATGTGTATGGTTTGGAGCCTTGGTTAGGAGTTTTTTAAAGTACATTCCTCTCTCCTTTACTAGCCCACATTTTATCTACCACCCCTGTTTAACGCCAGTGTGAGCTCCTTTCCCTTTTTCCAGCAATGTTATCTCCCACCCTCTATTATCCACCACCTCTTTTATCCACCAAAATTTAGGATGTACAGAGGTTGGCAGATAAAGTGGGAGCACTGTAATGGAAAATGGGAGGTGAAAGAGTTTTCACTGTAGAAAGGTGGTGGCAGAAAATGTTTTTGAAAAGATTTTGGTAGGCATTGATAAGCCCAAGTGCTGCATCCTGGTTGCCGGAAGAAGTGTGCAGCCATGAGTGTGTTTTTCTTGACCACATGGTTTCAGAGCATTCTCAGCCAATGCTGATGCAATAAATTCCCTACTCATTTTATAAAAAAATATAAAATTGTGAAGCCAAGAAAGGAGTCCTAACAGTGCACACCAAAACACAATAAATACTGTAGAGTAAATAACAAGCATTTGTCAATGCTGAATGTTTGCTTGCTGGCATTGGCATTGGTAGTGTAGGAGTCAGAGAGCTGCATAATATGAATGGCAGTGAAGTATTGAACTGAAGCCAACCCCACCACCACCCTGCAGAGACTGACAGGCATTGGGGTGTGCTTTTGGGGCATCAGGCGTAACGGCCGCACCATTTCACTACACCCTACCCTGCAGACACAGACAAGTGTCATGATGTGCCTTGGGGTCTTTGGGCCTTATGCTAACCCCATTCCATAAGGAAATACGGTAAGATGGGTGCAGTATAGGAGAATGGAGTGAACTTTGGGGCTTAAGAATCCAAGGAACACCTCAATGCTTGTCACTGGCTGTAGGGTGTGGGTGGGGGTGGAATGGTATGAGCATTACAGGCGACAATCCCAAGTCACACCCCTGATGCCTGTCAGTCTCTACAGGGTGGGGCGTTATGGTCAGAAACCCTGACGCCCCAGGCGTTCATTGGCATTTTCACTCCAATTTTTCAACATGGGTTTTTTGTGACCCCCCACTTCATGAACAGTGGCAATATCAGTTTGTTAGCCGAAAGCTGATTTTGCACAATGACTGCGCCATTTGGCACCACAGGTGTGAAAACACATTTCAAACAGGATGTGAAAAATGACAGCTGTACTGTTCATGAGGAGGTGTAAAAATAGCAATGTTGAAAATCTGGAGTGAAAACATAAAAACACTGGTGAAGACACGAACGTGCGTAGAAAATGTAATTAGTTTGGGGACTGTTTACAGCAGATTGTCAACACAGGCATTTTGGGACCTCCACTCATGAACAGTGTTACTGTGATTTTCTTAATCTGTCCCGAACACTGATTTCCCACAGCAACCACGCATTTCTGCGCCAGAAGTGCGAAAACACATTTCAACCAGGTGTGAAAAATGACAGCTGTACTGTTCATAAGGAGGTGTGGAAAAATGTCACTGTAGAAAATCTGGACTGAAAATATTACAAATTTGTGAACTTACGAGGGTGCATGGAAACTGAGCAATTCACGCTTGTAACACAGTCATTTACAGACTTTTGTCACCAAATGTTCAACATAGCCATTTCAAGACCTCTGCTCATGAACAGTGTCACTGTGATTTTCTTAATCTGTCCCAAAGAAATTCCCAAAAATGGTCAAGATATGCACCAAAGGTGAGAAAAAAACCATTTATGCCATTATACAGCTTACCGGCATTTCTTCAGTTCACGGTCGGCTTTGAACAGAGCAGATGTGTTCCCAGTCCACCAAAGATTGTTGCACCTGCCTCTGGAGGTAAGTATAGAGTAGGTGGGGTGTGGGGAGGTGGGGAGGTGGGTGCGCAGAGGGTTTGCGCGGATTGGGGGAGGTGGGTGAGACAGTCAATGAGGGACCATTTTTTCTTACAGGTTTTTTTTTTCCTTTCTCAGGAAGACGACGTGGGACTTTTGCCACATTGGGGTGGGCTCCCAGCGTGGCATCTGGAAGGTTGTTGGGGGGCTAGTGGAGCCAATGGGGGATTGGGCAGCCCTGTTGGCCATACAGACGTTGGACTGTTGCCACTCTGGGGTGGGCTCCCAGTGTGGCACCTGGAAGTCTGTTTTGGGGGGGCAGTGGAGCCAATGGGATATTGAGCACCCCCATCAGCCATAAGGTGTGCGGGTGGGGGGAGTGCATGAGCATGCTGGGGTGGGCTTCCAGCGTGCTAGTAGGTGTTCAGGGTGGGGGGAGGAAGAACTGTCTATGAGAGACAGTTCAGATGCAGTGTGACGTGCAGTCAATTTGCAAAATTGCCTACACGTTACCACCACTGATTGCAGTGGTTTTTCGCTTTCAACTATACGCCACTGCATCTGAATTGCTGTCATAGACAGTTCCGACACGTACTGGTGCAGTGAGACAGCACCTGCAAAAAGGGAGCAGGGCACTGGAAGCTGAGTGGCACACCTACGAAAATTCGTATGGTAGCACTATGTTTCTTGCACACCTGGCCTAAAACTGCCTCATTAAACAAATAGCTCTGCAGCAGTTTTTTTGAACCTGCCAAGAGATTAGTAGGACACATTTCCATGGGCATTGCATTCCAAATGCCTCAGGCTGTGACTGCAAAAGTTCAGTCACCAACTAACTTTACAGTATATATAGATGGTCAAACAGCTATCATCCCTGATCTTTGGAACAGGTAACTCTCCCTGGCCCTTGGAATGGGTCACTCTCCCTGACCCTGGCTCATATGGGGTCCAGAGCTCAGAGAGGCACAGTAGATGGGGCCCAGGCTGTTCAGAGCTCTAAAATTCAGTAAAAGCACCTTGCAGTCAACCCGCTGCTAGCAGGCAGCCAGCGCAGAACCTGTAGTGAGAGCATGATAGGCTCTATCATCCAAACAGATCTCAGAAACCTCACTGCCACATTCTGCATAAGCTGCAGACAGGAACATGCCCTCAAGGTAAGCTCACATAGAGCACATTATCATTACCTAGGTGGGATGTGATGAAAATCTGCACTAGGGTCCTCAAATCTGCAGATTTTAGAAAAGGGTACAATTTGTCCATATTTGTAAGATGGAAAAAGCAGCCCTTGCCTACTACTGACATTTGAGATTGAAATGTTAGCCTCTCATCTAGGACAATTTCCAGACTGTGGACCACCCTTTCTACTTCGAGCTGAGCCCCATCAAGGATGGGGAGCCTTAGATTACATCTGAGTTCAGCGACCTGCTGATCCAATCCCGTCAGTATCCATTTTTTCTGGGTGAAGTGCCAGCCAGTTGACAGCCATCCAGTTATTGATCTTTGACAGGCAATGTTGAAGCATCAGCACAGATAAATCCTGATCAAATGAATGTATTTTGTGGACTGGTGGGTTGGGCTTGTGGGTGTTCTGTAAACAGATGTGGTTGTCCACTGGCACAGTGGCAGGACCTGTTTGAGGGTGTGAAAGAGGTGAAGAGTAGAAAACAACTAAGGCGGGGAGGAGGCATCATATATCACAATTGCTACAATGTGTACTGGAGTATGGGACTGAGTTCCCAAGGTCAAAACAAACAAAAAGGGTCCAGAACTGAAGCAGAACTGAATCTGTCACCATCTCTCATTGCTACTGCTGTGACCCATCACAGAGTAGAGACAACCCTACTTCCTGCCTGCAATAGTTCTACAGGGAAGGGGTGTCGCTAAACTCTGTGACCAGGTTAAGGGGTTTACCTTGCTTTGTGCATGGTCTGGTGTTTCCTTGGGATGACAACCACTGCCCCTTTCCCTTCAAGGTTGCAAAATCCCTCATGGCTGCAATGTCAATTGCAACCATGCAAGGAATGGCTTGTGACTACAAATGTGCAAAGTTGGGATAATCAAAAACGTGAAGCAGTGCACCCCCCAGGTACCTAGGGGAAAAAGAACAAACCAGGAGGGATCTGTTCCACAAACCCCCTGTATGTAACCAAACACAGTGGAGAAAGTGTCCCACTCACCGTTATGTTTTGGTATATTTATTTCATAATGATATCAGCAACTGGCATATCATACAACTGTTAGATGATGTTTTGTAGTCATACACAAACTGACCGCTTGTAAAGGACTCTAAAGATATGTCTGAGGATTTTAAAAATTAAAGGAATTTTATCACTTTGTTAAAATGTTCATATTAAATCCATTATAAAATTATATTTAACATTGTTCATATTTTAACCATACATCATACCATGTGTTTTAGGGTTGTCAGACCTACTTATAGAATGATTTAAACCATGCTGAAACTCTGGTGTTCGAGTTCTAAACTAGAACTCGAACACCAGAGGGTTCACATTATGGTACAAACTTTTTTTGTCTTTCTGGCTCACCTCCTGGTCCCTTACACAGCACCAAGTCTTTGACGCATCCCCTGCAGTGACACACACCACCCACTCACCGCTCACTCCAGCTCGCCAGCAGGAGCAGATAAAAGAAAGGGAACAGAATGGAGTTGGAGAGGATGGAAGAGACTGGGGAGGATAGGCACAGCCACTGCCAAATACAGAGGGATTTGGGGCATGGGCAGGTTCCTCCTGGGCAGGGGTGTCACTAGGAGTGAGCATTTGGGGCTTGAGCTCCAAATTTTTCTACAAAAGCCCCGAATTAGATGTGAAATATTTAAAGAAGATATGCTAAAATTGTGTAATTAATTTTACAGTGTCATCCTGGAAGAAGCTTTACTGGGTGAAACATTTGACTCTTTATTTTTGAGTTACCTGCCTTAGTGCCCCAAACACCCACAGTGAGTCATGGGTTATAGCTTACTTGCCTTATGCCTTTACAAAAAATCCTAAACTTAGAATTGAAATACAGGCTTGTGAACCTTCACTTGAACAGGTTGGGGCCTCACCATATGAGAAACCCTGGTATAGAGTATGCCTCAGTTGCTTTGGGAGTTTTGCTGCTCTCTGGTGCTCAGAATACACCAGAGAGCAGCAAAAGCCTCAAAACTTCTGGGGGGCCTGGTGGCCCCCAGACCCTGGCTTATTAGTTGTGGATCTCATGAGTGGCTGGGTCAAGCCCCTAATGTATTGAAATGCTAGAAATGCTCCTGTTTCTGGGCTGGCGGGCAGATCAGACCCACCTGGGCTAAGCCAGTCTAGCGTGTCAGTGCTGTCTGAGGCATGAGAGGGAGAGGGGAAGGAGGAAGTACAACTACAAATAAAAAAAAAAATAAAGTAGTTACTTTGCTTTGGGAAGGTGGGAGGGAAGTGGGAAGGGGAACAGAATTTTCAGGGCACAGAGTGGAGGCAGTGAGGGAGATGCAAGTGTGTGGGACTGGGGGGGCGGGTTGACTTGATGGATTGATCTGTGCTGTGGGTGTGGGAGGGACTTCTGACAAGGAGAGGATCACATATTGGATAAGTGAGTGATGTGTTGGGTGGACTCTGACCATAGTGCAGTCATGTGATGACTGTCTGGATTACTGAAACGTACTTCCTGTGGTACAGTAAGAGTGGAGCTATGCAGCAGAGTAGATGTCTATCTGGCAGCAACTTTTTTAAAGAATCCTAGTCCAAATAACTAAGCCATTCTTTCCTCTTTGTGTATGGAGGTCTAGGGAGAAGGCACATGTACAGTGCTTAAGAAAGATACATTTATTTAACTGAAAATAAAAGAGAAAAATGAGGTTGGGCCAGAAGGAGATAGGCAGTGGCAAAAAGTGAAGTGTGTGGTGGGGTTAGGGGCTAAAGAAGGTCTCTGTCACCTCTCTCCTGGTCCATATTAAAGAAATATTTTGTGTAAGTAGTGGACTCAGAGAAGAAAACCCTTTATTTATTTTAAATTTTCTGTGACTCCTTCCTGTGTGGTGTACTTCTTGCTATTTTCTGTGCTCCCTTGGACTGCACTGACTATTCCCAGTGTGTGCATCTGCCACCCAGCACTCAGCGTGGGTATCTCAGTAAATCTCAGAAATATTTTGGGTGACAGGGAAGGAGAAAAAAAATCCTTTGTTCATTTAAAAATATCTGTCACTCATACACTGTGTACTGGCCAGCTCGTCTGCCATGCTCCCTTTAACTGCACTGTACCCAGTGTGTGACCATGTGCCACCCAGCACTCAGTGTGTGGCATCTTGCAATGCATAGAGAAATAAATCCCAGAAATGTTTCGGGTGACAGGGAAGGAGAGGAAAATCCTTTATTCATTTTAAAATATCTGTGCCTCCTATATTGCATACTGGCCATCTGCCCTGCTGTGCTCCCTTAACTACGCTATACTCAGTGTGTGACCGTGTGCCTCCTGGCACTCAGTGTATTGTATTTTGCACAAATAAATAAATCCCAGAACTATTTAGGGTGACAGAGGAGGAGAGAAAAATTCTTTATTCATTTAAAAATATGTGACTCTTACATGACGTACTGGCCATTTGTCCTGCTGTTCTCCTTTTTACAATGCTGTACCCAAAGTGACCATGTGCTGCCCAGCACTGGGTGTGAGGTATCTCATGTAAAGAAATAAATCCCACCAATGTTTTTGGTGACAGGGGAGGAGAGAACATTTATTTATTCATTTAAAATATATGTGACGTACTGGCCATCTGTTCTAACTCCTGATGTGCTCCCTTTGACTGCACTGTACCCAGCCTACAATGGTGTGCCCCCTGGCACTCAATGTATGATATCCTGTGGGAAAAAAAAATCCCAGAAATATTTTGGGTGACAGGGGAGGAGAGAAAAATATTTTATTCATTTAAATCCTATAAATATTTTGGTTGACAGGGGAAAAGAGAAAAATCCTTTATTCATTTGAAACGTCTGTGACTCTCATGTGATGTACTGACCATGTGTCCTGATGTGCTACTATGGCTGGCAGCACAGATGAAGCATTTGGCACTGGTGGTTCACATGCTGGTGGTAATGGTAATCCTGGTGAAAACAAAAATAACCCAAATGTTTCAGGCGACACAAATACAAATACCAAAAGCACCACAATGAACTGTTGTATAGGGGGACAATTTAAGAAAACTTGTGCAACTGCTAGTGTCACACGTAGAGCCACAATAAGGTCTCTTGTTCATGCAATAAAAAGAGAGTAACTGCAATGACTCTGACTTAGACAGTAGCTTTTTGTCCGAGTCTGACACTTTAGAGTGTCCGTATTGGTAGAAGGCTATCTAGCCCACTTCAGGTGCTAAGGGAAGTCCCCCAAGGGTCAATCCTTGGACCCCTCCTTTATTCAATCTTTGTCAACACTCTACTTTTAGAGACAACTTTGAATAGCAGGATCATGTATGCAGATGATCTCATCTTATTCAGCAGTGACAGCTCCACTGCCAAACTATCCCAGACACACTCCACAGAGTTTGCCACTGCTGAGCTGGTGAGACCCCATCTGGAGTACTGCGTGCAGTTCTGGAGACCTAATCTCCGCAAAGACATAGGATGGAGGCAGTCCTGAGGAGGGCAACTAAAATGGTGCAGGGTCTGCACCAGAAGACATATCAAGAGAGACTTAAGGATCTTAATATGTATAGCCTCGAGGAGAGGAGGGAGGGGGGGGCATGATTGAAACTTTCAAATACCTCAAGGGAATCAACAAAGTCCAAGAGGGTAGCATCCTTCAGAAAAAGAGGTGTGTGAGAACAAGGGGGCACAATCTGAAGCTAGAGTGGGGACGGCTCAGAGGTAATGTGAGAAAGCATTTTTCACAGAGAGGGTTGTGGATGCATGGAACAGCCTTCCTGAGGAGGATGTGGAGTCAAAAACAGTGGTGGAATTCAAGAATGCATGGGACAGACATAAGGCAATTCTCGGGGGTGGAGGGTGGAAGAAGTAGGCTGTTGGTTAGCTAAGATCTGCAGCTTATCCATTAGGTAGGGAAATGGGTAGACTGGGTGGGCCAAGCTGTCCTTATCTGCCATCAAATTCTATGTTTCTATGTTTCTATGTTGAACACTGGGTTTACACAACATAGGTTAGTCATCAACGTGAAGAAAACTAAAGCCATGCTGTTCGGCTCCAAACACAAGCTTACTAGGCACTCAGCTAATCCCCAGCACTCACTCAATATTCATACCTTTGATGGATCTACTCTGGAATAGGTCAACACATTCAAATATCTGGGGGTAACTCTTTACCCTTCCCTTAGCTTCACCACACACATAGTCAATAGGGTTAACCTGTGACTGGGTGTGTGCTATTCACTGACACACCTGTTGATGCCTGAAGAGAGGCTGGCAGTAGGGCAGAGCACCCTTCCTCCAATCCTAGAGTATTGCACTCACATCTTACATCCTATCTCACCTAAACTATTAAACAGACTGAACATAGCATACAACAGCACATGTAAATTTGTTACTCTCACTCCTTATTGCACCCACCACTGTATGCTATACCAATTGATAGAGTGGCTACCCCCCCCCAGGCAAGTTGGGATCTTTTGTTTGGTAGTTTTATTTTTAAATCGCTCCACAGTGGGTCTAAATCACCACTCATGGGCATGCTTGCCATCAAACAGGGTTGTCGCCAGTTGAGGTCCTCCTCTAGTCAAATTCTTGACTGCCCCAGGTTATCAATGGTCATGGGTCAAAGGGCCTTTTCCTGTGCAGCCCCAAAGTTCTGGAACTCTCTCCCAATTGAAATACACTCATTGGAATCCCCACAAACCTTTAAACGGCACTTCAAGAATGCTCTAACTTCCAATGTGACATGTAATTGATAACTAGCATGAAGGTTGGCATTGATTATTGTGTACTCACTGACATTTGGTATGTTACTTGCATTAATGGACACTGTTTGTTTTTATTGTAGTTGTTACCCCATGGTGTGGGGCTGGAATGTATAAGTGCTGTACTCCTAACACTCACTTTTCTGTAACCAATGTGAAGACTGCTATTGTAACGTCATGATGATTATTCCTTTTGTAATGTGTCCCTTCTAGATGGACCAGGTCGTACCTGTAAACAGTCCTTTGGATCAGTGTACTTACCCAGTTAACAAATACATAGATAGATAGATAGATAGATAGATAGATAGATAGATAGATAGATAGATAGATAGATAGATAGATAAAAATAAATTAGTGACTGGTGAAGTATAAGACTCTCACTTAAGACAAATGAATAAGTCTGCTGACAAAGAATCAGGTAGTGCAGTTGCAAATAAATCCATTAATGGTGACAATAAAAAAGACAAATCCACAGCTTCTAGACTGGATCAAAGTGAAAGCCTCTCAACTGCCCACTCTACTAGCATCAAGGGTACAAAAAGTATAGATGGCCTGGGTTCTGCTCACATAGTTGAAAAACCCTGTGGCATTACAGTTTTTAGTTATCTTCCTAGCACTCAAACCAAGTATGTTACTTGTGCTGTGTGGAACTAATTTCCTGTCAGTAATACTGATCCAAGCAGTGCAATCGGTACCATCTGTAAACAAGGTGTAGGCCGTGGTAAAGTTGCTTAATGTCTCAGCACTACAGCTCTTAAACGCCATCTGAAGACACATTCAATATTGTTTGATTAGTCAAAAAGCATGACCTCCACCTCCAAGGTCACCAATGAGAAGGATCAAGACGTAGAAATGTATAGTGAACTTTGTGAACTTGACACAGACAGAATCACTGCCAGCCCTAGGACCACCATTATCACCAACATCATTAGCACCAGTTGCACATCCACTGATGCATGGAATGTATAACTGCACTACCCCAATGTCCATTTGGTAAATGAAGCATATTGTCTATTAAACCAGGGACATATTGTTAGCAGCTAACATTGTCTCAGACATTTGAGAGAGAAAAAATATTTTTAAGAAAAGTCACCAAAAGAGTCTTCATCTTAATCATAAAATAGGGAAAATGTTAGCTGGAGCTCCTTTCCCATACTATTTAGTAAATCATGAGGATTTTAGGGAAGTCATAAACCTTACAGATCCTCATTATAATATTCCTCCTCAAATGTGCTTTGCCTATGTAGAAATACCAAACACTTAAAAATTGCACTTAAAAAGTTAAGAGGGTGAGGTTACTCATGTCATGACAGATATGTGTACAAGCAGTTAGAATAGAGACATATGTTCCTTATCACTCATTGAGTCAGTTTTTCTTGTATTGCTTCAAAAACAAACACACCCCAAAGGATCATGCTGCTACATATAAAGATATTTGGGCAAAGTCATGCAGCTTCAAAAATCTTACAAGAGCTAAATGAGATCTTAAATAAATGGATTTGTTCTCAGGATCTAAAATATGGCTTTATAATAAGTGACAATGAATCCAACATCTTGAAAGCAGTACAGGATGGAGGCCTCATGCATGCTTCTTGCTTTGCACATTATCTGCATTGAACTGTCAGCGGGTTCCTGACCACTGAAATGTAATCTGATGGTATGATTGCTGTTTGCAAAACAATTGTGATTCACTTTGACACCAAGTATGACACCATGCTACAGTGTCACTCATGATAGGGACAGCTATGATTAGTCCGCTTGAGAGTTTTGGCCTAAAGTTCTGGCCTAAAGAAAGCCCCGAAGTCCAGCTCTTCCTCCAGATTTTCTGTAGTCCAATTGACTTACTTGTCAAGTGATAGCTCCTTATGTCAACACTGGTCTTGGCATTCATGAAAAATGGTTTAGTTTTGGGGGGGCAGGGTGAAACCATCGGACAGCACAGGCACCAGACCATTATGGTGCCATTTGTCAGCTACTGTAGCAGCTGGTGGTACACACAAGATGGGGAAAGGGGTATCAGTAGGCAGTGCTGGCCAAAAGTCCTGCCTCTCCTCCCAACTGCTGCAGCCAAATAGGCTGATCTGGTGAGTTACAGCCCCTGCTGACCACACTAGTCCCAGCATCCAGGAGAACATTTTCAGCTTCCAGGGGGCCAAGGGGAATTATTTCCAAACATGTATTCCTCCTGAGTTCCATAGATCTCTGGACATCAATAGACAGTTTTAAAAAGTTTGCGCATGTGTGGTAAGATATTTTGTATGCCTGCAGAGACAATGCCCCATTGTGTTATTCAAAGCCAAGCTTTACCACTTCTACAAAACATTCCTTTTTTTTAAACTTTTTATTTGTAGCATTTTATACATAAGCATAAAAAACACACTTACTTCCTGAAAAGGTATGCAGGAGAGAGTTTCCAAAAAGTCATAACTTAGGATAGAGACTATCCGTTCAATTGGTACATCATTTGGGGTTATCATCAGTTGCACATGATAGTCTAGATATTTTAATCACTTCAGGAGCTATGTTGCAGCCAATGCCCTAAATTTTCAAACTACAAATATTAAAGAACAGCATTTGCAAATCGACCTACAAAGGTCTAATTTATTCTTAAACAACCAGTTTACTTGTGGGAGATCTCCATTCTAGAGCCCCCCCCCCACCCCCCGGCTTAGTAGGGATCCTGGGTGTTGCCTAAATATATATTCCCTGGGAAAATTGCCCTCTACATAAAAGTCAACACATACATTGTCTGGTGCCTCAAAAAGGAATGTTTACCTGCACTTCAAGAATGCTCTAACATCCAATGTGACATATAATTGCTAACTAGCACTAAGGTTGCCATTGATTATTGTGTACTCACTGACATTTGGTATGTTACTTGCATAATTGGACAGTGTTTGTTTTTATCATAGTTGTTACCCCATGGTGTGGGGCTGCAATGTATAAGTGCTGTACTCATAACACTCACTTTTCTGTAACCAATGTGAAGACTGCTATTGTAATGTCATGATGATCATTCCTTTTGTAATGTGTCCCATCTAGATGGACCAGATAGTACCCGAAAACAGTCCTTTGGATCAGTGTACTTACCCAGTTAACAAATACATACATACATACACACGTACATACATACATAAATAAATAAATAGATAAAATAAATACATTAGTGACTGGTGAAGTATCAGCCTTTCAATAAGTCTGCTGACAAAGAATCAGGTAGTGCAGTTGCAAATAAATCCATTAATGGTGGCAATGAAAAGGGCAAATCCACAACTTCTAGACTGGATCAAAGTGAAAGACTCTCAAGTGCCCACTCTATTAGCATTAAGGGTACAAAAAGTATGGATGGCCTGTTTGTTTGTTTGTTTTTTAACTTTTTATTTGTAGCATTTTATACATAAGCATAAAAACGCACTTACTTCCTGAACAGCTATACAGGAGGGAGTTTCCAAAAAGACATAACTTAGGATAGAGACTATCCATTTAATTGGTACATCATTTAGGGTTATCATCAGTTACACATGATAGTCTAGATATTTGAATCACTTCATGAGCTAAGTTGCAGCCAACGCCCTAAATTTTCAAACTACAAATATTAAAGAACAGCATTTGCAAACCAACCTATAAAGGTCTAATTTATTCTAAAGCTACCAGTTTACTTGAGGGAGATCTCTATTCTAGAGCACCCCCCCCCCTTAGGCTTTGTAGGGATCCTGGGTGCTGCCTATATATATATATATATATATATATATTCCCTGGGAAGATTGTCCTCTACATAAAAGTCAACACATACAATGTCTGGTGTCTCAAAAAGGAATGTTAACTCGCACCAAGACCAGCTCGTGCCTCTGATAGACTAAATTATCTTTAGCCACCTAGTTAAAGGAGATAAAGTCTCCAGGGCTCCCTGGGAACTGCTGAACAGAAATGAATACTAATCTGCAGCTAGGCCAAATGCACCTCAGATCAGACCCCTCTATATAATTCAGTACCATGAAACAAATCACTTTAATTCTATATAGAAATCACAGTACAAAGCACAAAGAGCTATTATAAAGATTTGCATGCTCGTATAGGTAACTTCTAAAGTATTTGTTTATACAATTATAAAATAGTAAGGGAAAATGTCTGCCTATAGAAAGTTCTAAGAATCCCAATCCATGAGAGTGTATCAAAACCTTAGGCAGAGTCCTCGTTAACTGAATTCTTATTTGCAACAATATTTATTAACCTTAAATATTTAAACCTACAACGGAAGTGGCCTGATTACCCAATTCAAAAAAGTTACCAGCCATATAGGAATACTCCAAAGTTCAAGCATCTGTTATTCAGTCCCCTTCTAATTCCTCCTCATCTGAAGAGTGTTCTTCTAGTTGTCTCTTAGCTGCCATTTCTTCCACACAAACTCCAGACTCTTTTGGGTCGGTGAATCTATATTGCTGAGGGCCTTCAGAGAAGCATAAATGGACCGGAAAAGTGAGTGAGTATGTTATGCCTAATTCCCAGAGTTGATTTTTCACCCCATCGAATGCCTTCCTCCTCATATGGGTGGCATAAGAGAGATCGGAGAAAAACAGTATATGGGTCTCGTTAACGTGGATCGGACCCCTGCTCCTGAGTGTTCTAAGTACTGCATCATGCTTCCCCAAGGATCTGAGGGTGAAAAGAACAGTTTGTGGGTTATCCATACCATTCGAGGGCCTTCTGGGGGTAATCCTGTAGGCTCTTGTAATTCGGAAGTCTGCCAGGCCTGTTATGTCCTCCAGCCAAGTTTGCAAATATGAAATTAAGGCATCTCCCTCCGATTCCTCGGGAAGACCCAGTACTTGAACGTTTGCTAACCTGACCGTATTCTCTAATTACTCCATTAGGCTCCACAGGGCAGCTTGTTCTTTTAGAGATGTGGTGGTTGCTGCTAGAGCCTTCCCTGCCATAGCTTCTGCCATCTTCATAATCTCACCCATGGCATCCAATCTGTGTTCCATCGTCAAGAATTTCTCAGAAAAAACATCCAGTTTTTGGTCCATTTGTTGAACCGTTTTTGTCAAGGCGTTTACCGCTATTCGTAGGGTGGTTAAAGCAGCCCCATTCGAGTCAGAGGTTGTAGACTGAGTAAGGCCTTCTGCTTGGTTGGGTGGTTTAGCACTGGAAGGGTGTGGTTGAAAGAAATCTTGTTTTGTTGTTTTAGTACACCCCATCTTCATTTGTATTTGGGCTCTTTTGATGCAGAAACTCCTCTTCTATCGGTATATGGAAGTAGGTAACTGTTTTCCTTATCAAACAATACTTTTATCTTTAAAAATAAAGCCATGTATTGGGAGCTGCAGAATAATGCTATTGCTGGCTGGGCTGCCAGTTCCGCCCCCAAAACATTAAATTTTTAAATTCTGTGGCCAGAATACTAGAAGGTTGTGGGTCCCAGTCCTACAACAGGAAATAAGGTGAATACCCAAACAGACACTTTTGTGCAGCACTAGGTGGTGATACACTGTGCTTTCCTAGTCAAAAATTTTAAATGACTAAATAGTTGATACGCAGTCAAATAGTGTAGGATAAACCTTGTATCTGTATGCATTGTGGTGACCTCAGATGACGTCACGAGTGGTGGAATGAAGTGTAACTATGACAGAAGTATCTTTGAGGTCACTTCAATGAGACTGGATGAAAAATTGATCAAAACTGGACATGAGCAGGTAGTGAAATACCCTACCTTAAATACCACCTGTGGGTACCTCTAAATTACCCTTAATTACCCTAAAAATACCTTAATGAAAAACGGGTAGTTGGTTAGGGTAGGGTAGTTAATACCCGGATCTTTCTACTACCCTATTACCCTACCTTAACCATAACAACATGTGAAAGACTTTGTTTTTAACTACACTAAACAGAGAAAACTACACATCAATCAATCAATCAATCAAATCTTTATTTATCCAGTCGAACATCGTTGAGCACAGCTTATTTGCAAGATGGACCTGGTAAGGTCAAGGTTCAATTTACATAGATACATAAAAAATATTCAATATACACATACTCTAGGATACTACATAGAATATTCAGTATACACACAGTCTAAGGATACATTCCAATCAGACTATACATTAAATTCAGGTGTAGTGGTAATAAGGGTGGGGGAAGGGCGAGGAAGTGGTGTGCCTGGCTGGTGGGGAGGAGGAAGATGGTGGGAGCCTATACTGTGGAACGGATAAACTGTGGGCCTTATAGAAGAGGGCAGGAGGGCGGCACTGGGGGGTTTGTATAACAGGGGTATAGGGCTGTGATATATGACAAGGGATTAAGGGGAGGCGAATGGAAAGGAGGGGTGCATGGAGTGTGAGGGGTGGTGACTCTTAGTAAAGGTGGATACCTTCCGTGAGTTGGCTATCTGGGGAGGGAGATGGATAAGATTAGGAATACTCTACTGTTTGTGGAAACAATGACATTTTTCTTTGATAAGCCTCGAATACAGATATTTAAAGGATGTAAATGAGATGTATCTGTTCACTTTCAGGGTCTTCTGCATCGTATTCCATAAGGCAGATAAGACATAGCTGATAGCAGATCTACCATATCGAGAATTGAATTTGGGCATTTTAAGCATGATGAAGTTTAGACTTCTTGGGGCATATTTACTTGATGTGATTTGTGTGTAGCAGTCTGAGACATAATTTGGTAGCATCTTTGATATCGCTCTATAAGTCCATAGTGTGGCATTCCTGTCTCTTCTAAATTGGAGCGAGGTCCATCCAACTGCAGCATAAAGCGAGCAGTGGTGAGTGCTGTGAGGAAGATCTGTAATAAACCTCAAGGCTCTATGGTAAAGTGTGTCCAGTTTGTTCAGATATGAGCCTGGGCAATGACCATATAGGAAATCTGCATAATCTAATACTGATAGAAATGTGGCCTGGACCAGCTTCTTTTTAGAATCACTTGTGAGAAAGTACTTTATTCTGTAATACAGCCCAAGCCTCTGACGGAGTTTTTTTAGCAGATCTTCCAGATGGTCTAAGTAGTCGAGTCTACTGTCTACCCAGACCCCCAGATATTTTAATTTTGTAACATATTCAAGATTTTCACCAAGGACAGTGGATATGTGGGGGAGATTGTTTGGGAAGGAGTGTCCGGCTTGTGTTTGGGGGGAGAAAAACATTGCCTTTGTTTCTTTTGCATTTAGCAGCAGTTTTTTTTCAGTAGTTGGTGTTGTAATAGGTTGAATTCGGCTTGTAGCTCTATGCATGCTATTACGGGAGAGGGGTGACTGACATACAATACTGCATCATCTGCAAACAGGTGTACAGTGGCTTTGGTGAGGTTATTGTCGATGCTATTGATATAGATGGCAAATAAGATTGGGCCGAGGATGGATCCTTGGGGAACTCCTCTTTGGATAGATTTGAGTGGTGATAAGTCTCCTTCAGCCTTCACCTGCTGGGTCCTTCCCATGAGATAGTTATTAAACCATCTAATGGAGGTTGAGTAGAGTCCTATGGATTTCAGGGAGGAGAGGAGCAGTTCGTGGTCGACAGTATCGAATGCCTTACTCAGGTCTAAAAATACAGCACAGACACAATTTTTTTTGTCCAGTTCGAGTTGCCAATCATTGGTTACTTTAGCCAGGGCTATGATGGTGCTGTGGTTAGTTCTAAACCAAGATTGCGCTGGATTTAAAAGATTAGCCTCTTCAAGATATCCTCTTAGTTGGGTGCTTACGATTTTTTCTAGCAGCTTGGATAGCACAGGGAGGATAGAGATTGGCCTGTAGTTGAGGTCCATGGGGTCCCCTGATTTCAGTAGCGGGATAACTTGGGCTGTTTTCCAGATTGATGGAATAGATCCTAGTTGTAGTGAGAGGTTAAATAGGTGTGTTATTGGCACTGCTAATACTTGTATGGCAATTTTTAAAAAATTGGGATCAAGAGAGTCTGCACCTGCACTTTTTTTTTTTTTTTTGGTGTCCAGCTGTGATATTAATTCTTCCACCTGCTTCAGGGTGGCTGGTATGAAGGAGAAGGTGGACTCTGTTACCCGTGCTTCAGTGTTCTTGATACCTAACTGGGAACGCATTTGGTTAGCCGGAGAGGTGTCGAATGCTAGACCAGCGGTTGTAAAGTGATTGTTGAATGATTCCAGGGCTTCCAGTATATCAGAGATGGTTCCCTTGCCATTGTGTATTTTGGCTGGGAGTGTGTTACTTGGATCGTATACTGTTATGTCTTTTATGGTGTTCCAGAACTTGGCAGGGTTGTGGCAGGAGGAGTCTAGTTCAGACATATAATAAGCAACACATAAGAGGCTGTCTTGAGTTGGGTATGATAGGTACAGTTGCTCTGAGCAAGCCTGCCACTGTTTCCTAAATACAGCCTGTAGTATTACAGCTGTATAAGGCATTCTTATAGGCCACTGTGAGGGAGGGAGGACAGGCAGAGCTGCTGAGTGAGATGAATGCCTTATAGGGCCATAAAAGGCTGCTTCACTAAGTGCTATGGAAATGCAGTCTGATTCACTATGCCAAATTAATTAATGTCAGGGTGTCTATCAGTGGTCTCTAAGACCAATGCCTTATACAGCCATAAAAGGCAATCTGTTTCACTAACTGCTGAGAACAGTCTAACTGGCTATGCCAAATTAATTAATGCTGGGGTACCTAACAGTGGTCCTAAGACAAATGCCTTATACAGTCATAAAAGGCTATTTCACTAAGTGCTACAGATGTCAGAAACATAGTCTGACTCACTATGTCACATTAATAAATGTCAGGTCGTTAACAGTGGCCCTAAGACAAATGTTGCTAATTGCAATAAATGCACACGCATGTGCAGTTTAATTACGCTGTGTGCTGTGCACACTGCACACTACTTTGAACAAGTCCTTAAAAAGATAAAGAGAATAAAAAAAAGTATATTGTATATTTTCTCTTAAATTTCTCCCCGTCTTGAGGAATGCTGGACCATTCACACAGGCTCAGAAAGAACTGATGCAGTACAGTGCAGTCAGAAAATAAGCTTGTGTGGGTGACTGGACTGGCTGCTTTACTCATCTTGAACTTGCCACGGTCTGCTTCCTAGAATAATAAACAGCTAGCTGAGCTCCACTGACAGTCAAGCCTGCCTTGATTAATTTTTTTTTTATAATTGTTTTGTCTTCCAACCCCCTCTGCCACATGGCCTTACCTGGTTGGGTTGACTACTTGACTGCTCTAGTCTCAACAAAATCAAAATCCCTACTGTAGGCAGCGGTTACTAAGCGACCTTGCAAAAAACATGCTGTTTTTTCCTTTTAGTTGCCCAGCCCAATTCCCGTCCCTAAACCTTTCCCCTTTGATTTGAGCCCACAGAGTAGAAAACTGTGGGAATCAGACAATTAGACATGTCACCGTGAGCGGACTTGTGGCTATGTGGGTGACCGTGCTACACTTGACACAACAAGTGCTGAACTGCATGCTCAGAGTCAATCACTGTGGTGGTCGGAGGCAGGCAATGAAAGCAGCATTTTCTACAATTATTCTCTTGTTTTTCTTTTATATTCTGCTGTGCAGTAAATACAAGATTTTTATCGAAATAACATTTCAGCAAGTCGAACATCCTAGGCTGATTGCCACACGTTGTACAGCCTGCTTGGCTGTGCAGTCTCTGTCTCTCTGTGACATTCACACACCATGGCTTATTCTATCAGGACATGCAGTGCGATTGGAGGAGTAAGGTGGCAGGCACTGTGCATAAGGGGATGGGACACAGTTCACTGCAGGTCATGTGATGGAATTGAATGGTGGCAGACAAGTCACATGAGGCAGGACATTCAACAAGATCACCAAGAAACTCAAGGCAGAGAATGCTGAAAGTACCCGACCCATTGCCCACTCAACTACTTCACCTGCTACCTGACCCGAAAAAGCATTTATTATGCCAGGTAGGGTAGTACATTACCCGAACTATCCTACCTGGCTAAAAGCAGAAGATACCTACACCACCCAACCAGGGTACCCATCGGGTAGCCCATCCCATCAAAACATTGCCCTTGTTACATATTCAATGTATGCAATGTAGTTTGCAAGTATCATTTGAGTGATTTATTTAAGTGAGATATTGATGATTTTAAACTAAATCCACAGAACTTAATTATGCTGTTGCTTTGTCAGAATTGCACTGCTGTTTACATTGGTTACTGAATGGAAGGAATGTAGAACTTCTGACTTGGCCGCATAACACTGAAACCTGACTGTGATCTGACAACTGCATCTGGGAATAGAGGGCAGGGATGTGTAGAGTGTGTGATTAAACCTAAACTAACAGAATAAAATGTTTATTCTCATTTACAATGTAGATCCTAGCCAGATTATTTATTCTGCATTATAAAATAGGTAGAGCAAATCTAGCAACCTGATTGGTTAGAACCCATGACCTCACTGGACAACCCTGCAGCAGGTACTTTTTTGGCAAGCAGGATGCAGTGCATCCCATATATCAATGCTTCCCAGAAACTTTAAAAAAAATAATTTGTGGTAGTCATGTTACTAAGGTAAAACCACCAACTACCCTTACTGGATTCAAAAATGGTGCAAAGTACCACACCGCACTTTGCTGAGCTCTGCGCTGTCACCCCCCTTCCAATGGTTGATGGTTTTATGTAATGAAATATTGATTCCAAACGTTTGTGACTTTTAAATCCTGAACAATCAGAAAGTAGCGCTGCAGCCAAATACATTTGTAGCTTTTTTTTTTCTCTCAAAGTGTACATGATCTCTGTGCGGTCATTCGCCAAACTGTAAGTAAGCTGTAACTGTCACATATCAGAGCAGCTGCTTAGCTCGCATCTACCACTGCAGTTTTAGAACAGACCTAGTCATAATCAATTCATATTTTACTGCTGTTCCTCAATCTCTAGCTTCAAAATGGATATAGGTGAAGCAGAACAAGAAATCATTCTTCAGGAGCCCAATTTGGAAAACAAACCACCTAAGAGACCTCTTTCAGGGAGTATTGTACAAACTAATAATCAAAATGGTGGACCTTTGACTGTGGATCATTTTAACAATTGGATCAACAAAATCAATAATATTGAGACAGTAATTAACAATATTGTATTTTTACTAAAAGAAGCAAGGCAGGAAGTTCTTAACTATAAAGTTAGAATCAGTGATGCTGAGGCAAGAATCAACAGTATTGAGCACAGGGTGGAAAAAGACAGCAGTAAGATACTGAGCAAATCTAAAAGCTGAGCAAATTTGAAACTAAACTTGAGGATCTCAAGTGTGGAAATAATACAATAACCTAAGGGTATTTGCCATGAGAGAAAGCATTGAACTAAACAACCCCAATGCCTTTACAAACAAAATGCTTTTAAAAGTAGTTGGACCTCCACCAGATGGCTCTAACTTTATAACAGAGAGGGCTCACAAATATCTGAAGCCTAAACCTGGTCCTGGAGAGCATCCAAGATCCTTTTTTTTCAAACATATGGACTTCCAATACAACAGTTTCATTCAGAATTCCCTTAGAGACAAACACATACTTGAATACAAGAGATATAAAACTAAACTGTTCAATTACCTCCTTCCAGAACTCATAAAATAAGTGACAGATTTGGTCCTATCAAGAGTAATTAAGGGAAGCTGGATTTATATACAGCCTGCTTTTTGGTCTGGACTGATACAGGAAGCAAGGGCTATAATGGGCTTTGAGGCTGCCAAATCGGGACTGCAAAAAGATTTCCCAAAGCTCTTTGTTAACTTCAATTTCAGCCCATTGCAGAACTCTGGCAGCAGCATGTCACATTAAAATTTTGTAGAAGTTATTTGTTTTCACTTACTTTGCTTTTCTTGGGAGCCAGGGTGGCATCCCTATCAGCCCACCATGTGTGCGTGACCACTGCCTGCAGTGACACGAAGGGTCTGCACCACCCAGTGTGCCTCCCTGGCTTATCCTCCCAAGGGCGGAGCCTATGGGGTTCCCCCATACCCCTTCATATGCCATGTCAGATGTTTGGCTGGGTGGTCCCGGGATAGCTATGCGGTGGTGCATGGTGGGCGGCATTAAGCACGTCTAGCTGTTTTTCATGGAACTTGTGGGGAGGTAGGGCATGCAGTGGCACAGCGGCATGAACACGTGAACATGCCAGGTACCTGGCGTGCCTCCTGAATGCCAGCTCTAGCTGGGTCACCTGGTGATAGGATGTCCGGTGGTCACCCAGAAGTCCTGCACTAGGGAAGTGACACCCCCCAGGAGGTGGAGAGCATGCAAAATCTGCTCAATCCGCCTCCTCCCGGTCAGCCCTCTAGGAACCCTGGTTTGTTCCTGAACCCAGGTCATTAGTGTTGCAAGTAGTAGCACTACTGTTGTACTGGTGGGCTGGCATAAAAGTTATTTGTTAATTATGTGATTTGGCTAAATAGGTACATTCAAACAGTAGTTGTCTGCTCCAGATTCTCAGAGGCCCCCCCCCCATTCAAATTTCCTCACTCAGGAAGTGTATATAAAATATATGGAGTGTTTCCTGTTTTTTCTTACTTAGGAATATTTAAAAGGTCATTTGCAGTGGGTTCCCAGGGTTGGCAGGATGCTACCACTGCTTTGGAGGTGAACACTAAGGTGTGCAATCTGGACATCATTTTTGACAATTGCTTGACCATAGAACATCAGGTGTCTGCTGTTGTCCATAGTGTTTTTTACCATCTATGAAACACTGCCCAGATTAAACCCTTAATCCTGCAGGAGGATCTTTCATCATTGGTACATGCTTTCGTCACATCCAGGTTCAACTACTGTGACGCTCTTTGCTTCGGGATCAGTGGAAGCAACCTCCATCGGCTGCAGCTGGTGCAGAACATGACAGCCAGGTTATGGACGGGTCTTCCAATGTCTGCTCATATAACTCCTGTTCTGCGTGGACTGCACTGGCTGATGATCAGATGTAGGATTGCTTTCAAGGTGGGACTGCTCACATACAGGGCCCTATATGGATTGGGCTCCAGCTACCTGACTGACTTCCTACACCTGCCTGCCAGTGTGCTCTCTCCAGTCATCCACAGAGGGCTTTCTAGGGATCCTGAAGATGCAGCTGAAAACATCTGGTGACTGTGCCTTTGGAGTTACCGGACCTGTGTTGTTGAACTCCCTGCCAAAAAACTCTTAAGTGGACATTTTTAAATGTGGCCTGAAAACTCTTTTAAAGGCAGTTTTTAATTACATTTGTTTATACGAGTTTTTATATTGAAGGATGGATATCTGTGCTACTCTTTGAAAATTGCTGATTTAAAAAAATGTCTTGTAAAATATGTTTCCCTTGCTATAATTATGTAAGGTGGCTAGAGCCCCAGGGATTAGGCACCATATAAATAAAGTTTGACTTGACTTGACTACCAGGCAGAAGGGAAGTGATCGCCAGCTGTGAGGTAGGCGGAGGCTTGGCTGGTGCAGCTGATGGTTCATGTCTTTTGGTTTAAATACATATGTAACCTGCTGAAGAAACTCATTCTTATTGGTGACTTGTGCAGTGCCTGGGTTCAATGCAATGAAGTGTGACATCTTGCAGGACAAAAGTGAGTACACTTGGAATACACTGCTGCTGAGATATTTAATTTATTCCGGGGCTATGTGAGTGGATGGAGTTAAGGACTTAAACTTCTTTTTGGGTTAAAGTTTGTCACTTGGACAATGACGTGCTGGTGCAGGGGTTCTGCAATGGTTAACAGCAATCTGAATGTCTACTGATGTATGCATTTTCTTTGCATTGACAGTATGTATTTTGGAATTAACTCTGCACATGAATTGTATCTTTCTGTGGTGAAATAAATCATCTCGGCACTCTCTGATATACAGCATTTTGGCAAATGGGGTTGCAGGTCTATCCACAGACTGCTACGGTTTTAAATGTGGTTCATCCATTTATTCATCTTCTATGATGTGAACTCTATTTTGGAACAGTGGCCATATTGGATGCCTAGCTTTTTAACTGTCACCCTTTTGGAAAAACAGCAGCGAGTGTTTGAGTCAAAGGGGACTTCTCGTGCCTGGCATGCTCGCACATGCTCCGTTGCTTTGTTTTCAACAGGAATGATGACCTCCATTGTGAAAACACCAGGTAATTCACTGTTCTATGCTGAGAGGCATGTTGTATACTGATAAGACTTGTACTAAGTTTATAAATCTTAAAATCATCAAAGTGCATCTCCATTGGAATGTATTTCACTACTCTCGGAGTAAAGATATGCACATCTCTTATTAATATCACACTGAAGGTTTCTAAAGGCTTCATGAAATCTAGATAGTGATATGCAACTTATGCAAATGAGTTTTGCTTTATATACAAGCCTTCATATTCTCTGAATATTTTATTACATATTTGCTAGCCTGTTCGATAAAGTGAAATGTACATCTAGTGTAACAAAGACTAGCCTACTAGCTACTGGGCTCAGTTTTGAATACTGCATCAGTAAGAAAACTAAAATAGTTTGCTTAGGATTTTTTTTCCTTTGGAATGTTACACTGCTAAATAGTTTAATGGAAGAGGGGAAGCCACTTAGGAATGCAGAAGTGGGGAATATTTAACAAGTTCCTTCTACGTTGGGGCTTGCTACAGTTTTACTTATTATTAGGTATTATTTATCCTGTTACTGATTTTATTGTATTTAAATGTGCCGGTCTGTGTACTGTCTCTATTAATGAAACAAGCATGTTACTCCTTTCTTTAAGTTCTTTCCTTTCCTGTGCCCCACTTTATGTCTGTACTTCTATGTCATGCTACCATTACTCCTTTATGACTGTCTGTATTCAAAAGTCAAAACCTCGCCTGTGCCAGTGCATCCCCAAAATGTACCCCTGGGCTATATTCAACAGGGGTGATGTGAAGTACACATCTGGATGCACCACAGTGCAAAGATAATGTATGTGGCACATCTGGAGGGGGCAGTCCCCTGCATACATGGCACATCTCCGTATTCAGCTGAGATGTGAGGCACAGCTGCCCGCACATCTCAGAGATGTGTTGCTCAGAGATAGGCATGGAAAACCCATGCCTAAGTCAGAGCCATCCACAGGTGGGCAACTGTACTGCACAGTGCAACACAGCAGCCCAGCGCCTAGGTGGCTACCCCGCCAGCCCTGATCATACAATAGCTCACATACCCCACATTTCCATGGCAGTCTAGTGGCCCACTAGATTAAATAATTGAAAGAAGTTGTGGCCCTCTACCTCTACACCCAGGATACTCTCTTCATGAAAATAAATATCTTTTTAATTGTTGAATGTTATATTATTTCTTTCATTTTTTATTCCTTATTTCCATAGTTTCTTGTTGCCAGCAATTCAGTCTACTTTTATAATCCCATACATGCTGTGCAAAAATTAGTGTTTCCTAAAGTTATTTCAATTTAAAGCCAGTCACAAAGAATCTTTTTCTAGCTCTCCTTCACAATATTCCAAAATGGTTACATTTCAGGACTATAATGTCCCTTCATCAGACCACAGAGTAGCTTTATATATTCAGAGTGGCTTTACAAATTCTCTGAAAAAATAATTTGTAACAATGTATTAGTTATCCTGTTCCCAAAACTCTTTCAGTTATGAAGGTTACAGATTTTAAGTTTTTAATCAAAAAATAATAATAGTAGTAAATTCAGGTGAGAACACACCTCTCATATGTATTGCAAATTAATTCGGCATAGTGGATATAGGTGAGGAAATTTCCTCCGTTCTGTCTCTAAAAATAAATATCACAACATAAATGTCTTTTCAAGTTTATAACATTACCACATCAAACTGTGACAGCCAATGTATATGTCAAAGCTCTTTCTAGTATATCTACTTCTATGTTTATTACACTGCTGACCATATAAAACCTTCAAACTTTCCTTTAAGTGATTCAAATATTAAGTCCCAATTTAAACATGACATCTTTTCTATTGTTACCGCTTCTTTAGGAGAGTGGTTTAAAACACATTCAACTTACTGTGCTTTCTCAAGTAGCAGTGTATTAGCGGGTCCGTATTTTGTTTTCTTATTTTGAAAAAAAATGTTCTTAGAGGAACCACGCCATTGCACAGAACGCCACCGTATCCATTCAAATCAGCCTTCTTTCCAGAAGCATGGAGAGGGGCCAGGCTGTCTGGGGAGTACTTTCTGAGCGTGATGAAATCATGCTCTCCCGTTCACCCTTGTTTGCCCGGTCAAAAATTTAACCACCTTCTGGCTCTGTAAAGAGTCAATTGAGGCTGTCCCCTTTACTCCATTTTCGTTTACTGTCAAAGTGCAGATAAACTTATATAGTAAATTCTAACAATAACTTTCAGAAAAATGGGTTTTTTAGGAGAATGATGAAAGCTCACAGCATTATGAAAGTTATCTTTCTCAAGTATACAGGTGCACTTTGGACTTACTTTAACTTATACAATTTTAAAAGTTCTTTTTTCACAGGATGTCAAACATCGGGATCTTAGGAAATAAAGTTATTTAACAATTCTTCTTACATTAATTTCATACCTAATGGTTAGTACAAAATGAATTGTTAAACATAAACTTTCTTAAGGGGTCACCATTCTATGTGCAAGGTCAAATTTAAGAAAGAATTAAGCAAAGAATATCGTACTTTCTCTAATGATTAATTAAACTGTTCATATGCATCTACCTTATGTCCCATAGTTGATTATTCAGATATTTTTAACTATTATCCAAATTGTGTAAAGATTTTTGATTTTGTAAATATGTTATGGTCATACAAAACTTTTATATAGTTTCTTTTCTGTTTATAAAATTATAGAATTCTGAGTAACAAACTTATTTCTAGTAATCTTTTTAGAAGATAATTATATGCCACCTTATGTACTGAAGTTGAAGTATCAGACCTAAAAATTCCTAGAAGGTCACCATTTTGTGCAAAAGGTCAAATCTCAGGGAAAGCAAGAAAGAAGATTTCACTGCCATCTGGTGGCTAATTAATTCTATTAACCTGTACCCGATGAAGGGACATTATAGTCCTGAAACATAACCATTTTGGAATATTGTGAAGGAGAGCTAGAAAAAGATTCTTTGTGACTGGCTTTAAATTAAAATAACTTTTGGAAACACAGATTTTTGCACAGCACCTATGGGATTATAAAAGTAGATTGAATTGCTGGCAACAAGAAACTATGGAAATAAGGCATAAAAAATAAAACATTCAACAATTAAAAAGATATTTCTTTTCATGAAGAGAGTATCCTGGCTGTAGAGGTAGAGGGCCACAACTTATTTTAATTATTTAATCTAGTGGTTCTATATGTGAAGCCCTCCCCACTCTTTCTATTTGCCCATTAAGGAAAAATAATAGGGGAACTGAGGGAAACATTCAAAACTATACAGTCTAGTGGCCCCCCCCATCCCAACCGTAACTGAAACTGCAAACTCTGGACCTCTCTGGTGGTCCAGTGGACCCCCCCACCCACTGAGGAACCCCGCCCCACCTTTGCTCCCCATCCCAGCATTGCCGATACATTGGCAGGCAGCACAATCCACCCGCACACCGCCACAGCTGCCCACTGACTGAGCTGTCAGTGAATGACAGCGTACTGTACTCCTTCAAGCCCACTGGTAGACATTGTCAACCAATGGGCTTGCAGTGTGTACTGTACCCTTTCATTCTCAAAGTTTCAGGTGGGGTGGCCACAAGACCACCAGGGGCTTGTGATGGGGGAATTGTACACTGGATGGGTTCCAGGGAAGGGAAGGGGATACCACTGGACTACCAGAGCTTTTCATATTTTATTTATTCCTGGATAGAGTTCTGGGTAGGGAGGGAATACCACTGGACTGCCAGGGACCATGACGGTGACTTCTCGTCACAGTTGGGGTACGGAGCAGGGAGGGGGGCCACTAGACTGCCAGGGAAATGGTCTCTTCCACCATGCCTACATGATCGGGTCCCACCTGCAGGGTGCCCGGCACATCTTGCAAGGTGCATCCATACCCCAGACATGCAAATGGCACCATAATGACATGCAAATAGCTCCATTTGTGTCATGCATGCATAATGGCTCCATTTGCATGTCCCAGTCTGAATATCTGGAATGTGCACCTGGCGCATCCCTCAGATGTGTCACACATCCCTATTCTAGGTATTCAGACTGCGGTGGGGATGCACCAGTGCATCCTCGGCAGCTCCATTTGCACCACCCGTATCATGTGCCCTATTCAGACGGGATGCGTGATCGCACATCTCATTTGAATATGGCATGTTTGTGCTCCAGTGCAACTCAGTTGTGCTGCACAGGCACTTGCACCTATTCTGGGCGCAGTTTGAAAATCCCAGCCAGAATGTTTTATGCTTCCTTATATTGTAAACAACAGGATGCCAACATGGATGATTTAGGAAAGGTCTGTGAAATCTTTGAAATTTCCAAAGATTCATCAAAGTGATGTGCAAACTTTAAAATAACAGAAACCTCTGTGGAAGAAATTAGGTCAGCAATTAAAGATTTGAGACAAAATAAGGCCCCAGGGCCTGATGGGTTTTCATCCAATTTTTATGCTACCTTTGAATCCGAATTAACAACTCATTTATCGAAACTATATATTGTCTTTTGAAAATGGTATACTTCCCCCTTCATTAAGGCAGGGCCTGATAACACTCATACATAAATTAGATAAAGACCCTTTAAAGTGAAAGAATTACAGGCTTTTTTTGTTAAAAAAACAGATGTGAAAATCTTAACTAAAATATTAGTCAAGAGATTAGAAAATGTTATTCAAAGACGGCCCATCGGCATGGCGGTTGGGGTTCTGATTACTGACATGTGACCCAGGTTCAGGAGCAGGCCTGAGTCATTGGAGGGCGAGAAGAAGGATGAAGCATCCTATGGACTGCTCTCCTTCTCCGGGGGGGGGGTCTTTGTGTTTGGTGCAAGAATGACACCTAGCGGAAACTGGGTGCATCACTCTGAGCACCAATACATGGTTGAGGAGGGAAGGGGCTGGGGCAGAACAGATGCTGGTGTCATTGCACATCTCTGCCCCAGCCAATAAGGGGAACAAAATCCCTCCTCAGAAGATGTCTCCATGATGCCCTGCTCCCGGCTTTGATTAGCCACCTGGCCAAGAACTCCCCAACCAGTTACATTCCATGGCACCAATTCCAGTGGTGGTGCTGTGCCCCGCCTCCTGGGGTGTAAGCCAGGAGTGACCGGGGAGAGAGAGAGAGAGTGGCTGATTAGGCGGTGGAAGCTGCAGGGCACTGTGACTAGGGCAGACCAGTGACGGAAGATAAGGGGGATAAGAAAGAGGGGTAAATACAAAAAAAAAATGTTATTCAAAAATTAATCACTCCACAGCAAACTGTTTTTATGAAGGCCCGATTAGCAGCAGATAGCCTTAGGAAAGTGTTCTATTTCATAGAGAGTGCCCCCCAAAAAATTTAAACTTTGATATTTTTTCTCTCAACCGATGCTGATAAAGCCTTCAGCCATGTTCTCTGGCACTATCTAAGATACTGACACTTTACAATTTCCAACTTGAGTTCATAAGTCAGATCAAAACCATCTATAATTGCCCACCAGCAATGGTTTTAATGAATGGCATCATCTCTCCTAGCTGTGATTTTTTGAGAGAAACAAGACAAGGGTTTAACTTGATCTTGGATCCATTAGTCAGAAAACTGACAGCAGATAATAGCATAAAAGATATCAGGGTTCATGGTAAAGATTACTTATGTTCTCTTTATGCTGTCGATGTAGTACTTTCCATTTCTGACCCTAAGCAGTCCATTAAGAATATTTTAAACACCCTTTCTGACCTTGGCATAATGTATGGTTATAAAATTAATGTAGACAAAACAATGTTTTACCCCTTATTTTATGCAAGACAGAAGATATAGATTACTGTGGTATCACATAGGCAACAAATATTATTAAGTACTTAGGAGTCTATCTTCATAAGACTACTTTTATAACTTTGACTTTTATCCCTAATAAATTAAAAAACAAATGGTTGGTAACCAAAATAAATGGAATAAGTTTCCATTGGACATCTGGTGACAACTGGAAACCATCAAAATGATGATACTTTTAAACTTATTTTTGCATTCAGAATGATAACTCATAGCATACCAATCAAATGGTTCACATACTTAAGAAAGTACAATTAGTAAATTCCTTTGGGCTCATAAAAAGGTTAGATGTGGTTACTACAAACTAAGCAGACTCATTGACACGGGAGGACTAAGAGCCCCAGATCTGAAACTGTATTTTCTTTTTCTTCCTAGCAGAATGCAACAAATCTCCAGATGGATGTCACACACCAGGAATGATAACTATAGCTGGAACAGTTAATAACAGAAAAAAAACCTAGCTATGGCTCATTATACTGATCTATGTAGCCTATTCTTTGTGAACCCAGAGAACCATCAGGAAATGCAGTTATCTTAGACTCCATTTTAATATTATCCCAATTACCCCGGCTATTAAAATTACATTCAGAGAAATCCCTATTACAACCCATTTGGTGTGATCCAAAACTTGTGTTACAAAATAGAGTGCTGCTTAAAGATGATTGATTTGACAAGGGAATTTATATTATAAATGACTTATTGGAAGGACAGACTTTCAAGGATTTTGAGTCAGTCAAAAAGGAATAGAACATGAGGGATAGGGATGAACTGTTTCACTCAGTCCTGAAGCAATTACTACTAAATAAGGAATTAATTGTCTCAAGAGTTACTCCTAACAGTCAAGACCTCCTAAAATTAGTAAACACTGCTCCTACTATAAAGAATTTCTATATATTATTTTTATACTCTGCTGGGGGAGGGCCGATGATAGAATATGTTGGTGGTCCAGAGCACTATACGAAGATGTATCGGGGTGCAACTGGGACATTTTGGAATTTTCTATTAAAGCTTTTTCCTCAGTTAATCATAAACTTGTACAATTTAAAACTTTAAATAACCTATATTATATGCTCAAACACATGAAAACAATGAGCATTAGGGATACTGATAAATGTTCAAAGTGTGAGCAGGATGGAGCTGATTTGTTACATACATGTTGGAGCTTTCCCTCTTCATAGAAACAATGGCAGGGCATAAGTGGAGCCACAGTTTTTCCTGTTGCTGTGGTATTCTCAAAAGTGGAAATGGTTTACAACTGGCTCCACTATTTATGACCACTTGTGGAGGATTTTTTGGTGCACCTGCAGGTAAAAGCTTTGCCTGGTGGGACCAGGCACAGCATCTCCTGCAGCTACGCTGGCTGAAAATATGAAACTCCACAGGTACAGAGGTTTCATCCTGCAATTGGGGCTGTGGGTTGGGACTTAGTTCCTGATCCATTTGAAAATCCAGCCCCTTATCTCCCTAATTTCAATGGCAGCTAAAAACTGCATACTTAGAAACTGGACTGATGACAGATCCACTTCCTTAAAGATCCACTGTGACAACTTTGAAAAAAGTAATATCTAGATAGAATTCAGCTTATAATTAATATTTTTTTCTGTAATTCTCACCCTTTCTTTTTTATTAATAAGGGCATTTGTATGTAAACACTGCCCTAGCTGCTCTTTTTGCTTGCCTACACCTGACATCACAGTTTTGTTCATGACATCACATTCTGTTGCTGCAGATATAATTATAATGTCATAAATAGGGGATTAAGATGTCAGGTGTAGGCAAGCAAAAAGAGGAGATAAAGTCTAAGGTGCAGTAATACTCTTTCATACAACTGTCTTAAGTAATAAAGAATAAAGGGAAGGAATTAGAGAAAACATATGAAATATAAACTGAACTGTGTCTAAATCTCACGTCTGTTTCAAAGTATTTCTAATGGTCTCAGGGACTTCCAATGAGTGGTCAAATTCTACTGCTTTATCAGGCTTCTGTAAAGAATTTAAAAAAGCAATTTACCTATCTAAACGAAATCTTGAATTTAAAATTGCACATACCAAGGATGGACATAAATAATTGTTTTCATATTTAAATAAAAAAAGGGAATACTAGGCAAGTAGGACCACTAATAGTCAATAAAACATTAATAACATCAGATAAAGATACAGCTGATAAATTAAATAACTACTTCTTATTCTGTCTTTTCAACAAAAAACACCAATTCTTTTCCAACAACAAAAACAACAAACAAATCCAACCATTTTTTAATAACTACCAGCCATACCAAGGATGTACTAAACACACTTAATAAAAAGGGAAGTCCAGGACCAGATGAAATAAGCCCCAGGTTCCTGTCTGAAAAAATTGACACCATATGTCTCCCCTTAACCATTATTTTCAACAAATCCCTTAAGGATTCTGCAGTCCCCCTTGATTGGCTGATGGCCAATGTAACACCCATCTTCAAAAAGGGAAGTCGATCAACTCCAGAAAACTACTGACCAATCAGTTTGTCCTCGGTTCCTTGCAAACTACTAGAGAAAATCATTAAATCTATACTAGAAACAGAACTTCAAACAATAAACATAAGTGATTCTACCCGGCATGGATTCAAACAGAGCCTCTCAACTACCTCTAACCTTATATAGAAACATAGAAACATAGAAGTTGATGGCAGATAAGGACCACAAGGCCCATCCAGTCAGCCCATTTCTTTTTCTACCTTATAAATGTGCCATCGGCCTTTGCTCTGTCAGTGGCCTATCTATTCATAGTCATTTGTATTGCTCCCTTATGCCTATCCCATGCCTGTTTGAAGTCCTGCACTGTATTCATAGCCACCACTTCTTGTGGTAAGCCATTCATGCATCCACCACCCTTTCTGTGAAAAAATTTCCTCACATTCCCCTTAATCGGCCTCCCTCTAATCTCATGCTGTGTCCTCTTGTCCTGCTATTTTTCTTGTATTTAAACATGTTAGACTCTTTCACCTTGTTTATGCCCTTAAGGTGTTTGAATGCCTCAATCATATCCTCTCTCCCTCCTTTGCTCAAGGGTATACATATTGAGCTCCATTAATCTGTCTCGTATGTCTTCTGATGCAGTCCCTGCACCATTTTGGTTGCCCTTCTGGACTGCCTCAATTTGGTTAATGTCCTTGTGAAGGTGTGGCCTCCAATACTGCCGCAGTACTCAGATGGGGCCCTAACCAGTATCTTGTACAGAGGATTAATACCTCCCTCTAACGACTTGTGATACCCTACCACGCCCTAACACGCCCCTAGCCTTACCTACTGCTTTAGAGGTCTGCTTGGATGATTTTAGGTCATCAGTGATGATGATGCCCAAGTCTCTTTCTTCCTTGTGGCTGCTAGCAACTCCTCCCAGCCTATAGGTGGCTTCAGGGTTTCTCTTCCCTATGTGCATGATTTTGCACTCTTGCATTAAATCCCAGTTGCCACTCTTCTGACCATTCTGCTAGTTTATCCAGATCTCTTCTCATTCTGCCCACCCCATCTGGATCATCTACTCTGTTGCAGATCTTGGTGTCATCTGCAAACAGACAAGCCTTACCCTCTAGTCCATCTGCAAGGTCACTAATGAAGATGTTGAAGAGGACTGGCCCCAGGACTGATCTCTGAGGTACCCCACTTGTGACTTGCATCTCTTCTGACTGTATACCATTTACCACCACTCTCTGTTTTCTGCCCGTCAACCAGTTTGCCACCCAGTTGACCAACTTCTGACCCACCCCGAGCCTACCCAGCTTATTTATCAATCTTCTATGTGGAACAGTGTCAAAAGCTTTGCTGAAGTCAAGGTAGGCAACATCAACTGCTCCCCCTTGGTCCACCACTCTGGTTACCCCAGTCAAAGAAATCTATGAGATTAGTTTGACAGGACCTTCCTTTTGTAAACCCATGCTGTCTTGGATCCTGTGCCCCTATGGATTCCAGGTGTTGCACTATCCTTTCCTTAAGGTGCCTCCATAATCTTGCCACTACTGAGGTAAGACGGCGGTCTGTGGTTCTCCGCCTCCTCCTGCTACCACTCTTGTGGAGCGGGATCACACAAACCCTTCTCCAGTCTTCTGGGACCTCTCCTGTGCTCAGAGACTCACTAAACAATTCTGCTAATGGCTCTGCTAGTTCCTCCTTTAGCTCCTTAAGTACCCTGGGATGTATGCCATCAGGTCCCATTGCCTTATCCACCCTGAGCTTAGCTCTTGTAGGACCCCTTTCTTTGTGAAGGGAGTAGTGCTCACCTCCCTCCCACTGTGTCCATGATGCTGAGCTGTGGGCCCTGCCCTACCTTCTCTTCAGTAAATACTGATCAAAAGTATCTATTTAGGATAGATGCCTTTACAGGTCCTCCTCCTCACATGCTCCCTTTTCTCCATTACGTTAGCAATACCCTCTGGACTTTCTCCTTTCACTAATGTATCTAGAGAAAGTCTTGTCCCCTTCTTTACTGTTCGTGCTAGTGTTTCCTCAGTTTGGGACTTGCCTGCCTTACTGCCTTACCTGCTTCCCTTAGGGCAGTTTGGTATGCCTCCCTATCTTCATCCCGCTGTGTTCCCTTATATTTCCTTAAGGCCAGCCTTTTGGCTCTGACCTTTTCTGCTACTGTATTTGAGAACCAAAGTGGTTTCCTTCTTCTTTTGCACTTCCTTTTCTGTCTAACACAATGGGATGTTGCTTCAAGTATTGCATCCTTAATGCTTGCCCACTTTGCCTGTACCTCCTCACCTGTGTTTCTTTTTGCCAGGGCTAGATTAACTCTGTTGGCCATCTTATCAAAGTCAGCTCCTCTGAAGTCCCATATTTTTGCCTTGGAATGGGATGATTTAGATGTAGTAGCCAAATTGAACCATACCATGTGATGGTCACTGGCTCCCAGGTGACCTTCTACCTGGAGATCTGTGATCCCTTCTTTGTTAGTCAGTACTAGATCTAGATAGCCCTGTCTCTTGTGGGTTGCTGTACCAGTTGTTTGAGGCCCTTTTATAATCACATAAATCAAGGGGTTGATTCTAGTATCCCAATGGACATTATTCTTCTAGACTATAGTAAAGCCTTTGACCAGGTAGTGCATGAGAAATTAATTGATAAACTATTACACCTTGGAATTTCTATCAGTCTAGTCTGCTGGGTAGATCACTGGTTGACAGACAGAACCCAGTGGGTAAAAATCAATGGAACCCTATCAGATAACGGTGAAGAGACTAGTGGAGTTCCACAGGGCTCTGTCCTCGGACCTACACTATTCAACTTGTTCATATCTGACATGCAGGTTAGCTCAAACACTTTCCTATCGAAGTTTGCAGATGATACTAAACTGAAGGGGGAAGGTGGACTCACCAGACAATATAAATCAGCTACTTAAGGACCTATTTGAAATTGAGACCTGGGCAAAGACAAATGGGATGGATTTCAATATCGAAAAATGCACCGTACTCCATTTAGGAAAAAACAACCAAATGCAGTCTTACAAACTAAACAACACTATACTAAAGGTAGCGAATAGCGAAAAAGACCTCGGTATCATAGTTAACAACAAACTCTCTTCAGCTGACCACTGCAATAAACTAGAAAAACACTCCAATGCACTTCTTAGAAGAATAGACTACACCTTTGTCACAAAAACAGAACAGTGCATAATTCCCCTTTATAGATCATGTATCAGGCCTTATTCAAACTACGGATCACCCTTTTGGAATCCCTACTTAAAAAAAAACATAGAAAGGGTCGAACATATTCAGAGAAGAGCAACCAAAATTGTACCCCACTTAGCACAGCTTAACTACCCAGACAGACTCCATAAACTGAATCTACATTCTCTAGAGTTTAGGTGCTATGGGGAGATCTTTTGTTTCTCTTTAAAATCCTACAAACACCCACCCTAATGCAGCAATGTGGGATCTCCCTTGCAGACAGGAAGAAAGTACCAAGACTGCACTCAAGACAGCTAGAGATTGGGAAAGCAAAGACAAATAAAATACTTCATTTCTTCTCAATAAGGGTCCCAAGAACATGGAACAAATTACCACAGCAACTTGTGAACAGTAAATATTTTGAAACATTCAAAAAACGAGCATTCACGATGGGCAAACGCCTTCTTATGCCCCAAAACACCTAGTAAACCTAGTAAATGAGCTTATAGAGCCTATTAAATTGGAAAAGCTCTTGCATGGTTTGAAAGACAATATTCACAATTTTGATAAAAATATAAAACTCTGAGTTCATTACAGCTGTCACATAATGGTAGCATAAAATGAATCAACACTCTGCTTGTTTAATATCAAATTAATCTCATACCTCTTTCGTCTCACTTTTTCTTATACCTAGGTATTTCTTTTGGGGATGCTTGTCTCCTTTATTTTTTCCTTCCATGTGAGAAGTTGACTTATATTTGCCTATTGTTTTATATATATATATATATATATATATATATATATATACTATTATTATAGTAACAATTGTATATTTAAATTGTAACCAGATAGGGCACATTCCATGTTTTTGGAGAGGTGATAAATGTTAATTATTTTTTTTTTAGGAATAAACTCTTGTTTAAAGCATACTATCCAGAACCCCTCCTCTTACTTTCTATTATTATTCTTTTGGTAACTGGGTAAGGCCCACTAGGTACAGTACAAGTGCCTGTTTCCGGAGGCAATCCAGAAGCACTGGTGTGGTTAAGTAACTTACTCAGAGTCACACAGTATGCAAGTGGAGGTTATGGGAATCAAACCTAGGTCTGCTGGACATACCAAGCTCACTCACAGCTCATTACCATAACCTCTAGGCTATACTGCCAGTTTTAAAACATTTTTTTTACTTTTACACTCAAGGTCTCTGAAGCTCTGTTCCTCTCACACCTCACTCCAGCTGAGAGATGCATGCTATCAGGCCATCCTTCTACCTGCATGCCGCTAACCCCTCCCAACCCCATCTCCACCCAACTTGTGAGGGTAATTTTATTTTATTTTTTTTAATGTAAAAGTTGGTAACTGAGAAAGGCACCATGAGCAGAAGCTCATTTCCAGGTGTGACCCTTGTGAGGGGGTACAGAGGGAAAAAATAAATATACAGCAGTGACAACAGAATTATAACAAAATGTGGAAAATAATACGTAATAAAAAAGAGTGCTTTTTACAATAGAGAAGTATCAATAAATACAAACAAACAATATTTACATGATTATTTACAATGAGTTGCAGCAAAGGGGGAGGGGAACTACAAACTGGGGTAGAAGAGTACTAGGAGGAAGAGCAGACACAGGAAACATTAGGGTATAGCTTGAGTCACCACCTGAGGGCAGGAAAGGAGGGAGAAAGATGGATCTGGAGGGGAACACTATTGCAAAGGGAAGGAAGTCTGTAGGAGAAGGAAACTTTGCTGGCTGATGTGCGTACATGTGGGAGGGAAAAAGTGAGGGCGCAGTTCGATTGTGAGCTGTAGGGTGGGGGGTTGGCTGGATTAAGGTGAGAGGTGAGGTATGGCAGAAGGGTTCCAAACCAGTATTTAGTGATGAAGATGGAACAGTGTGAGAAGTGTCTATGGGCAAGGAACGGAGGGATAGGGAGGAGTATAGGTTGCGGTGGTGAGTTAAGGGGGGGAGTTAGAGGTGAACCTAAAGAAAGCATGACACAGAACATCAAGTTTGGCAAGGGAGGTGACTGGGGCAGCGCTGTAAACTATGTCTGCATAGTCAAAAGCAGGGAGGATTCATTTAACTAAAAGATCACATTTCACCAGGAGGGAAAGACTGGCCTTGTGGCAGTAAAGAACCCCTAGTTTAGGGCACAACTTGGAGTGTAGGGCACTAAAGTAGGAGGAGAAATCCAGAGAAGGACTGAGCCAGACTAATAGGTACTTATAGTTGGGGACATGGGACCCGATTCTCTAAACCCAGCACAAGGCGCGCCAAAGATGGCTTGCACCAATCACAAGTATGCCACAGACACTGTGCCTGATTCTTTATCAGGCAGGGTCCTGGTGGCAAAGTCCCACAGTGTGTGGCAACCCTAGCAGTGCATTTCACAGAGGGCATACCCGGACAGGGTGCCGCAAGCCTGCGTCACTATGCGACAGTGTACAGAAGCACCCCTTATCCCTGATCCATGTGAAATACATATTACTAGTAGCCCCCCATTTCACTGGAAGTCTAGTGCCTCCTCTGAGCATTGTAAAATAAATATGTAACAGCCCCGTATCCCTGGTAGTCTAGGGGCCCCCATCCCGATAACCCCAACAGTACTATAATATGTACCACCCGGTGGCCTAGTGGCCCCCCACCCTCCACCCAGTAGTGCCTGACCACTTCACTCCCCCCCACCCTGTAAGGGAGCTAGTGACTGGCACAGCCCACCTCTCATCACCACGACTGAACTCTGAATGAGCACGTACTGTATATAGTATGCACTCTGACTGACAGCTGCTGAAAGCATGCTGAGGGGAGATCGTTTTCAAAGAGAGAGAAAAAAAACAGGCCCAAGGATAGATCCCTGAAGCATGCCTGCCCATAAAGCTGCTGGAGGTTTGGTGAGAGTTCTCTTGCTCTGTGAGTGCTATGATTTGTGTAAGTCATTGGCTGTTTTTGCAATAAATAAAGGGGGACATGCTGACTTTGTTGTGGTGATTTTCAAGGTTTCATAGCTAATTGAGTACCCTCAGTCCTTTGCCCTCCTTGGTCCAAGACACAGGCACTGGTATGCAGCTCCAAGAGTACTCGGCATATCTCATCAGAATCAGAAGAAAATAAACTATCCCAAGCAAACAGAGGTTTAAGTAGCTCCAGATTTTGGTTACTGTAAGTATGGCTCACAACAGTGGAAGCTACCTTGGACCAAATATCCTTGATCTTAGGTAAAAAGAGATTTCTTAACCCATTGCATCTCTTCTAGGAAACCTCTCCACAGCTTTGAGAGAGGCATTCCAGGTTAGGATCCTATCCGCTACTATAAAGAGAGCAGAAGATTGGTTTCTTAGTGCTGCAATCATTCCAGAGAAGAAACAACTTCTTTACCAGTAGAAGGGATGTGTCTTTGTATCAAAGGCCTTATCAAGGTCTAGGAAGATGGTGGCAGTAATGTGTCCCTAGTCCATACCCTTCAGGATGGAGTCAGTGACCCAGTGGATGGAGGAGACAGTAGAGTGGAGCTTCCTAAATTCAGACTGGTAGGGGGAGAAAAAAGCTAGTTATGTCAAGGAAGGCAGAGAGCTGGGAGAAGACAAGCTGCATCTGAAATTTAGCCACAGTAGGGAGGAGGGAGCTATGGAGGTAGTTCCTGGGGAAGGTAGGGCCCCCACTTTGGGCAAGGGGAGGACTTTGGCCTGTTTCCATGCACACCATACTGCACTAAGACAGAAGTAGAGCTTCAGGAGGATAGTAAGGGGGTCAGGGATGGCAGGAGCAGATAGAGAAATTTCTAGCCTAGTCTATCTGGACTGTGACCTTTACAGGGATTCAGAGCCTGAAGGATTGCAAGGGTGACAGAGGTGGTGAGAGGACAGGGAAAACTGGTGATAAAGGTGATAGGATAGAGGTAGAGAGAACTATTCAGCTCTATTTTGTTTTTTATTATTTGGTAACCAAGTAAGATCCACTGGGCATAAGCACTGTTCACAGGGCTGAACCAGCAGCACCAGGAGGTTAACTGACTTGCTCAGGATCACACAGTATGCAAGTAGAGGTTGTGGGAATCAAACCCAGGTCTACTAGATGTACAAAACTAGGACTCATTAGCTGGACTGTTAGGCTAAGCACCAGTACTTTGCATGTTACAATCACATGTTTCATCACCAGATGGCACTCTGCATTGTCTAGCTATAGATTCTTTAAAAAGTACATTTCCAAAACTAGAAGTCACCTAATCCAGTCTTTTTTTTTTCCTTCTATGGAAATCAAAAATAACACCCCCTCTTTATTTTGAACCTTTTTCGTTATCTGTGAAAGTCAAATACTTTCACAGTAGAGTAAACTGGAGCCTCATATACAGTAGGTATGACCATTGCTCTAATGAAATTAGTTAAAACTGGCTACCGAGTAAGAAACAAGATCACAAAAAAATGGTAACCCATCAACATGAAAACAAGTGACCAATGAGGTCCCAAAGGGGTCTGTCCTAGAACCTACATTGTTTTGCTCCTTTTAATTGATGTTTTCATCTCTGACCTCCAAGATGACTACTTGCCCTTTCTGGGCCAAGTGCAATAAGCAAAGGTCTATGTGTGACCATTGAGTCATAAGGGGCATGAGAGTACAGATCATCCATCTGACAGACCTGTGGCATTCGACCCCTCATTTTTCTCCTGCGTTCCCTCCCATCTCCTGATCCCCCAGAGGTGACATGTCTAGCTATGATGACCTCGTGGACATATAGCAACCCTGGGATGTAAGGTAAATCATCCATGCTCATATTGTAGAGGTCACTATGGCCATGGAAACACAGCACCATTCTCCCTTGTCAAAGATGCGCTGCCTCTGGTAATACTCCTTGGCTATTGTCACCCAATTGCAGATGATCCAGGATGATTCCTGAACTTATGTTGCCTGTATGGTAGTACAACATACTACTGCTGGGCCATCAGGCAACCCTGAAGACCAACACTGTTTAATATGTTTATAAGTAAACTGGGGGTTGGCTCCAACAGCTGGATTGTCAAGCTTGCTGATGACATCAAGATGAGAATAGTAGTTACATGGTAAAAGAAAATAGGTGAAATGTAGAAAGGACCTGGACAGACTTGAGTTGTGGGCAGAGAAATGGCATGAGCTTCATCAGTATTAACAAATACAAAGGACTTCTGGCGATGTCACCTGACTGATGGCCACCTGAATTACGAACTCTCCACCCAGCAGCACCTTAATCCTTGCAAATACTGCCACTGTGCCTTTTTTTAAACTTTTAAAACTGCAAGTGACGGATGGCATCAAAGATAAAGGAGGTAGCAATAAGTTTAATGTACTGCAGCATGAAGGCGAGGGCCCTAATCAAGATATGACTCAATCAGAAGCCTCAGAGAATTCCTCGATTTCCATGCACTCCACATTGGTAAAATTCTCCAAATCAAGGAAATCATGTTCCAAAAAAGCAAGCTCCATGGCCACAAAAATTGATAAAATATTACCGGCGCTCACAGATTTTAAGTCCGAATTCCACATGTTCCAAGAATCTTTAACAACTTTCCGATCGGACCTCACAGCATTGGAGAGCAAGGCGAACATACAGGAAGAGTTACAAACAGAACATATGACATGCCACATTAAGATGCAGTCCACACTCAAGCAAGTAATTAAAAGACTAGTACATTTATTTCACAATAAGCTGAAATTATTTTATGATAGATGGGGCAAGATGTACAAGTTATTAATTTAGTTTAGCCGATTGTCTAATATAGCTATTGGTCTGTCTGATTTGACTCAGAGTATGATTGCCTTATTTCAACTCAATTCTAAATCAAGTTAAGTTTACAATTCACCCTTGCAGGCCTTTGGATCACATATAGGTTTCTAAGATAGCTAACTGGGAGGGGTGCGGGTATAATTAGGTTGATTATTTATTAATTGTTGTCTTGTGCCTTTTTGTAGCTCTTATTGTTATTGGCTTTGTTTTTCTGTATTGTATGGTTATATGAAAAATTGTTTAAATAAAAGAAAGTTAAAAAAAAAGTTTGCCAACTTACTATAGATAGACAAGAGGATGCTGAAAATAGACATCGCAGATGAAACATCAGAATCTACTTAGTCCCTGAAAACAGTAAGGGATTGGATATTTTAGATTTTACTGAAACCCTCTTGCACACTTCCCTTACCCTGAATTCAGACTTTCAGTTGGAAATTGAGCAGGTCCATCGGGCCATGGGGCCTAAGCCCACAAATCCAAATGCATGACCCAGATCCGTTATAATTTGTTTCTTGAGATGACAAACTAAGGAACTGATTTAAAAAAAAGCTTGGGCCCAGGGAAAGGTCTTCTATGGGGACACTAAAATTTTTATGGAAAATAACTACACACCAGCTACGATGCAACGCAGATGGGAATATATCCCATTGTTTGTAGTCCTCAGACAAAATAAGTTCAAATTCCAGACCCTGTATCCGGCCTGACTAGTAGTTCAGTATCCTACTGGCCAGCAGAGCTATGATACTGCTACAGCAGTGTACATGGATATCCAGAAACAAGGATTTGCTATTTCCCCTCACACTGCTCTACCACAGAGGCCTAACTCTAGATAATCTACTGGGAACCCCCCCTGCACAGGACCCATCGACTCAACAATCCGCTATGGACTCTTTGAAATAGCTCCTACTGCAAATTACCACATTGGACACTTGACTTTTTCATCATCTAAAGCCATTTCTTTCGATGCAGTGAGTACCCTACTGTGTGCTGAGCAGTCTAGTAATTAACTCTTGCATCCTGATGGGGGAGGGGAGTGGTTATTGACACGGCCTGGGCCTAGACCCGGTGAGACCCGCTCTGGTCTGGGGGGTCCTCAGAGGGGCACAGCGGCCTTCTTGATGCATTTTGGGGCCTTCTGGGTATCTTCCTCATTCAGCAATTTCTGCATGGTTTTCTTTTGGAGGGATGCCATGGAGGAGAGGGATTGGATTTGGCAGATGTCAATGCTTGGCATGAGAGAGAGGGATTCTCCTGATAAATAGGGTTCTCCCTCCTTCTTTCAAATAATAATGCTGCAAGTGGTTGAACACAGACTGTAGCTCAGTAGGGGTGGGGCAGAGGCACATGGGACTCTGAGAAGGCCACTGTGTGTGGGACCCACCCATTCCAAACATCCACTAAATAGGGGAAAACTTGAGGTCCAGAGTTCACCACGAAACAGGAACCTAATATCCAACTACTTTCATTCTTGGGGGGGAAGCAATTGTCCAGTTGAGCAGGAAGGCCCCTCTGGCCCACAGTTCTTCCCTAGCCAGGATCCCACCAAATAGGGCTCTGCTGCCACTGCCTGGTTTTAAATACTTGATCATAAACTGATTGGCCTCGGCTTGGTCTTGGTTTCCTCATGGATAGCATGCCATTCCCACCAACACATTTTACTATGTCGGGGGCGGTTGTCTGGAGGGCCCACACATTAGTGCTACTGAAGTGCCAAAGGGATAAGTTATGCTGTGTGCCCTGGAGGGCGCTCCCTCCACCCTTGCCTGGGCCGAGGGGCTGGGACCGCTGTGGGGCAGGTGGGGGCAGCATCTTCACAAGGAGGGCCATATTTGCTCGATGCCCTCCTCCACCGGCTCATCCTGCCTGACTTCCTGCTGGGGGGGGCTGCTTGGTACATGGGGATAATACTGGGGGATCTCTGGTTGAGAACTGTGTCACTTAATACCCCTATCCCTTGCACTAGATAGCCTTCAACAATTTTTTAGAAGGATCCACAGCTTATCACCTACAACAATCACATGCTGGGGGCTGAGGGATTTTCGAGATCATGGTGTGCAGGGGGCCCCAGAACTGCATTACTCTCCAGATAGAGGACTATTTTTCGGGACACTTCATATGTTGTACATAGTTGGGACTTTGGGACTTGGTTTTCAATGTCAGTATCATCATACAGGGAGAAAATTTATGAGGACACTTTTTCTAAACCGTGTCCACTAAGGTGGCTAAGGAGAACAGATTAGACTACCTGCTCAAGGGAAATTATATTTTACTGCTGGATGGCAGGGGAAAAATTCAGTGAAGGATATGGAGCACCTTTATTTTCAGTTTACCCCAAGCTGCCCTAGTCACCCTTATTTAATTTCCTTCTTAATGTTTACCCTAGTCATAGCATATTCCCATAACCATTCCCTTGTTAAGGGTCAATGGTACCCCAAGGGAGCCACTCCCACTAGGGGTAGTGCATTTCTCCCTGGGTGGCTATTTCTGCCACCACTACCAGGACTGAAACATAGAAACATAGAAATTGTCGGCAGATAAGGACTGCTAGGCCCATCCAGTCTGCCCATAAGCCCAGTACTTGTTTATGGCTTTTGCCCCTTCCTCTGCTTTACCTCTGTGGATCCCCTATGACTGCTAGTGATAGCGTCCTCCTTGTTGGAAGTCACAGTTAGAGGTTTTCCCTTCAAGACATGAAAGGGACAGGGTTTTGATCCCCCACCTTCTCATATCACCCAGTTTTTGGTCCAGTTGGCCTTTCACTTTCTCTTTAGTAGACAGCAAGATATATTGCCCACAGTCACCAGTTTTCCCTATATCTACTAGTTGGTTTAGATTATTTCTCTTATTTAGTCAACAAGATGGCGTCATGTTACTGGTGAATTATATTATATTTAATGGGCATACTGAAGGTTATTTTCCTACGTAATATTCTTCTACAGGTATGCTTATTCAAGAGGTTGCAGATGAAGTGGGAGGTGCAGTTTATGTTGCATATGACCCTTTCCTTTTTTTCTGGGGAGGCCAGGAAGACCCCAGTGGTAGTACATAAAATGAGTATCCCATTTAGAACAGTTTCCCATAATGTAAATGGCCTGGCTGGGTTGGTCAAACGATATAGAACCCTGACAGCCCTTACAAAGTTAAAACCTGACTTGCTACTGCTTTAGGAGACTCATCTCTCTACAATCGAACGTCAGAAGTTACAAAAATTTGGCTTCTCACAGGTGGTGGACTCAGCATACCATCATGGCAGACACAGGGGCATGGTAGTCCTGATACCCAAGACCTCTCCTTTCATAGTCTCACACCACTGTATGGATAAGGATGGCCACTGGGCTCTGATGGTGGGTGCTGTCTGGGACCAACAGTTTATGGTGGGCAGCATTTATGTGCCCCCTAGCAGCTACGCATCATCTGTTCCACATCTGATAGACACAGTCATTACACATAAACAAGGCACTTTAATCCTGAGAGGAGATCTGAATTGTCTATTAAACCTATCACTAGACACCTCAGCATCACAACCTCCATCACTTTCCTTGGGGCAGAAACATCTTCAAAAGCTCCTCAAGGAGGTGGGCCTGGTGGATGCCTGGTGGCACCTTCATCCCTCATCCAGACAGTTCGCATTCTACTTCCACGCTCATAGACATTATTCTCATCTGGATTACTTTTGCATTAGTAGTGAGCATGTGGAACAAACTCACTCCACAGATATTAAGAATATTTGCCTCTCAGACAAACACGATCTAGTGCTTTACCAATTTCTTACTAAAAGATCCCATTTTTAAAGACTTATTAAAAGAAAAAATCCCAGTGAATATACAAGATAATTCCTCCCCACAGACATCACTCCAGATCCTATGGGACACTTTAAAAGTTGTTTTACGTGGCTATATCATAGCATATGCTACTAAAAAGAAGTGACAGGCTGAGGCTAAGCTTAAGAGACTACAAGATAAATTGCACTTTTTGCAAGACACAGATATGCAAGGTGACCATTCCCTAGCAGGACAAATTGCTCATACCCAACAGGAAATCCAGAAGATTTTAACTAATAAGATAGAACAGGCACTCCTATGGCTTCGCCAAAAATACTATGGGGGAGGAGCCCTTATATTGCCTTTTCGCCTCCGGAAACAAACCCATATGGTCACCATTTCTAAAATAAAAAATTCTCATACTGGCAGAATAACCTCTATCATTTCTCAAATACTACTGTACAAATCTTTAGACAGTACTACACAGATATTTACACGGTGGACCCCCCCCCCTCCACAGGACATAGAAAACTTTTTTGTCAGGATTGAACCTCCCATCCTGAGGCCCACAGTCGGACATACAACTAACACGTCCAGTGACAGCCAATGAAATACACACTACAATTAAAAACCTCAAAAATGGATAGAGCTTGAGCCCAGATGGCTACCGGGCTGAGTTTTATAAGGGTACTTGGAATTTAATAAAAGATTCACTGCTTCAGGCTTTTGAAAAGAGTCACTCCACAGTGGAATACCCTATTTCCTGGAGCCAAGCTACAATCTTGGCAATTCTGAAACCCAATTAACCATCTCACTTATGCAAATCTTATCATCCTATTTCAGCATTAAACCAAGACTATAACATTTACACCAGTATTTTAGCTCACCATCTTGATGAGATCCTTCCCCTCCTAGTCCACACAGATCAGTTTGGCTTTATAAAGACTAGATAGATGACTGATAATATTAAGTGAACCCTCTAGTTAATTAACCAGGCCTGCTCCTCTGGAACCCCACTAATGATACTGAGCCTTGATTCACAAAAAGCATTTGATGGAGTCTCTTGGTCCTTTTTACAGAGCACCCTTGTGAAGTTTGGCTTCCCCAGTGTATTTCTAAATAATATTAAAGGCATATATTCTAGCCCAGAAGCCTCAGTAAAAATCAATGGCTCTCATTCTGCCCGCTTCCCTCTGTCTTGGGAAATGAGACATGGGTGCTCCCTCTCCCTATCACACTCTACACAGAGCCAATCACACAACACCTATACAAACAAGCTCAAATCCATGGCTACTGGGTGAATGATCATGAACATAGAGTAGCATACTATGCTGACGACCTCCTACTGTATATTACTAAACCAGAAACTTTATTGGAGGCCTTGGCTAAGGTGGAGAGGGTATCTTGATATAAAATAAACCCAAGCAAAACAGAAGTATTGCTAATACAGGAATCCCCATCTCTAACTCTAAGGTGAAAATATCCATATAGATATTACCAAACTTTTTTCAAATATTTGGGTGTCCACCTTCCATCAGACCCACAAGACATACTAACCCTTAACTATAACCTATTATTCTCTCCAGTCCGTGATGAACTGCAGACTTGGAGCCATTTGCCTGTATCACTCCTTAATAGAATTCAGTCTACCCAAATGAACATTTTACCAAGAATACTTTATTTAATGCAGAATATTCCATCTCCCTTACCTAGAAAGGAAGTAGCCAGATGGAATAAAATTATCTCTGCTTATCTGTGGCAGGGGAAGAGGCAGAGAATAGCCCTAAGAAAGTTACAACTACCTAAGGAGAGGGGTGGTCTAGCCCTGCTGAATTTTCAAGATTATGCATTAGCAGCCCAACTCACTCATATGACACACTGGCTTTGTCCCCCCCCCCCCAACAGACCCTGCAGTGGGTTCAGGTGGGGAGAGCTTTTTCCTCACTACCGCTTGATTATACTACAATGTTTCAGCCTAATAGTGGCAATCTCTCATGGGAGAGATCTCTGTATATGTCCGGCTTTTTGCATAGTTGTGCAGCATATTTAAAGAGGTCTGAAAATTTACAAGGAGCAAGGTAGATAGGGCTACAGGCCTTGGACAGCACTTTCACCCCCACTAGCTTAGACCATGGATTTTAAAATTGGCACTGAGGAGGTTTGGCTCATGCCTACCAATTTTATTTCAATGGCATCTTTAAATCATTCCATCAATTACAGACTGAATTTTCTCTTCCTCAACAAGACTTTTATAGATATTTACAGATGTGCCACTTTTTGAGTACTTACATTATTCCTACAAGTTCAAAAGGAACCTTTCCCGAAGCATCTGGTCTCTTGTTTTTACAAGGCCTTAGTAGGCTCCCCATCGACCATCTGGGAAGGGGCGCATACTGCTTGAGAGGCTGAATTAATGTTAGAAATCTCACAGGAGGACTGGCTCCAGATTTGGCACAGACAGCACCTAATCACAGGACCATAAACGGCTGATGACAGAGCCTTCAGTGTCACCGTCCCTGTCCTGTGGAATTCGCTTCCACCATCTGTAAGGGAGGCCCCTTCAGTTGAGGTATTTAGGGCCCACCTCAAGGCCTTCCTGTTCACTCAGGCGTTCCCTGATTTAGCTGTATAACATCTTTTGCCTGACCGCCTTATAGATTGTTCCTGACTTTTTGTCTCTTTTTTAGTTAGCTGTATTTCTAATTTAATTATTATTCTGATATTTATTATTTATTATTGTATTACTGTGTTGTTGTTGATGATGCTGTGCTTTTCATTTTTGTATGGAGCCCAGAGCCTCTGGGATTGGGCATCTTTTAAATTAAACTTGCCTTGCCTTGCCATACCTGGCAAGAGTTTGGCTGGAAAATAGTAGCCAAGTTCTTTCATACTCCATAGATTACAGGTAAGTTTCTTCCCAAAGCAGACTCATCCTGTTGGAGATGTGGGTGCGAAGTCTTCATGCACGCCCATGTATTGTGGTTCTGCCCGGTCCTGTCTCACTTCAGGGGGGGGAGCTGGGCACAGTACTCATAGAACATTTTCCAGACTTAGGTAACCTAACACCCAAAATTGCTATATTACTGCATTTCCCTAAACATTTTAAACAGAAGCATCAACCATACTTAGTGAGCATTCTCCTGGCAGCAGCTAAAAAGGACATCACAAGAAAATGGTTACAACCTGACATGCCCACCATCCAGCAATGGGAAGATACAGTATACAACCTTTATAAGACAGAAAGCATGACAGCTAAATTACAGGGTAAAACACAGGTCCTCATGGATAGATGGACTGTTTGGTTTATATGCACAGCTACCCATAGACCAGATCAGATACCGTAATGAGCTATAGTGGGATTGTGGTTTGACCTAAGCCCAGACGGCCCCCTATAAATATACTTTTAGGACAGTGGACCGTTGAGTCCTAGTCTGTTCTGGTATAAATCCCCGGCCCTCTCCACTGGTCTGTTTGCTTTAACTGTTATCCAAAGAACCAATAAGAGTGATTCTGTGTCCCACATTTGAACCTCCCATGAGTTATTTAAGCAAAGCACTATATTTTGTACTTTATAATTCTTAGACACTGATACCTTTGGATGTCAACACAATATGAGACTGGATGATAATGTACTTGCACCATGTAAAAATTTAATAAACATTTCAGTATAAATAAAATATTAACAAATACAAGATTATGCATCTAGTAAAGAAGGCAATGCTGGATATATACTTCTGTACATAAACAACAAAGAGATTACTGAAACCAAGCAGAATATACTGTAGACCTGGGAGTACTGATCAGGAGCAACATTACATGGGAAAAACAGTGTGGGGCAGCAGTTAGCAAAGCAAACAAAACCATGGCATGAATCAACAGAAACTTTGCAAGCAGGCTGAGAGATAGCATAATGTCTTTATGCACTGCAGGTCCTTGGTCAGTACCACACCCTGAATACAGTGAGCAGTTTTGTTCCCTGAGGAATGATATTGGCACAGATAAAAAAAAAACTGGGAGCAACCAAAATACTGTAGTTGAAGTTTTGGAAAACTTTAGGAGTACAGAATGGTGAGGAGCCAAAACAGCACACAAATTACAGCTGGTACCATATTGGTGACTGACGGTTCTCCCTTCCCCGAGGTCCACCCCACAGGGTTGTTGTATTAAGTAAGGGTAGGTGTGGAGGGCAAAGCCCCCTGCAAAAAGAAAGGTCACTGATATGGCACTCACTGTAATGTAGTACCGTTTTTCACCTCGCCGTTCCCGTATTCACTATCTTGACATGGAACCAGAACCATTTGCCAAAATATGGGATTGTTTCCTGTGGAAAAAGTAAAATCAGAGAGGACATTATCATGCTTTTTATATATCTGAAAGGGATAACACCATTTGACCAAATGTAACTGTCAGAATGCATAAGGATGAAAAGACAAGAGGACACATTGTACGGAGGAAAATTCAAGTGAACGTCCAAATAGTGACATCACTGCTGCTATGGCAGTTGATGCCCTGGGTATGCTGGGAGATCAAAATCCATGGGGCTTAGTTAATTCACAATCTTTTTGTGCAAGTTAAATTACAGGCCAAAAATAAATCACGGTTCTCAAATGAGACCACCATCACAATTTTCTGCAGTCACAGAGCTCCTTAGAGCCCCAATAATGAAGGTAATGAAATGGACAATGTCTTACTTTTAAAAACATGGGCGGTAAGAGTTCAAGTGAAAATACATCTGTGATGTCTCTTGTCATACACTGTAGAAAAGAAATTTGTTATATTGGGGGGTTGGGGTGAAAAAGAATAAGTGAGACCACCAGTAAGTTCTGACAGCTGTGCTTTTAGGTCCCTTGAGGCCACAAGGATTTGTGGCTTAAGAACTACTGAACTACACTTTTTTGGGTTTTTTTAAACAGACTGCCAGGGAATGTATTTACTCAGGTAAGGTATTGCTCATTCATTTTTTTCAATTGGGAGTTTGGTTCTGTTGAAAGTTTCTCATTTGTCATCTTCAACTGTCAAAATTCCTTTATTATAGGGATATATCTTAGAAGTAGCAAGAGTTTAACTTACCTTCACATAGTTTCTGCTGCATGGCTTCTTTAATCTTTTCTATGGTCGTGTAGTCTTCTGCATAAAGTACATAGGTAGATGATGGCTTGTTGGCGATAGCTATGAGCTCAGACTCTGTTATTTCAGAGCCAACTCCAACAGCAAACATTATAATATTTTGGGACCGTGCATCTGTTGAAGAGTCAACAACATTGTCCTGCGACTTTCCATCTGTGACTACAACAGCAATTTTGTTTTTGGCTATATTAGTTCTCTGCGAAGAAGGAAAAACACTTTCTGTGGCAAATTTTATTGCTCGTCCAGTCTGGGTATTCCCTCCTAAATATTTAATATTTCTGATGGCCACGATCAATTCCTGATTATTCTGATGCTTGCCTAGGGTGATCTCTAGGCGTGGAGAATCACTGTACTGAATTACAGCTACATGTGTGTACGAGGGACCAATGTCAAATCCACTGATCACATTAATTAGCCAGTTTTTAGCTTTGTCAAAATCAACAAAACCAACACTCCAGGATCCATCAATGATGAAAACCAAGTCATTTTCTGCTGTCCTACATCCTGTTTAAAAGGAAAAGTGGATTACAAAATCATACAAAATAACAGCATATATTTACACTGAAAAACATACCTTCATGTACTTTGTGTGGTAAACAAGTTCTATATTTATATTTAATTTTTAAAGGCACATTTTGTATAATTCTTACTTAACCCCACCACCCCACCAATCCTATAATTTTCCATTGTCTGCAGTGCCTCTCAATACCTAGCTTTTTCTTATTGAGGTCTATGTATTTTTTCAATTTCTTAACTTGTGCTTACTATTTTTATCCACTCTAATTCATGATTTATTTCAATCACAATCTTGTGCTTCACCAATACCGATTATCCTCATGTGGGTATGTGTCTATTTGAATGAAGGTATTTCCCAGCCTACAGCAACCCTTGTTTAGGATTGCTTGGCTGAAGACCCTAGTGTTCACTTGACCTTGAGCAAAGAAATATAACCCCTCTCACTGTTCTGCATGAAGCATATGTGTTGAAAGCTCTCTTTTCCCTGCCTTAAAAATGCAGAAATAATATTGGGACTTCTTGACTGTCTCTGATCTTTGTTTCTCTACCAGTTAGCATTTCCTCCAGACATGTTTTCAGTTTTCTGACCATAAGCCTAACTTCATTTACTTTCTGCCCTTCCAGACCTTCATCTTGATTGTTCATTAATTCCCAAATCCCCTAAATCTCACATACCTTGTCTCTGTTCCACTACTAACCTCAGACACCACCAAATGCAGTGAAATATACTTGGTGGCTGATGTAGGTGCCTCACAACATTGCCATGTCAATGCCAGAAATTACATCAATAGTGTGTGCCATTACCTATTCAATTGGTGTCAGACTGTTCTCAAGTAAGGGCCCAGTTGTGTTTCCTGGTAAACAGGTGCCTAAAAACCTATAAATCCACTGCAGTAAGCTGAGGTTCATTTGTTGTGCTAAAGCTGCTCATGGACAATTACAATAATGGCAGAATATTTTTTTTTTATCAAATAGCATGGCCAATATAAGTAGCACTGCAGAAATTGTATCAGACATTTGCTGGTCACCATTTCAAATATTTATACAGTGCAGCTTTCAATGCAATGTTTTGGTTCTTCCAGAAAAAAAAACAATGAATATTTTCTACATACCAGCTCTGACATCATCTTCCAGGCTTTGTCCATGAATGGAATGTATAGCTATAAGCATTAGTAGCATTTTTATATTCCATGACCTCATTGTACATCAGGACCTGGCACCTGTCCTGTCCTTCCCAAACCCTACAAAAAATATAGTTGAAATAATTTATAAGTTTAAATCTTTTCATTCTAGCAGTATCTCCCCCCCCCATCCCTCTCACCAATTGGACCACCACATTTTTGAATGCTCCTTTACTAATGAGGACAGGGAGTCCTCATACTACTTTAGCCCAATATTGAGGATCCCAAATATGTTCCCAAACCTGCTTTTGTCATTAGGAATCCATAATTATACAACAAATATAACTTTTAACCCTTAGAATGCTAACAGAATTAGAACTTATAGGAATTTTGGATGGATATATTAGTCTGTGGCACAGCACATGTTAAAATACATATAATGTGTATAATTAAATTGTAACCAACAGTATAACAAGCAATTATAAGCAAATGCTTAAAATATGTGTGTGTGTGTGTGTGTGTGTGTGTGTGTGTGTGTGTGTGTGTGTGTTTGTGTGTGTGTGTGCATTTCTGTATATTACAGTGGTACGGTAGAGCCACTATACAGTAGTTGGGGTTGGGTAGGCATTTTAAAGTTAAATTGTGATTTTCAGCATCTTATCTCTCAACCATTCCATGGTAAAATGTCATGAAATTTTCAGAAGCATGTATTCTGGCACAAGATCTCTTGATCTGCCGATTAATTGGTGACATTTGGTTCAGGGTTCTTTGCTAGGCAGTTGCAAAAAATATGAAAAATATCTAAACTGACTCAGATAACAGCAATTCAAGCACCATTGCTTCTGACATGCTCACAACAACCAGTGGCATATGAATTGATCTTATCAGGGCTTTGAACAAACAGTGAAGCTGTCTTTACTCCAGTTAGATCACTGGTGGTTGGAAGCCCCTCCCCATAGCCAGTACTGTCACTGTTGCTTTGTCCCTCTTGCTTCCAACCTCCCCCAAAGTGTAAAAATGAATAAACTGGTGGCCACCAGGAGCCCGTCTCCAGTGCCACTGAAGAGACACCCATTTCAATAGTAGGTGTCCAACCTCATCATCAGATAAAGCCAATTATAAAAGAAACAAAGTAATTTGTCTTCCCCTGATCCACTGCCCCATCATGCCCTCTTCCTCCTCCCCACTACAGACTGGTATAACCCCCCTTCTCCAGCCCACAAATGCTCCATTCCAACCCTCCTATCTATGAAACCCATAATAAAAAAGTAAGAGACAGTAAACAGCACAACCCTCCTCTTACCTTCTCAGCATGCCATCATCTGAATGAATGAAACCATGATCACAAACAGCTGACTGCAGTTTCATTCTGATGTGACTCACCAAGGAGGTGAGAGGAAAGCTACACCAGAAACTGCCATCTATTCTTTTATTATGGGTGACATGAGAAGGATGGTTCAATTTGTTGCTTATGGGCTGGGGAAATAGGATTATGTAAGCAATAATACCCAACAGGATGGGTGGTATTGGGCTATACCGGACTGCCCAGGGGCATTATGAGGCCCGATGCTGCAGGTGGAGGGCCTTATAGCCCCTGGAAGGTCCAATACCCAATACCACACACCCTGGAGGGTATTATTGCAATTAGAAAATGGGCACTGTAAATAAAAATAAGTTTAATAAAACAAAAGTTAATAAAAAGTTGATTTAACATAAGTTTTGTCATAAAATACTTCCTCCACCTGGTTTAGAATGATGAATTTGTTTTAGAAATTAACAGAAATTCAGACTATAAAAATTAGCTTAGAAGGTTACAGCTAGGAAAAGAGTGAGGCTAGCATAGCACGGAAGTTAAACTGGAGTACAAAAATCAGGCAGTAATTCAGACTTTTTAACAATGAGAGTTAAAAAAAGTGTTTAAAATCTATAAAATGCTTAGAATCTTTTTAGAGGGCTTGGCAAAAAAGAAAAACTAATGCAAGCAAGTTTAGCCGTATACATAATACAGCGGGAACCCCGGCTGGCTCAACTGACTAATCCCAACAGATACCGGAAAAAAGCCCCAGGTTTGAAGCTTGTGGCATTTCAGTCTTGCATGATCCACTTGTTCGGTACCTGGTTTGTTGTTGGGAGGGTGAGTGGGCTTCTGATATTTTTTGCCGAATCACAGAGCCATGGTTCAGCACTGGGCTCCTGAGCAGCAGTGGGCAATGGTGGGATACTGGCAGAATCAAAGGCTGTAATCACTGGGGATCTGGTTTGTTGCTGGGAAGTCGAGCAGGCTTCCAAGATTTTCAGCTGAACTGCAGAGCTGTGGTTCACCACAGGGCTCCTGAGCAGCAGAGGGCAATGGTGGGATCCTGGCCCAATCAAGGACTGTAATCACTGGGGGACCTGAAATAGGACGAGAGGGGATAAATCAGTATTGTTGTTCTTTTCTTTTTTTATTTTTCATTATATTTCAATGTAGTATAATGCAGTTGGAGAATATGGTGCAAGCTCAACGTGGATGTTAGATTTACAGCGAGCAGTACCCGAGGTGAAAGGTCGGGAGGTGCTGATCGAGGGATGTGAAATGAAGCAACAGCAAATGTAAGGATTACAAGACTTTTTGGGGGGCTCTGACAATAAGAAAGACAGGCAGTGATTACCATCTAGGATATAGTTTTAACCCATGACATTGTGTGTCACTGTTTCTCACTAAGCGAGAGAAAAAAATGGCAGACGTTTAAAAACAAAATGCGAGGGTTTAGCCAATTACAGATCAGGCTGGGCAGTATGATTCTGGTAATGGGGTTGGCTGGGTTGTTACTTTTAATAGCTGGGCATCTGTTGTCTGATAGATGCCCAGCTAGAGAAGTGCCTCAGCCAATCAGATGGCTGAATTACTTTTACCCATTTTCTAAATAATTTGTGGTGAGGTGGGGGAAGAGGGGGTGAGGGATATAGCACCAGGAATGGGCATTTAGTGTAGGAATGGGGGGGCTTGGTGAGGCTTGGGGATACTACTGGATGCTAGGGATATTTAGACATGGGGCAAGGAATAGAAAGGAGCAAATGGATGCCAGGGATACTTGGATATGGGGTATGTTTGGGTAAGCGGAACCACTGGATGCCAAGGATACTTGGACTTGCAGCAGGATGTGGGAGAAAGGTACCACTTAATGCCAGTGATACATGGCTATGGGGCAGAGTGTAGGGGGTACAACTGGATGCCAGAGATACTTAGACATAGTACAGGGTGTGGGAAGAGGTGCCTCGGGACAACAGGTACTGTTTGGTACAGGACAGGGTGAGGGATGGGGGTACAAACAGACACTAGGGACTGCTTGATACAATGGAGGGATGAAGATCACCATGACAGTGGATTACTGGAACTGTTTGGCATGGTGGTAAGGGCAGTAAGTGGTATTCTTACAGATTACTACTTGCCATAAAACGTACTGAATGTCAGCATTGTCAATATGAAGTAATAGATATCAGCTATTAAATTTCTTTTTAAAATGAAATCAAATTCATTGCCAAAAAACTACATTTAGGCATCAGGTAGGGCTGTCCATTAATGGCACAAAGTTAAGGAAATGCATTGTTAGAACAAAATAAAATTTCCCTGAGCTTTCTGTGCTATGGTATTTTCTTGGACTTTGAACAACTATGCAATGAAGTATTGGCACTGCTCTTTCTACAAGCTTTGGTGTGTATGTTCCTGTACCTGGAAAGACAGTGCCAGAATTAAGGCAATACCAACACAGCACTTCATGATTATTCAAAGCCCATGAAACAGCACACCAAAGATTCAGAAATGCTTACGGGAATTCTTTTTTACCCTAATGTTACATTTTCTTACTTTTGTGACATTAAGGGTTAGCCCTGATGCCTAAATATATTTTTTTTGCAGTGAACATTCTTACTTTTGGAAAAAAGAAATGTAATAGTAGATATTGCTTTCAGTGCTTTTAATGGCAAGCAGTACCCGGTCACAGTGCCACTTCCCACCTTTACTTCACCCTGTGCCAAAGCAGGGAAATCAAAAGTTTTAGGAAAACGTTTCTGAAACCTTGGAGAATCTGTAGTGTGCTCTTCTTCCATGGGGTTTGAATAATCAGATACCACAGCACTGAAGTGATCCTAACTTTGACACTTGTCACACGAGGCAAAATACTGACACAGTAATGTTTGCGTACTGCAGAGGGAGCTGAAGTTAAGGTAACATCAATAGGGATGTAGGTTTGTCATGGATGAGGTTTTAATGACTCATTGTTCATGAAATTATTAGTAAACAGTAGTAAATGTTGTGGCACTGTCATCATTGCTACATTCTGATGACACTAGTGAAAGTCATGGAAGTCCTGAATAAAGGTCAAACATCATGGAATCAGTGACATGTATGACTGCCATGACAAACTTACACCCCTAAACATCAACACTGTGTGGCATGATCATTCAAACACCAAGGAACAGCACTCCAGAAATTCTACAAGGCTCCAGGGACCCTCTCCCTTAACTTTCAATTTCCATACTTTTTGTGATTTAACCCTAACAATGCAATGGTGTTTTTTACAATGAGTTTCCTTACTTTATGAGAAAGTGAAGTTGTAACTTTTTGAGTTCTAATTTGTTTTACATAGGAGCTGAAACCTAACTTGGCATGTGCAAAGCAGGATGGACAGTGAACACATAACTTCTATCATAAAGTGAGTAAGATCTCTGTCATGTGGGCTGGCTCAGTGGCGTGGGGGGCTGAGGCACCATGTGTCTCTCCTCCTGCCATGCTGGCTACCTGTGTTTGGAAACTGATGCAAGTCGCTGGGGGCTGGCCCGGTGAGGGAGCACCGAGTGTCCATGGAACAGCTCTCCTCTCTCAGGGAGGGGGTCTGTTGTCACTTGCTGTCTGACTGCCACCCAGGTACTAAATCTGTTGGCTGTGATGGGATTGTGACAAAATTACTCATGGCTGCCACCTTTGAAGTCACTACACCGATCACAAGAATCTTACATTTTTCTCTCACATCCCATACTGTGCCTGACATATGGAAGATATTACAAGTTGCTACTCCTGTGTTCAAAAAGGGTAACAGTAAAATGTTAGGAAATATATACCATTGCAATCATTCCTGTGCTAAACAAGATTCTTGAAAAGATGGAGTACTCCCAACTTTCTGAATATTTCACCATGCATAACCTCCTTTCTCCTGCTCAACATGGTTTCCAAAAAAAAACAACACAGCACTATCACTGCCCTCTTGATGCTCACAACAAACACTGCCAGTCCTTTATAGAGAGAGAGGAGCTAACAGGTGAGGTATTCATTGACCTCACCAAGGCCATTCCCTGCTCTGTGAGAAACTCAGTGATCTTGAAATTTCATCCTCTGCACTCCACTGGTTTAAAAGGTTTTTGACCAATAGACACCAGTGTGTTAAATTTGGACCCTCCTTGTCAGTGCCAGCACCTATTACAGTTGGGGTGACTTAAGGATCCATTCTCAGTGCCTCCTGTTCTCCCTCCACGTAAATTCTGTTCATCAGTGTCTCTCATATAATACATCTATCCTATATGCTGATGACTTGGTCATTTTAAGAGCTGTAATAGTATTATTGACATTAATGGACGTCTGTCATTGGAGCTCCTGGATGTCCAACAATGGTTCAGTTCTAACAAATTCCTCCTGAACATTCCCAAGTCATGGGCCATGCTTTTTGGCTCACCACCCAGAATAAAGAGCTGCCCAGCTCCATTCTTAGTTATTTGTAATAATGGAACATCCTTGGCCTAAGACTCTTTATTCAAGTACTTGGGTGTTACACTTGAGCCATCATTGTACGTCTAGTCTGATGGGGCATCTGCCTGTAAGGCAGTTAACACTAGACTGGGGCTCTCTTACAATGTTACTCACTGTCTTACCCTCCAAGGCCCACACTGCTATGGCCAGAGGCATCTTGCTCCCTTAACTTCCTTGTGGGATGTGCGTCTCTTTGCAGCCTCCACAACAATTTTACAAAAAATGGGATGTGGCGTATAATAATATCTATCACTTTGCCCTGGCCTCTAACCAACATACTTGCCATTGTACCTTCTACTCAAAACTCAGATTTGGCTCCCTTCACCTGCTCTATGTAACCTTATACTGGGTGGTGTCATTCACCGAATTGTGCATAATCAGTTACCCCTGCCCTTAGCATCGCTTCTCCTATTTTGCAGAACCTCTTACCCCCTAAGGTCCTCTGATCTTGGTCTCCTGTCAATACCAAAAACAAATTAGGTGAGAGTGCCTTCTCCTACATTGCTCCCAGACTTTGGAACTTCATTCCGGCTATGATTTGGCAGTGTCACTCAAGCCAGGCCTTCCACATGTCCATGTGCACCTGTCTGTAGTTGGCATTCATTAGTTGTTTGGCTTCCTCCTACTTTGTTTAACTTAACTTTCTCATCATAGTGAGCCTTTTGCTGTCATAAACTACTTATGTTGCATGTATAGTACCTTGTTTTGCCACTTCACTTATTCTCATCAACTAGCTCACTTTGTGATGTTGTACATTATATTCTGTAACTTTTGTAAATGATTTCTGCTGTTCATTGCCTTTTCACTTATTGTATTTGTATCACTGTTGTTACCTCCCAGGTTGTGCCTAAAAATAGGTAACTGTCTGTCTAGTCTTTAGTTTCAGCACTTTTTGCAGGAGAGGACACCGCCATCCAGCTAGCGCTGCTAGCACCTCAGACTACTATATAAAAGGCTGTAATTCACTTACTTGCAGGTTTTGTCTAAATCTCCAGCAGGAAATGGATTCTGTGCCATTTTGAAAGGAGCTGAGGCAGCTGATCACATAACTGTCCTCAATCAACAGTGCAGAACCAGGATTTGGGACTGCCAGCATAAAAGTCAGTGTTTTTCCAGTGGCGGTGCACTTTTTGCAGGAGGGGACAGCTCTGAACAACTAGCAACTCCTCTCATTCGTGCTGATGGTCATAGCTAGTAGATAGGTAGTTTGCATTTGTAGTTCTTCCACCGGTTGAGGTGGGATCCAGATTGTGGCTTCTCCCCATGGTAAAGTAGTGGCCTTCCCTCACTCCATACTGAAATAATGTTCTGATGATTTTCTAGGCCTTCAGCTCTGAGTGTTTGTGTATCTTTCCCTTGGTAATGTCAGACAAGGGACCTCACTCCTGCAACACCTCTAGGGGTGGTACCCTCCTCAAGAGGGTTCCCTGCCATCATACCCAAAAAGAGTGATAATTCCTCCAGAACAGGCAGCGTGAAAGAACACACACATTTCCAACCATAACCTCTTCCAGTAGCACAAGAACTATCATGTTGCACAAGCACATAGTCATCCACTGGACCAGTGAATTGAGAGGCTTTGCCTGAAGTTCAGTGGGTCAGTGAGCAGCACCACCACGCCCCCTACAAAGTGCTATAAGAGCATGCTTTTTCAAATATTCTCTGGATGCTGGTTTATTTGTTGCACCCACCTCTTCTCCCCTGGCAGCTTGCCTCCCTCTGTCTGGGCATCTTTCCTACAGTACCTTCAGCCAAGGGGCCACACTCCTGTGGCACTTCTAGGGCTAGAACTCTCCTCAAGAAGGTTCCGTGCTATCATATCCCAAAAAGGTGATATTTCCTCCAGAACAGAGAGCATGAAAGGCCACAAACATAAACAACCATAACCTCTTCAAGTAGCACAACCACTGCCATACTGCGAAAGCGTGCTGCACACATAGTCATCCACTAGACCAGTGAAACATTTTGAAACCACATCTGAAAGACAGGGTGCTTATCACCTCTCCTGTCAACCATGCAACTTTGAAGTTTGAATTTGGTCCCAAAATACATTTTCACTGACACCAAATTCAATCCTTTCTTTACTGAAAAAAGTCCCTGCAAATGCACAGTAGATGTTTTTATAAACATATTTTTTTCAGCATTTTGTGCGGCTTATTTAGCAATCAGTGGTGACAGACCAGTGGAGAAGACAGTGACCATCCAGGTGGTGAGAAGGCTGTGCTGGTCACCCATAGTGGGACCTTTTGAAATGGTATGTATCATGGTAGTCGTGGGAAGGGGAGGAGGGCCACATTAGTGCCAGAGGATAGGGACATAATGGAGTAGGCTGGGTTGGGGCAATTCTTGGACAGTGGGAGGCACAAAGGTTTTTTTGTGTTTGGAGCAGTGACATGAGGGATACTGGCAGCAGGGTTGGGAGCCTGACCATCGATGATTACAGTGATTGAGGGTTAAGGGTACTGGGGCAGGGTTGAGCACTTGACCACCGGTCATGACAGTGATGGAGATACTGGCGTGTGGTTGGTCCCTGTGTCACCAACATGGCCTAACTGGCTTCAAACAGGGTCCTGCAGGCCCCACATGAAGCCAGACATGAACTAACTTCATGCTAGGATGTGTAGGGGCCTTTGGGCCCTGTGTCAACAACATGGCCTGACTGGCTTCAGACAGGGTACTGCAGGCCCCACATAAAGCCAGACATGAACTAGCTTCATGTAAGGATGTGTAGGGCCCTTCGGTCCCTGCATCACCAACATGATCTATCGTTGCATAGGGTTCGATGCACACGGCCCTTCTGGCCCTGCATAACCAGCACACTCTGTCTGGCTTTGCACAGGGCCTGGCTGGTACTGCACAAACCTAAACTATTCTTGAGATCTTGATCTCAACAATAACATCTTTGTACTCAAATCAAGGTATTTCAACAAATCCTTTCTCAGACACTCACAAAAAGAAAAAAAGCTCCACAAAACCATTTCCAAACTTTACTAAATTTATATCATGAAACTATAAAAATGTTTTTGGTTTTGTCATGCTTACCTCACAAAATTATAATTTTTGTGTAAAAAAGTCAAAATTTTTCAACAAAACAAAAGAAATCACCCAGATAATCTAAGCTATCAAACAGACAAGTTATAACCCTAAAATTTACCTTGTTTTCAATTCTTAATATGCACTAGGGCTGTGCAGGGGCTGAATACTCTTTCCCAAACACCACAAATAGTAGGGTTCCTGAACATTTGACAGTCTTTCCCAAATAAGGGACTCTTTGTGTTCAGGAAATTATTCAGGCACCACCAAAACAAAAGCAAAAATAAAAAAAAGAAAGAAAAGAACAAGTGCTCTCTGCCCTCTCCTAGCCCAGCCAGGTAAAATGCAACCCCATCCCCCTACCCACTATCAAAAGCACAATTCCACCCTCCTCCCCCCAGCACCCACTTTTTTTAGATAAGTTTAATAAAATTTTAGACCCTCGATAGGTGACCGGCTAAACCTGCCCACCTCCATGGCCAGTCACCATCTTAATGTAAAGCACTATTTGTGCTTAAAAAAAGTATAAATTATGTCCCCACCCCCCGGCACAGCACTCTACCCTACTCTAAGCCACCAGCACCCGGTTCTGATATATACATATGGTGAGCTGGCCTGCCGGTGCAGCAATAGCGCTATCACTTGTGATGCCACTGACCCAGGTTCAGGAACAAGCCTGGGAAGACAGAGGCCCAGCTGGGGGAGGAGGCTTGAGTGTCCAGAGGACCACTTGCCTTCTTAGGGGAGGGAGAGGGGGGTTGAGCCTTGGCCCTTGGCTGACTTCTGGTAGAGGTTAGAAGTGTAGCAAGTGTTGGAGCCATGTCGAGGGGTTGGGGCATGACGGACATTGGCAGTTGTGCCTTGATGTCTGGGCGCATGACATGCCCTCCAGAACAAGGGAAAATTGTCTCACAGAGCACCAGAGAGATGGCGTGCCTGGTGCAGACCCCATAACTTCCACCTGCCTGTCCTGTCCAGGGTGCCCAATGAGACAAGAAGGACCTCAGGGTGTAGGGCCCCACCTTGTACCCGCCTGGGGAGATATAGCCATGGCTCCATGGGCATCACCCACAGGTTCAGGTAAGTGGAAAAGTGGGTTAGACACCATAGGAACTCCTGATGGTGTGGGGCTCTGACAGCAGGGGGGAGGAAAAATAGCAAGTAAAAAAATATAAAAGGTATACAGAAGGTAACCGGCACAACCCTCCCTCCTACACAACCGGCCACCATCTTAATGTAAAGTGCTATTTGCGCTTTCAAAATAGCATAGATTACCTCCACCTCCCAGCACAGCACCTGACCCTACACCCATCCACCAGCACACAGTTCTGTTTTGATATACATTGAGAAGGCGACTGGCACAACCCTCCCTCCTCCATGGCTGGCCACTTTCTCATGAATGAAGGTGCTCGTGCTTGCTATAGTAAAACCAGCTGATCATCTGGTTTTATTATAGCAAGTGCATGAGTGCTTTCATTCCTTAGAAGGTGGGTAACTATGGAGATGAGAGGGTTGTGTTGGTCACCTTCTTGATGTATATCAGAACAGAACTGGGTGCTGGTGAGTGGCAGCAGGGTCAGGTGCTATGCCAGTAGGTGGGGACATAATTATACTGCGCTTTACATTAAGATTGTGGCTGGCTCTGGAGGCAAGTGGGTTGAGCCAGTCACTCATCAGGGGGGGGTCTAGGTATTAAAAAACAACTTGTGCTGCTGGGGGACAAGAGGGTGGGACTGTGCTTTTGTTAAATGGTGGGGGGATGGAGGTTACATTTTCTTGGTTGGGCTGAGAGGAGGGAGGGGGGGCTGTTTCTGTTTCCTTTTATTTTTATTATGGCCAAATAATTTCTCCTATACCGAATACCTGGATATTTGGCTGCCGAATATGCAGCCAAATAATGGAGAAAATGTATTCACACAACCCTAATATTCACTCCATTATCTGCATTTCTAATTGTCATGAAATCAAAACAAATTATGAATTCCTGCCCGTAATTCTCAAAATCTAATTCATGAAGCCACAAACCTTTTTATTGGTTTCATCACTTGTAAATTTCCAAAATGATTATTTATGCAAAAAAAGACAATATTAAATGATGATAAATGATAACTGGGTAAAAAAGTACTGGGTCACATGGCCCTTTTACAGGCTTGACCCAGGCACATAGGTACAGACACAAGAAAAATAATCGAACTTATGATCATAAATCAGTAAAAAATAAAAGACTCTACATTAAGCATCTTGAGTTTAACACTCTACATTAAGTATCTTGAGTTTAATACTATAACACATCATATCACATACATTTAAATTGTACAGTAAGGAACCAAAAATAGTATCTATGAGCTTTGGTTATTAAATGGCATCTGTGTTGCACTTTAAACTGGTAGAAATTATTTGCACTTCTAATGTCAGGGTTAATATTGTTCCAGGTTTTGCAGCAAAATACATAAAACCTTTTTGACTTTTTGGAAGATTTGCAAAGTGGCAATGATAATGTCACAGAGTCATCAGAGTACAGAGAGTTAATTATGTTTTTGAAAAATAATTTCAGCCAGGGGTCCTTCATTTCCCTTTTTGATTGCTTTGAACACCATACAGCTCTAGTATAATCTATCCCTCTGCTTTAGTGATAACCAGTTTAATTTTGCATGTAAGCTGCAGTGGTATTCACATCTATCTTGCATGCAAGACAAATCTGCAAACACAATATACATACTAGTTCATTTTTATATGACCTTATCAGATATTCTTCCCTAGACTACACTTCCATAGTCCACTGCAGGCAATAGACAGCTCTGAGGTAGAATCTTACTAGTGTCATCAGTAAGTCCCCAACCACATATAAACATAGAAACATAGAGTTTGATGGCAGATAAGGACCACTTGGCCCACCCAGTCTGCCCATTTCCCTACCTATTGGATAAGCTGCAGATTCTAGTTAACCAACAGCCTACTTCCTGCAACCCCCCACTATAATTGCCTTATGGCTGTCCCATGCATGTTTGAATTCCCCCACAACCTCTCCAGGAAGGCGGTTCCATGCATCCACCACTCTCTCCGTGAAAGCGATTTCCTCCACATTACCCCTGAGCCGTCCCCCTCTAACTTTAAATTGTGTTCCTTGTTCTTACACATCTTTTTCTGAAAGATGCTACCCTCCTGGACTTTGTTGATTCCCTTGAGGTACTTAAAAGTTTCTATCATGTCCCCCCATCCCTCCTTTCATCAAGGGTATACATATTAAGCTCTATCAGTCTCTCTTCATATGGTTTCTGATGTAGACCCTGCACCATTTTAGTTGCCCTCCTCTGGACTGCTTCCATCCTGTCTATGTCCTTGCATAGATGAGGTCTCCAAAACTGCACGCAGTACTCCAGACGAGGTCTCACCAACTGTCTGTACAGAGGGATAACCACTTCTCTTTTTCTACTTGTGATGCCCCTCCCTATGCATCCCAGTATTCCTCTGGCTCTCCTTACTGACTTCTCACATTGCTTACCCACCTTTAGGTCATCTGATATGACTACACCCAGATCCCTTTCCATTATTGTTGTCGTTAGTACCTCGCCTGCTATTGTGTACTCTTCTCCTGGACTTTTATTTCCCAGGTGCATTACTTTGCACTTCTTTGCATTGAATCTAAGTTGCCATATGTCTGACCATTCCTCCAACCTTGCCAAGTCCCTTCTCATCCTTTCTACCCCCCTTGTGTATCAACTCTGTTACAGATCTTTGTGTCATCTGCAAAGAGGCATACCTTTCCTTCCAGACCCTCTACAATGTCACCTATAAAGGCGTTAAGAGGACTGGACCCAGTACTGAGCCTAAGGGTACTCCACTATGTAACCCCTTTCTTCAGAATGTGTTCCATTCACTATTACCTTCTGTGTCCTGTTGTGCAGCCAGTTTGCTACCCAGGCTACCACCCTGGGACCCACTCCCAGGTTGGCTAACTTGATTATTAATCTTTTGTGGGGGACTGTGTCAAATGCCTGGCTAAAGTCTAGGTAGGCCACATCCACAGCCCCTCCCTGGTCTATTACTTTGGTCACCCAGTCAAAGAAATCGATTAGATTCATCTGACATGACCTTCCTGCTGTGAATCCATGCTGCTTTGGGTCCTGTGCCCCTCTGGCCTCTAGGTACTGAACAATTCTTTCTTTCAGAGTGATTCCATCATTTTCCCCACCACTGAGGTCAAACTAACAGGTCTGTAGTTTCCTGCTTCTGCCTTGCTCCCAGTTTTGTGAAGGGAATCACATCTGCCCTCCTCCAGTCCTCAGGTGCCGCCCATCTTCCCATGATTTGTTAAAAGTGTGGTTAGTGGTGTCACTAGGTCCTCCTTAGCTCTTTTAGGATTCTAGGGTAAATCCCGTCAGGCCCCATTGCTTTGTCCACCTTGAGTTTTAGGAGTCCTTTCAGGACTCTTTCTTCTGTAAATGGACTAGCATCAACCCCCCTACCCAGAGTGCTTCTACTGTTTGGTTTAGGTAACTCCTCCTCTTCTTCTTTTGTGAATACTGAGTAACAGTATTCATTCAGTAACTCTGCCTTTTCACTGTCTCCCTCTGCCCACCTCCCCTCTCCTTTATTAATCTTCACTATCCCTCCCTTAACCTTTCTATGCTCCCTAATGTACCTATAAAAGGTTCTATCCCCCTTCTTAACTGAGCTGGCTATCTTTTCCTCGGTTTGGGCCTTTGCTTTTTCTGACTGCCTTCCCACTTCTTTCTGCTTTAATTGATACAGTTCCTGTTGTGCTCCGTCTGTGATTCCTTATACTTTATGAATGCAGCCTTTTTCTCCTTAACCTTCCCTGCCACCTCTTTTGAGAACCATAGTGGTTTTTTATTCCACTTTGTTTTCTTTATTTGTTTCACACAAAGGCTTGTTGCCTCCATGACGGCAGTTTTGATTTTTCTCCATTGTTCTTCCACCCCTCCTTTCTGGCCATTTGCTAATGCATTCCTCAGGTATTCACCCATTATGCCAAAGTCAGCCCTTCTAAAGTCCAGTATCCTTGTCTTTGTATGGCTTGTCTCCATGGTTTTGTTTATTGTGAAGCACACTGTGCAGTGGTCACTTGTTCCCAGATGTCTACCGACTTCTAAATTTGTGATCCTCTCTCCATTTGAGAGTACCAGGTCTAATATTGCTCCCTCCTGAGTGGGTTCCACCACTAGCTGTCTAAGGCATGCCCCCTGTAGGGCATCGAGAATGACCCTGCTCTTGGATGTGACTGCAGTCCATGTAGCCCAGTTAACATCTGGCATATTCAGGTCCCCCATCAACAGTATCTCCCCTTTTTCAGCCATTTTGAGAATGCCCTCTATCATTTTCTTGTCCATTTCCTCCCCTTGAGATGGGGGGTCAATATACAACCCCTGTGCGGATCGTGATGCCATTCCCTGTCTCCAAGGTGACCCAGAGTTCCTCTTGTCCTCCCCCTTTACTTTTCAGTTCTGTAGCTTTAATCCCTTCCGTTATGTAGAGAGCTACTCTGCCTCCTCTTTTACCCTCCCTGTCCCTTCTGTAGATTGTGTACCCTGGTATGTTGACATCCCAGTCATGGTTCTCCGTGTACCATGTTTCTGTGACTGCCACAATATCCAAGTGTTCCTCTTCCATCAGGGCTACTAGCTCTGGAAGGTTGTTTCCCAGACTATGGGCATTGGTACTCATTGCCCTCCATTTAATGTTGGCTTTATCCTTTTTTACCCCATCCCTGCTCTTATTGCCCTTGTCCATTTTTCCATTTACCCCTGTCCTGCCCTCTGTCAAGCTCTGTACCTCAGTGTTTACCCTACTACCTGCCATGTTTTGTGGGGGAAGGCTTGAACTTTCCTGTTTCCACCAGATTTTTATTTGGCTGTATGAAGGTTTGCCCAGCATGATTTTCATTGTTCAGATGTGAATCTAACAGCACACACACATATTTAAACTTGTTAACCACCTCTAATTTATCATTTCCATTTAAGGCCACCTGAATCTCTTAAACTGAGACCACCACTCTACTTCAATTTTCTGTTTTCAGCTCACAAAGATTTTGTTTTCTGTTTCATGACTGCTAACTCTAGCAAAATCTAATTTATGGCCTCATAAAACTGGTTATAACTGACAAGACTATGCAAAAATGGTTTCTTGAAACCTCTCGTATCCTTAGATAATTAATTTTCATTATTGCACAAGCACGAAAATGGAAGTTATTTCTGTAAACAACTGAAAAAAAGTTACACAATAAATAATCTGCAAAGAATCATCATTTCTCTACACTTTATCAAACCTTAGAGTTTCAGATTTCAAATCCTATCATTTTTTTGTGCTGTTGAGCAAAAAGGTCTTGATTTTATTTAGGGGGTATGCATTTTTAGCCCTCTAGAACTTTTCAACCACTGAACTGATCATTACCAAATTTAGGAATCCATAGATCTTACCACTGACTCTGTACATACCAAATACTGGGCACATTTGTTGGATGATGGTTGAGTTTTTAAGGTGCTGTGGAGGAGGAAACTGTGAGAGTCATGGACTGTGCCTGAACTGTACAAATGCTACACAGATGACTGTATGGGGGCACCTCCTGCTCCAGGGAGATGCTCCAAGTCTTTCTTGACAAGTTTACCATGGCCCATCCTTCCCTTCAATACACTGTTGAAGTGTCCTCCTCTACACTGCCTTTTCTGGATATCCAACTGTCAGTACAGAACACTGGTCTGAAAACATCAGTTTATTACAAACCCAATGACTCTCACAGTTTCCTTCTCCACAGCTCCTTCCATTCTAAACATGTCAAGAATGGCCAGCCTTATTCACAATTTCTTAGACTTCGCAGGTTATGCAGTGAAGAGGATGATTTTGCTGAGCAGACCCAAATAATGCACAGTTTTTTTATCAACAGGGATACCCTAAAAGCACAGTGGACAGAGCACTCTCCTGGGTCAGTAACATGCCCCGTAACCTTGACCCCGGCAGGAAGGATACTGTCACACAAGAACAACAACAAATTCCTCTAGTGCTTCCTTTCCATCAGAGCACACCTTCTCTTCACAGGATCTTCACCAGTAACTTTCCCATTTTGCAAACTGACCCCAACATTGGTGCTTCCTTTACAGAACCACTTGTTGCCTCTTACCGTCGGCCACCCAACATGCGGAATATCCTAGTAAAAAGCAGCCTACCTGCTCCTAACAGTTCCTCCCTACCAGGTGCCAAACCTTGCAACAGAACTCACTGCTACATCTGCAAATTTGTTTCCAGTGTGACTGAAATTTGGGGGCCTACAGGTGTTTTTCACATTACCAAGGAGTTCTCATACACCTCCACTAATGTGGTATATTGTATTCTTAGCAGGAAGTGTACAGCTATTTACATCAGAGAGACTGGTAGATGCCTTGCTGTCTGTTTCAGGGAACATTACAGAGCAGTCAGGAATGGTGACACTGCTAAACCCATTGTACCCCACTTTATCTCCAGGGACCACAATGTCAATGACCTTTTTGTTTGTGTCCTTCAGCAGGGCTTCTGGGATTCTGACCATAGAAAAAACATGGAAACCAAGCTGATCATCTGCCTTGGCTCCCAGCAGCCCTCTGGATAGATTTATTTTCCACTAACATCTTCCAGCCACCCCTTATTTCCCTAAAGTCTGTTTGTATCTGTACACATTTAATTTCTTATTCATTTTCACCTCAAGTCTCCATCTCTGTCTCCTTCCACCACATTTGTCACCTTTCAGCCTTCTTACTAGGCCCTGTTAATTAGTCCCCACCTGGGGACTTCTCTAGCTCTTTCACTCCTATTATGCTTTATCTTTCCTGTCATCACCTTTTTGTTTCACAGATTCTCTCTTAACCTTGCCATTTATCACGTCTTCTCCCCGAGCCTCACTCTTTTCCTTTCTCCACATATATCCCTTATTTTACCTCCCCTCTACACTAACTTTGCTTTTTTCTCTTAGATATTTCCTGAAGAAGACCTATGGTCAAAACATAGATTTTTAACTCTATTTTCTATTTTCAGCGTGCATTTAAAATAACCATTTTGTAAAAATAATAATAGTTTTTAATGAGGTTATCCCAGAAATAAATACTAAAAGCCAGTGTCTGGGAAAGCTTGACTAAACAGGAGGGTCTTGAGGTGGGCCTTAAACACTTTAACTGAAGGGGCCTCCCTTACAGATGGAGGCAGCGAGTTCCACAGGATGGGGCCGGTGACACTAAATGCTCTGTCACCAGTGGTCTTTGGCCTCATCCTGGGAACTGCAAGGAGGTCCCTAGGGGAAGAATGGAGGGAGCAGACAGAGGCAGTGGGTTTTTTAAAGGTCAGACAAGTATCCAGTCAACATTAAAGAGAAATCATTTTTCTCACTGGTGGAGAATAAATAGTTACTTAAGCAAAACAGTGTTAACTCACAATTCAATGGGACTGGCAAGAAGCACCAAGGTATTTAAAATAACCCCAAATTAACTTATATTACTGCTTGCTGGAGATGTGGAGGCAAATGAGGGGGTGGGATACTTCTTTACATTCATTCTAATTTAGGTACTGCTGATGTTTTTCCAGGGCTATACCAGGAACTGAATGCCCATTTGTGTCAGTTGGAGAATTAAAACTACTAACTGGAATAATTTATTCTCCTCCAAAAAATAAATGTTAAAACTTCGAACTAGTGGCTCAAAGGGCAACATCCTTTGCAATAAATAAGGAAATTAGTATTCCTAGAGATTGACACCTCTCCCCCTCCCAGAAAAAGATTACTCAAAGTACCAGAAATATCTTGGATTTGATGTTTTTGTCCAAATGTTTTGATGTTGAGAGTAGCTTGGTTCTCTCCCCCCAAATTTAAGATATCATAAACCTGTATTGTGCTGTACACAGGGAAAACCTTTTCTGTGAACAAATATTATGAACATACTGTAAGTAAAAGAAGTTTTGTGAATTATGACCCAGTTAACTTTTGTGTAACTTTACAACAGTAATGTTGGGCTAGGCTAAACTTAATCCCTGATGTAAATTTAGGTATAAAAGATGTTGATAATACTTTCTTGAAAATTGTGATGTATGTGCTCCTGGAAGTACTGTACACTGACTGAAGAAAAATACATGTCCACTGGGTTAATGATTCTATTAAGAAAATGATCAGAGCTAAAGAATGATTATGGGGAAAAGCTAATAGTTCAGCTAACCCAGCAGACTGAGACCATTTTAAGAACACTAAGTAATCAGTGTAAAAATATCATGAAAAAGCAAAAAGAACTTCTTTTAAAATTAAATTTGTGAATTCCCCGCAGCCAAAGGATTACAGGAATATCATCAAAGAGCTAGATAATCCAGATCAATTATGGCCCAAGATAAATTTAATACAATAGATATAAATGTAGAAACCTTAACTTCCAAAAATGCTGCTGACACTTTAAATAGCTACTTTTCTACACTTCCTGATATTGTGAACCCAGATGTGCCAAGTAAAATACATAACAGTAAAGAGGATGTAGTATCAGATTATACCATCGTACTAGTTTATTTTAGAATGGTAAACGTTAAAGTGGCCACAAAAATGAAAAAAAAATTAATATTAGAAATCCCTATGACCTAGATAACGTATAACCTAAATTTTTGAAAGATGTAGATCACAGAGGGTGATATTGTGAATTAATTCCTTGTCCCCTTGAAATCTGCCCTGTGGGGTACTGCAGGGTTCTGTGCTTTCTCCCATGTTGTTCACAGTGTATATGCTACCACTGGGGGTCATTATAAGGCGGAATAGGTTGAGTTTTCACTGCTATGCAGATGATTCTCAACTGTGCATGTCCTTTGCACCCAGCCAGGAATTTGATACTGTCTCAGTGTTTAACAACTGCCTACTGGACATACAGAACTGGATGAGTGCCAGCTGTTTGAGGCTAAACCCAGAGAAAACTGAGGTGTTGGTTGTGGACTCTGATCTGAGGACGCTTTAGTCATGGGCAGGAAATCCTTCTGAGCTAAAACTTGGTGGGAGCCTGCTCAATGCCTCAAACCAGGTGGGCCACCTGGGGGTGGTATTTGATGAAGGTTTGACCATGAAGGCTCAGGTGTCAGCTGTAGTCAAATCCACCTTCTACCATCTCAGAAATATTGTTAGGGTGAAGCATCTGGTTCCATCCAAGGATCTGTCTACACTGGTCCATGCCTTTGTCACTACGTGACTTGACTACTGCAATGCCCTTTACCTAGGGCTACAGGGAGTGGATATTCACCAACTGCAGCTAGTGCAGAATGTGATGGCTAGGTTGTTAACTGAAACCCCTAGATCCAGTTATACAACACCTGTGCTGTGTGAACTGCACTGGCTGCCTATACAATGGTGAATCACTTTCAAGGTCACATTGCTGTCCTATAAAGCCTTACACAGGCAGGGACCCCAATACCTGCAAGACTTCTTATCTCCTTACCGTCCCTCCCGCTCACTCCGATCCTCTGATGAGGGATTGCTAGAGATTCCCAGAGTATATCTGAAGACATTTGGTGGAATATCTTTTGACTTTATGGCCCCTACTTTGTGGAATTCCCTTACTTTGTCAGATATGTGAGAGCCTGACTATGGAAGGGTTTAAAAACTCTTAAAACAAATCTTTTAAAAAAAGCATTTTTACGAATATGATATTTTAGGATTTTGTGTTGTTTAATTGGATTATGGTTGTAATGTTTAAATATTTTATTGTGTTTTTTGATTACTTTGAAAGGGTGCCCTGAGCACTGGAAGGGTGCTTTTGATAAATAAAATGTTACTTACTTACTTACTAATGTTATATCACCCATGTTAACCCAGCTGTTCGATCAAACTATTGCAGAGGGCTAATTTCTAGAAAGCTGGAATATTGCAAAGATAGTTACCATATTCAAGGGTAGACAACCAAACATACTTTCAAACTATAGCCCTTTAGCTCTTTTGCATGTATTATCAAAACTTTTAGAATGCATGGTACATAAACAGCTATATGAATAGCTAGAGAAATATTCAAAGCTCACAAAATATCAGTGCATCTTTATGACAGGTTATTTGACAGGCTCTGTGCTCCTGGACTTCATTGATAAGGTATCACAAGCACTGGATTGGGGGGGAGTCAATGGGTGCAATATGTGCAATGTTTGTCATCTTGTCCAGAGCTTTGACTTAGTAAATCATGAAACACTGATTGCCAAGCTAAAACAGATAGGATTAGCCCACATCCTATAAGCTAGTTTGCTTATTATTTAAGCCAGAGGAGGCAGTAGGTAGTAGTTGACAGCCAGCTATCAGAAGTAGGATATCTCACAAAAGGCATGTCTCAAGGCACAATACTAGGGTCATTGCTATTCTTTATATTAATGAACTCCTAAATCACATTAGTAATACAGAAATCAGACTTTATGCTGAAGCTACTATCATACTACCTATGGCAAAAAATCATCACTCTATGGTAAAAAAAATGCAAACAGATTTCATTAAATTATAAAATTGGTTTCATGAATCAAAACTGGTCCTCAGTCCTCAAAAAAGACACAAGCCATGGTTTTTCATAACAAGCAACCTAATGGTAATCAAAAAGACACATATGACATAGAGATCTTTTCCATAGAGGGTCACAAATTAACTGTAACAAACAACGCAATACCTCAGAATACCGTCAGCTCCCTGGTAACAACATGCAGCTATTTTACCTCTGAAACATGGGGATGCTGCCCGAGTAAAGGCCAGGAAATCTAATTTGAACAAGCAATTGTGTGATTCATGTAACCTTTTTATATAGTAGCTCTAATCCTGAATTGAAAATCTATTCAAACTTGGGCACTATGATGTCCCCTAGCTTCTTTTACTCTCTCCTGCTCATCAGTCTACATTTGAATTTTCACCAGCTGATGAAACTAATATTCTGAACTATCAATGCCACTTATTAACAGCAGTGTTTACAAGGTGTAGACTCCAAATTTTTAAGATCTGCTGCATTTGGATTTATAAACTCTTATCTTATATTTTCAATCTTGGCTTTACCACTGGGAAATTCCCTGTATTATGGAAAAAGGCAAGTCTTTAATGGTTGCAGCACCAATAATTGTATTCAACATTGACTCAGCTCCTTGTTCCCTCTAGTATCAATGATACTGGAAAATGTAGTCCCTACTAAGTTAAATTGCTATATGGAAAAGTTTAATGTCTTAGATCATTTTCAACCTGGCTCTCATAAAGATGCAAATTTTCTAAATTTCTGTGATAGGAGTGGTAGTACAGCATGAATACTCTTTTGTAATACCTTAATATGGTACCATGAGTTCTGAGGTAAGAGGGAGGTTTATGATGGCTACCACTGTATATGGTTATTCCAAAACTTCAAATAGAATCAGGCTCTGACACGTTAAGTTGTAGACTTACTTCGATTATGTAATTGCTTAAATAGTGCAAGTCTGATAAGGCTATATCCGAATGCAACAAAATAATATCTTGCATTACGAAGACCATCACAAGTGGGGATAGGGAGGTGACTTTGCCAATGTACAGAGCTTTGGTGAGATCACATGCCAAGTACTGTGTCCAAGTTTAGTCACCTCAAAACAAGTGCGACATTGTCAGGGTCACGCATATACAAAGAAGGATAACAAGAATGGTAAAGGGCTTGAGAGACTGACATACGTAAACAGAATGAAGGAGCTTGGGCTTTATAGCCTGGAGATGAGAAGGGTGAGAGGAGACCTGATTATGATGACCAAGGCTTTGCCTAGCCCAAATCAAATGCAGCATCTACATCTAGAACTCCGTAATAGGGAAAGAGTGACATGAGGACACAATAGACAACTTAAAATTATGCAATGGGCTAAATCCAAATGCCCAATCCCTGAAATCTGATTGGTTAGCTGGCACCTTTTCAGCATGATAACTCCTTCAGTGTACCCAGTGGAAAAGGTGTCAGCCACCAGTCAGCCGCAGTAGACAGTCCTCCTAAAATCACTCTGAGCACCAGAAAGCAACAACTCACAAAGATGGCAATGGACAGCAAGATGCAGCACTGTACAGTACCACTGTTGCTGCTCTTAACAGTACTGGCCAGTTTCGCTCTGAACCCTCGAAAGCCAGGTTCTGTACACAGTAAAATGAGAGGCACATCAGCAAACAAAAAAAGTAAATAGTCAAAGTACAGCTACGATGATTTGCTGTGCACTGTAATCCCGCTATCAGGCAACCAATAAAGTTTTTTTTATATGTTGATACGTTAACCTAGTACTGCACCCACTTTACTTCTTGCATTCTATGTAGTCCACTCCCACTTCCTCTCAGTTGCCATTCACTTCCTGACTACAGTCACACTCTCCTGTTCATTAACTTGACCAGGAATGTAACAGGAAAAAAATATTAACAACAAATTCCCATGAGTGGCACCGTCACAAAACCTACTTAAACACACGCTCCATGACCTCTCCCCATTAGCGCTCTGCATCGCTTAATAACACTTGCCAGACAGTTTTTCTCTCTCTCTCTCTAAACTTAAATAATTTGCCCACAGACTCAGAGACCCTCTCAAAAAAATTAAATAAAAAGAAAATTACAGTATGTAATTCTGTATGTGGCACTGTACTATGGATGCAGACAGCAAGAGTGGACAGCAGCACTGCATCCATAGCAACAATCCTACTAACCCAGAATTATTTTTTTCTGGCAGACTAACACATATAATAAAAGTAAACAAAAATGGCAAAAAAAATGTTCTTTATAATTCTGCCATCTAAAAAAGGAGGGGGACATTGTATAATATCAATATACCCCACAAGGGAGTGGGTATATGGGTGAATTTACCACTTCTGGTGTGGTTAAGCCACTCAGCTGCACCTTGTGACTGAACCACACCAGGCATGGTACATCCACCCATATACCCACTCCCTGTCATGGTATATTGCTTAAATAACCATTATAGAACAGAAAGACAAGAAGTATGGTTCTGTGAGAGAGTAGCAAGTGGCTGGAACAGCTTGCCAAAAGAAATAGTACAGAATGGTAACCTAAACACTTTCAAGTTGAAATTAGATAAGTACCTACTGGTGAGTGGTTTCAAGTGTGTTTTCCATTGAACACGGTGGACATGCTTAATGGATGCATGCCTATTCTTGTCTGTAGAACCTACAGTATAAATCTATAAATATATTGTCATCAGCACAGAATCCCCAATGCTTCTGAATATGGTCAATGTTGCATCTCTGCAGTCACAGAGATTAAGGAGTTCTGTGTAGATCCAGGTATGGTGGTGACTCCATACCCTTGAGTTCTGATGGGGACATGGAGGTCCCAAATGCTGGTGAGCTTATTTCAGAAGAAGGCCTAAGTGCAGTCTACATCTAGAATGAGGTCAAAACACTCACAAAGGCTTCAAGTAAGGTCACATTATATAAAAGAAGGCTTAAATGCCTGACTGACCTGACAATGCTGTGTTGAGAGATCATGTTTTGTATTTCCCTGATCTACAATTGTGCTGCAATAATAGTTTTGTGTATACTCTCTTATTGGTTATTTTGTTTTCTCTGGCTACCATACAACATAGAATGCCCACCTCTTGTTATTGTTGTTAAGCAGATCTGATTAATTTGCAGTGCCTTAAACTGAAGTTGTTATCACTGTAGGCTCTCTTGCTTTATTTTCAGGAGAAGTATTCTTAAAGTCTTAAATGGGGATATGCATACAAATGTAGCTTCAAAGCAACATTTCCCACTATGTGAATTAAAGGCAGACTTACTGCTGCTGCTTGTTTTAAAAGAATACTCTGATAATTTTTACAATAGTGCTGCCATGTTCCCATGATTACACACTGCAACTTGGTGTTTGCACCATTTCTGTTGATGAAAGTGCAGATATCATTTACAATCTAGCTGTTTTTTTCTGCATAAAATTGTTTGCAAATTGTTTTCATCAACAAATCACAAAAAGTCCAACCATTGCTAAAACTTTACTAAAAAAAGGGCTTTTGGGAAACAAATCAATTGTCTCAAAGTTTTCATTAATCCTTGTTAAATATGCCAAAACTATAACTGTACAACTGTCTCTTCCATTAACGCAAGACTGCCACCACATTTTATTTTAAGAAAAGCAAGTATCCAGCTAAAATTAATAAAACAGCTATTGCAACTTAACTCTTTTCTAAGTGTTTTCTAAATTGTGCACCAGTATAATTTTCTTTATAAAATAGCATGGATAAATGAAATCTTCTGACTGGCTGAAACAAGTCACACCACTATATAACTGTTTATCACAATTGCTCAGGTGCACAGGTTCACTTTTAAATACATGTTTTTAAGGAAAGTTTATGACTGCAACACAATGTAATTATGGTCAATAACTGCACATCTCTGGTGTTGTGACAAAAGCCATATTTTGTCATTTGAAAGCCAAACAAAGTATCATATTTTCCTCAAGCCAGCCAGCTCATTATTAATAGAGTATATTTTTTTCTAGGAAAGACTCGAGTGCTATCTTTCTTTGTCTCCATAAACCAGAGGTTTTATATACATTTAGAAGAAGCATACATACAGTGATATCCAGTGATGGCGATTACCTACCAGGTATAAAGGTGTACCCTGGTGTAAACTTCTAGTCAGAGTTACACAGAGATGAGTACTGGTGGTAATGACTCCTGGAGGACTTACATGCTCATTTCACATAAGGCAATTCTAGTAGAGGGTAGGAGGAAGTAGGCTGTTGGTTAACTAGGATCTGCAGCTTATTCATTCAGTAGGGAAATGGGCAGACTAGGTGGGCCAAGCAGTCCTTATCTGCCATCAAATTCTATGTTTCTAAGTTACACAGGTGAGTGAGCTGTGTGGAGTCTATAAACAGTGAAAGGAGCACAGTCAGTTGAGGCTACATGACCAAACATGAACTACATCGCAGGTGTGTTATAGGCACTCAGCTTTCCCTCATAACTAACAACATCATGAGGCATGCAATTGTTGGCCCATTGTTAGACATCCTGTAACACCTCATTGCTGATGTAGTTTCTCAATCTTGCTGCATTCTACAATTCTACGTCAACCATGGCAGATGTCTAGACCCATCAAGATGACTAGGATGGTACTGTACATATCTGCCTGGCCATTAGACTAGCAATGCACTGCTGGGAGCACTATTTTGACCCTGTAGAGACTATTACATTCACCAGCTGGGAGGAGGTGGGGCTAGCAGCACAGCAGAGCAGATGCACATACCTACAGCCCCTGCAGTGGCAGCCTTTTTAGATTATTTGTGCTTTATGTGGCTTACAATACCACCAATTTTCCAGTGTTAGGGACATTTGTCCCACAACAAACTAAAAATGGAAAAACCATGTGATACTGCTACCTTAAGATTTAAAAAAGAAAAACCTTGAGAAGCACAAGTTGACACCCTGAAGTCTACATGTGATGGTGTGGTGAGTGCAGGGGAGTCTGAAGTCATGCTGGCATCTATAAAAAATTTAATATTTCAGTGAATACAATCCAGTCAACAAACAGACAACAAGTTGGACCATTTTGCAATGAGCATGGCTGCTGTGGAATCCAAGATGGCCAATATGCACACATTTGTACAGGAAGCAGTCTTTCACTTGAACAAGGCCCTTTTGGCCACAACCTGTCCAATAAAAGAGAGCTCTCAACTTTAATTCAGATCATACAACTAGTTTTATTTATTTATTTATTCATTATTCAGAAACAACCTTTGAGCAAGAGCTCATTTACAAAGGCTCCATGTCAAGAGACACAATACATACATAGAGACATTGGTGAATTTACACACAAAATATATTACAACAGGCAGAAATATTTACAGGGAATCAGCAACCTTGGGTACATCATAGCAGTTAGGTTACACTAGAACATACAGACTAAAGTGATCACAACAGTAGGTCAAGGAAAATGATGCCATGAGCTATCCGAGGTTCTAGTGTGGCAGCATGGCAAAGGGGGAAGGGGAAGAGCAGCCTCAAGTGTTCAGGCCTTGTCCTCAGGGTAGTGGGTAGGGGAGACTATTTGGGGCAGCAGGGTGAGATAGTGGGATCGGGGCAAGGGGGCATAATCTGCATTAAGTCAATATTCCAGAGGGCTTTGATGGAGATGACCCTATACATTTATTTCAGTATTGATCCCTACAGTTTTTGTATCTGGACTTTCCTACCTCACTGAAATTAGAAGATTATAGAATTACCCTACTTAATGTGATCAATACCACAGACTCCCCATTCACTACTATATGTTCCTTCTACATGCAAATACAGTATATGGGAAAGAGATAGAATCTTATAGTTTGCCCACTGGAATAACAGCTTGTTTTGGATCTGTCTTCCATGGAATACAGGAGGATAAGGGGAGACTTGATTGCAGTATATCAGTTCATTTGGGGGCGAGAATGTGGGTCACTAATGGGTGATACATGGACAAGAGAGCATACATATAACCTGAGGTCAAAGAGTTTTAGGCTGGAACTGAGAAGGAATTTCTTCACAGAAAGGGTGGCATTGGAATGATCTGCCTGTAGGGGTGGAAGAGACTACCACCTTAAGTGAATTTGAGGTAAGAATGCCTTTGATTAACTTGAACAATGAGATATGCCCAATGGAAGGGTATGGGACAGAATACATGGGCCTTGCATCTTTCCATCTCAACAAATATAATAACAATGAAGCAGATACCAGTTACTTATATAATGTAGACGAGAGTCAAACCTTGCAGAAAAATGATTTATTTTAGCCACTGAAGCATTCTAAATGACAATAAATCATTATTCATTATTTTAACTATTTTATTTCCACTTTAGACAGGTCACCAATGAACCCTTTACCAATGGAAGAGTGTCGTGGGGTGAAGAAATGACTTTTACCAGAAACAGCAAATTGGGAACAACATACCTTACAGGTATGATTTTTATTTAAAAAAAATTTAAAAAACAAGAAAAATACAAACAAATGACTTTTTGTTCAAACAGAGTAAATAAATCAAAAGAAATCTTAAAGCACAGCTTGGCTAGAAAATAGAGAGCTATCTTGCCAACATCTATCTGTGCCTGACCTCTCACAGAGCTCTCCCAGGGAGAACCACACCGGGCCTCTCCCCATGAACATCTGATCTGGGAGACTCAGCTAAATCCTTTTTATATGCTTGTAGCTCCTCCTATAATCTAAAAACACTCCCATCAACTATTTCAAAAACATGTATTATTCCCATATAACATCAATATTTTATTACAAAATCATTTTACACAGATTTGTTTTTACAAATAATCAAGAACATTCTATACTTAGAGAAAACAAACATTTGGAGAAACTTAATTTTGCCCTTAGTATACTCATGTGGGCTACATTACTGAAACTCCGCCCACAAAAGCAAGCAGGGGGAGTTCCTGACAAGATAAAAGGAGAATACCTAGAGCTGACCATCCCCTATACAGGCTCAGAACAAGGCAAGCTTCTGAGCAGGCACATGACTAAAGAGTGAGCTCCATAAAGGCTTGTGTAAAGGAAACTCAGGTATTTAGATATCTTTATTTTACATTGTATAATACCTGTACATAAGCCTGAGTTAGTACATTAAAGAACAAGCATTTGTCAGTGCCAAAAGTTGCTTGCTTGTATGTGCTGTTTAGGTATTTGGAAGTCATTGGAGTGCAAATATTGAAAATTCTCGAACTTACGAGCGTGCGTGGGAACTACTGCTTGCGCTCATAAAACAGTCATTTTTAGGAATTTTTTCACCAAATTTTCAACATAGCCATTTTAAGACCTCTGCTCATGAACAGTGTCACTGTGATTTTCTTAATGTGCCCCATACATTGATTTTGCACACCGACTGCGCCATTGTGCACTACATGGGCAGAAACATGTTTTGGGCAAGATGTGAAAAATGACAGCTGTAGTGCTCATAAGAAGGTGTGGTAAAATGGCAATGTTGAAAATCTGGAGTGAAAATATTGAAAATCGCAAACCACGAGCGCGTATAGAACTTACAAAGAATGCAGCCGTGAAATAGTCATTTTTTAGTATCACACCAAATTTTCAACATAGACATTTTAAGACCTCTGCTCATGAACAGTGTCACTGTGATTTTCTTAATGTGTCCCATACATTGACTTCGCACACCGACTGTGCCATTGTGCGCTACATGGGCGGAAACACATTTTGGGCAGGATGTGAAAAATTATAGCTGCACTGCTCATAAGGAAGTGTGGTCAAATGGTGATGTTGAAAATCTGGAGTGAAAATATTGAAAATTCGTGAACTTATGAGCGTGCGTAGGAACTGCGCAACGCACGCTCATGAAACAGTCATTTTTAGGAATTTTTTCACTAAATTTTCAACATAGGCTTTTTGAGAGCCCACCTTATGAACACTGGCAGTGTCATTTTGTTAATCAGTCCCAAAAGGTGATTTCATGCAGTGACCGCGAAATCACCCTTCGGGCCCGATTAACACCATGACAGTGCAGGAATTTATGAGGAGGGGTCCCAAAAACCCCATGTTGAAAATGTGGCCCAATATTCCCAAAAATGCCTGAGATATGCAACAAAGTTGAAATAACCCTATTTATTCCATTATACAGCTTACCAGCATTTCCTCAGTTCGCGGTCGGCTTTGAAGAGTGCAGACGTGTTCCCGGTCCACCGATGATCATCGTGCCAAGCTCCCGAGGTAAGTATGGGGTGAGGGGGTGTGGGGAGGCAGGGTGCGCAGTCGGTGGGTGCAGGTTTTGGGGGAGCAGGGAGACGGCAAGGGAACATTTTCTGGTTTACAGTTTTTTTTTAATTAAGAAGACGCAGGACATTTGCCACGCTGGGGTGGGCTCGCAACGTGGCAGCTGGAAAGGCTGTTTGTGGGGGCTGGAGCTGATGGGAGATTGGGCACCCCCGTCGGCTATAACAAGATTTGCCATGCTGGGGTGGGCTCCCAGCATGGCACCTGGAAAGCTTTTGGGGGGGCGTGCAGCTGTGGAGCCAACAGGGGATTGGGCACCCCCATTGGCTATAACATTTTTTGCCACACTGGGGTGGGCTCCCAGAGTGGCACCTGGACAGCTTTTGTGGGGAGGCGTGGAGCCAACAGGGATTGGGCACCCCCGTCGGCCTTACAGTGTGTGCGTGGGGGGGGAGTGCATCAGCACACAATATGCGTGCTTGCGTGTGTGTGTGGGGGAGAGCTCTGCTCACTGAAGCGGAGCTCTCCTTTCAACTGTATGCCACTGCATTTTCGACTGCTGTCATAGACAGCTGCAGCAGTCATTGGAGAACTGCGGCCGCACCTGCAAACTCACTGACTGAATTGGAGGACGGGTGCCACACCTCCAAAAACTCGGATGATGGCACTATGTTTCTTGCACATGCGTGCAAGCAACATAAAAATGAACAAAAAATTAACAGTCACTCAGAGAAGCTGCTGTGTATTTCAAAGACAAGCAGACCCTTCTCAGTGTGCAGTTCGGCTGGAAAAATCAACAGTGCTCAGCACCCAGCTAAGTTGTTTCATTTAAGTCAAGTGTTTGGCTGAGCTTTGTCAGGATTCAGGACAGAGTTTAGTTTCCTGACTGCTGAGGGCAAAGACAGGAAGGCAAGTCTACCATTTAAATTCTATGCTTTAAAGAATATGAGGCTTAAAGGGCTATTTTTCCACTCAGGGCAGAGTTAAAGTTCCTTGTTTGCAACTGCGGTTTTGCAGACCTTTGCAATGTGTGAAAGGACCCAAAATTACCAAAGATTAATAGAACCTTTTTACTTAGCTGGCAAAATTACGAATGGGGGAAAATAATTATCCAGCACGTGAGTGGTTTTAGAATGGACTGCCAGTCCATAATAGTATTTTAACCCATCCCCTTCCTGGGCTTTATCAGATATCCAGTGCCAAGGGTTCCTGAAGGCAGAAATGAAACATAAACTGAATAGCGAGTGGCCAACATGCTTTTATAGTAAGAATGATAGTAGCTTAGCAAGGAAGAAAATAAGCAAAAAAAATACATATTTAAAAATGCTGTTGTGCAACAGACTTAGAAATGTAAATAAAAGAGTTATAGAAAGAAAATAATAAAGACTTCAGGTCCTGGACTGGTTCTGAAAAATACAGGGGTGGGACACCATTGCAATACCCCCACTCAAAAACAAACCAATCTCTACTGGTTTGTATACAGATCAAAATATCCACATTCCAGTTGGAATGGGATGGGGTTTCCACCCACCCTCACAGAAACCCCACTCCAGGGCACCCTTAACAATACAAGATTTACGTAGATTGCATATTCTACATAAATATCTAATTTCTTCTACATAAATACATTTGCCCTGGGGTTTAGTAAATATTTAACCAGCACCATACTGAGATAAGAAATCAGCATTTTGATGTCTGGCACCAGGTCGATGTTTGATTTCAAAAGTATGTGGTTGTAGTGCCAGATACTTTCGGAGAATATGAGCATTTTTATCCTTCATTTGTTGCAGTCAGTAGAGAGGGTTATGATCAGTAACAAGTGTAAATTTGTTGCCCCACAAATAAAATTTCAGAGCTTCAATGGCCCATTTGACTGCCAAACACTCCTTCTCAATTGTTGCATATTTATGTTCTCTTGGAAATAATTTCCAGCTGATATAAAGGATAGGATGCTCTTCTCCTTCAATGTTCTGTGACAATACAGCTCCTAACCCAATATCTGAGGCATCGGTATGAACCTCAAAAGGTTGGGTAAAGTCAGGAGATTTCAACACTGGTGACGAACACAAAGCAGCTTTAATAGCTTGAAATGCTTTTTCACATTCATCAGACCAAGGAACAATATTGGGGATTGATTTTTTTGTTAGTTCCATCAATGGTGTAGCTAAGGTAGCAAAGTCAGGAATGAAATGCCTGTAACATCCTGCAAGCCCTAGAAAAGATCTTACTTCTGTCTTTGTCTTAGGAACAGGACAGTTTGCTACCACTGTCACTTTACTGACTTCAGGTCGCAAACTCCCATTACCAAGAATGAACCCTAAATATCTTGTCTCCTGCATGGCTATGCACCATTTTGAGGGGATTAATAGTGAGCCCTGCTGATTGGATGGTCTGGATGACTTTATTCAAATGATCAAGGTGCGAGGACCAATTTTTGCTGTATATTACCACATCATCCAAGTAGGCAGAACAGTACTGTACGTGTGGAGCTAACAATTGGTCCATGTACCTTTGAAACATTGCAGGAGCCCCGTGTAAACCAAAAGACATATACACGAATTGGAAGAAACCAAAGGGTGTACTGAAAGCAGTCTTGTTTTTAGAATCAGCCATTAAGGGAATCTGCCAGCAGCCTTTTGTGAGGTCTAAGGTGGTAATATAACAAGCCTGGCCTATTTGGTCAATGATGTCATTGACTCTGGGTATGGGGTAGCTATCAAATTCTGATACCAAATTCAGCTTTCGAAAATCTAAACAGAGTCGGATACCCCCTTCCTTCTTTGGAACTATTACCATTGGAGATGACCATGGACTTACAGATGGTTCTATAATTCCTAGTGCTAACAGCTTATTTATTTCTTCCTTAACCCCTGTACATAGTTTTTCAGGTAATCTATATGCCTTCTGTCATATAGGATTAGCTGTGGTTCTTATCTAATGTGACACATTACTAGCTTGCCCTGGTTTAGTAGTAAATACAGCAAAAAAATTGTTCTAGGAGTTGGTCAATCTCAATTTTTTGTTGTTCATCTAATTGTGAATTAATAACCACATCCTGAAGGTTTTCTGTTTTTTCCAGTCTATGGTATGCTGTATCTAACCCTGTATCCTGACCATCAGAGTAAACATAGCAACAAGGTTTTGTCTCCATACGCTCATGCCATTTTTTTAATAGCTTGACATGGTAGACTTTACTCAATGAGCATTTTTCTGGGGGGCTCTATTCTGCATGTGACAGGTCCAGTCTGTTCTACAATATTATAGGGGTCTTGCCACTTCATCAATAACTTGTTGTCTGATGATGGTAAAAGAAGCAAAACTTTGTCACCCAGAGTGTACACCTTTTCCTGTGTTTTGATGTCATAAAATTCTTTCTGTTTTGCCTGGGCTTCCACAGCATTTTTATGAGCCTGTTGGGTGTATAAAAGCAATCTCTTCCTTAATTCTTTCATGTACTCTGAAGTGTTCACATGTTTAATATGGAGATCACCCTCCCAGGCTTCTTTCACTACATCCAAGGGTCCACAGGGATTCCGACCATACAGTAACTGAAATGGTGAAAATCCCGTAGAAGCTTGGGGAACTTCACTGTAAGCAAATAAGAATAAAGGTAGGTAGTGATCCCAGTACTTTCCCTCATCATCCACAAACTTGCAACATACGTTTCAAGGTTTGATTGAACCTCTCCATGAGGCCATCTGTCTGTGGATGATATGGAGTTGTTCTGATTGCAGTAACACCCAACAGTTTATAGAGTTCTCTGAGCAGCATGGCACAAAAATTGGCACCTCTGTCAGTGAGATTCACCTTAGGGATCCCCAACCTACTACAGTAGTCCAAAATCTTTTCTGCTATTTTTGTAGTTGAAATTGTTCTCAGTGGGTAGGCTTCTGGATATTTGGTTGTATAATCACAAATAACCAGAATAAATCTGTTCCTATTAGTACTTTTACTTAGGGGCCCAACAATGTCCATTGCGATACGTTCGAAAGCTTGGGAAACTACTGGTAAAGGTCTAAGAGGGGCTTGTTCTTTTTTGGTTATCTGACTTTCTGGCATTCATAACACCCCTTACAGTAATCAGCAACAGATTCATGAATACAATACCCAGCCAGAAAAATTGTTGTAAGAGTCTGGCTAAAGTTTTCTCCCTCCCAGCATGTCCTGCACTGGGAATATCATGAGCAAGATATAACAAATCTGTTCTGTACTTCAGGGGGACCACTAATTGTTCAACCTTTTCTTGTGTGGTAGGATGTGTACAGATTCTGTATAGAATATTGTGTTTCAAAATTATAGGGTTTCTAATAGTACCATCTAACCCTATCTGAGAAAACATAGAAACAAGGGTAGCATCCTCTTTCTGTTCTTGTGAAATGTTGTACATCTGTAATATGGGCATTTTATCTACATGTCCCTTATCTTTTTTCCATTGTTTTTGTGCATTTCTCTTTTCTGCTTTAGATTTTCTTGCTTTCCCCACCTCCCCAAATATCTCATCCTGAAAAGTAAAAGGTAGGTTAGTTTGGTCATTTACTGTAGACAATTGAGATCTAGTAGAAACAGCCACTAACTTATTAATACTAACATCCTGACAAGAAGACACAATTTGGGAAAAACATTGGTAGTCCTGTCCCAATATAAAAGGAACAGGTAGAGTAGGAACTACCCCCACAACCACTTTGTCCTCATGTCCATAAATATTAACAGGCACTGTAATAGTTGGATATTGATGGATGTCTCCGTGTATGCATATCGCTCCTGTTGTAGGTAACAGGGGGACCAAGTCTGCCTGAATAAGGCTCTGCTTGCTGCCAGAGTCCACAAGTCCATCAACAATATGTCCATTAACACAGATTGGAATAATGAAGTTACCCAGGTTTAAAGAAGCAAAATAAACTGGTTCTTTCTTTTTCTTAGGGCAGAATCTAGCAATATCTCCCATACCATGACAGTAATGACATTCCACTGTTGTATTTGTTACTTTGGTAGGAGTAGGTAATCCCTCCTTCTTAACACCCACAGTACTTTGATTAGATGGAAAAGATGGTCTTACCGGAGTTGTGGTAGTTGCAGGATTACTAGCAGAGAAGCCATCAGTTCTCTGATATCCTTTCTGTAAGGGTTGTCGAGCTGCCAAAAAGTCCTCAGCCAAAGTAATAGCAAGATCTGCATTGTCTGGATTATGCTCCCGAATCCACAGCTGCACTTCGGGAGACATAATCGGTATAAATTGTTCCAAAATAAACATGTCCATAATGGCCTTAACGGTCTTCCCTTCTGGTTGGATCCATTTATTACATAAGTCTTGTAATCTGGTGTAGGTTTCTCTTGGTGGTATGTGAGGGGCATGTTTTAAAGTCCTAAATCTCTGTCTATATGTTTCTGAATTGATGTCAAACCGTTTCAAAATCTCTCTTTTTACTGCTGTATAATCATTAACGGATGCACTGTCCATATTAGTGTATGCCTGTTGTGCTTTACCTGTTAAATAAGGGGGAAGGTGCACCACCCATTGAGTCTGGGGCCAATTACAGGCTTGGGCTACTCGCTCAAATGTTGTTAGGTATGATTCAATATCATCAGTGTCATTTTTGTTAACTTAATGTCCTTTGTGCTTTGTACACCTTGTTCTGCCCCTAGCGTCTGAAACATCTGTACGGTGTCTGCCCATCTCTGGTCCTGTCTCTGATGTTCTATTTCTCTTTCCCAGTACTCTCTTTCCCGTTGTCTATCCTGTTCTACCTGTCTCAGTGCTAGCCACCGCAATAGCTCTTTTAAGTCCTCTGGGGGTACATTTTGAGATCGTTCCTCTGGCTCCTCCATATTTGCAGCCTGCATCCAATTTGTAATTTCTTCTATGTCCCCAGTAGCCATACCAGTCCTAATCTTGGGCCTGGTTACAGGAGGCAGTCCAGACAGTAAGGGTTCCCCAATGATGGCAGTCTGGCTTCTTGTTGTAGTTCCATAGGGCTCCTGCATCTTATGAGCCATGTACCTACTGTTTCCTCAAAAGTCACAGATACTAAAGTGCAGTATGTATTCTGGGATCTCTTTTTAGTTTGGATCACCAGTACCCCACTACTGGTACCAATTTTGTCATGGGGTGAAGAAATGACTTTTACCAGAAACAGCAAATTGGGTACAACATACCTTACAGGTATGATTTTTATTTTAAAAAAATGTAAAAAACAAGAAAAATACAAACAAATGACTTTTTGTTCAAACAGAGTAAATAAATCAAAAGAAAATCATAAAGCACAGCTTGGCTAGAAAATAGAGAGCTATCTTGCCAACATCTATCTGTGCCTGACCTCTCACAGAGCTCTCCCAGGGAGAACCACACCGGGCCTCTCCCCACGAACATCTGATCTGGGAGTCTCAGCTAAATCCTTTTTATATGCTTGTAGCTCCTCCTATAATCTAAAAACACTCCCATCAATTATTTCAAAAACATGTATTATTCCCATATAACATCAATATTTTATTGCAAAATCATTTTACACAGATTTGTTTTTACAAATAATCAAGAACATTCTATACTTAGAGAAAACAAACATTTAGAGAAACTTAATTTTGCCCTTAATATACTCATGTGGGCTACATTACTGAAACTCCACCCACAAGAGCAAGGGGGGGGGTTCCTGACAAGATAAAAGGAGAATACCTAGGGCTGCCCATCCCCTATACAGGCTCAGAACAAGGCAAGCTTCTGAGCAGTCACATGACTAAAGAGTGAGCTCCATAAAGGCTTGTGTTAAGGAAACTCAGGTATTTAGATATCTTTATTTTACATTGTATAATACCTGTACATAAGCCTGAGTTAGTACATTAAAGAAAAATGAACAAAAAATGAACAGTCACTCAGAGAAGCTGCTGTGTATTTCAAAGACAAGCAGACCCTTCTCAGTGTGCAGTTCAGCTGGAAAAACCAACAGTGCTCAGCACCCAGCTAAGCTGTTTCATTTAAGTTAAGTGTTTGGCTGAGCTTTGTCAGGATTCAGGACAGAGTTTAGTTTCCTGACTGCTGAGGGCAAAGACAGGAAGGCAAGTCTACCATTTAAATTCTATACTTTAAAGAATATGAGGATTAAAGGGCTATTTTTCCACTCAGGGCAGAGTTAAAGTTCCTTGTTTGCAACTGTGGTTTTGTAGACCTTTGCAATGTGTGAAAAGACCCAAAGTTACAAAAGATTAATAGAACCTTTTTACTTAGCTGGCAAAATTACGAATGGGGGAAAATAATTATCCAGCATGTGAGTGGTTTTAGAATGGACTGCCAGTCCATAATAGTATTTTAACCCATCCCCTTCCTGGGCTTTATCAGATATCCAGTGCCAAGGGTTCCTGAAGGCAGAAATGAAACATAAACTGAATAGCGAGTGGCCAACATGCTTTTATAGTAAGAATGATAGTAGCTTAGCAAGGAAGAAAATAAGCAAAAAAAATATATATTTAAAAATGATGTTGCGCAACAGACTTAGAAATGTAAATAAAAGAGTTATAGAAAGAGAATAATAAAGACTTCAGGTCCTGGACTGGTTCTGAAAAATGCAGGGGGAGGACACCATTACAGAGAGAAGCTTGAACAATGCCTAATGACATCACAGTGGCAGCTGCACTGAAGTACAGCAACAGAATCCAATAGAAACATTTATATCTTCCAAAAAGAGCCAATTAAACACTGCTGCACTGAAGTACAGCAACATAATCCAATAGAAACATTTATATCTTCCAAAAAGAGCCAGTTAAACACTTTGAAATTTAAAATATAATGTATGATGTGGGCACACAATGGGGAGCTTAGAATATGGCATTTATCATCACTTGTGGGGGAGAAGGACTTACAAAATAAACATTTGGCTCTGATACTCATGAGTTATTATCCTGGCACTGCACTCTCTAAGATAAATGGCATATTCTGTGCCAGACTAATGCATATTTCCTAGGTATAAATCTTTTCTGATCTCAGTTTTGTGACCAGGCAGTGAAGAGTTGTGATGGAATCAAGCATTGACTTCTGAAGCTCGGCAGAGGATTCAATACACTTTATCCCTTTCACTGGTGAATAACTGTGGGCAGTAAACTCTACTTACCAGTGTTTGGCAAATGAATCAGTACTGTGGGTGTGAACCAGAAGTTTGCTCCAGTAGACACACGATAACGTGAATAACCTATAGTATACTATATTAGGTAGATGTTCTTTAACAGTTCAGAATGACGAAATACATACAGTAATGTGGGCTCTCATAACTCACAAAATGGGTTCTGTTTTACAGTGATAAAATCCTCTTAGCATATAAATGTGTTTTACCACAAGTTTTATCATCATGGTTTATTCATACATTGTTGAAATTATTTTTTCTTTTCTTCTTACTCATGCTGCCTGCAATAGCAAACTATGTAATTTCTGTAGGACTGTATTCATCCTTGGGATTGTACTCCAATGTTTGATGTTACTGTGGTAATTTTCACTTTCTAGCACACTGTTTGTCCAGCCCTATCATTCATGTAACCTTTGATAACCTACTGTCTTCATTGCAACATAGAAAATGTTGGCAGAAAAAGACCACTGGTCCATCCAGTCTGCCCTGTTTTACCCCATCCTATCCTAGCTGGGTCTATTGCCCCTTCCCCCACCCCCACTGCGCCCTGCTTTACTGCTTCCCCCAGTGAAACTATTAAGCCTTTTTCTCACCCCCATCTACGTCTGAAGCCATTATTGGATCATGCATCCACCATCTCTGCTGGTAGGCTGTTCCATGGCTCAACCACTCTCTCTCTCTCTCTCTCTCTCTCTCTCTCTCTGTAAAATAAAGCATTCTCACATTCCTCCTGAATCTCCCTTCCCACCCCCAACATCACCACTACCAGCTTCTACTCATGTCCCTGTGTTCTTGATTTGCAGATCCTCTGAATATTTTGCCAGTGTCTGTCTTGTTCATTCCTTTCAGGCACTTAATGGTCTCTGTCATATCTCCCCTCTCACTTCTGGTCTCCAGAGAGTACATACTCAGCACCTTACCTTGTATACACTAGAACAAAGAAGGGAAAAAGGTGACATGATTGAAACATTCAAACATCTTAAGGGCATTAACAAGGTGAAAGAGTCTAACATGTTTCAATATAAGAAAAATAGCAGGACAAGAGGTCACAGCATGAGATTAGAGGGATGCCAATTAAGTGGTAATTTGAGGATGTTCTTTTTCACAGAAAGGGGGGTGAATGCATGGAACGGCCTACCTCAGTAAGTGGTGGCTATGAATACAGTGCAGGGCTTTAAACAGGCATGGGACAGGCATAAGGGAGCAATACAGATAAGTATGAATAAAGAGGCCATTGACAGAGTAAAGGCCTATGGCACATTCATAAGGTAGGAAAAATGGGCAGACTGGATGGGCCTTGCGGTCCTTATCTGCCGTCAACTTCTATGTTTCTATGTTACGCCAGTCTTCATAGGATCTGCCCTGCTGGCCCAGGATTGTTTTGGTTATCCTATGCTGCACTGTCTCTAGTCTGTCTTTGCCTTTTCTTAAGTGGGGGCTCCAGAAGTGGGCACAGAATTCCAGATGTAGCCTCACCAGTGATCTACAGAGAGAGCACCTCCTTCCTCCTGCTATCAAACCCCATCCCGATACACCCCAGCATCCTGGTTGCCTTGCTGCAGGTCATGTTGCATTGGTTAGATCATTTTAGGGAGCATTTATGATGACTCACAGGTCTCTTTCTTCAGTGGTGGTGCCTAACTTAACTCCTCCTATCCAATATTCTTTCCTGGGGTTCTTGTTCTCTATGTGCATCACTTTTTCAAATGCCAAACTTTGGACCACCTCTCTAACTTTTGTGGGTCCCTCTGCAGCTCCCTACCCCATTCCTCACTACCTACCCTACCAGAGAGCTCAGTATCATCTGTGAAGAGACAAATCTTGCCTTGTATTCCTCTGTCTATGTCACTGATGTCACTCATGTGAGAAGACAATTCCCATATTTCACCATTTTGAAGCCACCCCCATTTAGAAGCCACACCCGAATAAAAGTCACACCAGAAATAAAGATTATTAATAGAAGCCACACCCAACTTGTAGCTGCAGCTTCTAAAGGAGGTGACTTTGAAATGATGAAATAATCAGCCCTCTCTACGCTCAGATAGCCTACCATGCCTCCCTTCAGTACTATTTGTACTCACATTATGTGGCATTATGTGGCAGAGTTCTGTCTTGTACTAGGAGACTGTCAGAATATAATGACCAACAAATGAAGTAAAGTTAGCGTTCTCTGGTCAGCGTTTCCCGATTGGCATGAATGTGGACAAAGTTTATAAATACCGTATATCAGTATTTCTTATTTAAACACAAAGCCACTCAGAGGCATCGGTGCCAGTGACAATATGTAACTATGAACAAGCAAAGTCACGGCACTCGTATCGCCTAAATAAACCATTACACAGTGGAAAAACACAAGTCTCAAAGGTAAATACTTAAATGTCTTTTTATTGCAGTCCCCCAGAAGCTAAGTGCCAACACAGTGTCTCCACATGTAACATTTCACCGATAGGCTTTGTCAAACATATAGTGCCCCCATGTGCACATCACATATATCTTTCAAGGCAACAGGTATAATACATCAATAAATCACCTTACATTTTTGTGTGACAATTAAAGTGCAGTGCAAATACACGTAAACATAGAAACATAGAAGTTGATGGCAGATAAGGACCGCAAGGCCCATCCAGTCTGCCCATCTTTTCTACCTTATGAATGTGCCACAGGCCTTTACTCTGTCAATGGCCTATCTATTCATACTCATCTGTATTACTCCCTTATGCCTGTTTGAAGCCCTGCGCTGTATTCATATCCACCACTTCCTGAGATAGGCCATTCCATGCATCCACCACCCTTTCTGTGAAATAGAACTTCCTCACATTACCCCTTAATCGGCCTCCCTCTAATCTCATGATGTGTCCTTCCGTCCTGCTATTTTTCTTCTATTGAAACATGTTAGACTCTTTCACCTTGTTAATACCCTTAAGATGTTTGAATGTTTCAATCATATCACCTCTCTCCCCCTCCTTTGCTCTAGGGTATACATATTGAAGTCTGTTAATTTGTCCTCATACATTTTCTGATGCAGTCTCTACACCATTTTGGTTGCCTTTATTTGGGCTGCCTCCATTTTGTTAATGTCCTTGAGCAGGTGCAGCCTCCAGTACTGCACGCAGTACTCCAGACGGGGTCTAACCAGTATACTGTAAAGAGGGATTATTACCTCCCTCTTATGAGTTGTGATGCCCCTACTAATATACCCCAACATCCCTCTAGCCTTACTTACTGCTGTAAAAAGGTGGACGCAAATATTTAAAATACCTCTGCTCTTATGGTTACTGCTCTTTTAAACCACTTTTTCTATGTTCCAAAAACTGTGTTTAGTACAGCGTTTTAACATTTAGTTTTCTTGAAAAAGAGCATCTCCCTTATAAAGCAGGGGTCAGAGAGCTATGTAGTCAGTTATTACACTCTTTCTTTGTTAAACTTTGTTCTTGAAAGGTACATCATAAATATGCTGACTTTTGCCAACCTAAAAGGCTGAAAAAAGGAGAAACAAATAAAGGGGGAGGGAAACTAGAAAAGACGGGGTATGAGGAAAGGGAGAAAAGGGGGGTTAAGAAAGACTGAAAAGAGAAACCACTCAGGCCATGGTGCAGCAAAACAACCTGACCACCAACTGCAGTATTAGCAACCTTCTATTCAGAGAGAATATACACAGAGGTCATACAACTTAAAAAAGGTCACCATTTTACAAACAAACCAAACATTTCAATATACACTAAAAATCTTATACTTGAAATAACTCTTTTAAAGAAACCCTCTTGATGTTTTGCTAGAAAGCTTAATACCCAGAATTGCATTTGATTTTTCATCCACATTGATGTAAGAGAGTCAGTATATAAGAACCATGAAGGAAAATGTTTTTTCATCATGGATATTTTTACTCCGACTCAAGTAGGTAAACATTAATCCTCCAAACTGTTTTCAGTACCAACTGGTCTCTGATCACAATGGAGTGCTCACATGTGGGATGTCTTATTCCTTTTATGAAGGCCTGAGAAAGAAAAAGAAAGAGAAATAGAGGGATTTATTAGTTTCTTCTTTTCATTAAGTATGGTAGTATCTCAATGTTGTCATTCAAACCATTGTTTGTGTTATGTGCTCCAAGTTCATAAATCCAGTAGGATTCTCTTTTCTGCAGTGCCTGGTCTCTGTTACCTCCTCTCGGGCCTAGTTTCAAATTTTCCAACCCTGTAAATTTGATGCCATGTTCCTCTTTTCTTTCCACTGACTTCATGTGCTGCGCCAGTGCATACTGAAGGTCCTCATAAATGATGGCCCTCATGTGTTCCTCTATTCGCTCATTTAATATTCTTTTTGTTTTACCCACATAGTATTTACCACATGTACACATGGTCATATAGACTACATATGTGTATCACAATTTATAAAAGGAGGATATTTTGATGGTGTCATTTGTTCTGGGGTTTAGGTATTCCTTACATTTATTAATGTTCACACAGTATTTGCACCTCCCACATTTTACACATGTCTTAGGTAGTGGTGGCAACCAGGCATCCTGTTTTTTGGTTGGTTGCACTGAATGTATTAGTTGGTTCCTGAGATTGCTGGCCCTTCTGTATACCTGTCTTGGCAGTGTTTCTGCGGTTTCTCTTAATCTTGGGTCACTTTTCAGCACAAACCATTTTTTTTTCGTTATCTCTCTTACTCTGCTGGCTGTTACACTATAAGTCGTAATAAAATGTATTTGTCCCTCAGCCTGTTTCTGTTTGTTGTTAGTTTTTTTCCTTATTCCCTATAAGGTCTTCGCTGCTTTTCTTATTACTGAATTCTTTGGCCTCATCTATGCAATTCTGGCAATAGCCTCTTTCTTTGAACCTTTTTTCAATTTCTGTGCTTGCTGTCAAGTATTCTCCATCTTCACATCAGTTTCTCCTAATTCTAAGGAACTGACTGCATGGGATGTTCTCCACTAAGTATTTTGGATGGCAGCTGCTAGCTAGTAATAAGATGTTCCTGTCTGTGGGTTTTCTGAATAGCCCTTTTTCTGCCTTTCCAGTCTCAACATTTTTATGGATTTTTATGTCCAAGAAGGGTATCTCTGTTTTGCTTTTTTGGCAAGTAAACTTCAAGTTCCTATCACTACTGTGTAAGTACTGTAGAAACCTTTCCAGTTCCTTTTCTGTTCCCTTCCATATCAACAATATTTCATCAACATATCATTTCCATATACATAATTTATCAAAATGTTGGTTAGTGTATTTGTCCCAAATATATGTTTCCTCCCACAGTTCAAGAAATAAATTTGCATAATTGGGGGCAACACTTGCCCCCATTGCAGTTCCTTTCTTCTGAAGGTAATGTTATCCCATAAAGGTACAACTGTTGTTTTCAAGGGCTATTTCACACATTCCTGCCAGTAATTCTGTATCTGGTTTTGCATTTTCATCCCTTTTATTCAAATAGTTCCTTATTGCTCTAAGTCCACCTATATGAGAAATGTTTGTGTAAAGTGACTCTATATCTAGAGTCACTGACCAGTGGTCTTTATCCACTTGTAGCCCATTCAGCATGTGTAATATGTGGCCTGTATCAAGTACATGTGATGGTAACTCCTTTACTGGCCCCTTAATCACATACTAAGAGTTATACTAAGAAGGTATAGACATACAGAAGGCCAAAGCCCATATGAGCATGGCTCCAGCCAAGCTGGTACATCAAGGTTGTTTATAACATTAAAATATCAAGTCTGTGCTTAAATTTAACATGGTCTGTAATTTCCAATAATGTACTTGGGAGCAAATTCCACAGGGGGATTATTCTTTGGGTAAAGTAGAATCCCCTTTTATTTGTTCTAGGGTAAGTTAATGTCAACAGGATGTTTGTGACTTCTGAGATCACAGTTGCACCTATTGTAAGACATATCTAACTGGGAAAGAAAGTCCTCATCAGTGTAAATGTTGTGCATAAATAACAAGTCACCTCTTTTTCTTCTTTGCTGTAGAGAATACATACCCATCTCCTCAAGTCTCTCATCATAACTTTTATTGCACATATTTGAAACCATTTTAGTTATTCTCCGTTGCACTCCCTCCAATTGATTTATATCACATCTGAGGTATGGGCTCCACAAGGGGGAACAGTAATCCAAGTGCGGCCTCACATAAGCTCTACACAATGGTAATATACATCCTCTGTCCTGAGAGGTAAAACTCCACTTTATACTACCTATTAAACCATTGGGATTATTGATAATATTATTACAATGGTTCTGAAAGGATAGGTCAGGGTCAATTATAACACCCAGATCTTTTTGTTGCATTATAGATGTTAAGACTTTACCATGTAATTTATACTGATGTTGTTGATTTTTATTTCCAAAATGCATAATTATGCATTTGTCAATATTAAAGGACATCTGGTTTTTATCTGCCCAAATTAAAAAAAATTTAAATCATTGACAAGTTTACTACAATCTTCTGTTGTTTCCATTATTGCTGTTATTTTTGTGTCGTCTGCGAATTTTATAGCAAAACTATTTATATCTATAGTCATATCAGATATAAATATATCAAACAATATTGGTCCCAATACAGACCCTTGGGGTACTCCACTATTTACAGGGAGTGATTCAGACCAGTTTCCTCTAATACGTACATACTGGGTACAGTCATTTAGCCGCTCTTCCACCCAGTTAATAATTTGATTATTAATTCCTAATGCTCTAATTTTGGATATTAATTGTCCATGAGGTACTTTCTCAAAAGCTTTACAAAAATCAAGGTAGACTACATCCATAGGTATATTATTTTCAATTTTTTTGCTAACATATTCATAGAAAACCATATTGCTAGATAAACAAGATCTATTTTTCCTAAATCCATGTTGAGTTCTGTCAACTAGTCCTTTTGTAATTAAATCTTTTTCTGATCTGGTTTTGAGTAATGATTCAAAGATTTTGCCTATTATACAAATCAGGCTGATTGGTCTATAATTTTTTATATCTGCATGGTTCCCTTCTATAAGGATAGGTGTCACAGTAGCTGTTTTCCAATCGTTTGGTACATTATGTGAAAGTAGTGACAAATTAAAAAGTTTATATAAGGGTTCAACAAGCCACTCCTTAATTTCTTTCAGTAATCTAGGACAGAGTTTGTCAGGCCCTGGTGATTATTCATCCACAAATTTTGACAAGGGCTCTGTGAGGTGCCCTATACCAGAAAAGATGGGCCTACCTGGAGGGTTTTCTAATGTTTTGTGGATTTTTGGCAAAATCTACATTTGTGCTTAAGTGGGTATTGGGTAGTGAGACAGCCCCTTTCCATTTGATTTATGAATCCTTCATAGATAGCCCAATCCAAAAACTATCAACTTTCCTTGTGAACATCTGTGTAGGATCTGAGGGGAGTGGACTATAGCAGTCTGTATTGCCTAATTGTCTATTTACTTCTTTTGTGTAGTCATCTGTGTTCATCAGCACTACACTGCCCTCTGTTGTTTTTAAGTTTGTCTAAAGCCATTCTCTCTCTTCCCTGCTTAAGTTGTGATACCTAGGGCAGAAGTCTTCTCTTCAAAGTTTTTCTAAGTCCTGTTCACAAACTTTCATGAAGGTAGTTACTGCGGGGCTCTGTGGGGAACAAAAAGTACAGGGTTTTCTTCTAGTTTGCATTGGCTCCTGATTTTCTAACTTGACCCACTCCCCCACATCATTCTGGTCATTTATTTCAAAATCATTGACCTCAAATTCATTCAGTGCTTCTAATGCCTCTTGTGTGTTACCCACAACATTTTCAAACAACTCACTAGTTTCACCAAACCCCTGTATAACATTTTCAAGTACATTTTCGATTCTACACGTGGCTATTGTATTAGAATAGAAACACCTTAAATTTAGTACTCTACAGAGTCTATGCAAATCAGTTGTTGTCTGATAAAAGTCTATGTCAGCTGTTGATATGAAGGAGAGTCCCTTATTAAGTACTTTTAGTTCATTAGCGCTCAGTACATGAGAAGACAAGTTTATCACATTGTCTTCACTGATTACCTGAATGTTCTCTTAGTTGTGTACTTCCCGCTCCCTCTCTTGCCTTGGCATCCTCTGAGATTTCCTTTTCCCCCTTCTGGTCCTCTGTTGCCTCCCTGATAATGGGTTATTCTTTGACTGCGCCTCGGAGTATCCGGCTGTGTTTTGTCTAAAAAACATTTTTTTCCAAATCACTGGCTGCACTGGTTTCACTCTGTATGCTTGTGTCAGACGTCTCAGGGGTTGTGGGTTTAAGGATGGATTTAGTTTCCGACCTCATCTTCTGCTGGTTCTGCTGATTATTACCACCTTGTTGCTGTTTCTGGGTTTTCCTTTTCTTTTTAGACCAGCTGAATATATTCCCATTTTTATAATTGTTTTCATCCCTTATAAATTTGCATCTCTTTGTGGTACACAGTCTATTATCATGATATTGGTCCTCACATTGTAGTTCTTCTTTACATTTAGCAAAGTTTTCATGATCTTTGAACTGATTCAGTTCTCTTTCTTTCTCCTCCGGCTCACGCTTAACTTCCTCCTGTTGGTTCTTTCTATATTTCACTATCAGCTGCATCCAGCATGTTGAGGCTTCATGGCTAATGTCTCTCCATTCTTTTATAAAATCTTGTACCTCCTGGCCAAATGCGGGTGATTTTGTTATTCTTAGTCCTTTCAGTGCATGTTCCACAACCAGATAGGCTTCCGTAGATTGCAATTGCCAATGCAGATGGTGAGCTCGTAATGCTGTCTTTTCCAATAAAAAAAATGCTTCTTCGATGTTAGAACTCTCTCTGGAATTGTCTGCTGCCTCTGCAGAAGTTGTCGGCCACTCTGCACCACACCTGAATGGATCCTCTATTCCCAATCCTGTGAAAATGCTCTTTGTAAAACTTCCTGGAGCTTCACCAGTGCTAGTAAGTGGCTAAGCACTCTTCTATTCCATATTCATTCTGTGGGGGGACTGCTAATTGTAAAATGGACTGTTTATCAGTGTAGAGATATAACCTGAGTGTTGCTCAATATTCAAAATCCTATTTAAACACAGAGCCGCCCAGTGGCAATATGCAACTATGAACAAGAAAAGTCACGGCACTCGTATCTCCTAAATAAACCACTTACACAGTGGAAAAACACAAGTCTCAAAGGTAAATACTTAAATGTCTTTTTATTGCAGTCCCCCAGAAGCTAAGTGCCAACACAGTGGCTTCACATGTAACATGTTACCGATAGTCTTTGTCAAACGTATAGTGCTCCCTTGTGCACATCACACATATATATATATATCTTTCAAGGCAACGGGTGTATTACATCAGTCAATCACCTTACATTTTTGTGTGACAATTAAATAAAGTGCAGTGCAAACACATAAATAAAGTGCAGTGCAAATACATGTTAACAGTGTAAAAAGGTGAAGCTATTTGAAGCTACCTTATGCATATATAGCATAAGGTAGCCTTATGCATATATAACATAAGGACTTCTATTGTGTATACCTCTTGTATTATATATTTTTTTTCTTTGTTGTTCTACATTTTATATCTCCTGTCTATGTAATTGTGAACTGTATGTGTATGTGCCTCAGGACCTCCTTGTGAATGAGCTTGCTCAAAGGAGTCTTTCCTGCAATAAACTTGAACTTGAACATGAACTTGAATACATATAATCTGTATTGCAGCAGCTTCAAATAGCTCCAGTTTGGAGTCTATCTGTATTTTTGCAATACTGAAACCAAGTACAGACTAACAAGCACAATAGCTGTCTGTACCTGGTCTCCTTATGTCACAGTGGTACATGAGCTCCAAACTGGAGCTGTTTAGTAGTCCTATACTATGACAAGCCTATGGAGACACCCCAGCTGCTCCACGCCTGCCACGTCATCAAGGGAATAGCCATGGATGCTTGTGGGCACAACGGGGAGCGTGTTTGAACTTAAAATGCCAGCGGGGAGGGTGCAGGATCAACCAGATATGGATTTAAATAAACTACTGAACTGTAAGTGCTGCATTTAACAATATTTTTGTATTTGCTAATCGGGCTCCACTTCACGTGCAGATGGGAACCAATGGTACATGGATGTTTCCCTTTAAGATAAATAAGGCTCCTGGTCCAGATGGGTTTCATCCAAGGATACTTAGGGAACTAGCAGCGGAGCTGGCTGAACCACTGTCTGGGCTATTCAACAGCTCACTCAGGTCTGGGGAAGTTCCAGGGGATTGGAAAATGGCAGATGCTGTGCCGCTACATAAGGGGGGGATAAGGAGCAACTAGGGAATTACAGGCCTGTCAGTCTGACCTCTAGTGTTGGGAAGCTGGTGGAATCCTTGATCAAGGAGGACCTCATAGACTACCTGGAGAGCAACGGACTCCAGGATAACAAACAACATGGTTTTGTAGCAGGAAGGTCTTGTCAGATCAACCTGATCATTTTCTTTGACTATGTGCCTAATGAGATAGACAAGGGCCATGCAGTGGACCTACTGTACTTTAACTTTAGTAAGGCCTTTGATTCAGTACCAAACAAGAGATTGCTTAAGAAGATGGACGATCTGGTTGCAGCTAAAAGTCTAGTAAATTGGATGGGCCGTTAGCTAGCAGGGAGGCAACAGAAGGTGGTAGTCAATGAAGTCAATGAAGTTAGAAGTCAGAGGAGAGAGAGAGAGAGAGAGAGGTGATGCATGGGGTTCCACAGGGATCTGTCCTGGGCCTGGTCCTCTTCAACATGTTCATTAGTGACACTGGTGAAGGAATCTGGGGTAGGCTGTGTCTCTTCATGGATGACACAAAACTGTGTGGGAGGGTGGATAGTGAAAAAGGAATAAAGGATATGCAGAAGGCCCTACAAAGCTTAAGGGGTGGTCAAAGGTCTGAACAGTTAAAATTCAGTGCTAAAAAGTGCAAGGTAATGCACTTTGGGAGAAAGAACCCCAAGACAGAGTACTGGGAGAAGGATCTAGAAGGTATCATCAGTAACTCCCTTAAACAAATGAGTTAGTGCATCAAGGCCCATACAAAGGCTTACTGGATGCTGGGATGTGTTGGGAAGGGGACTGACAGCAGAAGAAAAGAGGTAATACTTCCCCTCAACAGATCCCTGGTTAGGCCTAACCTGTAGTACTGCACCCAGTTCTGGAGTTCTCACCTCAGAATGGACAAGGATAGGCTGTAGACAGTGCTGCACAGAGTGACAAAAATTATAAGAGGGTAGATCCTATGAGGAGCACCTTAAGGCACCAGATATGTACTCATTGGAGGTTGAAAGGGAGAGTGGGTATATCGATGAGACCTTCATATTCCTCAAAGGAATTAATAAGGTGAAGTGTAGGGAATTATTCAGTCTGCATGCCAACTCATGGTTACATGGACATGAGTGGAAATTAGCAGGTATGAGCTTCAAGAGGGACATGAGGAAGTACTTTTTTATGGAAAGAGTGGTGGACTCTAGGAACAGTCTGCCAGCTGAGATGGTGGGAGTGAACAGAGTTAGGGCATTCAAATAGGCCTGGGACAGAATGAAGGGAAATGTGGTTGCCCGGGGTGACAAGCCCAGGGAAGAGAATGGGGATAAGACTAGAAGGGTTAATACCCTGGAGGAACATTTGGTTCCAAGGAGGGTTCCAGGGATTTAGAGAACTTGGGCAGACTGTATAGACCTTTGGGGTCTGATTCACAAAGCCCCCCTGAATGGTGCAAGTGGCTTGCACCACAAGAAATGGCGCAAGGAGCGGCTTGCACTGAAAGATGCTCTGGGAGCAACTCACAAAAGCAGCCTGCATCAAACGCAGGCTGTGTGCACCAAAAGGGGCTTGCACCATCCACATGGCACACAATGGACGGTGACATGGTGCTAGGGGGCTTGTGGCAGACGCACACTGCCATATCCCCTAACTAAGGATTCACAAAACCCTCCCAAAGTGCAAATTTCTATGTATTATTAGACCAGAGGGTACATAGAAATGTGTCCTCTGGAAGGGTTAGAGACCAAACACCACCTCCGGGAGCCCTCCCTGGATGGGAAGAAACTTGTGCCCCAGTCCCCCCAGCCCTGATCCCCTGTTTAAGAACAGTACACATGTCCCTGGTGGTTTAGCAGCCCCCCAATTCCCATGTCCCCCATTAAAATTCATATATCTTTCCCTGAGGGTCTAGCGAACCCCCCCCGATCCCTGATGTCCCTGATTAAAATTCATACATCTTTCCCTGGTGGTCTAGCGGACACCCTGATCTCTGATGTCCCCATAATATTTATATATCATTCCCTGGTGGTCTAGGAGACCCCCCTTCCTATTCCTCATATCCCCCATAACCATTTATATATCTTTCCCTGGTGGTCTAGTGAACCCCCACCCTCACCTCAGCAGGCAGTGCCCCACCACCCCTCTGCCCCTTCCCATCCCCAAGCCAGTGACTGGCACAGCCTTCCACTCTCCACCATGGCCAGCAGTGGACTGAGCTGTCAAAGAATGTGTACTGTATACTGTACATGCTCCTTGACAGCTCAGTCAGTGGCAGGCCATAGTGGAGAACAGAGGGCTGTGCCGGTCACAGGCACAGGGATGGGATGGGGAGGATGGTGGTGGGGCACTGCCTACTGGGGTGGGAGCATGAGGAGCCCACTAGACCATTAGGGAAAGATATATAAATGGTGATGGGGGAGATTGGTGATAGGGAGGGGGGTCTGCTAGACCACCAGAAAGAGATACATGATTTTTAATGGGGAACATGGGAGATCAGTGGAATCCACTAGACCATGAAGGAAGGGTATATAAATTTCAATGGAGGACATCGGGGATCGAGGGGGGTCCACTACACCACTAGTCATTGTCCATGGGCACAGTTGGCGCCAGACTGCTTGCAGCTTGTGGCACATCTGGTAGATATGGCATCTGCTTCATGCATGGCCACAGTTGTAGCAAGCTGCAGGACCATATCCAATAGTGAATCAGGCACTGGGTCCCTGGCACACCGGCAATCGGTGCAAGCCGTGGTTGGTGCAGCTTCAACCAACCTTTGTGAATTGAGCCCTTGTTCTTTTTCTGCCATCAGTATCTATGTTTCTATGTTTCTAAATCAAATCAGAAGAAATATAAACTCTTTCAGGGTATAAAATGCTGAGGTCAGATTTTTTCCCATGCTTTGGTACACTGCCTCCTTAAACTGCAGTAATGCTGTAATGTGTGATATACAGAATGGACAATATGGTGGTTAGCCCTCCAGTATGCAAGTACATAGACACTTGTATCCTCTGGCAGGCTTTCCTGTCCCTGTGATATTACAGCAGTTTTCATGATCTCAGCATACCAGTCAAAGAGATCACTCTTTGGAGGACCAACCCTTTTGACCAGTTACTGACTTAGTGGGAAGATCCCACTGGAAAAGGGACTAGCACTGATGGAAATAATACAAGTATGCTGCTGCAGATTTGTTGGCAAAACAGGTGTACACTGGTGTCTTTTGTAACCAGAAATAAAGTGGAGACAGAGCATGAAACATGAAAAATTGGGGCTAAAAAGATAACCAAACTATTCTGACATACTGCACACCCACAGATGTCCTGGCAATAAAACCCTCAATAATTACTTTTTTGCTCCCGCCTTAGTTTCTAAAACTGATTTTTTCCCAGCTGCTCATTGTCTCAAAGTAATCTGACACTTTCACACAGGGTTTTCATTCAAAGGGGAGTTTTCTTCTCCTATTTATTATTCCAGCTCTTGTATGAGACCTGCTATAGCTTGACAATCCTCTTCTTACAGTACATGGCAACCTGATAACAATACAACACCTTATACTGGCATATAAAATTAATTTTGTGCTTGCAGCATCTCCAGCATCTCCTTCTCTGAGATCCTGCCAGTCTGGGAGAAGGGAGCAGATGGACGGAAGGTCAGAGAAGGGGAGATAGGGGAGCTAAACATGTGGCTCAAGGACTGGTGCCAGGAAAAAGGACACAGATTTGTAGGGAACTGGCAACAGTTCTGGGAGCGAAAGTTCTTTAAATTTGATGGACTGCATCTGACTAAAGAGGAGTCAGTGCATTGGGGCAGAAGTTTGATGTCTTTGCAGAATATTTAAACTAGCAAATGGGGAGAGGGGTGCAGCACCATCGTCATGGGAAGAACACCTCCCCTCAGCTAGTGGTCAAACAGGAATTCAGCGTGTTTGCCTGCTCATTTGCATCACCAGGTAAGAAAAAGGTTTGTCTCCATACGATGCACAGGGTAATGCCAAACTTCACCCAACAACTAACACACCAAAATCTGGCCAATGGAAAATCATGTACACAATGCTCACAGCCTGGGAAATAAGATCCCAGACCTGCAGGCAACAATGTCAGAGGCTAAGCTGGACATAGTAGCAATTAGTGAGACGTGGTTTACCAGTAACCACACTTGGGAGACTTCAGTACCTGGCTATGTATTGTTCAGAAGAGACCGAGGTGCAAAAGGGGGAGGAGTGGCTCTGTATGTTAATGAATATATCAAAGCTACAGAAATTCAGAATACATAAGGAGCCAGAAGAATTGTGGGTCACCCTGGAAACAGGAAATGGGACAGCCATAAGAACTGGGGTTGTCTACAGGCCCCAGACCAGAGGGAGGACATAGACACATTACTGTTAGAAGATATACAAAACATGACAGCTAAAGGGAGGTTCTGATAATGGGAGACTTCAACATGCCAGATACAGATTGGTCAATCAGCAGGAACATCTGCCAGAACTAGACTCATAGTGGATTCCCTGCAGGGGAGGGCCTCAAACAACTGGTACAGCAACCCACAAGAGACAGGGCTATCCTAGATCTAGTACTGACTAACAAAGAAGGGATCACAGATCTCCAGGTAGAAGGTCACCTGGGGCCAGTGACCATCACATGGTATGGTTCAATTTGGCTACTACATCTAAATCATCCCATTCCAAGGCAAAAATATGGGACTTCAGAGGAGCTGACTTTGATAAGATGGCCAACAGAGTTAAGCTAGCCCTGGCAAAAGAAACACAGGTGAGGAGGTACAGGCAAAGTGGGCAAGCATTAAGGATACAATACTTGAAGCAACATCCCATTGTGTTAGACAGAAAAGGAAGTGCAAAGAAGAAGGAAACCACTTTGGTTCTCAAATACAGTAGCAGAAAAGGTCAGAGCCAAAAGGCTGGCCTTCAGAAAATATAAGGGAACACAGCGGGATGAAGATAGGGAGGCATACCAAACTGCCCTAAGGGAAGCAGGTAAGGCAGTAAGGCAGGCAAAGTCCCAAACTGAGGAAACACTAGCACGAACAGTAAAAGAAGGTGACAAGACTTTCTATAGATACATTAGTGAAAGGAGAAAGTCCAGAGGGGGTATTGCTAAGCTTAATGGAGAAAAGGGAGCATGTGAGGAGGAGGACCCTGTAAAGGCATCTATCCTAAATAGATACTTTTGCTCAGTAATTACTGAAGAGAAGGTAGGGCAGGGCCCACAGCTCAGCATCATGGACACAGGGGAGAGGGAGGTGAGCACTACTCCCTTCACAAAAGAAAGGGTCCTACAAGAGCTTGCTAAGCTCAGGGTGGATAAGGCAATGGGACCTGATGGCATACATCCCAGGGTACTTAAGGAGCTAAAGAAGGAACTAGCAGAGCCATTAGCAGAATTGTTTAGTGAGTCTCTGAGCACAGGAGAGGTCCCAGAAGACTGGAGAAGGGCTCATGTGATCCCACTCCACAAGAGTGGTAGCAGGGAGGAGGCAGGGAACTACAGACCGGGTCAGTCTTACCTCAGTAGTGGGCAAGATTATGGAGGCACTCCTTAAGGAAAGGATAGTGCAACACCTGGAATCCATAGGGCACAGGATCCAAGACAGCATGGGTTTACAAAGGAAGGTCCTGTCAAACTAATCTCATAGATTTCTTTGACTGGGTAACCAGAGTGGTGGACCAAGGGGGAGCAGTTGATGTCGCCTACCTTGACTTCAGCAAAGCTTTTGACACTGTTCCACATAGAAGATTGATAAATAAGCTAGGTAGGCTCGGGGTGGGTCAGAAGTTGGTCAATTGGGTGGCAAACTGGTTGACTGGCAGAAAACAGAGAGTGGTGGTAAATGGTATACAGTCAGAAGAGATGCAAGTCACAAGTGGGGTACCTCAGGGATCAGTCCTGGGGCCAGTCCTATTCAACATCTTCATTAGTGACCTCGCAGATGGACTAGAGGGTAAGACTTGTCTGTTTGCAGATGACACCAAGATCTGCAACAGAGTAGATGATCCAGATGGGTGGGCAGAATGAGAAGAGATCTGGATAAACTAGCAGAATGGTCAGAAGAGTGGCAACTGGGATTAATGCAAAGAAGTACAAAATCATGCACATAGGGAAGAGAAACCTGAAGCCACTTATAGGCTGGGAGGGAGTTGCTAGCAGTCACAAAGGAAGAAAGAGACTTGGGCATCATCATCACTGATGACCTAAAATCATCAAGCAGACCTCTAAAGCAGTAGGTAAGGCTAGGGGGGTGTTAGGGTGTATTAGTAGGGTTATCCGAAGTGGTAAGAGAGAGGTAATAATCCTCTGTACAAGACATTGGTTAGGCCCCATCTGAGTACTGCGCAGTATTGGAGGCCACACCTTCACAAGGACATTAACCAAATTGAGGCAGTCCAGAGAAGGGCAACCAAAATGGTGCAGGGACTGCATCAGAAGACATATGAGGACAGATTAACGGAGCTCAATATATATACCCTTGAGCAAAGGAGGAGAGAGGTGATATGATCGAGACATTTAAACACCTTAAGGGCATAAACAAGGTGAAAGAGTCTAACATGTTTAAATATAAGAAAAATAGCAGGACAAGAGGACACAGCATGAGATTAGAGGAGGCCGATTAAGGGGAATGTGAGGAAATTCTTTTTCACAGAAAGGGTGGTAGATGCATGGAATGGCTTACCACAAGAAGTGGTGGCTATGAATACAGTGCAGGGCTTCAAACAGGCATGGGATAGGCATAAGGGAGCAATACAAATGACTATGAATAGATAGGTCACTGACAGAGCAAAGGCCGATGGCACATTTATAAGGTAGAAAAAGAAATGGGCAGACTGGATGGGCCTTTCGGTCCTTATCTGCCGTCAACTTCTATGTTTCTATGTTTCAGATGGCAATAGGTCATGACTTCTTATTGTCATAATATAGTACAGTAGTCCCAGTACAACCAATGAGTTTAAAACTGATAACTGATCATGGCTTTAAAGTTCTTACATTTGTCACACAAAACTATCTCTTCAAGGCTTTTCATGAAAGACTGCAGTCTTAAAGCCATAGTAATGTCTTTTTATGTTGGCTCGTGCATGCGCACCAGCCAACATATTGCAGTAGTAGCAGATTTGGAGGTGCGGTCACTGTGGGCGAATGCAGGGCACGCATCAGTAGGTGCGTCCCTCATTCCCCAATAAGGCAGCTGCAGGCGCTGACACCAGCAACATGTAAACTGGCCACCAGATCTAGGAAAAGGTCTGCTGCAATGAGAGCTAAGCTCATCATGCAGCGGCGTGCCTTTCCTGGTGAAGCAGTTTAATAAACATGGCAGCACTGACTGCCGCCACACAGAGCATCCCAACCCACTTCATTTGCTGACGGGGGAGCCCACTCCCTTGGTAACTTGGTAAGTGTAGACAAAGTAGACTGAGGCCCATTTAATTGTCTCCCACTCATAGTGGGCTTATATGTTGATATATTTCTTAATATTTGTAAGCAGAAATTTATCTAACTCCATTTTAAATGTATCAAATGTCATTTTTTCAACTATATTCCTTGGTAAGCTATTCCAAATTAGGGGAGTTCATATATTATAAAAATTTAAATGCCTGTTAGATCTAGCTCTATTTATAAAAATTTGTTTATCATGTGATCTTGAGTTTAAAGTTTTAGGATTCCAAATTATGTTACATTGAAACATCAAGGTATTATTCTCCAGAATACGATATAAAAATAGCAGATCTCCCCTAATGCGTCTTAATTCCAAGGGGTACAAATTAAGTTCAGATTATCTATCCACATATTCCACATTCTGCAAACCTTTTATTGACTTTGTTAGACGTTTTTGAATCTTTTCCACTCTAAGTAAGTCTTTCTTTAAGTATGGACTCCATATGGGGAAACCATAGTCAAGATTAGGGAGTACATAGGTCTTATATAATTTGAGTACACACTCTCTGTTTCTTGATATGAAAGCTTTATTAATAGCATAAATGGTACTGTTACATTTACCTATTAATTTTGAAATGCTCGTATTAGACGATAGTCTGGAATTTATCCAAACACCCAAATCCTTTTCACTATTACTATGTTTTATTTTTTTTGTATTTAGAAAATATGAATGTTTTGGGTTATTTTTTCCAAGATGGATTACCGCACATTTATCTTCATTAAATTTCATACCATTACGTATTCCCCAATCTTCTATTAGACAAACTATTTCTTAGCCCCATATGGACACTAAGAGTTGTAACTTCACCCCCTATTTTAGTATCGTCGGCAAATTTGGTTGTAAGTGATTTGACACCTACGCTCATGTCACTGATATAAAGGCCAAATAACAGGGGGCCCAATACTGATCCCTGAGGGACTCCACTAGTTGGCATAATGCCCCCCTCCCATTTAAAGTGTATGCAGAGGGGGTGCCCAATCCCCGTTGGCTCCAGTCCCCCCTCCCCATTTATTTTGCTGATGGGGTGCCCACTCCCCCATCAGCATAATGACCCTGCCACTTTTTGTTGTGTGCCGGTGCCCAATCTCGGCTCCTCACCCCTTTGGTATGTGCCGTCGGAGGTGCTCAATCCCCCATCAGCTACAGCACCCCCCCAAAAAAAACAGTCAGGTGGCACTCTGGGAGCCCTCCCCAGTGTGCCAAATGCCCCTGTAAAACAAAAACCATTCTGCAATTTTTTTTTAAACCTGCAAACCAGAAAACGATCCCTCGTCGACTCCGGTGGCTCTCCCTCAACCCACACCCACCCTCTACGCACCCTACCTCCCCACACACTCCCTCTCACCCCATACTTTCCTTCGGAGCACAGCTCACCGATCTTCGATGGACCGAGAACACATCTGCACTCTTCAATGCCGACCACGAACTGAAGAAATGCCGGTAAGCTGTATAATGGCATAAATAGGGTTTTTTCAACTTTAGTGCATATCTCAGGCATTTTGGGGGATTTTCGTGCCAAATTTTCAACATGGAGTTATTGGGACTCCTCCTCATGAATTCAGTCACTGTCATGGCATTATTTAGTCCCAAAAGGTGCTTTCACGGTCACTGCATAGAATCACCTTTCGGGACTGATTAATGAAACACCAGTGCCACTTTTCATGAGGGGGGTTCTCCAAAAGCCTGGGTTGCAAATTTGGTGGAAAAAATACCAAAAATGGCTGTTTTATGAGCGTGTGTTGTGCAGTTTCCACGCATGCGTGTAACTTCGTGAATTTGTAATATTTTCACTACAGATTTTCAAAATTGGCATTTTTCCATACCTCCTTGTGAACAGTACAGCTGTCATTTTCCATATGCTGGCCAAAATGTGTTTTCGCACGTCCAGCGCAGAATAGCACGGTCGCTGTGCAAAATCAGTTTTTGGGACAGTTTGAGAAAATGACAGTGACACTGTTCATGAGCAAAGGTCCTAAAATGCCTATGTTGAAAATCTGGTGATGAAAGTCCATAAAATGACTGTGTTACAAGCGTGCATTGCGCAGTTTCCACGCACCCTTGTAACTTAGCACATTTGCAATATTTTCATGCCAGATTTTCAACACTGGCATTTTTTTCACACCTCCTTATGAATAGTACAACTGTCATTTTTCACATCCTGCCCAAAATGTGTTTTTGCACCTGTGGCATACAATGGCGTGGTCGCTGTGAGAAATCAACTTTTGGGACAGATTAACAAACTCATAGTGCCACAGTCTATGAGGGGAGGTCCCAAAATGCCTATGTTGAAAATGCGGTTAAAAAATCACAAAAATATTTGAGTTACAGACGTGTGTTGCTCAGTTTCTATGCCTGGTCATGACTTCACCAATTTTTCATATTTTCACTCCAGATTTTCAGCGTTGCCATTTTTTTACACCTCTGCATGAACAATACAGTTGTCATTTTTCACATTCTGCCCAAAATGTATTTTCATGCCTGTGTCGCCAAATGGCATAGTCGCTGTGCAAAACCACCTTCCGGCTAACAAACTGATAGTGCCGCTCTTCATGAGGTGGGGTTACAAAAAGCCCATGTTGAAAATTTGGAGTGAAAATACCAACAAATGCCTATGGTGTTAGGGTTTCCAACTGTAACATCCCACCCTGTAGAGACTGACAGGCATCAGGGGTGTGACTTGGGATCATTGGCTGTAATGCTCATGGCATTCCACCCCCCCCATCCTGCAGCCAGTGACAGGTATCGAGTGTTCAGCCCTAATGTTCACTCCATTCTCCTATACTGCACCCATCTCAGCATATTTGCTTATGGAATGGGGTAAGTATAAGGCCCAGAGACCCCAAAGCACACCACGGCACTTGTCAGTGTCTACAGGGTAAGGTGCGGTTAAATGACATGAGCGTTATAACTGATGACTCTAAGGCACACCCCAATGCCTGTCAGTCTCTGCAGGGTGAGGTGAGGTTGGCATCAATTCAATACTTCACTGCCATTCCCATTATGCATCTCTAACTCCTGCACTACCAATGCCAGCAAGACAACATTCGGCATTGATAAATGCTTGTTTTAACTCAGTCTGCTGCATTCATTCCCATCTGGTTTCAGCAGTGTTGTTATTTTCCCATACTCTTTAAAAGCTACCATACAGTACATTTCTCCTTTTCATGTATTTGTTATAATAGGTGCTATTATGGTCTGAATTTAGTTAATTTTGCTTTAATTCACAAGTGAGTTTTTTCAGTCTCTTTATTACTATGGCTACATCTGTTGCATCAAAGTCTTATTTTGGCTTCCTTAAGGTAATCACAAAACCAATTAATATATAATTTCCCCTCAGCTTTCCTTTACTACCAATATGTAATGTTTTTATTACCACCAGGCACCTCATCCAGTACTATCCATTTAGCATCAGAACACCAGCAAAGGAAATGGGACTTTGCTTCAGGAATTTGTGTAGGTGTGCAAACTTGCATTTTTACTGCACTAATGGAACCATTTGTGCCTTTCTAGAAATTTCCATCATAATTTGATATTAGGTGCAGGATATGCCTGCTGTGTGTTGTGTTCTCTTTGTAACAACCAAATACTGTAAGATTTGGCCAGACTAGTGCCTTATCTGTTGTGTTATATAAATGGGAACCTGAGAGGCAAGAGGTCACTTATCTATAGCTTAATCTTTCAGGTATAAGTTTTATTTATTGTACTTGTATAACTTTCTGAATTATATTTTCTCCAATCACTCTGAATCACATTCACTGATAAACTCCTTCTGGTACTGTACTGTACCAAAGTCAAAACAGCATGTATACAGTCAACTGAAACATTGAAGTTATTTTAAAGCCTCATTTATACAGAGGTTTGTATAGTTGATTTTGTGTAGGCTGTTGTCTTTAACCAACTTTAAAAGATCCATGTGAGCTCCAGATAGGAAAGTGACCTAATGTGAAATCATTGTAGAAGTGCCAGTATGCTAGTTTAGGTGCTCTTCCAAGTTCCTGGATTTTAGAACCCTTGCAGAGCGTTATGGCTTATGAATTCTGATACTGTGAGAGAATGACATGTAGTTCATGGTGTATGTTTTTATATTGAAAGGAAGGGAAAATAGTCTGTAGAACATGGAAATGCCCTTTGGCTACTCAGGGAAAGGCTAGTTGCAACTGATACAAGTTGACTTTATGTCCATGCAAAAGCATACCAAATCAGAATAGGAAACTCTACTTCTTACAATGAATTCCTAATCCAGTAAAGTGAACACTATTAGCTACTGCAGTCTAAGTGAATAGACCTAACTGATTACCATAAATCACAAATGATGTACTATTGTTACTTAATATTTGCACATTGTGTTTAAGACAATTTGCAATTTGAGTTGACAGACATGGCCCAGTCAGGCTCATCTGTCTTTCCTTGACAGCAAGCCACTGGAATGCATGGGGAGCAAACATTTAAAACATTAGAAATATTTTGGGAAAAGAGCAGAATGCTAACTGCAAAACCATGAAATGAAAAAAGAAAGATGGATGGTCTGCAGACATTTTTTTTTCAGAGTAGATATTTGCAGTTGCATGATTGGTATTTTGCTTTGTATAGGGATTAACTTGAATGTATATATGGTTGCAGAGTCATAACAAACACTTACATGAATACTGACAGATGAGTCTAAAACCCTAGTCCATAATAAAGGCTTTACATCAAAGAGGAGTCTACAGAGCTCACAAAACTCATCAATCAGCTACCCCAACACCACTCATGATTTACATCTGTTATGCTGTAAGGGCAGGGAAAGGTTCAGTTAAAGAGCTGTTCAAACTAAGGAATGAAAATTTCTTTTAAGAAACATATTTACCTTTGTCTCCCCCCTCTATGTCTCTCTTGCCTAGAAGGAAAACATGTGCAAACACAGCTGACCAGTCAGTATTTGTGTTTGCACCTCTGGCAGTGGGAGTATGAAGAAATGTTTCCTCACAGTTCTGCTGTATTGCAGCTGGACATTTTCCAGAATCTACTCACTATATCTAAACCAAGTTCAGTACAAAGTCATTCCTTTTTAAACTAATTACAGCTTTTAGAAAACGGATGCTTGTGAGTGATTGATACTACTGCAAGAAGGTTCATTACACAATAAATTGACATGATAATTAATAAACAGTATGAGAATGTTTCTTTGAACCTATTTAAATTAGATCAAAAATAGAGCACACATTTTAATTAGTTTTAGCACCTGGACATATGATGCCCTAACTGCAGTTTTGCTGCTGGTAGAAAACCAAGTCCAAAGTGATTAAAAGCACAGATAAATACAACATTAACATATCCTTGTCCTAACAAGATACAGGTTGTTGAAAGCTCTTTTATGTACCGTATCTGCATACCACATCATATAATTGCATTTCCTCGTTTACCTTAAAGGTGTGCCCTATCCATTTAGACAGCCACATACTGTAAAAAGATGTCAAAATGATTAGACATACCCCTAAACTCACAAATACATAGAGTAGCATAAAGGTTTTGAAATACATCTGCAGTATTTTAATGTGCACCTAACTTTCCTTTTGGTTCTAGAAGAACAAGCATTAAACTATTGATCTAAAGTCCTTCTATTTGTATACATTTCAAGGCATTACCTGAGAGAATGACAAATCAATGAGAGATTTAAAAGATAAAAGTGGTAACAAGATAGTAACTATTAGTATAATTTATATCCCTTGTGTTGTCTTGGTGACAGTCTCTGTAGTCTATCTGAGTTCAGGAAAATGTTGTCGTTAGTAAGATAATGGATGATTTGGGGTGATTTAAACTGTAATTGGTCAGATCAAAGTAATAACATGATCAGAGAATGCCTTATGAAATTGGGGGTGTAGCAAATTATAGCTGATACTACTCAGACAAACTGCAGAACAGGTTCTGAGACAATTTTGACCTGGATTGTGATTACCTAGCCTTCTAAGTTAATCAAGTCTAGGGTTCTTCTAGATGTACTGAGTAACCACTGCCTAGCATTTTTTTGTTTTCATGTGTGAGATTACAAAAAACCTAAAGTGGCTCCCTCTTATGTAACTAGTCATACAATTCATGAGGAGCTGGCTGATGTATTTCAAGAAGACATTTACAATGCTGACTGGACCTTTCTTAACAAAATTGAAGATACTGATTGGGCTTACTCTAAATTTTGTTCAGTATTTATTGATATCTGTAATAACATTTTTCCAGAAAGGAAGAGGAGGGTTAAGGGTATTAAGAATGAGTGGATGACAAATGAATTGGTAAAAATGCTGAAAGGTGAAATAAACCCTGGAATGGACTTCTAGTAGAGTACACACAGTTAAGACGCAAATGTAAGTCAGCATGCAGATTAGCTAAAATTAACTATTACAAAAAACAAACAGTTGAATAATTTAAGAAATTCCAAAAAGCATGACAAACATTTAATCAAATTACAGGAAGAATTTAAAAAAAAAAGAGTAAAAAGTCTTGTACTGCAATTGAGCACAATGGTGAACTAATCTATTCCCCTTTGGAACTCTCTAAACTTTTCAATGATTTTTTTTGTTTATTTTTTGTTAGAAATTTGGAAGTCTGTAGGAATAATTTCAAAGATTTAGTGACTAACAAAATTCAAACTGATGCAAATAATCAGTCACCACCTTTTTATTTTAGAATTTTGTCTCCCTCATTAGTTACTGAACATATTCAGAAAATAAACCCCAAACTGTGTATTGGCTCAGACCTAATTGATTTTCATTTGATAAAAATGGCTGGTGTTTCTATTTCTGCTCTACAAACTTATTTAATGAATTTTTCCTTATGTTATAGTGTAATATCCAAAAGCTGGAGACTAACTATCATTAAACGTATTCAAAAATTTGGACCTGTATGAATATCCATTGTTTTTTATTTTTTTATGTATCTAAAATGTGATATGTTGTCTTATGAGATGTATGGATTGTTCAATTGTGCTTACAGAACTAGATGAGATGCTTGTGTGACTTTATTTACTTTGTGGCTTTCCACCTCTCTATCCATGGGATATACCACCTTGTAGGGGTACCACACAAGGAACCCTAGAGGAGGGTTCCCCCTACAGGTGGCATGGGAATGATTGCATTGGCTAAAGGTAGGTTAGGAAGAAGCCCACGGGTAAGAGAGATGAGCCACTGGAGGAGGAGGGGTGGATGGTGGGCTACAAAAAACAAATCCTGGAGAGGCCCAGGGTGAGTGACCTCTTAAGCCTGATGGGAGAGTGACGAAATTGCTCTGCCCATTGAACCTCAGGCTTAAAGCCCTCCCAGTATCCTGAGAAATAAAATAAAGAGTATAAAAAATTGTGGACCCATTAATATTATTTCAAATTTTTCTTTTATTTTGTTACTTCTACCACTATCTAATTTATTTGAAAAATCATTTTTGATCAAGCTACTGAACATACTGGGATACAGCATGGCTTCAGTTCTTTGCATAACATGGAGACATCCTTGGTGGAGTTCACGGACTATGCACATAGAGCTCTTGATAAGGGGCTTCAAGTGGCATCAGTCTTTATGGAGCTCACCAAGGCCTTCAACCTAGTAGATCATGAATTTGTGTTGTGCACTCTAGCTAGAAATGCATTCTCAGAGTGTGCTACAGTATATCTTGCTTTGGAGGGTATCTGCATGGGAGAATACACTGTACAGTAATTGAAAGTACACACTTTGAGAATAAAGACATTAAGGTAGAGTACCTCAGGTAACTTAGTTATTTTTGGTTCTGATAAGGATATACTCAAATTTCAAAAAACACTCAATATGATTTTTACAATATGCATAATAGTTTTCTGTTGCATAAACTTATTTTACGATAAAAAAAAGCACACGCAAAGCAACTGAACCTATTTTTTTCTCTTTCCAACAGCTCTTGTCCTCTGAATATTCAAATTCTTGATTTATTAGGCAATTTGATTGAAAGGGTTGACAATATCTGTTATGTGGGTGTTCATTTAGACAAATGTTTTACATTTGAGACTCATATAAACCAGCTAGCTAAAACATTACACAAGAGGCTTGGTATGTTGCACTTCATTATACCACAGGTATCTAGTGACAGCCAATCAGAAAACAGAAAAACTGGCAGTTATTCACCCACAAACTACCACCTACATGCCCACAGTAGGCAATCCACATGCTAACCATGCCCACAGTAGGTTATTAGCCTGTGACCACACCCACAGTAGGTTATCCATATTGCCTTCTCTGCCTGTCCACTCACACTCCTTCACACACTGATTCTCATTCAGGGACACTGTCAGCCTGTATTACTGATTTTGAAAGGCTGACCGTGAAGGAGTCTACTGCATGGTGTAGTTATATAAAATGTATAGCCAGCCCCTGATTTTTATAGCAGGTCTGTTTTTTTTTTTTGACCAAACTTTAAATTGAAATCTGACCATGCATAATATGTGCTCCGTGTGTCCATGAGCTGTAGTGCTGCAGGAGCAAGTAGTAACTCGTTTATGAGTAAATTATGCTTTTTGGGTCTACCTTTAAAAACAGCAACATTCAACACTTGCTGGCACACAGATGAGTTGAAACTTGATCATGTCAAAAACTGAGCACTAGAACCCTTATTATTTTCTGTTACAAAATCAAATCTGTGATTCTGTACATGCGCATAACCCCAAGCACCGGTACTGCCCATGTCCAGAATCACAGATTCGATTTGATAACACAAAATAAAAAGGGTTCCAGTGCTTGCTTTTCAAGGGGACCAACTTTCAACTAATCAGTGTGCCACTAACTGTTGAATTTTGCCATTTTTACAGGTTGAACCCCAAAACCATAATTTACCCATAAACAAGTTTCTACTTGCTCCCGCACTACTACAGCTCACAGATACACAGGAGCACACATTACACGTGGTCCAATTTCAATAAAATGTTTCATGAAAAAAGACAAGTTCTAGCGGTATAACAATAACAACATTAAGTTTTGTGGAGTATACTCGCAATAACTGGCTTCTGTGGGGATTAAATGCCTTGGGTTCACCTCAGCATTTAATCAGCCACAGATGCTGGTTATTGCTTCATATACTCCACAAAATTAATGTTATCACTTAATTAACTGGTTCTAACTTCAGAATCACATAAATTACTAGCTACTAGTTTATTGTTATCTAAATTTGATTATGGATGTCTTTTGTATTTTTCTGTGAGTGAAAAACATTTTAGTAGATTGAACATATTATATAATTTAACTTAATTTGTAGATTTGCAACCAGAATGGTAGATCGGTTCACCATTGTGCTTTCTACAGGGAGTTATGCTGTCTGTTTCTCATTTCAATTATGAAACATCAATTTTTCTGCATAAGAGAGTGTAGGGTTCATGCTAAATTCAGTAAAAATACTAACAAATGTTTTACCAGAACACAAAAGTTTAATTTTCACCACTCCACTGTTTATATCCTCCTTTGGACAAACACCATTTAAATACAAGGCTGTTAGCTGTTGTAATAATTTGCCAGAACCTGTTTTGTGGTGTGAAAAACTGCATTCTTCAAATCTAAATTGCATAATTATTTCATGGATGGTTCAGATTGCTCATGTTTTAAGTAATATTTGTTAACTTGTGTATGTGTATATGTTATTTCTGTATACTGGCCGCTATGAAAAATTGCAGATGTGCCAATCTGCTTACCAACTTAAATAAATGAAAATGAAATTAACTGAAATTAAAAACATTTTAGCTTCAAACCCTAATTTGCAGTGCAGCAACATTCCCAGTCATCTTTGGAGCTCCTATGGAACTAACACGTAGGGAATACTACTAGAGCAACAGTAAACACCCAGCCTGTGCAGCCACAGAGGGGTCCTGATTATGTGGTTGCCCAATTAGTATTTTTTTTTATAGTGTATAGTTTTTTTAGTGGGTGTTTTTTGTTTTGAAGCAGCAGTGCAATAAAACTGGGCAAACAAATCTGACCCCACCTTTTTCCACTATAAAAGATTCCAGGCACCTTTCAGTTTTATTTGGTGGTACTACCACAATCTGAATATTTTGCAAATGTTTTAATTGAGGTTTCTTTCTCAAAAAAAAAAGAGGGCAACCACATTTTGCATAGAATTAGCATTGTAGACCTGGAAAGGGTTAGAATCGGCAAAAAGAACTAATGTGCACAGCATTTGAGGTGCCGAGGCAAGTACATTTGACAGATATGCTAATATGTTTCTTAACTGTAGCTGAAACTAGCTTTTTTGGAAAAACATTTTCTACTGCACTACTGCTTTAAATGCAAAAGAAGCCAATATGCCTGATGAGAATTTTGGCATGCTTCTGCTTTCAGTTTTGCACTGACTCACACCTGGCAGGTGGGCAATTCCATTCAAGAAAAAAAAGTGTGCACATACAGTTTTGAGCACAGGTGGCTGCAGACTTCCAATCAGGTGATATGTTGCTGTACCACAGAAGGGTACAACCACATTCCATGATCTTTGAACTGTGATAACAACATTTCAGCAAAGGATGAAAATATATGCTTAACAAAGGTGCACTATATACTACACTAGTATACCAGCAAAAATAAACTAGCTTTCAGTGTACATGTGCACCAAGTCCAAAAAACACAGGTCAATATTTTATTAGCTCACCCTTCGTTCACCCCGCTTAGCAAGAGTGTTGACATACACAGGCTTAACAAACTGGTGTATATAATGTTAATTCTAGAAAAAATGGAGCACAGATAACAAACTGGTTGTTATTTTGATATAGAAGTATTATACAGCTAGAATAATATATGTAGGTCATGTATAACAAGATCTTTTAACCCCCCCTCAAAATTTGCAATGGCCTCAGAAACCATGAGAGTGATGCATTAGAATGTGTGATGATGATACTCAACCCCATGCCCACAACCAATTCACCTGGATGGCCTTATTTGTTTTAAATAAATAATTAATTTATGTCTTGGAGAACTGGGTATGCCCACTGTGAACCAGCCTTTTTACACAGATGACCCAGAACACCAGGGAAAAACAGACAATGACCTCTATTCATGAATACAGCCATCTATGCTCAAATTGAGCACAGCAGCAGGTGTGCAGGTGCACACCCACAGAGGTGCGCACATTATGTGGTAATCACCAATGACCCTATGTATGGATGGAGTGGTGCGTAGGGCATGCTGTAGTATGCACAGCAGGGGATGAGAGGGACCACTGGTGGCAAGAATGTCTGTTGACCCCACCACAAAAGGCGATCCTTAGCATCAGAGACATGCAACCTGCCAATATACACACAGGGAAGTGCATGTAAAGTAGGAGGAATGGAAATGGATTCATGTAGCTCACTGAGCAGCAGCCAAGGGAGTCAGCCCAACAATGGCACCCCAGGTCCTGAGCAGGATGGCAGTGCTACACCATCCACTAGTGCCAGAGAATAAGATCCTACATGTGGCCATGGCCACAGGAAGGGAGGTGAGTATGGGCTCTCTTGTTCCCACTCATCCAGCTTCAGCCCCTAGCAGGTGGCCATGCTGGCAACCAAGATCAGAAGTCACTACAGCCCCCTTTATGGCTCCAGTTTGTTCAAGGCACCAGCGGAGGACAAGGTGCAGACTTGGCTGGACATAACAGGCTATCTTAAATACCTGTGGCACCAAGCCGTTGAGTATAAATGAGGTAGAGATGTTGCAAAGTTTTACTTTGCCTGTGAAGTTCTGACAAAACTGTGAAATTCACCTTTGTGAATATCTTCATGAATTGCCCATTGTACTACTTTGCCATTTTGCATTAAGTTTTTCTGGGGAAACGGCACTTTTCAGGTGAAGTTAAGGTGAAGTTGCAACTTCACAAGCAAATTTCCATGAATTCTCCTGAAAAAAGTGCCTCTTCACCTGCCAAAATCTTCACAATTTGGAAAACTTTGCAAATTATTTCACAACGTGACATTTGGCAACTTTTCACATCTCTAGGCATGACCTATATGCCACTACAAAGCATACTGAGGCCACGGCACAGCAGTACAGCCAGCAGACTGGTGCTGGCACAGTGCCATGGAGGCTCTCCACTGAAGTCTCACTGATCGAGGCCATCGTTGTCAAGATCACGATAGAGGAGGTGCTAGACAGGGGGAGGAGGATGGAATGGACACCCTACCATGTGATGAACTCCTGGACCATGGCAGATGAGCACCACAGCAGCCTCCTACAGACACCAGACATGTAGATCCTGAGTGCCCATAGGATGCACCAATGCCACCATCATCTGTCGAAAACAGCACAGTGGACAAACATAATAGGGAAAGACTGCCACTGCAGACTATAGCACATGAATGAATCAAAAGCTAATCAGCCATGCATGACAGGTAACCACTCTCCCCCCCCTCCACAAGCTCACCAGAATGTCCAGCAACACAGGAGCTGGGACTTGATTTACAGGCGAAGAGGCCCGGGAACACATGGCCTGTGCAACAGAACACAGCACATGGCAGATCAACGTCACCACACCCATACACTGACCAGCCAGAAAAGCAGAAGTTGCCAATGAAAGCATGCACGGGACATGGCACACCATGACTAAACACACAGTGCAGGAACAGGTACAATGCAGTCCCTTCAGCAATGCAACCCACACCCCTTTGGATTGAAGGTAATGACACCGACCCCACTGTCTGCTGTCCACTATCACAAGGGCCTGCAAGGTGTATACAGGTAACCAGCATACCCAGGGAGCACTACCTCGAGCTCTGCCAGATGGAGCTTGAGTGGTGACATGCCACACAGGAGATCACAGGGCAGGCAACCTTGATTACGGCGGAGATGTGTGGCATTCATGTCAAGTTGTGCCGGATTGGGGACACAAGGGAGATCACAGAGCAGGTGGCCATGATCATGGTGGATATGTATGGCAACTGTAGGGAGCTTTGTCAGCTTGAGAATATACTCAAAAGGCAGCCTGTGCATTGTTTCTACTCATCATGACCACCCACTGCAGAGGCCAGATCCCAGACACATGAGGCCAGTGCCCAGGCACACCCCCCAACACACACACCTCACTCCTGAGGGATGTGTCTACCCCATAGGCCCCTACAGGCACACAACACCTCAGAGCACAGTCCACCCATGCCATCACATGTGATGGTGGTGCAAGTGCCAGTAATAAGTACCTCGGCACATGCTCCTCAACCCACAGCAGGAGGGGACAGTAGTCCTACCCCCTCACGGAGATCCATTCCAATCCTTCCCTGGGCCATGTGGTCCACATGTGGGAAATATCATGATGAAACTAGCATGTACACACAGTCCCCACCGCCCCTGTTGCAGTATCCCTGAAGGGCGCTGTAGATGCTGTCTGTACCATGGATAGGAACAGGACATGCCCCCACTGTGTGACCCATTTGAGTAGTCATGTCCTTGTGATACTTCTGGCCACTCCCTATACCCCTGAGTGCTGGCAACATGTGCTGCTGCAGCAACACTCCTGTCACATCCCTGCAACACATGTCACATCACCCTGCACAGCTCTGCCCCCCCAAGGAAACATATCTCTTAGTACCCAGTTCACATCACTGTGGCAGTCACCCATGTTGGTCCACCACCTGCGCATTTGTCACATGCCCTTGTTGCACAGCTACCCCAATTTGCACCCTAGCCACTGAAGCACTGTGCACTAGTAGATTCAGTATCTGCCTGCTGGACAGTTCACCATCACGCTGCTGAGCCCTTGTCACAATCACACATCCTGGAGCAACACCATCAACATCCAGACAAACCAAATCAGGTATGTCCTCTGGCATGGGTATGCAGCATTGTTTAGAAAAGTTGTGCAGTAATGTACATGCAATGGCACTGTGGCACACCTTTTTCCTGTGCCAACATCATGGTGCCATGCATTTGGTCCAGGCAGTGGAAAAGCATCATCAGCATGTAGAATGTATGCTTCACCACCGAACAGGTCCAACAGCGTGTCTCACTGTACCTCTCCTCAGCCTCAGTAGTCGGGGACAGGTAGGGTGTCAGGAGATATGTCCTCAGAGGGTAGCCATCGGCTCCTGTGGAGGGGAATAGAGTGCAGGTAAATATGGTACAGCATGGCAGGAATGAACAACCGCTACCCTTCACACATGCACTCACTGATCAGCTATCCCTCATGGCCACCATGTGTCTCAAACAATGCCCATAGACATGACTGGTTGAATATATAGGTATCATGGCAGAAGTCTGGGTACTTCACCAGCACATTAGTGATGACACTGTCAGTATCGCACCTCACCTGCATATTAATGCTGTGGAACCCCTTCCTGTTGTAGTAGGCATTCTCATTCCATGTCAGGGATAGTAGGGCCAGGTGTGTACAGTCTATGGCCCTGAGTACATTTGGGAAGCCAGCCTTGCACTGCATGGAACCCCATCTTGGTGGCCTGCTCAGTGGCTAAGAATGATATGTAGCTGAAAGCACTGTAGACAAGGGTGTCAGTCACCTAGTGCACAGAATACCATTGACTCACTTACACCTATCACATCCCCAGATACCCTCTGGAATGAGCTTGTGGCATAGTATGCCAGGGTGCACAGTACCTTCTGCTCCATGGGCAATGTACAGGACCAGGCCGTGGTGGGTGCAGTTTTGGGACCTTTCAGACAGAAAGTGTTCTGAATAGAATCATGGTCCAGGTGGAAATGATTGAGGCACTGTTTACATGCAAGGGAAGCTGCCTGCAGATGTGGATGGTACAGCCATGGCCTGCAGCACTGTACAAGCTCCTGCTCCCACAGTACAAGTAGATGTAGGAGGTATGAGGGGCACATCGTGCTCTGTATGGATGTGTGGCTGTGGTTGCCTGAGGCAGCTTTCACCGGTCCAAGGCATGGATGTGCCTCTCCTTTACGTACCCATCTGGTGACAGTTTGGGCCACTGCCTTCTTCCCAGCCATACCCATGTCCAGGTTTGTGTTCCACAAGAGAGGCATGATGCACACATCCATAGGGCAATAGCATCTGTGTGGGCTATAGCAAGCAGTGAGCACTGGTCATGAAGGGTTTGAGCAGGGGCGATGTAGGTGGCACAGCTGCCAGTGGTCCAATGCAATGGCATTCAATATGGTCTGGGGTGCCTGGGCTGCCATGTAGTCTCATTCAGGCTAGCATGATGACCAACCAGAATGATATGGGTCAGTTGCTGAATATCTCAAGACCCCCGTAGGTGAGCACTGTGTTGTGTTGGGGGGGACAGCTCTATGTGCAGTACTGTGATGCTGATGTATATTCCCCTTCTACACCATGCAGGGTCATGTTGGCTGATCAACAAGGCTGTTACTGCAGCTGGAGCAGTGGCAGGAGGCTGGTGTTGTTGTGGCACACAGAAGGGCATGGTTACTGATGTGGCAACTGGAGGGCCTGTGGAGGGAGAGCCATGCCTGCAGAGATGGCTGCCTGATGTTGTGGAGGATTGCTGAGCCATCACAAGTAAGTGTATGCATGCATGCCACAGGGAGGTTTAGCCATGGACAGTGTTGTCATACCATGGGGGGTGTGGGTTGGGACACCACAGGTGGCCCATGTTACTTTTATGTGGTGAGGCATCATCTGCTGATTCTGGGGTCCCTTCACAGGGCCCCGTCTCTTTAGGCATGGCAGTCCTTGCTCCATCTTCTCCAACGACCACCCTGTTGTAACAGGTACATGCTGCTTTGTGGGCATGGCATGCAAGGGTGCAGTACTGATGTTGTGTCCCCCATCTATGTCATTCCAGATTTTCTGAGGACCTCTGTGCAGGCTCTACCTGAGTGCTGTGGATCCATTTGGACTGGATGCCATCACCCTGCCCTCCTCAAGCTCATCTGGGGGTAGCAGTGAGGGATCCGATGACATTGTGATTCAGGCGGATGATGTTTTATATGCCATCGTACTAGGGCTGGACTGGTCATTTCATGTTTGGCTTTTGTGCTACAGTGTGTGGCTGTACTCCAAGTGAGCATGGAGAACATACTTGTACATGCACCACTGAGGGTCTGTGGGGCATCTCATGGCAGCAGGAATGCATTACCAGACCAGGTGCAGATCCCTGTATGGATGCTGCGTCTGACATTGGGGCCTGTCCATGGGGTCTTCAGTGCCTTGTCACAATGGAGGGTGCTGTGTAAACTACAGCACTCATGTCTGTGGTCATATCAGTGTTTCACGCATAGGCACATGGGATCCCTTTGGAATAAATAATTTGCACTGTACAATGCTGTGCCCATGTGGTCTGTAGGGGTTGCTGCATATGGTGCATGTGTGCTGAGTGACTGGTGGACCTTACTGCCCTGATATGAGGGTGTGGTCCATGCTTTTGCTATAGCTGATTGTGCTGGCACAGTCATGGTGCCAGGATCTACAGAGAGGTTTCACTGGGACTGTGTGGACACCTGGATATGGGGATGTCATATGGGCATAGCAGATGTATTGTGACTGTGTTCCCCCACATGAAGTGGCACCTGTGTGTACCACACTGGATGTCCCCTGCCGTCAGGAACAGGGTACTGCTGCATTTCCTGCAGTCAGGTGGTGCATGGGTAGGGCAGTCAGAGTCTGGAAGCATATTATGCTCAGAGGCACACTGTGTGTTGGTGGTGATGGGACCCCTTGGCAGGTACTGGAGGAGAGTGCACTGAGGTCGGCTCCATCAGGGTTGTGTCGTACTATGGCTTGCTCCCTTTTCTAGTCATTGTTACTTCATGTCTCCATCCTGGCATTCCCATGGGTGCACTGCCCCAGGTACCCAGGTCCAGTATGCTTTTTGATACACACCCCTTTATACACAGCACTTGTGTGACGTGTATTTGGGGTGGTTGGACGTGGATATACTACATATTCTGGTTTATCTCTCTGTAGTAAGGTGCATAGTCAGGTTTATATCTGTCTGGCATAAACTGTGGCAAGGCCTGTGCATGCACCTTTTTGGCATAAATTGCATTATACATATGCATTACACCACACATGCAGCACATAGCCATCCAACATGCCCCCATGCAGAGCTTCCCTGGGGAGTGCGCATGTCATGCTTATGCATCCCCCTTAGGTGTAACGTGAGCGTGAACTATGCATGCAGCCCTCCACAGGACAGTTATGTGGTGCGTAGCATGCTACACATGTTGCTCAATAGAGGACTTTAATTCAGGATGAACAAGAAGGCAATCATAGCTACATCACAATTAATACATATAGGAAAAATATTTAGTTTAACAAATTAACTTTTTGAAATTGTTTACATCTAGTCATGCAGAAACTTTAACATCCCATATATAGTTAAGGAAATCACACCAAATACATCTTTTTAGCAACCTTGGGACCAGATTTTTAGAATTTTAGTGCCACACTAACAGGATTAGTGTCATGGAAAGTGGTAATAGTGTGGCCTTCAGCCTTGTAGTGTTACCATTGCTAATTTTAGTAAGGAACTTATATGTCATTAAGCTGTTAGTGCATTAGTGATTAAGTCACCAATGTGTCCATGCAAATAAGGGTTTCCCCACGCATAGCGTGCACTAGAATCTAGAATAGCTCTCTGGATACACTAACAGGCTGGAAGCAAAGCAGTAGTTAACACTTCCAGGAATCACATTTTAACAATATGCTATCATAGTGTCATATTATACTGTAGTAATGTGTCAGCAGAAAAGAACCATCCTGGTCCATCTAGTCTGCCCATTTCCCACCCGCCCCTACTTGTCTCCACTTCCCAGGGATATTTTCCTCTGCCCACCAGACCCTTGTGTCTGTCTCACAGCCTCTTGAGTTCCTCCACTGTTTCTGCACACACCGCCTCATTAGGTAATCTGTGCCAGGGTTCAACCACCCTCTCAGTGAAATAACATCTCCTTACATTGCTCTTAAATCTTCCCCCTTCCAATCTTAAATTATGACCCCTTGTTTTAACTCCTACTTTCCTTTTGAATAATCTGCCTTCATTCACTTTATTTATTCCCGTCATATACTTAAAAGTCTTTATCATGTCACCTCTATCTCTTCTAACCTCCAGCGGGTAGAGATTTAATTCTCTCCATCTAGTCTTGTCTGGCTTCTCTTGCATACCTTGCACCATCTTTGTTGCCCTTCTCTGAACCCTCTCCAACCCATCTATATCCTTTCTTAAATGAGGCCTCCAGAACTTTACCCCGTCCTCCAGGTGCGGTCTGACCATGGATTATATAAAGGCATCAAAGCCTCCCTCTTCCTCCTTGTTATACCCCTTCCTATGCACACCATCATTCTATTAGCTTTACCTACTGCCTTACTACATTGGTCTCCTACCTTAAGGTAGTTTGAGATTATAATCCCCAGGTCCCTTTCCTATTCTGTTTGCTTTATCAGTTCTCCCCCCCAGTGAGTACTCAGCCAGTGTATTTTTATGTTCCACATGCATCACTGCACACTTCTTAGCACTGAACTTCAGTTGTCAAATGTCCGACCACTTCTCTAGGGTGCTCAGATCTCTCCTCGTGGCCTTAACCCCTCCTGCTATGTCAGCCTATTACACAACTTTGCATCATATAACTTTGCATCATCCACAAAAATACACTTCCCTTCAAGTCCCACTGATATACATGTTAAAAAGGGTTAGTCCCAGTACTGACCCCTGAGGAACACCACACATCACCCTCATTATCCTAGAATGTACACCATTTACCCCCACCCTCTGACTTCTATCCTTCAGACAGCTTTCCACCCATCTATTTTCTGTCCCACCCCAGGCTCTCTGTTTTATTTACTAGCCTGCAGTGAGAAACAGAGTCAAAGGCCTTATTGAAGTCTAGGTAGGCCACATCAACTGCACCCCCCCCCCAATCATTAACCTCTGTTACCCTATCAAAAAATTTGATAAGATTTGTCTGGCAACATCTCCCATTAGTGAAGCCAGGTTGCTTTTCATCTAATAGTTTATTGTCCGTTAAGTATTTTACCACTCTTTCCTTAATTAACACCTCCATCACCTTACCCACCACTGATGTAAGCCTGACAGGGTGATAATTCCTCGCCTGCTCGCTGCAACCCCCTCTTATAAATGAGTACTACATTTGCCATCCTCCAGTCACTCAGAACACCCCTTTATCCAGGGATAAATTAAATAACTTTGTCAGATGTAATGCCAGCTCATCCCCCAACTGTCTAAGAACTCTTGGATTATCTACCTTTAATTTTCCAAGTTATTTCTTTACTCTGTCCTCACTTAATGGGCTTTGATCCATCCCACATGCTTCTCCTCCCTTCCTCTTTAACTCACTTCCCTTCACTTCCACCTCCACTGTGAAAACAGAGCAAAAGTAAGTATTTAGAACCTCCGCTTTCTCCACGTCACCCTCAACATTTATACCCCTTCCCCCCTCAACTTCACAATCCCCTGTCTGGTTCTCCTCTTCTCCCCCACATATCACTTCAAGTTCCTTTGTAAACTGTTCCACAATGTGGGTAAAGAGAAGCTTAGAGCAGCTTTGCTGAAATGAGTTTTGACCCTTCGAACTTGAAGGGCAATTAGGGAATAGCTCTTTAGAGCGTAGGTGCCTAACACACTCTGGGGAATACAGTCTGAGACATATGAGGGGAGCTTGTTGGTCACCGCTCTGAAGGCCCATAGGACGGTGTTTCTATTCCTTCTATAGTGAAGGGAAGTCCAGCCTAATGATGAGTAGAGAGAGGGAGCAGTGGTGTGTGGAAAGTGGAAGGCCAGTAATGAACCTGATATCTCTGTGGTAGACGGTGTCCAGCTTAGCCAGTGCAGTGGCTGTAGAGCAGGTCTATTAAAGACAGGAAGGTAGCTTGAACCAGTTGAATCTTGGCCCCCTTTGTGAGCAGGTGGTTAATTCTGTAGAATAGTCCTAATCTTTGCCTTAGTTTCTTCTGTAGTTCTTCGAGATGGTCGGCGAAGGAAAGTTTATGATCAAGCCAAACTCCTAGATATTTGAATTTAGCTACATACTCTAGTGATTCTCCAAGAACAGTGGTAATTTGTGGGATTGCTCCCCCCAGCAGGAATTGCCACATGCAAGGAGGGGAGAAGAGAGATGGCTTTTGTCTTTTGGCATTGAGCAAAGCTTTCTGTTTATGAGCTGGTATTGTAGAAGGTTAAATTCAGCTTGGAGGTCTTCACAGGCTGCTTCCGGCATGGGACGACTCAAGTACAGTACAGTGTCATCCTCGAATAAGTGGATGTTGGCTTTTTTGACGGGGTCATTGATGTTGTTAATGTAGACTGCAAAGAGGAGGGGACCAAGGATAGAGCTCTGGGGCACGCCCCTCAGCATAGGTTTTAATGGAGAAAGATCACCTTCAGCTTTAATCTGCTGTTTCCGTTCTCTGAGGTAGTCTGCAAACCAGCACATAGATTTATGGTCCAGTCCTAAGGTGCTTAGGGAGGAAAGAAGCAGGCTGTGATCGATTGTGTCGAATGTCTTACTAAGATCCAAGAAAACGGCACATACATGCTTCTTGTTGTCAAGGTCTAGGAGCCAACCATTGGTCACCTTAGCTAGGGCTGTTATGGTGCTGTGCTTTGCTCTAAATCCAGACTGAACCGGGTTTAATAGGCTTCTGGATTCTAAGTATACCCCTAGCTGGCCACACACTATTTTTTCTAGTAATTTAGACAGGATGGGGAGGAGGGAGATTGGTCTGTAATTATTTAGATCGCAGGGGTCACCTGTTTTTAATAGACGGATGACATGGGCTATTTTCCATTGAGGGGGGGAGGCTACCCTGGGAGAGTGACATGTTGAATAGGTGGGTGATTGGCACCACAAGCACATGGTAGGCACATTTCAGATAGTATGGCTCTATGAAGTTGGAGCCTGCTCCCTTCCTGGTGTCCAGTTGTAGCAGTAGGTCTTCCACCTCTTTTAGCGAGACAGGCAGGAGGGAGAAGGCCTCCTCGGTAGAGGGGGACTCGTGGGTTGGTGGGCCCTGACCTGTGCGGAGGTCATTGGCAGAAGAAGTATCAAATGCTAGTCCTGCCATTGCAAAATGGTTATTGAGGGCTTCCAATATCTCCGATCGGTTAGAGATAACGCTGTCACCGGACTTAATTTTTGCTGGAATGAAATTACCAGGTGCATGTCCAGACATGTCTTTTAATGTTTTCCGGTGCTTTGAAGGATTTCTTGAGGCAGAGGCTAGCTCTGAACGATAGTAGGCGGCCTTGGCTGCTCTGACCAACTTGGCGCACTTGTTACATGCTCTCTTAAAAAGACACCAATCTGAGTCATTCTTGCTTCTTCGGGCTTTTTTCCATAAAGTATCCCTAACAGGGAAGCTTTGAGCTCAGGTGAGAACCAACGGCAGGTGCTGCTCCTGACTCGCACCTTAACCAAGGGTGCATGCTTATTTAAAGCTTCACTTAAAATATCGTAAAAAATAGTACATGCCCTGTTAACCGTTTTGGCTAGGAAGAATTCCTGCCATCGCGGTGAATGTTTCAAGTTGTGGATGTATGCAAACAAGTCGAAGTTGCGTTTGCACCTCTTGATAGAGAACTTTGCCACAAACTGTGGATTGTGCACGGATCAAATGGTGGTGATTATACAATGATCGCTAATGTCTGAGAAAAATGTTCCGACATGAGAGAACAGGTGTGGCTTGCTAACCAAAATTACATCTAAGAGGGAGCTATTGTTAAGGTTCTTTTTATTTCGGTGAGTAGGCTTGCCAATGAGTTGCACCAGCCCTAGAGTGTCACAAAAGGATTTCAGGGGAGCTGATGCATTTGATAGCCAATCGTAGTTCAGGTTACCAAGAATAATGGTTTCCAAGGAACTGAGCCCCAGTACAGAACTGAGGTGAGACAGGAGATGAGGCCCGGCAGAAGGGGGCCTGTAGCAGCCTATTACACAGAGTGCACTGGGAAAAGAAAGTTTGATCTTTAGGGTCAAGCACACAAATTCTTTAGGGGAGGATGATGCATCTATGTATGCGGCTGAGTATTTGTCCCTTACATAAATTGCCACCCCACCTCCTCTTGATTGCCTATCTGCTCGGAAGAGTAAATCATTTGGGATATTGATTTCATTGTCTGGGGTGGCTGGCCTAAGCCAGGTCTCAGTGATCACTAGGATGTCAGGTAGGGTGTGGCTCACCCAAGCCTGGATAAGGATGAACTTTTTCAGCAAAATACAGGCATTAAGAAGTAGAAAAGACATTCCTTTGATACCTGCCAGGTCTGATGGAGAAGCAAGGGTGTCAAATGGTCCTGGGTTGAGTTTCATATTGCCTGAGCACAATAGTAACAGAAACAGGATTCTTTTTAAGGCAGCGAGCTGTAATTTGCAAACACTATTTTGGGGGCGATAGGGGAGGTGGTGTTGATGGGTAGGCCTGTACCCACTCCTGGTGTTATACTGGCCTAGTGTTGTAGCCACTAGTGTCCTGGCAGGAATTTGCCATAAGTAGGAAGTCTCAAGTCTGGATGGGGGAGTAATCTGCAGAGGCAGCTTGGAAGATGTCACACTCCCTGGCAGAGACAGCTGAGAAGCCCAATAGTCCAGAATGTCTACCTGAAAGGAGCTGTTGGACGTAGGACAGGGAGAAGTGCAAGGGTCATTCCACTTTAGGGAGGGATGAGGGTTCTGAAGAATTGAGCTGAGTGCTAGTAAAGCTAGTGACACACCAAGGAACCAGCTGTAACTTCCCATGGTAGATCTAAATGCCACAACCGCCAGCAGTAAAAGTCACTAGAAGCCTAGACCAATCAGCGATTAGGTGTCATAAGTTCAAAATCCTTTTGTTAGCTGAGAGGTGGTTTTGGCACTGAACGTATCTGTGGAGCAACTCTCTGCAGCTGAGCCAGTGAGGTGGTTCAAGGCTGCAATCTGGTGTGGCAAGATTGGTCTGTAACATTCATTTCTGTTTCTGGCCCTGCTCCACCAGTACGGAATGGGAGTGGAGGTAGGCATTTAAGTCTTGCAGCCTTAGTGGATGAGCATGGTTCAGCCCGAGAAACAGGCAGAAAAACCCCGGGGATGGTCCTCAGAAAGAGAGGTATCCCAGGTCCACTAGAGCCGAAGAGGAAGTAGAAAATATAATGTGTTTTCCCTTTAACAGAAAAGACAGCTGTTGTAGCTCTCTAGTGGCTATGTAGTATAATTTGCAAATGAGAAAGTAGACACTAAAAAAAAAAAAACAACAAACAAATGAAATCCAGAACCTTTGTACTTGTCTTATTTGTTATTCTCCCTATTTGTATCCTGAAACTCACTGTGCTATGATCACTTGTACCCAGGCAGTCTCCAACCACCACATCTTCAACATTATCCCCCTATCCACTATGCTAATGAATGCAAATTCATAAAACAAAGAACACTGGCATTATTCCCCCCCCAACACCATCAGCCTTGCCCATTCACAGTATACTCAACCCATTCCCTGGTAGCCCATAGATCACCCACCCCTGGTCACAGTAATGTTAATAAAAAATAATACATCCCATTCCTTGGTATTCCAGTGGTTCCCCAACCCCCTGTCACAGTAATGATAAAAAAATCTTCCATTCCCTTGTAGTCCAGTGGTATCCCCCTCCCAGTCCAGGTACCCCGATGTCTGTCTCTCCAGCACTTGAGCTCGGCATTGCGATGGCTGATGTCACTTTTCTTCACCATGCCAATGGTGCTCGTTTCCATCTACTTAATCATGCAAGTAAATGCTGGTTTGACGTACAAGTCACTCTATCAGTACTGTACACATGCACGTGCAATACTGATAGTGACTTGTATGTTAAACTAGCATTTATTTGAGCAAGGTAGATAGTGGCCTTAATAACTTCTGATCACAGATTATATCATTCTGCAGCAGGGTAGTTGGAGTGAGTGTGCCACATGATTCCCTTTTCTGGATCCTGGGCAGCCCACTGCCAGAGGGTTCCATCCCCCCAAAAGCTACGCAATGGCTTCTCCCTGTATGAGTGTGGGATAAGAGATGGACACAAAACAGTTCTTATAAGGTTACCACACTCTGTCTAGTGTAATGTTTATTGCTTCATAAACATTTCTTCAGGGCAGATGCAAAAGAGAGACTTCATAAAAAATAATAAACAGAAAATAAACACAGGTAAAGTTCTTAGAATGTGGCAAACTTTTCTCAGCTTGTACTCAGCAGTAGTATGGGACTCCTCTCAATCCTCTACCTACACCAGCCAGTAGGAACTGACCCTACCTCTCTCAGTCTCAGTCTAAAAACTCATTCCAGAACTGAGTTAGAGCTTTTATAGGCTCTCTAGAAGTTAGGAAATTATCACTCTCCTGTGAATGACATCACACATAACATAAAATTAGCCACTAGGGGCAACTGTTGCTCCATAAAGAACAGTTCAGATGGCACCTGCAGGTTTGTTTACAATATTAGCAAAGGTCATACCTGAGGTCAGAACATTTTGTACTCCCAAACTCTCTTGCAGGAACATGCTGTCTGCTGCAAAAGATATCTTAGAAGGGGCAGCTAACATCTTAAAGAAACAGACACAAGCTTCTGTTATTCTTAAATCAAAACAGTCCTCTTAGTTTTGTTTTAGGTTAATATGCACAGAAAACCACTGTACTTAACCAGGACCCAATGGCTGCATCTCTCCTCAGCCAGGACTTGGTTTAATATCCCAATAGTTTTTTACATTTCTGTCGGTATACCATGACTTTGGCAACCGCGATTGGGTGGCTACTGAAAGGGAGACTCAATCATGGTGTCTGTCATTGGGGCAACTGGGGAAGGTGGGTGACCAGATAGTGGTGTGTGCGAAATAGCGACATCCTGTCACTACATGCCTATGCATGTGGGGGGGAGTGAGCACATGGCATGGGGTGGAAGGGGACAGAGGGATTGTAGGGGTGGCACCACGGTGAACTGCTGAGCTGCTTCTGTGGCATGGTGAGTGGGTTCAGGGCTTGGGTGGGAATGGTGCTGGGTTCAGGTTTGGGCACAGGTACTTTTTGTTGCACCTGGCCCAAAATATTTTTGCCGTGTTTGCACCCCCCCGACATGCACCCCCCCTGGAGTGGAGAACTTGCTAGGGGAGATGCACGGCACAGCCCACCACATAAATGTAAAATCCTACATCCTCAGTGCCATTTTTGTTGTAAGTCCTGGGGCACATCTTCAAATATTTTTTCAGCGATGTGCTGTCACCCTAATGGCGATCACCCATTGGCAATTGCCGTTATTACATAGATCCATTTCTGTCCAGAGTATACTGTTGCTCAGGGTATTTCATTACTGGTACCAGTACTTTTCCTTATAATCCCCATGTGGGCTCCTTTTATCATAAATGTTGCAGGGGTCACTTTCTTAACCTCCCAATAGCTGGACCTTTAAAGAGGAAAAAAGGAAATAAACATGGATGATAGCTAAGAGAAAGGGGGGGCACCTAAAAGTGACCAGCCTTTTAGACTAGAAAATATAGGGAGAGAACTGTTGCAACAGAAGTTTCAGTAAATGAGAAAATATGGTCCATTACCATGACAGGGAGTTCCCCCTGCCACACATCCCCCACCTTAAGAGGGGAACAGTTTTCCTTAAGACTGTTTTCCACCTTCCTATCCCTGGAAGTGATGGAGCATCCACCCACCCACTTCAGAAACTCCGTCTCAGGGTCCCTATTAATAAGTAACACTCACTAAGGTTTACCATTACCACAGCGAGTTTTACAGCAACACAATTACCCTGAGACAAATATGGACACTATATTTCATGATGTACAGCTTTTACACAAATATTGTATAACAACCATTACATTGTCATCTTTTAAGATATTTTCTCAACACCTACCCCATATCACAAAAAATAATCTGCATCAAATGGGCAGTCCCCGCCCTATGGGATACTGTGAAGCAATAGGGCTGTAAGGCTAAATACCACCTCATGATGCAGAGTTTTTTCTCTCTTATCTGGTGGAGCCAACAGAGGGGGTTATGATCTGTCAGTACTTTAAATTCAGTTTCCCACAAATAATACTTAAGGGCTTCCACAGCCCATTTCAAAGCCAAACATTCCTTTTCAATTGTTGCATATTTTTCTTTCCCTTTCATGCAACTTTCTACTGATGTAGATGATAGGATGTTCCTCCCCATAAGTTCTCTGGGTCAATATGGCCCCAATTTCTGCCTCTGATGCATCTGTATGCACTTCAAAGGGCTGGGTAAAGTCAGGACTCTGGAGAACAGGGGATGTACACAATATGGCCTTGATGCTCCTAAAGGCTGCATCACATTCAGGGGACCACTGTACCTTATTGGGGCACCTTTTTTTAGTAAGGTCCAATAGGGGGCTGGCAATAGCTGAAAAACTGGGGATGAATCTTCTACAATAGCCAGCTGACCCCAGGAAGGACCTAACATGCTTTTTGGTAGATGGTACTGGACTGTTGGCTACTACAGTCACCTTATCCATCTCTGGCTTCACTTGCCCATTTCCCAGAATGAAGCCCAGGTACCTTGTTTCCCCATTACCAATGGCACATTAAGATGGATTTATAGTCATCCCTGCTTCTTTAATTGCCTGTAACACCCTCTCAAGATGTACCATGTGGGTTTTCCAGTCAGGGCTAAACACCACAACATCATCTAGATAAGCTGAACAATACTCTGTATATGGCCTAAGCATTTGGTCCATAAACCACTGGAATGTGGAAGGGGCTTCATGCAGCCCAAATAACATGTTTACAGAGTGGTACAGGCCCAGTGGGTTACTAAAAGCAGTTATCTCACATGACTCTGGGGAAAGGGGTCTAATGTAGAGATATACTTTGCATTACCCAACCTATCAATGATGTCATCAATTCACGGCATAGGGTAGCCATTGAAAAGTGACACATTATTTATTTGCTGGAAATCAAGGCAGAGGTGGAGCCCTTCTTCTTTCTTATCCACCACCACAATGGGTGATGACCAGGCACTTTTTGATAGAACTATGATTCCCAGCTTTTCCAGTTTTTTAACTTCTAGGATGACCTCATCCCTTGCCTTTACGGATAACCAGTATGGTTTCTGATTTATGGATCTGTCTTGTGTTACTGTGATAGTATGGGTAATCCCTTTAGCCCTCCCTGGTATGTTGGTGAAGGTGCAGGCATACTTCTGCAACACATCTTCTACTTCTTGGTGCTGCTGGGGGTTTAGCTCTTTGTTTACATGTATCTCATCTACATGCCCAGGTTTCTCTAGCTGGACCTTTAAAGAGGAAAAAAGGAAATCAAAGTGGGTGATAGCTAAGAGAAAAGGGGGAGGTGCCGAAAGATGGCCAGCCTTTTAGACTAGAAAATACAGAGATAGAATAAAAGGAGAAATGAGAGAACTGTTGCAACAGAAGTTTCGGTAAATGAGAAAAGATGGTCCATTACCATGACAGGGAGTTCCCCCTGCCACACTCCCGGCAGCCCTGAAAGCCAAACAGCAGATTCTCCTTAAGTGTAGATTGGATTCTCTGCCTGTAAGTTCAGACTAGATTTCATCACTTACTAAGGCCCTGTCCACACTACCCCTCTATAATGTTACAGAGTGCCCAAACCGTTACCGCAACGGTTTGCGTTTACACTCGTAACCTGACAGAAGACATTTTCGTAACTGTTATTGAAACCACATATGAGGTGGTTTCAACAATGGTTATGAAACCAGTTATGTCTCGGTAAAATTTCCGGCGTGGTGTGGACCGCGTGGCAATGGTCCCCTAAGCATGGCCTTGACTGCAGTGTGAGATCGGTGCCATGGTAATGGTCATCTGGTTCTCAAGTGTGGATCGCGTGCCGGTCCCGTACAGACATCCCGGTAGTGGACACTGCACCACTCCCCGGTTGTAACGGTTTCTATCCGTTATGGGGTCTGAGCAGTGCAGTGTGGATGGGGCCTAAGTTAGTTAGTAAGTAAGTAAATACAATTTTATTTATAATCATTGTCACTTAATATTTTTTATTTGTTTTTATTTGAAAATATTTTACCAGAAGAGGCATACTGAGCCAACAAATAGCTTGTTTCCAGATGTGTTCTGGGGGAAAGGGGAGATGGGACACAATATGCATTGCAGGATACAAAATACGATGAACTAAGAATAAAACAAAATCATACAAAATGCAAAATTGAAAACATGAGGAGAAATACAAATTCAAAAATGATAATTGAACATAAAACCAAGATGCAAAAAAACCCCATCAATGCATAACAAAATAATCATGTAAATATGTATATACACACACATACACACACACACACACACATATATGTGCATATATCTATATAGATATTGATAAAATGGGTAACAAATATAAATCCAAATCCAATGTTCCGATTGTATAAAACACATCACATGACCATGCGTATATCAGCTTGCTACTGTGCACCTGCACTTTTACCCCCCAAAAACAATTTTGCCATTTTATAAGATAGATAACCTACTTTAGGGTGTGCTGTCATGCACTGATATACGCATGCCTTGGGTGGTTGATGCACTCAGTCTGTGGCCTCGTGCGTAACAACGCACACCAAGGAGTGGGTATATCAGAGCACGATCGCACATCTAAGAGTGGGTTATCTATTACATAATATATACACTGTGTATATATATATATATATATATATATATAAACGAAAAAACTACATTAAATGCATCAGCTAGGAGTTAAAGCGACAAAGTAGGAAATGTGCTGTTAGGGTTTCCAACCCTAACACCCCACCCCCACCTTGCACAGATGAAGAGGGATAGGGGCTGGCATTGGCATCTTCATCTCTAATGTTCACACCTCATGGCCATTTACCGTTCTAACAGTAAAGTTCAAACAGTAAAGTCTGAACAGTAAATGGCCATTTGCCATTCAAACATTACTGTTCGAACGGTAAATGTTATTTACCGTTCAAACAGCCTATCCTGAATCTATCACAAAAATCATTATAATTCAGAAATGGTAATACATTTTTTCACCAAACCATCTAAAGGCATACCATTGGCACACACTACATCATCCCTAAAAATGTCAGAGAAAAATATCATTCTGTAAATGCTGTAAATGAGGGCACAAAATCACATGTTATCCTAAGAGGGGAAAAAAAATCATTTTTGGCTTTTTGACCACTTTATAACTCAAAAACATAAAAGCTGCCATCATTAAACTTGTCACATTTTGTGACCCTGGCAACATGACATCACATACCAATTTTGGGGCAATTTTGTTGTAAAATACCAAAGTTATTAAGGTGCAAAAATTGAGATTTAACATTGGAAAGCTGTACCAACCCTAACTATAGTGGCTACTGCACTTTATACATATATATATATATATATATATATATATATATGTATGTATATATGACACACATAACATATACACACACATACATACATGCACGTACATGCACATATATTACATACGTGCATTACATACATACACATACGTACAAAAATACAACATAATCAAAATTTTGGGAACATTTTAGGAAGAGCAGATATCTAAGGGGAGAGAGTTCCAAAGATTCGGGAAATGAGGGGATACTAGGAAGAAGGTAAGAAATACAGTCTACTGTAAGCACACTAGGCTATTTACTTGCCAGAAGGGGGAAGGGGAAGAGAGTAGGTATGAGAAACAGGACAAAAGTGATAGAAAGAGAAACTGTATGTTGAAAGGGGTGGGGGTCAGGAGCAGTTGCAGTGAGGGGTAGGGGTCAACAGAAGTTGCAGGAAGGGGAAATAAAGTTACAGAGAAAACAAGGTAATGAACTAGAGGATGGGGTGGAGCAGATATCTAAGGGGAGGGAGTTCCAAAGATTAGGGAAACTGTAGGAGAAGGCAGCCCGACCTGAGGTGGTGGTTCAGGCAGGAAGGGCTAGGGTTTTGAAAGGGGAATTTCAGATGGAGTAAGTGGGATTGAAAGGGGTAGAAAGGAATGCATTTATGTAGGATAGGAGGGATCCAAACCAGAACCTTCCAACTAGTGAAGCACAATGGGCAAGGCGTCTGGACCCAAGAGGAGGGAGGGAGAGGGCAGTGTAGGGTTCTCAGTGGTGCATACGTGGCAGACAGTTTAGGGCAAAGCAGCAGATGGAATTGAAGAAAGTGTCCAGTCTGGTGAGGGTGGACTTATATGGGTACCATATGCATTATACTAAGTTACCAATAAAAAAGCATCTATGGTACAACAGGATCGGCATCAGCTGTTACATATTAAGATATAGATTATGCAATGTCATAACAAATAGTACAACTTAAGATAAACTCCATGCATACAAGTATAAAATCTGAAAGAAACCTTGGGACCTCATAATACCATAGTAAGAAACTAACATACTATAATCTGAGTGTAATTATCCTTTATTATAGTCCAGGCAACAAATTAATGGTGTCATGGTTTCTAGCATTATTCACTTTTTGATAGGGCCAGGTCTTACTGGTTTTTTCTTCAGTCTGGGTTGCATAGGCAAGGAATTCCAAACTGTAGGACCCCTGAACAAAAATGACATACTGTCAGTGTTTGTCATCATCTGCCAATTCCTGTATTCCATGCCGTCTGTAGATTTCAGAGCAGACCTATTATTATTTTTAATTCCAATTAATCCAGAATGTACCCCAGGAGATGTTTTTTATACACCTTAATCATGAGGTTTAATGTGTGTAACTTTCTTCTAACCTCCAAGCTTGTCCATGATAATTCCCTGTATAATAAACAGCAGTGCCTTGTGTGCAGTGCCTCAGTATGTATCTCGCAAACTTATTATAAAACATAAATTTTATTCAGTTCAGTACTAGATGCACCTCCATACAAGATGTCACCGTAATCCAGATCAGGCAGTACCATTGTCTCTACTATCCTAATTCTGGCTTCTCTTGGTATTTCATTTTAAACTTGATAAAGTACCCCAAGTTTTTAAACTTTTAGTCATTTTTTCAATGTGGGCATTCCATTTTCAGTTTTCATCTATCTATAGAACCAGCTACTTATAAGCATTGACCACGTCTAGCTTATTTCCTGCATATGTTACAATATCTAACCCTTCCAGGGTCCCTGCTGGTTTATAATAGGATTTAAAGAGCATAATATTTGATTTTTTGAACTGAGTAGCAATTTTTGGTGATATAAGAAGCTTTGCAGTTAAAAGATTCTTGCAGGGCCATCTTGTTTGACCCAGAGAATTTCCTGACATATATATATATATATATAATCTGTGTAGAGATGGAAATATATTTGGAGGGTGGGACATTTCAAAGAATTAATGTAAATGTTGAATAGCAATGGTCCTAAAATAGAGCATTGAGGGACTCCTAGTACTGATGGCAACAAGTTTGAACTGCATTTGTTCAAACCAGCATGTCTGTCACTGAGAAAACTCCTGAAACAAGTTAATGCCTTTTCATCCAGACAGAGTTTTTTTAAGTTTTCCAACTAGGATATAGTGGCTTGGGGTACTGACTGCTTTATTCAGATCTACAAAGACTGCATCCACATTTAATGTTTTGTCTAATGCTTCTTGTATATCAGTAACTACCTTTAGCAAAGCTGATGTTCTACTGTGGTTTGCCCCGAAGCCAGATTCATACAGATTCCAAAGATTGTTATGTTTCATAGAAGCAGTTAGTTGTTTACTAAAAAAACTTTCAAACAGTTTAGAGACAATTAGCAGTAAAGAAATCGGTCTGTTGTTACCTATATCTGATTTCTCCCAATTTAAAGATTGGAATAACATTTTATATTTTCCAGTCAGATGGGTATTCTCCCATCTGTAAATACAGGTTAAAGATATAAGGCAGAGGTTTAGCCAGCACTCAAGAGCCAAATTTTAGCAGGTTTGTAAGTAGCCCATCAAGACCAATCACTTTCCTTGTATTTAGTCTGAACAATTCTTCCAGGACAAATTCGGGGCTGATTTCTTAAAAGACACATTTGCCCTCCATGTTCATTTGTTCTTCTATGGGCTTTCTAGGAGTGCAGGGCAGTTTAGTTAGCATTTCCAGAGCCTCTGCAGTCATGCTTGAAAAGAATGTATTAAAGCCATCTGCTGCTTCTTGCCCTAGTGGAACTTCCTGCTCAAGTATTAAAAATGAGTTTGGACGTTGTTTTATTCTGATTCTGCAATTTATGCAAAAGTCCCCAGAAATTATGGGGTTGGATTTAATACTATTCATAAATGATACTGTGAAGTCATTTGTTTTTACCTTTTTTTATTTCGCTTATGTATTTGTTTCTGGCTTGCCTGAATTGTAGTCAGTCCCTATGATTATTCGTTTTTTTAGCAAGTTTCCAACATTTATCTCTAAACCTCCTAAATTTGATAAGTTCCTTTCTGAACCAGGGGTTGCTACCTATTTTAGTTAATTTTCTTTTTATGGGAACATGAGTATTGCATATTGATCTAAATTCCTCCACAAAGAATTTCCATACATCATTAACTGTAGGCATCAGAGTGAGTCTTTCCCAATTTATTGATTCCAAATCCTTCATGAAAGCGAAATAATCAAAATGCTTCCAGGATCTAAAGGGCAGAATGTTTGATCCCTTTATTTTGTGTGTCTTAGATCTTACACATATGATCTCCTGATGGTCACTGAATTTGTCTGCTTACACCTGAGATGCTACAATGCATGGGTTTGGAGGTGAAAATAAGGTCCAAGGTAGTGGAGGCATTAGTATCCCTGGGATTTAACCTGGTGAAATCCTTAAGAAGTTGAGTCATTCCCAGGTCAATAGTTAAATCTAGTATTTCATTATTTTGATCCAGTAATTCCCAATTTACATTAAAGTTGCCTACCAAAAGCAGTTCATGACTATGGATACACTTCTGTAATTCATTCTGGAAGTCATTAAAGACCAAACCAGTGCACCTTGGGGGGTAGCAAATACCTACCAGTAAGACAAGCAGGGCATGTGGAAGCTTTATTTCTAGGGCCAAAAATTCTAATGGAGTGTTATTCAGACTCACAGGCAGCTTTGTCACCTGAGTTTGTTTACTGTAAATGATTATTCCTCCTCCCCCCCCCCTTTTGGTTCTGTCCTTCCTCTATATTTGGTAATTTGGTATATTTATAAGGCTATCTGAAGTCCTGGGATTTAGCCATGTCTTAGTTAAAACTAACACATCCGGTTGCCATTGTAGCACCTATTCTCTAAGGAGCTCTATATTAGGTGACAGACTTCTGACATTAAAATGAGTAAGGCTTAAATTGCTATTTTTTTTTTTATATTAGATAACCAGGTAAGGCCCACTAGGCACAAATGCCTGTTTTCAGGGGCGATCTGGGAGAACTAGGGAGGTTAAGTGACTTGCTCAGAGTCACACAGTATGCAAATGGAGATTGTGGGAATCAAACCCAGGTCTGCTGAATGTTTCAAGCTCATTTCTCTAACCTCTAGGCTATACTGCTATTTAGAACCTTTAGGTCTATTAAACCTCTCCCATCTGGTCCTGGATTTGGGTGCACGTCTCCACATAATATTAGAAACATGCATAGCATGTATTTAAAGTGCCTCTTCTTCCTACTTAGAAATTTAAGGTATAGTTTAATGCTCAGTGTTCCTGAGGGTTTCTTTAAGATTCTAAGGTGATTAAACCAATAATTCTCACAGTGTACAATGGTTAACCATTCCATGAGATCCATGGCGATGATTCTCAAGAGTACGTTCCGGCCTATCTGAAAGTCAGAGTTAGAAACATCCTTCAGTGTAGGCAAGTAAGCCCTGGTTCCAGTGTTTCTATAAATTATTTTTGCTGTTAGTGTGTTCCTACATTTTTCACACAAAAGTAGGGAATCCCCTAGTATCAACATTACACCTAACCATAGCATCCAGATTAAGTTTGTTCTGTGATGTCCTTTATCTTTCACTATGCTCATGCACTTGTGAATTTTATTGTATATATAAATTTCATTGTATCATGATTTGTCCTACTGTTCATTCCTCTATGTAATATACTTGGCTTGTCCTAATGCTTATTCCATCATGTAATGTACTTGGTCTTTCATTGTGTTATTGCCTGTTTACTGCCTGTTTATCAGTTTACTGCCTGTATATCCTTTCCTTGCTGCACCTCCATGTTGTTCTGTATATTTACCTTTGTAACCTCCTGGTTCGCACCTGAAAATAGACAATTTTTACCTAGTGTGCTTACCCAGTAAACAAATGCTAAATAAATAAATACTCTGAGAACAAGGATATTACACCCGACAGACAGTTCTGGCAATTATACTTTAACAATGTTTAACAAGGTTGTTGGTTAAGTAGGATCTGCAGCGTATCCTGTAGGTAGTAGGGAAATGGGCAGACTAGGTGGGCCAAGCGATCGTTATCTGCCGTCAAAGTCAATGTTTCTATGTAACAGTGATCCTGAGCTCCCCAAATTAGGCACGATCTACCTTATGTACAGATTCCAAAATGAATTAAGCATACACAGGTTTCAACTATAAGTTAAACATAGACCCTAGTACCTAAATAATGCCTATTCTACAGTAGGACTTAAATAGCAAAACTAGCAGAATATGAGCACCTCTCCTACCAAGCAAACCAAAATTTGTCAAGATTCCTTGACATATACATACTATACATATGAACATATGAAACTGCCAGCAGATAAAGGCTATATGGTCTATCAAGTCTGCTCGAGTGCGCAGCTAGCCATCCCTTAGGGGGCCCATTCATTACACTGCAAACAGGGTAATAGCTTGTGTCATCAGATATGCTATAATTACTAGCCTTTGTCACTGTAGTTAAATATGTATCCTACTGGAATGCAAACATCTGTTGTATTTGATGGTTACTGCTATACTTTGCATTGCTATTCTTCTTTTCTTCTTTATTTTTCTTGTTTGTTCACTGATGTTCCAGGTTTGAATGTTAAAGTTTTTGTTGTTCTTGTTGGCTAAGGTAAATTTATTGTAGCAAGTTGCAAATATATGAATGAAATTCACACATTTGTGAATGACTAGTATGATATGCACTGCAAGTCCATTGGCCCACAATGTGGATCAATGGGCTTACAGCTGATACTGTAAGCTGTCATTCGGCGGGCAGCCACAGAGGTATGCGGGTGGGTTGCTTCTGCCCACCAATGACGAGGGGAGCTGGTGGGGTGCCACCGATCACCAGGGTACCATGTACAGCACTTTTACGGGTGATGGGGATAAGGTGGGTGGAGTTACTACTAGACTACCAAGGACTACAGGAATTATTATTTTATGGCAATCACAGCTATGGGAGGGGTGGGGGTGCCACTAGACTACCAGAGATATTCTGAACATTAATTTACGGTGATCACGGCTACAGGATGGGTGAGGGTGCCACTAGACTACCAGGGATATTCTGTATAGTTAGTTAATGCGATCATGGCTACAGAGAACTATGTACAGCGCTTTTACGGGTGATCAGGGATAAGGGTGGGGTGGGAGTTACCACTAGACTAGCAGGGATATTTTAAACTGTTTTTTACTGCGATTGCAGCTACGGGAGGGGTGTGGGGGGGTACCACTAGACCCCCTCTGGCAGCACCACATGCTGTGCAGGGCACCATGCACATTTCACTGGCCAGTCCTGCACAACGCATACAAATAGGGGCCATAATGAAATGCAAATGGCCCCATTTGCACCTTACATACATTATGGCTCCATCTGCATACTGCTGGCTGAATATCAGGAATTTGCACACAGCATAACTCTGTTGTACTGGTGCAGTTCACATTCCTGGTATTCAGCCCTGCCGGGGGTGGGGGGAGGATGTGCCAGTGCATCGTATTTGCACAGTGCGCATTGCCCGTTATATTCAGAGGAGATGTGCCATTGCTCATCTCCTTTGAATATATCCCCGAGTTGCACCAGTGCAATACAGTTGCGCTGCGTCACCACATGTGCCATTGCCAGGTGAATTCTGAATATCCGGGCCCATATGTATTCATATTGCCTCAGTATACTGCAAGTTTTGTGGATGTCCTTTTCCTTTGGAAATGTAACTCACTTTGGTTTTTACCTTTATTGTTTCTGCACTTTGTTTGTGGTGTTTAATAAAAATGGTTATTTTTAATTTTTTTTAAGTAGATGGTGATCAGCAGCAGTGGTGAGTGAAGGGCAAGTGCCAGCCACCATCTCAGGCACAGGGCTTGAAGAAGGGAATCATGGTACTAGGACCAGGAGTGGAGATACCATCGGACTACCAGGGAATGGCAAACAATTTTATTATCATTATTGTGACCAAGGGTGAGGGAAGGTAGAACTTTACTACCAGTGAATGGCATACATTTTTTCTTACCATTACCATGTCCAGGGGTGAGACGAGGGACTAGATGACTACTAGTGACATATCTGGCATGGGGAAAACCCCATAGAGCCAAATGCTCACTGAGTGACCTTAAGCAAGTCACTCCACCATGCAGGCATGGGACTAGGTTGCAGCAAGACACCTGTGAAAGCTGCATGCTGCAACTCAGCTGACTGATCTTTCCTTGGAAACCATGTTATGGAGTTTATAAAGAACTACCCCCCAAAAAAAGAAAACACAAACTGGTTATGTGTGAATGTGCCACACCAGAGTTCTCAGCCTTCATGCAATCCAGGGAGAAAATAATTACTTCTCAGATGTAAATGTGCCACTAATGAGATGTTACTTTCATGTTAGGGCTATCCCTGCTACCCTGGGTTATTTACAAGTTTTCTTTTAAACACTGCAACTTAGTGCAAAAGGGAAAACACCTTTAGGATGCCCTAAGTGCTGCTTTGCTCCATTGCAGCCTATTGTTTCTATTAAGCTGCATACCCTAAGGTAGGCAGCAGGGGTTTGTGCTTTGCACCTTGGTCCTTGTTAGGGTCTTGCTTTGCACTGCTCTCTGTGAGCTACCTTCAGACATATTTTCTTTACTGATTAGTGTGCTCCAAACTGTTTAAAATTGAAAGCCTTGGGCTTTATACAATTTAGTGCTTATGAAAGGGACTTTGCATGGAAACACAGAAACATAGATTTTGTTGGCAGAAAAGAACCACTTGGCCCACCCAGTCTGCCCAGATGGTCCCTACCGAGTCTGCCTCCACAGACTTTAACTAGTCTCTGATGACTCTCCCACTTCCCTGCCTATTTACTACTGTTCTCTATTGTCTATCCCATGCATGCTTGACGTCCCTTACTGTTTTGCTTCCACCACTTCTGCTAGCAGTCTGCTCAAGGTGTCTACAACTCTTTCAGTGAAACAGTACTTCCTCACATCCCTCTTAAATGCCCACCTCCTCCAGCTTCATCAGATGTCCTCTGGTCTTGGTGATGTTTCTTATTTGAAAGAGACTTCCCTCCTCAACCCTGTTTAAGCCTGTGAGCTACTTGTGGGTCACTATCAAGCACCCTCTCATTCCTTTCTCTTTCAGGGTGTACATGATAAGATTCCTGAGTCTCTTCTTATAGAGCTTTTGGTGCAACCCCTGCACTATTTCAGCTGTCCTCCTCTAAACTGCCTCCACCCTGTCTATGTCCTTTCTGAGTTATGTCTCCAGAACTGGACACAATGCTCCAGGTGGGGTCTCATCAGTGAGCAATATAGTGACAACCCCCCCTTGCTGGAAATACCACTCCCTAAGCATCTTTGAATCCCACTGTCCCAATCCACTGCTTTGTCACACCTCCCTGCCACTTTGTGATCATCAGCTATGATAACCCCCAAGTCCCCTTCCTGCTTAGTAACTGTCAGTACTTCACCCCATGCAATACTCACTTCCTGGTAGCCTATGCCCTAGGTGCATCATTTTGTACCTTTTGGCACTGAACCCCAACTACCATGCTCTTTACTACTCCTCGAGTTTCCCAAGATCCCAGTGTATTTTCTCCAGCCCCTCCTGAGTGCCTATCCTATTACCAATTTTGGTGTCATCTCCAAAAAGGCATACCTTCCCTTCCAGTTCTTCTGCAATGTCACTTATGAAGACACATCACTGTAAATGAGCTTGCTCAATGAAATTATCCCAAATAAACAAAACTTGAAAACTTGAAAAAAAAAATACTGAAGGGGACTAGTCTCAGTACCTAGCGTTGCAGAACCCCAGTGGCCAATCTCCAGTCTTTAGAGTGAGTGCTGTTAGCCACCACTGTCTGTCTCCTATCCGTAAACCAGTTTCTAACTCAGTTCACAACTTTTGATCCTACTCTAGGCTGCTCAATTTCTTTATCAGTTTCTTGTGCAGCACAGTATCAAATGCCTTGCTAATGTCTAGATAGGCCATGCTCACTGCCCACTCCTGATCTAGTTCCTGGTCACCCAGTCATAGAAAGTCAAATTTGTCTGGCATAACTTCCCCCTACCCCCACTGAATCCATGATGCCTTTGGTCTTACAGCCCACTGGATTCAAGATACTCTACCAATCTTTCCTTCAATAGGTTTTCCATTAACTTCCCTACCACTGAAATGAAGCTGACCAACCTATAGTTGCTAGCCTCCTCTATGCTGATGCTCTTATGGAGAGGGAACATGTCTGCTCGCCTCCTATCCTCTGGAAACATGCCATTTCCAATGAGCTATTAAGCAAGTCTGTCAGTGGAGCAGTCAGCACCTCCCTGAGTTCTTTTAGTACCCATGAGTGTATCCCATGATAACACTGTCCACTTTCAGAGCGGCAGGTCCTTTCAGGATTCTTTCCTCTGAAAATGAACTTCTATTCCCTTCCCCCACTTTGTTCTAGCTGCTCCCTGGTGGTCTGTCCCCCACCTCCTATTGTAAAGACTGAGCAGAAGCACCTATTCAGGATGTTTGTTTTTCCTGGACCTGTTCTGCAGAGTCCCTCACACTACCCTCCATATTCTCACTATCCCTCCCTTTGCCTTCCTCTTCTCACTTATGTACCTAAAGAAAGTCTTATCCTCTTTAGCTGAAGTACCCCCTTGGCTATCCTTTCCTCTGTCCATGCCTTTGCTCCCCTGCCTTTCCTGCTTCCCTCTATTTTACTTGATACACCTCCCTGTCTTCTTCCCCCTGCATTTCCTTATGCCTTCTGAATGCCACCCTTTTTTCCTTCATTACCTTGGCCACTTCCCTAGAGAACTATAACGGTCTCTCTTTCCTTCTGCTTTTACTCACTTCCGTCACATAGAGGATGGTTGTCTTAATTATGCCCTCCTTTATTTTTCCCCAATGTACCTATACTCCTCCCTGGCAATTCCCCCCATGAGGCAGTTTCTGAGGCAGTCTCCCATTACTTTAAAGTCCACCCTTCTAATGCCCAGGACCCTTGTCCTCATTGGATTTACCTCTGTTCCCATCTTAATGTTAAACCACACTGTACGGTGATCAAGGTACCTAGGGGACTGCCCACTGTGATGTCTGCAATGTTGTCCCTGTTTGTAAGCACCAGATCAAGCACTGCCCCTTCCCTAGTGGGTTCACTGACAAGCTGAATGAGAAAAGCCCCTTATAGAGAGTCAAGGACAGCTCTGCTCCATGTTGAAGTTGCAGTCCACATCTGGCAGACTGAAGTCACCAACTAGCAGCACCCCCATTTACATACCATCCTGATGATGGTTCCCCAACTGCCTTATTCAATTCCCTCTCCCTGTGCTGTAGGTCAGTATACCACCCCTGTATGTACAGCAGCCCCAGCATCTGTCTCCAGGATGACCCACAACACCTCCAGCCCTTCCTTTTCCACTGGGTACTCCACCACTGCTGTTGCCTTGATTGCCATCTTACATTTAGAAAATGGGCTTTTTATTTCCTGGCATCTGATTGGCTAGTACCCTTGCCAGGGGGTACATTAACTTTCAATAGTTGCCCAGGAAATAAAATGTGCCAGCCTAAAGTGCCCCTTCACCCACTGAAAAATCCTACTGCCCATCCATGCTTCCTAACTGGCTAACACGCCTAATTTTAAATTTTAAATCAGCGCCATTTTTCCCATCACTTAGTTCTGGGAGAACCCCCTCCCCCCACACTTCACTCCTTAGCCTAAGCAGTAGACCAAGTAACATGTAATTTAAAAAATGACAGCAGTATAAACAGAAAACAAATAAAAACATTTTTTCCTGCTCTTCTTTCTCTTCCACTCGATCATGGAGCGATAGCTTGTGTGTGCCCATTCCCCAGCATACGCCTCCCCGACAGTACTAATCCCCGATCTCCCCACCTGTTTAAAACAGAAAAAAAAACTTCTCACACAAAAACACTGTCTAACCTGTTAGATCTTCGGTCAGATCTCTTTCTCTTTCTAGCTCCCCCGAGCCCTACCTCTATAGACAGGCTGAATTATTATTATTATTATTAAATTTTGATAACCGGTTAAGCCCGCTGGGCCCCGAAGGTCCCTTTTTCAGGGGCGACCCGGGGAATTACATAGAATAATACATGGGGTAGCATACAGCACAGGTACATTACACTAGACAGTGAGGAACATAATACATAGTAGTTTTTCAGCAGTTACATTTAAGAGGTAAAACATAGTAGCTTTTTAGCAGTTAAGTGAATAGCAGCAAATGGTGCTCCTCTTCAAACTCCTGGTCCTCAGAGTAGGCAGCAATGACCGCGAGGCTCATTAAACAAAAAAGCATTACTTAAAATTCCCACGACAAGTAGCATACCACGGAATGCATTTCCTGCTTTTACGCAGGGTCAAATAAGGTCACGCTCTTCCTAACTGCCGCAAGTTCTGAAACTGAAAAAAAAATGTTTAAGGAATGCACAAAACAGATGGCTGCTTGTGTTTGCTGGCTGGGAAAATGTGTTCTAGAGTTGGTAGTAGGGGGAGGGCAAAAGTACAAGAGAATATCTCTATACAGGAGAAGATGAAGAGATGGGTTACCATAGAAACATGGGACTACTTTACAACCAAGTAACTTAAACTTCATTATTTTTTAAAGTTTTTATTTTTTCCCTTAACTTTTTAAAATCCTACATAAAACCACCACAGGTAGCCCATTTTCTAAGCGCAATAATACCGTCCAGGGTGGGTGGTATGGGCAATACCGGACCTTCCAGGGGCTATAAGGCCCTCCACCTGCAGCGTCGGGTCTCATTATGCCCCTGGGTGGTCTGGTATTGCCCAATACCGCCCACCCTGTCGGGTGTTATTGCTTGCATATAGTACATGAAGTGGGGGGGTGAGAGATGGGGAAATCCCAGTGGGCAGAGTACTGGAGGGCTTGAGGGCACTGACGGTGGACAAGGCACCAGGGCCAGATGGCATACACCCCAGGGTGTTGAAGGAGCTGGCAGAAGTCCTGGCAGAACCCTTGGCAGACCTGTTCAATGCCTCCCTGGACTTGGGGAGTGTACCACAGGACTGGAGGATGGTGGTACCCCTCCACAGGAGTGGCTTCAAGGATGAGCCAGGGAACTACAGACTGGTAAGCCACACATCTGTTGTGGGAATGCTGATGGAGACAATCCTGAAGGAAAGGCTGGTTTTTCTCCTAGAGGCTAATGGGCTGCAGGACAGCAGACAGCATGGGTTTGTTTCAGGCAGATCCTGTCAGACCAACCTGGTGGAGTACTATGACTGGGTAACCAGGTAGTTAGACAGGGGCCACGCAGTGGATGTCCTCTACCTGGACTTCAGTAAGGCATTCGATTCAGTGCTGCATGGGAGGCTAGAAAGTAAGCTGGAATGCTCAGGGGTGAGGGAGAAGATGGTGGGATGGTAGTGAACTGGCTGCAACGGAGCCAGCAGAGGGTGGTGGTGGGAGAGAAGCTCTCATCTCCCAGGTCGGTGACAGGTTGGGTGCCACAGGGCTCTGTACTGGGGTTGGTGTTGTTTGGGATCTTCATAGCAGACTTCTCACTAGGCATCAAGAGCAATATCAGTCTGTTTGCAGATGATACCAAGATGGGAGCAGCAGTAGGTGACTTAGAAGGGTGGCAGGGGTTGCAAGATGATCTGGCAAAATTGGAGGCCTGGTCAGACACTTGGCAGCTGGGGTTCAATGCCAAGAAATGCAAGGTGCTACATTTTGGTGCAAAAAAACCCGAGGAGGAGCTACCAGCTTGGGGGGATTCAACTAGCCAAAACAGAAGAGGATAAGGATCTGGGGGTGATCATAATGGGAGCAATGAACAACGCAGCACAGTGTAGAAAAGTGGCTGCAAAGGCCAACAGGATGCTGGGTTGTATTGCCAGAGGCATATCCTCCTGGAGAGGGGAGGTGATCCTGCTACCATACAAGTCACTGGTTAGACCACACCTGGAGTACTGCACGCAGTTCTGGTGATTGTACCTGAAGAAGGACATTAGGTTACTGGAGGGGGTGCAGTGCAGGGCAACAAAAATGATCCAGGGGCTAGGGGACTTACCCTATGAGAGCAGGCTGAGGGAGTTGAACATGTACTACCTGGAGGAGAGGAGGGCTGGGGGACATGATCAAAACCTTCAAGTACATGAGGGGAATAAATAAGATGGGCACAGAGGAGCTTTTCAAATTATAAGGGGGGAGGGACACTCAAGGGGACAATCAGATGGGAAGGTTCAGGAGGGAAATGAGGAGACACTTTTTTATGTAGAGGGTGCTGTCTGGGTGGAATGCATTGCCACAGGAAATGGTATCCTGTAGAACAGTGGGCTGCTTCAAAAGGGGATGGGACAGGGTAAGGGGGAAGGTCACTGGAGGGGAGGGTAGGAAGGGGCAGCTGCAGTATAAGGGCTGCTAGTTGCATGATCGAGTAGACTTGATAGACCATAAGGCCTTTATCTGCTGGCAATTCTGCAAGTTCATATATAATCCCTCCTCCTGTCTCTGAACAGAGAGTAACCTGGTATGGCATATCCCAGTTGTAGTTGTCAGTGTACCATGGCTGTTGAACTTTGCCAGAATGTCACTGGCAGAAGATAAATTTTATTTATTGGAATATTCAGAGAAACACCAAAGGTTCCATGTCAGAGATACAGTAGTGTATAGTTACAGTGCAGTGAAGAAACATGAATGAAAGGATCACGCAAGATCTGAGAAAACATAGAATCAGTCAGAAACTAGTCCCTATACTCAAGAACAATACAAGGTGCAGCAGCAGGTAATGCATTGTCTAAGGTTTGGGCAGTTGCTGGGAAGCAACTTTGTCTACAGTAATCCAGGCATGTAAGGTAGCACAACCAGGGAAGCATTATTAGAAGGACTTGCCTAGTGGTTGCATTGGCATGTGTGTTATAGAGCGAGGTGTTTTCTCAGGGATGATTTAAATTGGTTCAATTTAGGTAACTCTAGCAGTGAGGTGGGGAATTCATTCAACCAGATTGGCGCCCAGTAGGGGAAAGCCCTCATGGATTAACTGGTCCTACACCATGAGACGTACAGTGTATTTCTTGCCACACTCTAGTAGAGTGGTGGTTAAAGGGGGTATGTAACAGAGACTGGAAGTGGGGGGGGTGAGCCTTAACAGGGCTTTCTTCCTAAGTAGGCAAGTTTGGAATTTTATTCTGAGGTCAAGTGTAAGCCAGTTTGTACGTGGTTGCATGTGTGTGTGAACCTGTCCACATCTAGGACGAGATGACAGTCCTTATTTAATAGGGTCCTGATTCTGTTAAGGTTGGTAGCTGTAGCAGCTCCATAGATTACCAGCGCATAATACATGGAGGAGAGCACTGAGGAGGCTACAGCAAGTTTCCTAGTCTCTGGTGTCATAAAGTGCATGTGTCTATAAAGAACCCCAAGTTTTTTGTTTACTGTACTGATGACATGGTCTGTATGCCAGGTGTATGTTAATACACTGTCGAGGTGTATGCCAAGATATTTGAAGGAGGTTACTTGTTCTAATACCTTACCATCCTGGTTAAAGACAGAAAGGGGTAGAAGATTGTTCTTCCTCTGATGGCTGGCAAATATCATTGTTTTTGTTTTTTTTGTGGTTTAGAAGCAGCTTGTTCCATAAGAACCAGTGCTCAAGGGAGTAGAAGTGATGTAGGGTGTGGCTGGCAGTTAGTTTCTTAGTGCTGTTGGTAAAGATAATGGCATCATCTGCGTAGAGCAGGATATGGGCACCATCACAGGCATTAGGCATGTCATGAAATAAACAGGCTTAACAGTAGTGGTCCCAATATTGATCCCTGGGGGACCCCTATTGACACAGCCTTAGAGTCGGAGAGGACTCCACTGATTTTAACTTTTTGGGTGTGGTCAGCTAGGTAGTTCTCAAACCACCCCACAGTTTCCATAGATAGGTCAATCCCCATGTGTTAATCCACTAGTAGTGTGTGGTTCACGAGGGTGAATGCCTTTGTCAGAACAATGAAAATTGATCCAACCATTTCACTCTTGTCAAGAGACTCGTGTAGTGAGTTAGTAATTTCAAGGAGAGCTGAGATGGTGTTGTGCTGCCATCTAAAGCCATACTGCTGGGGACACAGTAGGTTGTGGCTACTGAGGCAGTCCACCAGCTGGTCCCCGACTACTCATTCCAGTGCCTTGGATAGAGGGGAAGGGTATGGAAATTTGTCTATAGTTTGTGATGCAGACTTTGTCTCCTCCCTTGTGTACTGGAGTGATGCCTGAAGATTTCCAGAGGGCAGGACATTTGGAGTAGCAGAGACACAGGTTGTACAGTTTGGAAATTGGGTGTTTCAGGATGTCTAGAGCTGAGGCGAGTAGCTTCATATCTATTGTGCCCCTACCTACCCTGGTTTTGTTTAGTACACATTTAAATATTTAGAAGTTTCTGACTCAGTTATTGTTCTAAAGTAAAACTTGGGGTGGTCGGCATGTGTGGCCTTGGTAGGAGGGGTGTTAAGAGAGGCATGTGGTGGGGTATTGAAGGAGGCATGCTGAGGGGTGGAAACAATGGTGTTGAATAGGAGCGAAGGTCTGTCAAGGCAGTGTTATGGATGTCTGCAATTTCCTTGGGTTCGGAAATGTGGGAATCACCTTGAGTAATCAGCTGTGGAGCACCCTTGTCAATGCTCCTAAGGAGTGCCTTTAGGGATCCCCAGAACCTGTTGCCACCAATCAGAGTTTGTTTTGCTTTTCTCTATAGTAGCTGGCTTTGGCCTCCCTAACTGAGCAGGGTTATCCTGTGATGTGGGCTAGCCACAAGTGGGGGCCTACCAAAACAGTGACCCACTTGCAGTGCAGTAAGGACAGGGCGAAGGAGTGAGGAAGGTGACCAGATGGGGGAGGTTCACACATATAGGAACAGGATGTCACTATGTGTATACACACACACGGGGGGGGCGAGCATGACAGAAGGGAGGGAGGGTAGACCTGGTATGGTTGGCATGGGGCTGCCGAGCTGGCCCCATAGCGTGGTGGGTGGGTGGCAGCCTAAGGCTGTGAGGGTTCCGGGTTCAGGTCTGGGTGCACCTACATTTTTGTGCGCCCAGCCTGAAATCATTTTTCCAAATTTTCACTCCTGACATACCAACCCTAGAATTAAGAGTCTTGTGGTGGAGGGTGCGGGGCACAGCACCCGCATGTAACATTTAAAATATCTGTCCCCTGTGGCTTTCCTGTACACTGGGGAGTACATCGCTGAAATTGATTTTAAGTATGTACCTTCACCTTATAATTCCCCACCCACCCACCCACCAGCAGAAGGTATTCTTTTCCAGATTGGATTGTTTGTGACTTGAGAGCACCACTGGTTAGTTAAGGTGTTGCTGAACTTGTCGTGACTCTGTGTCTGTATCTCTTGTTGAAGCCACAGTGTTTTTTTTGGTTTCACATCCAGCAACCCCCCCCAGCCCCCAAACAGAGTGAATGTTCCAAAATCTAAATTTGTTTAGAATATTCTTGTTGATCCCCCAAAATGCCCACAAAGAGATGTGCAAGCAAAGCTGTTTCTCGCCATAGCACTGCTGCCAGTGGTAAGATTGTCTGTGGGCATGGTAGTAGACAGTCACAGAAGTGCATTGCTGATGTGAGGAAAGGTATTTCTCCTTCAATGTTTTTTTACAGCGCAATCAGTAGCAGGAGATGTGGATGATGTTGATGAATATGATGTTGTCTGTGACCCCTATTGGGAACTGGAGAAAAAGAAATTCAAGGTGGCTGTGTCTGGGTCTGTTTGTATCCCCACCCCCATAAAAAGTTGTGATTTACCAGTTTCAGTTGATGATGGTGACCCAGTAATAATGATGGGTAGTCGTGGTGGTCAGTTGCAGTCCAAATGTGTCCTGCCTGAAAAATCATGTAGCACACACCCCACTTCATGGTTTGAAAAAACAGAGTCCAATAAGCAGCACTGGGGGGGGGACATGTTAAAACTAGAGCATCACAATCCCTTGTTTGGGATTTTTTTGTGCAAGATGCAGATGGTGAGTCAGTTGCAATCTGCCAGCTTTGCCAGGTGCATGTGAGTCTAGGTAAAAAGGGGAGCCATCTGGGCACAGGGGACAGTATACACATCTTAAGAACAGCACATGGCACTGTGGACTCAGCACAAGATGGCAGCTAATACCTGTACCACAGTGGGGCGTTCACCCTCGTCATCAACCATAATGAGCATGTTATCCCCTTACATGACTGTAACATCAAGTGGAAAATTAAATGTGTGCAGTAGTGATGAAATAAAAGCAGAGGATTGATACAAGCATGATGAGGTGGAGAACCTGAATGATTTTGAAATGTTGTCCAGTGCCGGTGAGAGTAGCAGTTTTGGTGGTATGGTGGTGGTGGTGGTGGTGGTGGTCAGTGCAGTATGCCTAGTGCAAGTGGTACATCAACCCCGGTTGCTAAATGTGGGAAAATAACTGCATTTCTGGGTTTGTCATCACCTGTGCAACCGTCTTCATCACACATCCACACTCCACCCCCTGCCATTCGCAGAGCAGAACCATTTGTCATCATACCCCGTGTAAAATGTTTAAGTCAGTCCACGTTGCAGTGTTTTTGCACATAAGCTGAAGTACCCACCCAATCTTACAGTGTCACGTGAACTTAATGCTGCTATAGCTGAAATGCTGGCAATTGATCTTTTGCCATTCTCCTTTGTAGAGAATTCTGGTTTCCGGCAGTTTGCTGCACGTGCCTGTCCAAAATGGAAAGTCCCATTCAGGACATACTTTTCAACCCATGCTGACCCCGAGTTGTACTGTACTGTGTGCAATTCAGTAAGACATGCCCTTCAACATTCATCCTCTCCATTCATCCATTTAAGTATGGATATGTGGACAAGTGGCAAAACAGCAGAGAGTCCATATTTGTGTATAACTGCACACTGGGCACAAGTTCCGGGGGTTGTTTGTGCTGTTGGTAGTGTGAATAATCAGTGTAGTAAGGTGGAGTGTCATGGTAGCAATCTTCCAGGAATTCGACAGCATGCAACAATTGCTATGCGCAATGTGACCTGTTCACACACTGGTGAAAATATGTTGGATGGGGTACAGACTGAAACTGACAAGTGGCTGAACCCCCTGTCCCTGAGAGCTGGTTTCATAGTAAGTGACAATGGGTCAAGTGTAATGAAATGCATCACGAATGGTGGCTTTTTTCAGGCTCCATGCATGGCCCACTGTTTAAAGCTCATGGTGCAGGATTTTCTGCAGCACCCTGATATAAAGGAAATGCTGACAGTTGCATGCCATATCTGTTCTCACTTTTCACGTTCTGCAAAGGCCCATGACCAACTTCGGCAGTTGCAGATCCGAAACAGCCTCCCTCAGCACCATTTGAATCTGGAAGTTGTCACCCAGTGGAACTCCACTTTATACATGGCAGAGAGGTTGTATGAACAGTACAAAGCCATCTCAGAATATTTTGTGATGCACACTAGCCGTGACAGTTCCAGGGCCTCCATGTCTATGACGACTGAAGAGTGGCACCTCATGGACTCTGTATAACAATCTTGAGACCTTTTGAACATGCCACATAGGCAGTGAGTGGTGAGCCTGCCTCCATTAGCCAATAAATTCCACTGCTGCGGGAGCTGAAGCAGACATTGGTGAATGTACAGCATAGCTTTGATGTTGCCAGAGACAGTGCTAGCAGTGTTTTGCTGAAACACATAGTGATGGTATTTGACCAGAATCGTCACATCTTGAGCATTCAGCGTAGTGACAACTCTGCAATAGCAACAATGCTGGACCCATGATACAAACGTGGAATTGCCTCAGTACTGGAGGGCAAGCCTGAACAGGCAAAAGCTGTCAGTTGGCAACTGGTGCACTTGGTTCATGGGGCACAGAAGTCACGTGCCTAGGTCAGCAAACCTCAGCAGCACAAACAGGCTGAAGGTAAGCCTGGAGGAGTAGTATCAAGCATATCCTGTAAGGGGAAGGGGACTACAGTTCCAGGTGGTCTGTCATCAACAGCGGTTGGCGTTAACCCACTTTGGGAGGCCATGTCCCAAGTCGGGATCTGTGACATAAATGATCCAGGAGAAGCGAATGATGCATCAAACTCTGAACTTAGAGCAGCACAGCAAATGGTTGAGTCATATGTGTCTGAAAACAGGCATCTGTCAATCGCTGATGATCCCCTTTTATACTGGAGTGGAAAGGTCAGTGAATGGCCAGAGCTGAAAGATGTGGCACTGAAGTAACTGACATGCCCACCCTCCAGTGTGAGTGTCGAGAGGGTATTCAGCTCAGCAGGTGCAATAGCACGGGATCATCGTACAAACCTCTCTCCTGCAAATGTCAGTTTGCTGACATTCATAAAAATGAATGAGAGGCACATACCAGCTCAGACTACAACCTCAGTATTCATACCCCGGCATAGTCATGGTTTAGCTGATGCTGTAAAAAGAGACCATCCTGGTGGCAGTGGCAACATGAAACGGCCTATCGCTGACGTAGATGATAACACAATGGAGAAAGAATTTCCCAGTGGTCAGAATTCAGACACAGAAGACTACGAGGGCAGCTTTCTTTATGATGATGATGATGAGGCTAATGTTGGCAAGTTTTAACTTAAGTGGTTAAAAGGCTGTTACACTTCTAGTAAGATACATGTTTTCTTTTTCATAAAGTTAAATCAGTGTCCCACTCATAGTGACTCAAATTCCATATGCCATGTCACATTTCTAACACAGAGCACAGTATATCCTGGCCCCTGGACTACCACCACCATAACACCACTGTTACCTGTTCACCACTGCCAGCACAGGGAATGTGACCGTGTGTCCTCCTGGACTACACCCATCTACCACCATAAGAGATAAGACTGCTGCTCACAACTGCCAGCATAGGGAATGTGACCATGTGTCCCCCTGGACTACCATCCGTCCACCATCATAAGAGATAAGACCATTGTTCGCAACTGCCAGCATAGGGAATATGACCATGTGTGTCCCTGGACTACCACCTATCCAACACCATAAGAGATAAGACCACTGTTCGCAACTGCCACCACCACCACCACCACCAGATGCAGGAAGATGTGATAGGGAATGTCATCATGTGCCTCAGTTATGACCACCAGTCCAACACCACCCACCACCACCATTGTGACAATGTTTTCCATTACATGCCTTGACCACATCAATGCAGAGGGAGTAGAACAAGAGACCACATCCATCAGCCACAGGCACAAGGCTTCTTACTATTAAAACTATAAAGTGAGTATGTGTACTAATGTGTTCATGCTATTCAACTTCCTTTAGCTGTATGCTTTGTTTTCTGTTGCTTTTCTGAGCTGCAATGGTCAAATTCATACAGTCAACTTATTTTGTTTTTTTATGGGTTAACAACAAATGACTCTCCTTTGCTGAAGGTCTGTATTAATGGTACAGCAGCAGTACTGTCTACAGAAACCTATGGGATATCCATTTCCAATCCATACTGGTAAGTATATCAATTTTATTTAATCGGTTCCTTTTTTTTTTTCATAACAGTGCTACAAATCTGACTGATGATTCATAAACTAGGTGACAAGTATGTCACAAAAAATATTTCTGCAACATGTCATTCACTGTATTCTAAATTTGCAGCTGTGCAGCCATGACAGTGTTGGTAAAGTTGGACCCAGGTCATGTTACTTGACAAGATGTGGTTTTAAAATGTAACTTGACTTGAGATGCAGGGACACTGATACAGTATATTTGTTACACAGCCTGGTACTAAATTTATTCATGATCTGATGATTGTAGTGGGACAGCTTGCTATCTGTGTTAATCCGGATACCTGTGGTGGAACAGCAACGGCTTAAACATACTGTCTTACTGCTGCAATCAGGTTGTAGTAAGTCCTTCATTTCTTTTTTTAGGAAACTTCCAGATGCTTTGTTGTGCCATAGTTGCCTTATCCAAAAACTTTATCATCATGCCCCAGACTGGGACAGACATGCAACAAGCAGAAGTCATTTCAATCGATAACCATGACCATCATTACTGGACTGGAGAAGGATGCAGATTAAATCTGTGAAGAAGTAACCAAATAATAAACCATTAATGAGACCTACTTGCAAATATGTCCCCCCCCCAAAAAAAAAATACTTACCTTCACTGGCTTGAGAGCATTCTATTTCCCATTTCAATGCCAAACTTTCTCATCAAGCACTGCAATGTGCACACCAACAGTATGTGACCCGTGATACAAAACAATAAAATGAGTGTGTATATATATATATATATATATATATATATATATATCAACCCCCACCTAGAAAATACATATATCAACTCACCAAGGCTACTATTAGTGTACACACATAGGGCACCCTTCCATCCAGTGGAGATGATGGCATTGCATTTGCAGGAATTGCAGCACACTTTGGACCAGCAACAGTTCTCTCACGGTCATCATTTCTGACAGAACACTGAATGGATTCAGTCATGTTATCCCTCCTTGGCAATACACTGTGCATCATGACATCATCATCACAGTATGTTAATTTTCTGGACACAAGACAGCTGCATTTTGGGGATGCAGAAAAATTCTGGGGACTCTGTGTGACCACTGCATGCATGAATGACTGCACAATAAATTCTGGGGGACTTTGCATGTGGTGTAACACTCATTTCACTTCATCAGCACTTGGGAATTTTCTGGACAGAAGACAGTTGCATTTTGGGGATGCAGAAAAATTCTGGGGACTCTGTGTGACCACTGCATGCATGAGTGACTGCGCAATAAATTCTGGGGGACTTTGCATGTGGTGTAACACTCCCATTTCACTGTGTCAGCACTTGGGAATTTTCTGGACACAAGACTGTTGCATTTTGCATGTTGTGATTGTGAGCACATAATGTCATAATTAAATTATAAATTAAAGCAGCAGTGCAACAATGTGGTGAAAATGTTGACCTATACCTTTTTATATCATTTTAGATTGCCAGCCACTAGTTACCTCCTGACTTGTATGATACCCTTCTTTTCACAATTTGTGTCTGCTTTAGTACTTTTTCTCAAGTCTGAGCACTCCTTTTAATATGGCTTGGACCAGGTTTTCATCACTATTAGCAGCTGTTTTTGAAATAATATTGTTCTGTGAGGTCAGAAAACACTGCCTGCTGCATAATCTTAATCTGGTTCAAGGTTCAAGGTCAGTTGACATTCATTTGTATCCCCCTCCCCCGGGTCATGCCTGAAAATAGGCAGGATTTGTCTAGTGCACTTACCCGGTCAACAAAAACTAATAAATACATAATTGTTAATTTTACTCAAAACGGAAGTGATATATAAACAACTGATAGACAAAAATAGCGGAAAATACTGATGAAGACCTGGTCCGCACCGTATTAAAAGGAGCGTGCCTTTTATTATTTCAGACGTGAAAAAAGTACTAAAGCAGATTCAAATACTGGAAATAATGGTATCATACAAGTCAGGAGGTAAGTAAAGTGGCAATGTAAAATAGCATGAAAAAGTATCGGTCAAAATTTTCACCAGATTGTTGCACTGCTGCTTTAATGTTTATTTCAAAAAATAAATATTTCTGGAGCTTCAGTAATATTTACTTTGTGTCTGGACTCGTGAAGTGTTTGTCAAAAAGCAGGACTGAGCAGTGCAAGTATGCTGTGCTAAACTGCATGTGTGCCATCAGTGTTCTTTCCTGTATGTGCAGACATTGTCCAGCTTTGTGCAAACATATATATGGTGTGACTTGTTGCAGCATGTAAAGGATAAAGATAAGAAAGAATATATGACATATATTTTATTTGTACCATCAGCACCTGTGCAATACGTGATATGATATTTTTTCAGAGGTCTCGGGTTACTGTGCACCTCAGTCACTCACACTGCACACATGTCTTTGCGGAGGTAATAATACAAAAACACATGCTCTCCTAAAAGTCATGTGTGCAGTATGTGACTAAGGTGCATGCTGGCCAGACACCTCTGAAAAAATATCATATCACTTAGTCAGCTGATGATGATGGTGACAATAAAATATAAGTTATATATTCTTATTTCTATTCTTTATACCATAAACACTGCAACAAGTCAGCATATATATGTTTACAAGAAGCTGGGCAAAGTCTGACATCACACACACATAGAAAACAACACTGACTGCACACATGCAGTTTAGCACATTATACTTGCACTGCTCAGTCCTACTTTTCCACAACTTCTCCACAACAGAAAGTAAACATTACTGAGGCACCAGATTATACTAACAGGGCAATAAGGAGCATGCATGCATGTATGTATGTATGTATGTATATATATATATATATATATATATATATATATATATATATATATTTAAAGGGAAGCAGTCAGTAACAGAAGCTCCACACCCTGGAAACACCCTCTGGTTAAGCCTTTGAAGTATCATGGCGTTTTCTCACTGCAACATACTTTATTTAATAGAAAAAGTCCATGACCTGGAAGTATGGCGGATGCTATGGGGCCCCATTATGTCTTAAGACGGGTAATGACCACAAGCACTTCAATACCAAAGCATTGAAGTGCATGGTGCGGTGACTCACCTTTACACATAATGGAGCCCCCATAGTGTTTGCCATACTTTTGGGTCACAGACTTTTCTCTTTTAAAGTGTGTTGCATCACCAGAAAAATGCCGCAACATACTTCAAAGGCTTAACTGGAGGGTAATCTCTGCAGGAGGTGGGAGCTGCTGTTGCAGAGTGCTTCCATTTAAACTACTACTGTGGCCTTCTCTCTGTCTGTTATTAAACATAAACAAAAGACAAAACACTACAGCAGTGGGGGGGTGCTGAAAAAAAAGCTAATGGGGGATACCCTGATGGTCCAGCAGCAGATGGAGCATCAACACAATCTGTAACTGGTGTTGCTCTATCTGCTTCAACTGCTGCTGGACAGCACCCACCCTCTCGTTATTCTCTTCCACTGTGGCCCACAAAAGTCCTATGTCTACCTGAGTTGCAGGCATTGTGGGGTCCACTGGTGGGGGAACACCAGGTAGATGTGGTGGTGAGGATGGTGCCGGTGGTACTGGAGGAACTGCTGCTGTGGCCCTCCTCCACCTGCAATGAAGCACAATAGCAGCACCCTCTGCCACTGCCATAGAATTGCCAGCAGGTGGAGGCCTGGCCCATTCTGTGGCAGCCTGCCACTTTACCTTGTGGTGGCTCAACATATGGGTGTGTTGGCCCTCGATCCCCAGATGTGTCCCCTGGGGGCCACGGCACACCTGCACCCCACAAAGTAGACACACCACAAGGCTGCTGTCCCCTCGACACAGTTAAAAAAATGCCAAACTGGGGAGCTGCGGGGGGGCACCAGGCACAGGAGGGGCAGATGCACTGCTGGCAGCATGTTCATGGACCTGGGGCTCCACCTGCTGCTGTGGAGGCAGTGCTGCTGGAGCTCCTGCAGCTGCCACTGGTGATGGTGGAGGACTTGCTGGATGTGGCACTAGTGGTACTGCAGCTGCTGCTTCTGGGGGGGCCAACCAAACACTCTGGACCAGTCCAACACCACCCGGCTATGCTCTCCATGTGTGCGCACTGCTCCCCTCCTGCCACGAGCCACATATTGTCCCTGATCCTCCATTACAAAAAAAATACTCCTTCATTCTCAGATGAGTCCCAACTTCACACACACACACACTCACTCACACAACACAGGCACACACACATACACACACACACACACACACACACACACACACACACCAAAACTTATAAAACAAAGAAATCAGTCACCAAAAACCAAAAAACTGACAAAACAGTACAAAAAAACCCAAAACAATTAGTTTTTAAAAAGCTTTTGGGTTTTGAATCTGATTAACCTTCAGAACAAGCAGCCAAGAACTCCTTTCCACAAAATGCTTTCTCTCTCTACCGCTGCAAAGGAGAAAGTGAAAGTATCTGCTTCTATGACTCACTTCCTTCCTGCCTGACTAAAGCATGTGATTTATAGTACTGTAAGCCATGTGATATGTGGGGGGAGGCTGCCTATATTGTTGTCAGTCTACCTTACTTCACATTTAAGGTGGAATGACATTGCAAAATCATAATAACAAAGCGAAGTGAGCACTTTACCATTACCCGCCAGCACTGGGACAACGCGGGCGGTTTACTTTAAGGCTCACTTCACAGCAGAATTTAATTAGCTGCATCTCTATTAGTCAGCCATTTTATAATCCAATGACGTAGTTATCTATTAATGTTATGATGTCGAAGTTTTTCAGTTATTGCCCAGTGTGGGGTAAGGTCAAAGACTGTGGTGAAATCCAAATAGATAATGTCACAGGGGATATTTCTATCTGGTTGTTGGCTGGCCTTTTCATAAAATGGCAACAAATTAGTGGAACAGCTTCTCCCTTTTATGAATCCATGTTGCAAGGGGTCAATATCATTTACTGAGGTAAGTATTCTGTCCTTTATTAAGCTTTCTGATATTTTCTCTATTACACAAGTAAGACTAATCAGGCGATAATTCTGCATTTACTCCTTTTCGCCCTTTTTGAATATTGGAATTATATGTGCTAATTTCCATTCCTCAGGCACAGTAGCTGAAAGAGTATTCAAGTGACATTTTTAGGGTACCAATACATGAGATTACATGATCTGCAGTAATCTGGATGAAATCTTACCCGGACCTTCTGATGCATTGGTTTTTAATATACTTATATTTTCATTAATTTCTTCTATTGTTATTTCTATTTCTGGACCACTGCAAAAGTATTGATTTAAGGCTTCTGCCATTTGTTTATTATCAAGAATAACAATTGAGTCATGGTTAATTGGCCCTACCTCACTTACCGTTTTTTTTTTAAAGAGTTTATATAAGCATAACATTCTTGATAGTTTGCTGCATTTGCATTGATAGCCATTTTTTTCTGCAAGTCTTTTTGCTTTTCTGATTTTAGTTTTACATTGTTTTTGTACTATTTTATAGGCCCCCAAAATAAAATTGTCACCTGTTCTCATGTATTTCTTGTGTAATTTATCTTTTTTTTCTTATCAGGGCTTTTATTCTTTCATTTATCCACCTTGGCCTTCTTTTGTTCTTGATTTATTCAATAATAGCAATATTTTCCTTCGCTATATTATGGATAACATTTTTTATAATGTCCCACATTTCTTCAGTGGTCTTATTGTGTAATAGTTGATTCCATTGGATAGCCCTCATGGTATTAGAAATGCCATCATAATTAGTTTTATTAAACAGATATATAGTGGTATTGTTTTTTCTAGAATGATATGGATAGCTAACCATAAATCTAGCCATATTATGATCGTTATTTGCTATTGGGGGACCAACATTGCAATTAATAATGGATACAGGGGTGGACACCATAACTAAATCCAACATTTATTGTCCTCTAGTCAGATCCTTAACACATTGGGTTAAGCCTAACTCATACAGGTGTCTAGCAATATGGTGCCCAGTCTAATATTTGATTGTCTATCCAATTTATATCCAGCATATTAAAATCCCCCATTATAATGATATCCCCATCTCTGCTGCTGATTGTATCTCATCCAATATTAGTTTTGTGGTTTCCATTATATAATCTGGTGGTCTGTATGCACATTCTAATAAAGCTGCTTTATTAATACCTCCATTTATCTGAACCCACAATGTTTCGGCAGCAGCTGTCATTTTATTTTTTTCAGTAATGTTGGGTGAAGTTATTTCTTGTTTAATATATAGTGCCACTCCCCTTCCCTTTTTGGATTGTCTGTTCATTTCATAAAGTGTGTAACCATCAATATTCTTTTCCCAAGTTCATTGATCGTCCTTTCTCCATATCTTGGTGACAGCTATTGTATCAACTGGTGTAGTATGTAGGTCAGCTATTAAGTTATCAAATTTATTATTTAAACTAAATGCATTAAACATCAGTATTTTCAAATTATCTATGAGTTCAACATGCTTTTTGTGTTCTGACTGTGTGGTTTGGGACAGGTACCCCCCCCATGTATTAGCTTAAAGTGTTAGCTCACATTGTGTGCTCAATATTTGTTACCAACAGTCTTGCTCCTTGTTTATTCAAATGAAGTCCATCCCTCCAATACAGATATTTTTTAATATCAAAAGTTGGCCAGTTATCTTTAAGTTCAATCCCATTGTCCCTACATATTGCAGTACGACAATCTGGCATTAACCCTTTTTATGGTAAGATTCCTTTCATGATGTTCTCTGGGGATAGGGAGTATATTAGATATAATTACTTGATGTCCATTATTTTTTAGTGTGATCCCCAAGTCTATAAATTTGTGTGATATGTCCTTTTCATGCTCTCTTCCTATGTCATTAGTCCCGACATGTAAGGTAGTAATGGAGCCACATGGGATATCAACTTCTGCCAAATGTTCTTTCATATCTTTTATACGTGCACCAGGGTAACATAATACCATAGTGTGTTCCTTGTCCCTTCCACAGATATAGTTATCGGTGAATTTTATAATGGAATCTCTCTGTATAATTTTATTTGAATTCCATGTGATGGGTCTGCCTCCATAGTCTGTGGATTTAAGTTTCCATTAATTTCTTCAGAGGGTCCTGCATGATCCCTTTCCCAATCTTGACACATGTTTACTGCATTGGGAGGATGCCTAAAAATGGGTTGGATACTAGTCTGTACATTACTATTACACGGCTGCTCCTCATTTAGCACAGCCAGAACTCTATTAGTAGTACTAATATTAAAAGGTTCACTAACTATGTTCCCATTTTGTTTTAATCTCCTCTGAACGGTAACCTGTTGCCTTTTCACTAAGGGGTCATCAGTAATCTCTTCTCTAGTTTTCTTTGTCTGGGGCACATGGTCATTTAAAGATCAATGGTAACCATTTTACAAATTGTTAAAAAAAAAGCCTGAATTCAAGTCTTTGTGTCATGAGTGGTGTTTTCTGAAAATGTCATGCTATTCTGTTTTGTGGTTTTCTGTAAATCAGCATTTGTTAACTTGTTCTGCACTAACTGGAAATGGTCAGGCTGTTTCTGTCCTTCTTACCGAGTCTTGGAGAGTGATGACATCATATTGGACTAAGCTACTGCTGCAGAAGTACACGTTCTTGCTTGACTGAAAAGCTGTAAACTTCCTAATTACAGCAGTATGTAGAATTAATAGTTAGCTGTAAATCTAACGTTTGTTAATTCATGTAAGTAGTTTATCACTGATGTAGCCTCTATAAATTGGTTCATGTAAGAACAATTGTTTTCCTTTCAGATTGAAAAACAGGTGCCTGCCACACTCCGCTGTAACAGGCACATGTACTATATGAACTCACAAATTTCAGTTCTTTGATGGTTTCTGTGTGAAAATACATCATGTATATGTACAACTAGAAACACTATAAAGCACCCTGAAGCCATTTCTTGCCTACAGTTGAAGCAGCTGCACTCTGCTATGGAAAGGGACCTGGGGGTAGTCATATCAGATGACCTAAAGGTGGGCAAGCAATGTGAGAGGGCAGCAAGGAGGGCTGGGGGGATACTGGGATGTATAGGGAGAGGCATCACCAGCAGAAAACAAGAAGTTATTATCCCTTTGTACAGACAGCTAGGTGAGACCACATCTGAGTTACTGCGTGCAGTTCTGGACCCAATCTCCACAAGACATAGACAGGATGGAAGTTGTCCAGGAGGGCAACTAAAATGGTGCAGGGTCTGCACTGGAAGACATATGAAGTGAGACTTAAGGAGCTTAATATGTATAGCCTCGAGGAAAGGAGGAGGGGGACATGATAGAAACTTTCAAGTACCTCAGGGAATCAACAAAATCCAAGAGGTAGCATCTTTCAAAAAGAGGTGTGCAAGAACAAGAGGGCACAATTTGAAGATAGAAGGGGGTGGCTCAGAGGTAATTTAAGGAAGTATTTTTTCACAGAGAGGGTTGTGGATGCATGGAACAGCCTTCCAGAGGAGGTTGTGGAGTCAAAAACAGTGGTGGAATTCAAGCATGCATGGGACAGTCATAAGGCAATTCTAGGGGGTGGGGGTAGGAAGAAGTAGGCTGCTGGTTAACTAGGATCTGCAGCTTATCCATCAGGTAGGGAAATGGGCAGACTGGGTGGGCCAAGCGGTCCTTATCTGCCGTCAAATTCTATGTTTCTATGTTTCTATGTTTCTGCTACCCTCTGTCACCTGCTCCACAAGCACCCTGTCTCCTGCCCCACATATAAAAATGCCAGCAGAAGCAGGCCTTATGGTCTATTAAGTCTGCTCAACTGTGCAGCTTGCACCTCAACTTGCAGCTGCCCCACCCTCTCCACCCCTCTTCATCACAACCCCCCCTCACCCTATCCCAAACCCTCTTAAAGCCGCCAACCATTCTACAGGATACCACCTGCTCAGGCACAGCATTTCACCTGTCCACCAACTGTTCAGTCAAAAAATGTCTCCTGATTTCCCTCTTGACTCTTCCTCCCTCCAATCTCAACCGGTGCCCACATTCAAGGCTGCTGCACCCTGCTGCCCCAATCTCCTACATGAACAATCAGAGACACTATACCCTGCTACCCCTGCCTGAACAGTTTTGGTTGCTGCACCCTGCAGCATTTTGCCCCCCATTCAGAGCTGCTGCACCATGTAGCCCCTTGTTTCTGTCACCACAGTTGGGGCTGCTGTGCTCTGCTGTGCCCTAGAGTCCAATGTCCCCTGCTTCCATATTTGGGTTTGCTGCATCATGCTGCCCATGCCACCAGAGGCTGGGCTTTTATTGCATCCTGCTACCTACTTCCATTTTCCCAGATTGGCAGGGCTGCTGCACCATGCATATTCTGTCCCACAGTCAGAGTTGCTGTACCTTGATGCCCCCCTTGTCCTGCCCCACAGTCAAGGCTTCTACACCATGCTGTGGTATGTACCCTGCCACCATAGCCAGAGCTGCTGCACTCTGTTCCTGTCTACACAGTCATGGCTGCTATGCCCTGCTATACAATATCGCCCCATGACTCCACAGTTAACATTGTTGAGCCATGCTGCCCCCTGCTACCAAAGTCAGATTTTTTTTGCTGCACTGCCCAAAGGAAAAATAAAGAGAAAAATACTTTCATCTTGTGTTATGGGGGTGAAGGACAGAAGGCAGTAAGGTGCAGAAGTTCCAACTGTTCAGCCAGGAGACAAGGGAGATATTAGTGTACAGCAGCCCAAACTATGAGACAGGGTGCAGCAGCCACATCAGGGTGGAACTGACACAACTTTGGGGGCAGAGAATGGGGTGCAACAAATGCCATAACTTTTGTGACAAGTGTCAGCATGGTGCAGCAGCTCTAACTGTGGAGGCAAGGGGCTCTAGGGCACAGCAGCCCTGCCTAAATAGGCAGATGATGGGGGCAACAGGGTGCAGCAACCCCAACCATGTGCAAGAAGACAGTGGCAGTGGGGTGCAGCAGCCTTGAATGTCAGACAAGTGACAGGGAGCTTGTGGGGCAAGGGATGGGGCAGCAGAGTAAAGCTGCCTCAACTGTGGCACAGGTGACAGTGGGCATCAGGATGCTCTATACTGTTTCTAGTTATACATTATGTATTTTCACACAGAAACCATCAATGAACTGAAATTTGTGAGTTCATATAGTACATGTGCCTGAAATTGCAGTGTGTGTCAGACACTTGTTTGTCAATCTGAGAGGAAAAGAATTGTTCTTACATGGACCTATTTAGTGAGGCTGCATCAAAGACAAACTACTTGTCTGAATTAACAAACTTTAGATTTATTTTAGATCCACTAAATAAACAACCCAGCATTATAAAGCTCAAAAACAAAACACAAATTTTTGATGGGACAGAACTCACAGCAGTGAAACAGATAAGCTGATTTATTAAATTCATACCACTTCAATTCAACACTGCAACTCAAATGATTAGCTTTCTAGAAGAACATGATACATTTTCAGCTAATTCATCTAAACACATACCAGAGACTGAGTTAGTAAATATCCTGGACAGCAAACAATTAATTCTACAGACTGCCCTAACCATACCTCTCAACTGCTATGACTTTCACATGACGCTATTATTTTCACACTCAGATTCACCCTTGCTCCGTATAGGTTTACCGATGTTCTTAATAATGTTAGAGCTATTTCTGGATACACAAACTATTAAATCATTGAACTAAGTTGATAGAAACATTCCTTATCACTAACTATATAGGGTCCACTATTTGTAGACATTTTATTCTTTAAAATAAGAAAGCGCTCCACATTCTGGCCATTTGAAAATATTTGTGTATGCCTTGTTATGCTTTTTAATGTTGAGGTTGGCAGGTATGACTCTAATTAGGAAGTTTACAGTTCTTCGGTCAAGCAGGGGCTTGCACTGCTGCAGCAGTAGCTTAGTCCAATATGATGTCATCACTCTCCGAGGCTCAGTCAGAAGGACAGAAACAGCCTGACTGTTTCCAGTTAGTGCAGAACAAGTTAACAAATGCTGATTTAAAGAAAACTATAAAACCAGAGCATGACATTTTCAGGAAACACTACTCATGAGACAAGGACTTGAATTCAGGCTTTTTTAAACAATGGGTAAAACAGTTGCCATTGATCTTTAAGTCACCTTGATTATTATGCTTCTCCCGTGCCCTTTTTCTACTAGTCAAATTTTCACTTTCCTGGTCAAACGTATAAATAAATATTTGTATTTGTTCAATCTCCAGAATATTTTTTAAATCATATTTTAATTTCTAATTTTCAGATTGAAATATTCCAAGGAGTTCACATTTTGGGCATATGAAATCTAGCATGTTTCTTTCCTCATATGTATTCTTCATGTACATTCCACACAGTGTACATAACCACAGGGACCCATCATTTCTATAGGTGTTTATTAGAGTTTCCATTGTGCAGTCTTGGTTGTTGTCATTCAAACTTCAGTATAGTCAGAGGCCATTTGTTATTTCCCTCTTTCTTTTGTTCTATAATCTATAGGCAGTATCCCCCTCAGCTAGATGGTATATTCCCCTGGTAACACAGTTATATCTAAAATTCACCAAGCAGAGCTCTGTTCATGCAGTTACTACTAAGAAAATGACATAGAACACTGTACAATAGTCCCTTTATCATAACACAGTATGCTGCCTGCTTATAATCACCATCTGTAGTGGCCTGTTACACTCTCCTCTATAATCAGTGTTACTATTAGCTGTGTGCTTCCCACATAACATAAACTAGACACAGTTGTAGAAACGCTATCCCTACCTACTCTTGTGTGTAGTTTTTCTGGCCCTTATCCCTCCATTCATGACAGACACACCAGACATACTGCGCTTGTGCGGCACATGGCATGTGCATGCTCAATCGCTCGTGTTCGCTCCATTCTCATGGAGCACACAATTTAGTTTTCATGACCCAGACGTACGCTTCCGGTCATGTGATCACTATCTGCTGCTGCCCCCTCCTTAAGGCTTACTTTTTAAAACAAGTAAGCAGTCAACAAAGCCCCCAGAATGTAATTTAAAAGAAGCTCATTCACCTCAAAGTGAAAAATACGTTCTAAAACAACTTGAGTAGTCCCATGAGAAGGCCTCACAGACTACAGTCCCCAGCAGTACTTCCTGTTTAGATGTGACCTAGCACTGGTTGCTAGGAGATAGCCCTTCCAACACACCCACAGGCCAAACAATAGGTACAAGTTATTTACTGTATCCCTAAATGGGATGTTGGAGCTTGCAGCCCAGTCATGGTTGACATCCTCAGTCACCAGAGTCTTGTAGTTGGTGCAGACTTCTTGGTGGCATTGAGAGAAAGCCACTGGCCCTGCCTGAGGCATTCTCAGTGGGATGTAAATAATCAAGATTGTAATTGCTTTGTGACCCCCACCCAGATGTAGCCTGGTAGCTAACCCCTCACATTCGGTTGTGGAGTGTGTCAGTGGCACCTTTTCCCCCATAGGTCTGTGCGAATGTATTGCATACATCCTGCACCCCACCTCCCTGCCCTCTCCTGCTTGAAGATTGAGTAGCCCTGTAGTGTTATTTCAGTGTCCATGATTTTAGGGGTTTGCCAGGTCTCAGTCAGCTATATGATATGTGGTTGGATCAGGCTTACCCAGGCTTCCAGCTGGGTCAGTTTTGTTAGTAGGCCATAGATATTTAGGGAGACTATTCTTACCTGTCCATTAGGGGGGTGAATGTACAGTGTAGGGTGGGTCAGGGTTGGGGTGGATATTGCCCGACATTAGCAACAGCAGCATTATTGCATTCTGAATGTCCTGAGTCATAGTCTTCCTTAGGGTATACTAGTAAAGTGACTGTGTGGGGTTGGAGGATGTGGCCACTATCTCCAGCCACGCAATCTAGTAGGTAGCAGCAAGGGGAGTGTAGGATGGGTGTGGCAATCAAGGGGAAGGGGGTTATTGTGACTGCCCTGATCTGGTGTGTTGGTTAGGGTGCTGTTAAAATGGCTAAAATGTGAATGGAGCCATCATTGTGTGAGCTCTATGTTGTTAGATTGTTGATGTGCATAAGCTGTGGTGGTGTAGTGCCTAGTAGTGAGAGCAGTGCTGCTAGGGAGAGAAGGAGTTCTGTGTGAAGTGACTTGCTTAAGTGCATTAAGATTGCTATGAGCTTAGTGTATCAGTGAAACCTAGGGGAGGAATGTACCCAGGTGACCTCTAGTGGTGGAAGGAGGTACCTTGAGCATGGGATATGATTAAGGAGTGTTAATGCAATTCCTCACTAGTAACTCTTGTTGGTAGTATAGTCCTGAGGCTAGAGCAGTGGGCTACATACATGTGAGGAGGGTGCAGACCTAGGTTTAAATCTCACATTGTCCATTCACTACCACAGGTATCCATGCCTGGTGAGAACCTCCTTGCTAACCACAGTAAATTGGATAACCCATGAAGTTGTCACCAGCAGAGTCTCCTGAGATGTGGGGTAAGAGTGAGCTGCCCTATGTAGGTATAGTGTGGGGGAAGGGTGGGGTAGGTCCAACCATTTAGGTTACAGTAATTCAATGGGGATTGTGGAGGAGTCCTCTATGTTAGTACAGGGTGGAGGTGGGAAAGTCCGTTTCATGGCTAGAGGGAGCAGAAGTGGTCTGACTGTTTCTACAGGTATAAAATCAGCACCACCCCTGGGTGGGGGGTTGGGTGGGCAGAGACTAATGGTGCCACATACTAAAATAAACTCAAGTAACAGTACTTTTTGATCTAGAGTAATATACGCTGTACATAAAGTTGGTGTTAGATTCTACTCCCTACTTCCTATTTTATCTGCATACTATATTTACCCGAACTATCCATGTCTAAGAAATTCATTTGCAATGCACTTTGAGAGATTACATAACATATGTGAAAGAACAATAAAGACTCATCTAGAATCACAAAATGAGCTCTCTAACATTTTATACTGGCTGAGGGTGGTCACTGCAGGACTATCCATGTATCACCATTTAATGTCATTTCAGTTAATTTACTCAAGAAGATGTTGGCAGATGTCTGCAATTGGAACATGTGCCAGCTTCACTATAAATTCAGACTGCTTGGAACAGGTTTCCTCACATTCCCTTCTTCTTTTCGGATGCAAACTTAAATCCCAGACATCTGGGATCAGATTTTCAAAGGATGGCAAAGGGCTTACATCAAGGCCTAAGCCACAACACTTTGAATTTTCCGCTATGCCAATAGCGCAGTGGTTTAAGGCTCTGAGCTGCAAATCTGGAGACCTAGGGTTGATTCCCACAGTCCCCACTTGCATACTGTGTGACCCTCAGCAAGTCAAGTCACTTAACTTCCCTGTGCTCCCAGGTTGCACCTGTAAACAAGCTTTCAGCTTAGTGTGTCTCACCTGATTAAACAATTAAGGGAAAAAAATCCCTTTTGCTGCAACACTGCACCCGATCTTCTAAACTTCAGTGCAGTTGTGACAGTTTCCCTGCTTTATATCAGCTTGTGTCAAACCTTGGGCAAAAGCTCAATTAAAATGGTCCCTGGGACTGACAGAAACTAGACCACACAGAAACATAGAATTTGTTGGCAGATAAAGACTGCCAGGCCCATCCAGCCTGCCCATATACCCTACTTTTATTGGCAGCTGATGAGCATATCTGGTCATCAGCTTTAGCCTCTTCTTCCCACCTCTAGGGTTCCCTTATGCCTGTCTCATGCATGTTTAAATCCCCCTTCTGTGTGTGTTCTCACCACCACCTGGGGTAGGCTATTCCATGAATTTACCACCTTTTTGTGAAGAGAACTTTCTCACATTTCCCCTTATCCTGCCCCCTCCAATCTAATGTCATGCCCCCTCGTTCTATTACCACTTCTGTATTGAAAGATGCCGCCTCCTTACACCTTGTTTATGCTCTTAAGATACTTGAAGGTTTCTAACATATCCCCCACTCCATCCTCTCTTCCAGTGTATAAACAGTGAGGTATTTTAATCTCTCCTCATATGTCTGTTGGTATAAACCCTGCACCATCTTTGTCACCCTTCTCTGTACCGCCTCCACCCTGTGAATGTCCTTACATTGCTACAGTGGTTCATAACAACATATTGGCCTATAATTCACAGACCATAGCTTTATCTCTAAGAGGGACTACATCTTTGTTTCTGGTCTTTCTGTTACCTTACTAGTACTCAACTTATTCAGTCCCATTACCGACAGCATTTGTTGCACTGATGGGTTCTGACTGAATTCTGGCAATCAATAAGAGAGAGAGGTACCTTATAAGTAAGTGAAATATTTTAATGTTGGAAATTGTAATACAGAAATTAACTAAAAACAAACAGTCTGCACCAGACATCAGGATCAAGCAGCACACAACTTTATTACAAAGTGATCTAGCGCTAACAAATATGTGCAAAACAGTAAATCGTACAACAAACTTACAGTACATTAGTGTCAGGCAAGAAAAACAACAAATCACAGGTCCGGGTGTTTTGTTATTTTTCTTGTCTGCCACCAATATGAAGTAAGTTTATTTCACTATTTAGTGCTTTGTACATGTTTGTTAGCACCAGAGCACTTTAATTTTGTTGTGTGCTGCTTGAGCCTGATGATTGGTGCAGGATCCATTTGTTTTTGGTTATCAGTTTCTTACCCTGGCACATTCAGCAACTGTGGAGTAGCTCCTTTGGTTTTTCATAATGTAGAAATTAGGTTTCCATCCATTCCTGCCTGACAAGAGGAGGGTAGGGTAACTGTCTTTGTAAGGAAAGGAGTCACTATCGAGAAGAAGGACAACAGAGGAACAGACAGTGTCACAATGTTCATTTGGGTCCATAGGGGTGTGATACAGCCTCCCAAACAGATCAGTGGAACGTGATGTTCAGCTGGTCAAAGAAATCATGAGTGCAGCTAAACTGGATGTAGAGGTAATCCTGGGGGACTTCAGTCTCCTAGGCATAGACTGGAGTCTTGAGAGGACAAATGGCAGGGCTAAGAGTGAATTCTTTTCCACCTTCAAAGACTGCTTCCTAGGTCAGCTGTCCAATAGGATCCTAGGTTTGAGGCCACCCTTGACCTTGTTCTCAGCAGTGGGGATAAAGTCATCTCAAATGTAAAAATCAAGGAACCTGTGGAGTAAGTGATTACAACTAGATAATCTTGTCACTAATGACAAGAAAAACTATCCAGACCTCAGCCACAAGGGCCACAAACTTAAGAAAGGCAGACTTTTCATATGAAGGACCTAGTGTACAGTGGTTTGGCATGACTGCACGAGGCTGGTAAGGCAGAGAAAATGTGGTATTTGTTGAAGAAGCTGCTTGAAGCAGCTGTAGAGATGAGTAAAGAACCCACTATGAGCTGGAATTAAACTTTAGAATGCTTGCTTTTCCAGTAAACATGTCATGTACTAGGCATATCACCAAAATTCTGGGAGTTGAACACAGTACATGTAGTAGGACATACTAGCCTCGTTTTCACCTGGTTATTGTGGCTCCAGAATATTGCAGACTGCCTTATTGTAATATCCTTAATTAATACTTTAATAAAACAAAAATATTTCCATAAACAGGATCTTATATATTTTAAAGACTGGGACTTAGTGATACTCCCACAGACCTTGTGGTAGCAGAGGAATGGACTGTGACACCAAGATAAAGTTACAGGCTATTTCAAAGGGGCAGACATGGCAAGAAAGGAGGCTGGTGGCTCTCTTCATAAGTAATGGAGTCACTGTGGAGGACAATGAGGACATCAGGTGAAATAGTGCAACAGAGTCTCTATGGGTTGAGTTAGAGGAAAAAGTGAAATGATACACCTGGCCAGTGAAGCACAATGTCTAGCTGGACAGGGAAATTACAACAGCAGCCAGATCAAATGCAGTGGTTATTTGGAGGGATTACAATCACCAGAGCAAAGACTGCAGCCATAAATGGGGTAGTGGAAGGGCAGACACAAAGTTCCTCTCCTGACTGACCTAAATAATGAGAGCAAACACCAGGAATGGGAGCAGGGGGACTGGGGCCAAATTGCCACTAGGGCAATTAGCCAAGGCTAGAGTGACAGGTTGGAGCAATTCAGGTAGGAACTTAGCAGACGTCCTAGATCTCTTTTTCTCCTGGCAATGTTCTATGTTTTCATGTTTCTGTTCAAGGTCTGCTTCCTAGGACAGCATGTCAAAGAAGGGACTAGGTTTGAAGTCATCCTTGACCTTGTTCTCAGCAGTGGATAAAGGGTCATCTCCAGTGTGAATGACAAATAGATGAAGGGAGGCAGTAGCCACAACAAGGTAGACTTCTTGCTGGTGATAGAGAAGACTAATAGGGCCTTGGCTACGTGGATCCAGAACTTCAGAAAAGTGAACTTTGCAAAGATAAGGGATCTGGTGGACACATGTCTAGAGATACTGCACAAGGCTGGTAATGCACAGCATATTTTCAGATTGTTGAAGAAGGTGCATAAAACAACTGCATAAGGTGCATAAAACATCCTTGTAAGCAATAAGGGAAAAAGGGCTAATAAGTGTCCTCCTAACTCAACAGGGGTATCATTAGGGGTAAGGGGCAACAGACTTCTAGGAAAACAAACTGAACTTACAAGCTCAAATGGGCAGACTGGGTGGGCCATAGGCCCTTATCTGCCGACACTGTCTATGTATCTATGTATCTATGTAACAGGGACCTAAGGCAACTGATCTTGCCCAAAACAAGGCATTTTTTTAATTTCATTTATTGATAAACAAAGGCATATGGACACAAGTGCCTAACTACATAGGTGCTGTAGTCAAGATTACAAAACACAATAAAATGGCATACATAGTAATGTGTCATAAAATACACATGCATAAAATCAAGTATAACAATCATTCATATTCTGTAAATGAAAATGAAGAGCAGAAACAAATTGTTTTAACAATCCCTTTTGCAAATGTGTTCCAGAAACTACCCAGCCTATGTAAGAATGACCCTGACCAACTTTACTTCTACTTATAAAATGACAAGAAAAAATCTAGAAATCTCATTGGCCAAGAGACATCAGCTGAATGTACATTAAATCTCTATCTACACACACACAGGCATCCTGGCCTACACCACATTACACAATGAGCAAATCAGTCCTCCTACAACCCAAACTATCTTCTATCAGTCCCTCTGCAACCAGAACTGATCTTCCATCACAAACATGGCTGCTACCTTTATATAGTAAAAACCTTCAACTGAGCCCTAAAAATAAAACTATCTTAAATAAAAAAAAACAATTAATTAAACGTTGTTTCCCTGATCATCACACTCTCCTTACTCACATAAACAAATTAGAAACATTAAGTATTGTTTATAGTTTTCATTACAACTGTTTCTTTACTAACAGTGAAAACTCCCCCTTCTGTCTTAACCTACTCATCAGGGAAATCTCTTCTGCTTGCCCTGACAGTGAAATAACTGAGTCACTGGCTCTAAAATAGGCCTTTGTTGTCAGTGTGTATAGTATGTTAGGACAGTAACATTCTAACAGCAGAACTCAGCAGAATTTTTGAATCCCTGTATTCCATGGTAAACATTCCATGATAAACATTCTATGTCTTGAATGAGAGGAAAACCAGAAAAAAACAGGATGAAGAAAGTAGGCAATATAGTAATACTTTATAAACAAAGAGAAAAGGTGGGAAATACAGTTACATAGGTAAAGGCAGACCCAAACTGTTCAAATAATGAATTGTTGTCCCTCCAACTCACTGGATTAGCATTTTTCAGTGAGTTGCTATTCAGTCAATTTTACCATTCCTCTACCCAATCTGGGAACTATTTTTCACCATATTTAAATAAAATAACATGCTATTATTAAAACTTTAATAATGTGTACAGAGTTTTGTTTAATTGTTATAGAAATAGTTGCTACCCATTTTATAAGAGTGATAAGACACTTCAGGATGTGGGTTGTTGATTGATAAGAGCACTACCCAGCTACTGTAGTCACTCAGCGCAAGTGCCTCATGCCTAACAACACACATGGGGGTGCTCTTATCAATTAATAACCCACACCCTGTCGTGTCTTATTGCTTTTATAATGGTAACTTCAGTGAAGCATTTTCTATGGTTCTAATAGTCATGATATGCTCTATTACAAGAATTCACTAGTGGTCTCATATAAAGTTGAATATTGCCATACATCAATTTTCATGCCCAACAGCCCAAAGAAAATTGGACTTTATGGTTCAGATTAAATCAGTTTGCATTTTATAGACAGCAGATATGACACCCCGCTGGAAAATTCTAGGAAAACCAGCATGCTGTATTCATAAGTATCTCAATGTTAGTTATAGTTGATTTATAAGCTGTAGAAAAAATGGAAAACCATTTTCAATTTCTAGAAATAACTGGCACATAGTTACCCTATTTTTTTATCTTCTATATTAAAATGTATCCTATTCTAATACCCTGCTTCAAATGTTTGGTTAACTACTTTTACAAGATTATCAGTACATAAACTGTAACTCAACTAGCTATCCAGGATCAGGCCAAGATAATGACACATGTAGACCTTATACAGAATAGTACCAGCAGAAGTATGTTTTTTTACAATTTTTATTGAAATATTAGCAAGATAAATTAACATACAACTCAAAAAACATGTAGTACAGAAACAGAAACATATAAAAAAGGAACAAGAAGAAAGAAAGGATGATCAACTGCAGATGAGTCTACAGAACAGCATCTTTCTTAGACAAATGTAACATTCTAAAGTATAAGATCCTACTTCAAAAAGAAACCAAAGAATAAAAAAAAGCATTTACATAGAATAAAGTATGGGTTGGTGTGTATAACAAGTATTTTACACACACGTGAGGTGCTGGATGCTACATAAACACTGACAGTAAAGCTTATGGGGTTTACCTTGCCATCCAACACCTCAGGTATGTGTAAAATTTGAGTTTCCACACCACCTCATATTTTATTTTATATAATTGCTGGGTTTCTCTTTTTCACCACAGCAATTACATAAAATAAAGAAGTTCTACTGTGGCCATGGTCCGGTTGCTTCTTAGTGGGGACAGCAGTCACTTTGTGATATTTTTTCCTTTATTTTTATTTTATTTTTTCCTACTGGTACTTGGTTTTGTGCAGTAGTGATTCTAAAAAAAGAAAAATAACTTACTGCTGAGTTAGAGTGGTGGTACCAGTATGGATGAGAAGGCAAGGTGGTGAGCATTCACAAACATGGAAGAGCTGTTACTGGGCATGCACAGAGCAAGGGAAACCCAGCGTATGTTTGTTGTTATAAACACTCCTTTATAATGGAAAATTACGCCATGGGCTTCCCTACAAGAGAAAGTGAAACCCAGTTATTATAAACAATATACACTACCATCTACAATACTGTACAACAATTAAAAACAGATGAAACTATTTTAAGACAATTTAAGATGATTAAAAACAGCTAAAACAGCTGTACACATTTAAAAACAATCAAGCACAAAAACTAAGAGGCAACTGTATCCAATCTATTTAAATATAAGACAAAAAGGCATGACAATATTTAATGCACTGCTGATACCAGAGTCAGGAAGGGAGCCCATATTGTTAGAAACCTATTTAACTTTCCATTAGCAAGATGTGACATTCTCTTATACTCTGCCAGTTTAGCGAGAGAGAATATCCATTCAGTAAATGCAGGAGTATTTTGAGTTCTCCATTTTAACAGTATCTGACATCTGGCAGTTAAATGTTTGGGGATGTGGAACAGAAGTATTTATGAGTAACAGTGGAGCAGTTATGGAATTTTTTAAATGTAAAATGCATAGATTTTGGTTATTTTTGAAACGAAGACTGTTATCCCTAAAACAATTTGTATGGCATTAAAATCTTTCTGAAGTTGACTGGTCAAAAGTTCAAAATTTGTGTTGCTGATAAAAATTACAGCATCATTAGCATACATTAATATGCAAGTTAATAAGGTAAATTATTTAAAAAAAATAAGCTAAAAAGCAAGGGCCCTAAAACTGATCCATGCAGTACACCCACATGTAGAGGAATCATGGATAACATTTTATCATTTATTTTCACTTACGGTTCACCACCATTAAGATAGCTATGGAACCAACCTAGTGCCAGAACTGAGAAGCCAAGATAACCCAGGCTGCCTGAAAGTAGGCAGAAGTTCACAAGGTCAAATGCCTTAGATAGATCAATATACACTGCTCCAGCAAATTCCTCATTGCCCAATGTCTGATATGTGAAGTATACATAGGCTAGTTATAGTCATACAAGAAAGGAAGTGTGCACTGGGATGGTGGTGTTCTCGGTAATTCAAGAATGCTAACACTGAATCGACCGGGCACTTTACCAACCAAATAACATGGACACCACAGCTTCAAAAAAAAATTGTCACATAAATATATTTATTAAAATCCCATGGTTATGGTTTGGGTAGTATATGATGTTGTTTTGTCAGTTACTACTGTGTTTTAAAATGATGTTTTTCCATCTATACACCAGCCTTCGAGAAAGGACATGGAGGTGTCTGAAATGCATTAGGTGTATACTTTTTATACTACCCAAACCACAGGATTTTAATAAAAATATTTATGTGACAACTTCTGAAGCTGTGGTGTCTATATTATTTGACTGGTGAAGTGCCTGGTCCACACAACTTTAATAATCTAGTTAGACTTCAGCAAGATCTTTGACACTGTGGTTCATGATAAGCTGCAGTATGTGGCTACTAGAAGAGACAAGTTTCCTCCAGGCAAGAGAGGAGTACACAACAGTACCGAGGAACTGCCAAGACTAGAACTACAGTAAGGTAGCCAAAAAGGGTCTTGAAATCAGGATAGCAGTAGGAGATGTGGATAGCACCAAAGCATTCTTCCAGAACATACATAGAGAAAGGAAAGTGAAGGAGCTGATTAGGCCCCTTAACACAAGGGAAAGGTGGAGGACCCAGAAAAGAGTCAGTGACACTGACTGAAATTCAGAATAAATACTTCACTTCAGTTTTTATGAAACGGCCACTGAGAGTGCTCACTGGAAGGACCCAAGGCATCAGAAGGTAACTGATGCAACCTGCTGGCATCATGCCCATCACCTAGGTATCAAACTACCTTGCAAAGATCAAGCCAGATACAGCCCAAGGGGTTGACAAGATACTGTCCAGGATCATAGTTGAGCTAAATTGACAATTAGTGGGTCTACTTACAGATATCTTTTTTCAGTCTGTCTCTACAGATGTGGTGCCAGAGAACTGGAAAGTAGACAATGTGGTCCCCATTGTTAAGAAGTGGGCATGATCTGACCAGGATAACTGCATGTTGCTAAGCCTGACATCCATGCTGGGCAAGGTCCTAGGACCAATCATCAAAGACAGAATGATGGATCATCCAAATGAAGCCAAGATTCTCACCCCCTCTCAGCAAGGCTTTATGAGTGACAAATCATGAAAAATAAACTTGATCACATAGAAACACAGAAACATAGCATTTGATGGCAGATAAGGGCTGCTAGGACCACCTAGTCTGCCCATTTTCCTCCTGCCTATACTGTCACCACAGACCCTGTTTGATCTCCGACTCCTTCCCCTTTGCTTCCCACTAAGATTCCCTTGTGTCCATCCCATGCAAACTTGAAGCTCACCATTGTTTTGGCCCCCCTCCTCCACTGGATGACTGTTCCAGGCATCCACCACTCTTTCAGTGAAGAATTACTTTTTCACATCTCTCTTGAATTTTCCCCTTCTAGCTTCATTGCATGTCCACTTGTCCCCATGAACCTTTTCCTCTGAAAAATACTCCTCTCCTGTACCTTATTTAGCCTGGTGAGGCATTTATAGGTCTTTATTATATCCTTCCTCACTCTTCTGTCTTCCAGGTGTATATATTGAGGTCCTTCAGTCTCTCCTTGTAGGGCTTCTGATGTAGATCCTGCACAATTTTTGTTGCCCTGCTCTGGACTGCCTCCACTCTGTCATTGTCTTTCCTGAGATGTGGTTTCCAGAACTGGACACAGTATTCCAGGTGGGATCTCACCAATGATCTATACAGTGGCAACACTACCTTCCACTTTCTGCTGGTGGTACCCCTCCCTATGCACCCCAACATCCCACTGGCCCAACCCACTGCCTTGACACAATGCCTTACCACCTTGAGATCAAACGTAATTACTCCCAGGCTCCTTTCCTATCTGGTTACTGCCAATATCAGTATCGGCTTATTCAAAGGTGGTGACAAGGGAGAGGGTCAGAGGCATGACTACAGACATAGTCTATCTGGACTTCAGCAAGGACTGCGACAGTATGGTTCATGATAAGCTACTGATCAAAGTACACCAGTGTGGTATATGACAGGGATACACATGGTGAACTGATAATGCTAACTAACTTGAGGAAAGGAGCACAAGGTCGTGGTTGATGGACACGATTCCAGGTAGAGGTGGATATGCAACAGTATCCGTCAGGGTTGTTGCTTGGGACACCGCTCTTCAAGATTTTCTTCAGTGATCTGGAAGCTGGAGTTCCTAGCAACCTGTTTACACTCACTGATTACATTAAGCTGGCCAGAGTGGTGGATTCCCTTGAGAATTGAAACAAACATCAGCAGGACCTGAACAATTTGGGAAATGGGTCCTAATCCTGGAGTCACACATTAAATGCAGCCAAATGCAAGGCGCTACACGTAAGGTGAAAAACAGAGGTAGGACCTGTATGGAGCCCCTTTTGCTGCAGTGCAGGAGGAAAAGGACCTAGGGGTCATAATAGACAAGCAGCTAAAGCAGGACAAGCAGTGCATGGCTGCTGTCAAGAAGGCTTAAAAATGCTGGGATACATTAAAAGATAGGTGACCAGCAGAGCACTGCAAGTAATCCTGCCACTTTACAAGGCCCAGGTCAGGCTCCATCTGGAGTACTGCATGCAGTTCTGGGTTCTCCAATACAAAAAGGACACTGAGGCACTCAAGAGGGTGCAACATAGGGCCACCAAATGATGAGGGGTATGGAGAGCAAAAGCTATGAGTTGAAGCTGAAGCCCTTAAAATATTCATCCTGGAGAAAAAAAAAGACTGAAGGGGAACATGATCTCAGTCTTTTGTTATCTCAAGGGTACTGACAAGGTTGAACAGATGGATACATTGGATCTTGTGTATTCCAGCAGGATGCAGGAACATGCCCTGAAGCTCAAAGTGGGTACATTTATTTATTTATATTTATTTATTTCAGTTTGGGATTAACACCTTTGAGCCAAAGGCTCATTTACAAAGGTTCCAAGTCAATAAATATAGTTGGACAGACAAGAAAACATGAGACAGTACTCATGCAAGCAGAAAAAGTAACATACTTGATTTCTGATTACATGGGTTCCATAAACAACTGTGCTTTGTTTTCAGGTTACACTTTAGTTACCAGCTGTCTAGAAATTTTCACAAACTTTCACCATCAGTTTAAAATATAGAGAGACACACCAAAGTAGTTGAGACCCAGGAGGTAAACTGTCCTGGAGCTGCATGCACAGGTTGGCAGCGGGGTTGCAGGATCATGTGCTAGGGAGGGTAGAGAAATCAGGGAGATAGTTAAATGAGGTTGGGCTTGTGTGGCAGCCTGAGAGGGCTTTGACCTTGGTGGTGATGGTGAGGTTATTGGGGAGGAGAGAAAAGATAGGAGGGATAGGGGAAAGAAGGAGGATGTGATGGGAAAGTGTGAGGGGGTTGGCAGTCTAAGGTGAGTGGGGGAATCGTACGGGTGTGGGGTGGGTCAGGGGAGGGCAGAGGATTAGTGGGGGGTGGGATATGGTGGAGCAGAGGAAGGGCCAGGGGTATAGGAGGTCACTAGTAGTAAAGGACATGGGGGAGTGGGGGGCATTAATCAGTATATCTAGTGCTCGATAAAGAACATTCTGAGAGCTCTAGGTAGCAAGTATTGGGTTAGGTCTTGTTAGGGCACTCGCAAACACAGTTGAGAGCTAGGAGTGCTCGGAAACCTGTTTTGAAGTTGCTGATCTGTCTACATTCAGTGAGTCCTGATGGGAGAGCAGTTACCCACATGAGCCCTCTGTAGAAGAGATATCTCTGAGCTATTGAGGTCCACTTGAAAGGTACCACAAGTCCACCCTTCGAAGATCTGTGTGTACTGGCGTTTTGTTGGATTGGCTTGAATAGGCAAGAGGTGGATTCAGGAGCTAGCCCAACTAAAGCTTGCTTTGCCAGAAGGCAGGCCTGGTTTTGAGCCCTGAGTTGAAGGGGGAACCATCCAGTTGTTTTATAGCTATTACGGGTGTGTGTCCAGCAGTCCGCACCCAGGACAAACCAGCATGCTTTACTGAGTAGGGTTTTTACCTTTTTGAGGGTTGAGTCAGTGCCTGCACCATAGATTATAAGGCCACAGATTACTGTAGTTAGTACAGTGCCGCTTGTGACCAGCTTTAGGGCCTCAGAAGGCATGTAGTGGTGGTGTCGACAGAGAGCTCCTAGTTTAGCATTGGCAGTTTTGATAACATGGTCAACATGTGTAGTGAATGAGATGGCATTATCCAGGTGTAGCCAGAGATATTTAAAGGTGTCGACCTGCTCCAGTATATCCCATTTAGTGCTCAGTACCTGCAGTTTCCCAAACTCCTTTTGGTTCTGAGGAACTGTGAAAAGCATGCTCTTAGTTTTTTAAAGTTGAGTAGCAGTTTATTATTAGAGAACCATGTCTCTAGTCTGTGCAGATTTGCGCTTCCAGTTTACGAGTGATGGAGGGTAGATTTTTTCCAGTAACTGAAATGACCACATCATCAGCATATACTGTAGTACAATATGCTCTGTGCAGACAGAGGGCAGGGGGTTGATAAAGAGGCTGAAAAGGAGAAGACTCAATATTGAGCCTTGTGGGACTCCAAGACTCACCTCTTTAGACTCAGAGAGGGTGCTTTTGATTTTAACGCATTGAGTCCTGCCTGTGAGGTAGCTCTTGAACCAAGTAACCATGTCTAAAGACAGGCCTAAAGAGAGGAGGCATTCCAGAAGGAGAGGATGGTTGACGGTATCAAAAGCTTTTGTGAGGTCAATAAAAATAGACCCCACTGCCAAACCATCCAATTCATTGTAAATTTTGTTGGTGTAGTCAATTAGGGCAGTGATAGTGGAGTGGTCTTTACTGAATCCATGTTGTTGGGTGCATAGAAGGTTGTATTTTCGTAGGAAGTCTGTGAGCTGGTTGGATACAATGCGTTTGAGGTCTTCAGACAGGGGAGGGAGAATTGAGATGGGCTTGTAGTTTGTAAGGTTTGTGGCATCCCCAACTTTGAAGACAGGAGTGACAAGCACCTTTTTCCACTTGTCTAGGAAAACCCCTGACCTCAGTGAGGCATTGAAAACTTCAGTAAGCGGGTCCACCAGCTCATTAACTGTAAGTGCCACCAGCTTCATATCTACAAGGTCACTCCCCATCCTTGTCTTCCCGAGTACACGTTTAACATATTTAATGGTGTAATTTCTGGTAAGCTGCTTGAAGTAGAAGGGGGTAGTATTGCCCATTGTTGCATGGGGCGAAGGGGTGATCAGATCCAGATTTGGAGCAAAAGAGGTTAGGTATTCACTAGGAAGTACTGAGCTTAGATCGGTGAAAGCCAGGTTGAAAGCATTAGCTATGTCATCAGGTTCCTGGTGTGTTCTGGTTGCAGTGACTATTAGAGCTGGTTGAGCCTTGGAGGGTTTCCCTGCAAGTGATTTGACTGCATCCCAAAACTTCTTTTGACAACCCCAGCTTCTTTTTAGTAGGTCGTAGTACTGTAGTAGGTTGCCTTATCCTGACAGATGAGTTTAATGCATTTGTTTCAGGCAGCTTTTTAAGCAAGGAGATCATCCAGTTTGAACGTTTCTTTTGGCCTTATGCCAGAGATTATCCCTTTCTTGCATGAGCTCAAGGAGGGAGCCTGTGAGCCATGGATTTGTTGCCCCTTTGTTTTTTTTTGGTTTTATAGGGGGCAAAAATGTCACAGGCCTTATTAAACATGATGAAAAAATCAAGTGCTTGGTTGTCATCCTTGACTCTGTCGAGTGGTGACCAGTCCAGGAGTTCCAAGTATTTCCTAAAGTAATCCAGCTGGCCAGGTCTCAGGGAGCTGTTTCGCGAGACCAGGGGGAGGACTACTGGTGGGCTTATCTGACCATGTGCACATTATTGGAGAGTGATCACTGAGGGTGTCTGTAAGGACGGTGACCTCAGATATGTGCTCCAGGCAGCTACAAGAAGCCAATCAATTAGAGTGTTTGTGCCTGTTTTGTAGTTAACTCTTGTAGCCTGTGAGACCAGTTGTGTGAGGTAGAGTCCAGATAACTGATCTCGGACTGCAAGGGTATCATGGGACAGCCAATTGGTGTTGAAATCACCAGCAATAATATGCTTCCAGTTATGCTTTAGCTGATCCAGTTTGCTTAGGACCTGCTGGATGCCCGTTTTATGGGTGCCAGGGGGTATGTACACAGTGGCTAATAATAACACTTTGTGTTGCCAGCCCAGGGTGAGCTTTAGACTTAGGGTTTGCGCCTTCTTGGTGTGAAGACTACTAGGCAATTGTTGGGCATTTAAGCCACTTTTCAGGTAAACTAAGCAGCCTCCACCTCGCTTCGTCAATCTGTCCTGTCAGAATGCAGTGTAGCAATCTATGGCGATGGTAGCATCACTGACCTTAGGTGAGAGCCAGGTTTTGGTAAGAGCTACTACGTCTGGTTGAAGTAGCTCTACCCATGCCTGGAACTGGGGTAGTTTGTCAAGGAGACTTTGAATGTTTAATAAAACTATCTTGAGGTGCCCCAGCCCCATATGTTTCTTGTCATATTTCGGCCCTGGGTGGCAGATCTATCCTCCAATGGTAGCAAGGTAGTCAGGGAAGGGAGGAGCTTATGAGTATTTAATAAGAAGTGGGAGAGGGAGGGAGGGCAAAAAACCAGCACTAGTCAGTTCAGGAATCAAGCAGCAGTGCCCCTGAGGGAAATTAAATAAATTTCTGAGTCAGGTAGAAATAGGTAAAAATAAATCCATCTGAGGTTTCTCTCTTAAGAGAGTATTGAAGCTACTGGGATCCACACACTGTGCTTAAGGATTAAGCTACGATTAAGCCAAGGGATCAGGGGCTTGGTGCCAAAATGTAAACAAAGCCCTGTCAAGAAATTGGCCCCAGAAACAAGATTATATTAGCACATAACCTTTAAGCCTAAAATATAGCAGGCAAAAATAGCTGAAATGCACTAATCCACAGAATGAACCTTGCAGAAGAAAGCAGTAAATTGCTAGGACCAGGCTCAGAGTTTCAAAAATTAGCCAAAGGGTCCAGAAGCGAGGCACCAAATTTAAACAAAGGGAGCAGAGGACACTGGTGGTGCAGAGTCACTGATTCAGATTGCAGTGTGCGTACCTTTTTCACTTTGGTTCGGTGGGCGGAGGACAGCTCCTGCAGCTACGGATGCAGGAGGGGGAGTGCCCAAGGGGACAAGTCTCTGTTTTTTTCACTTCAGTTCAGCAGGTGGGGGACAGCTCCTGCAGCAATGGACGCAGGAGGGGGAGTGCCCGAAGGGACGAGTCTCCATCTTTTTCACTTTGGTTCAGTGGGGAACATTAGGCGGCACCTCTCCCAAGGGGTGGTGAACCTATGGAACAGCCCATCAACAGAAACAATGGACATGAAGCCAATATTGGCTTTTAAGGTAAGCCTTTCTGCTTATCAAGAGAATCACAGGGTTATTTCTCCTCAGTGCACCCCTTCAGGTTGACACCCCGATGGTGAAACATGAAAAAAGATCATTACAGTGACAATCGCTGTAATGGCCCTTTTTCCATGTTTCGCTTTCCCCCAGTGTTCTGCCCCCTCCCCGGACCAACTCTGACCTGGAGTTGATAATCCTAAGGTCTGGGAGGAGTGCAGGGGCAGAGCCCCACGCATGAGGGGTGTGGGGGGGCGCAGCCTCCACAGAAAACACTTGTAGAACGGGCGGCACAATACCTGCATTGTTACTGTGTGGGAGGTTGGCATTTTCACTGTCGACCTCCCTTGGTGCTTTCATTTCTCCCCTCAATTCCTTAGTTATTCGAGAATAGATTACTTCTTTATCATGTGTAAACACTATACCATACTCAGAGACACTGTGGCGGGGTCTAGACTTCTCTCAGACCACTATCCCTTGATCCTTGAACTAGATTTGGGAAAGAAGCAGAAACAATCCTTTTGGCATCTAAATCTTTCGCTATTAAAAGACCAACAATTTATTACTACAGTCCAGCAATGTATCCCACAAATAATTCAGGAGAACAGCATGGCAGAGATAGAGACAACAACTTTGTGGGATATCCTAAAGACTGTTCTCAGAGGAGAAATAATAGCTTATTCTGTAAAGAAAAAAGGCACAATGAAGCGAACTATCAAGAATAAATACAGCAGCTTCAAAATTAACAGTTATTATATAAGGAGGGGAGATAGGGAGGTGCAGTTAAAAATAAAGGAACCCCAAAGTGAACTTCAAAAATTACTGGATTGGAAAGTGCAGTAAACCTTGCAATACTTAAAACATGCAAACTATGAGGGAGGACCTTGGGGATCGCACACGTTGGCCCATAAGTTGCATGCACTCTAGAAAACCTCAATTATATGGAAAATAAAACAGCCCCAAACTAATTGACTAACACATAAAAACGATGAAATTCAAGTGGCATTCTCATCTTACTACCAAAATCTCTATCATTCAGACTGTCAGAAAACTGGTTGCAGAGCAAGAAACAGAAGTCCAGAACTACAGATTTTTTTACTAATTAATCACTTCTGTCTCAGCAGGAGTAGTACCTGTTTGGATTAAGCAAACAGATACTTTATTAGAAGAAGGGGGTATCATTTACGTAAAAAACAAAAAGTGTTTTTTCTGAGGAAGGGGGCAATATCACCTTAATTTACTGAGAGCAGAGAGTGAATCTAATTGGGGGTGTGGCTTAGCAGCTTAGGTGTACAAAAGCAGTTGTCTCCAATTACAGCTTCCGGCAGTTTCTGGCAGAAGAGAACCATTTGCAGAGCAAGAAACAAAAGTCCAGAACTACAGATTTTTTACTAGTTTCCCTCCTTCCCACCCCTCCACTTTCCCACCCAAAGCCAGTTCTAGTTTTATAGCCACTGAATTTGACTGACAACAGGAACTTCCTGTTTGGCAGTAGGAAGGGAAAGATCACTGAGACACATTAATTTCAGCAACCTTGAAGGAACCTAAAAAAAAAAAAAAAATCTCTTTATCCCCCTTGGCTACTGGAGGTCTGAATCCAAGCACGGAGGAAGGAGACTACTGAAGACTACAGGAAGTTCCTGTCCCAGAACAGGAAGGGTGAGAGTTGTAAGGGCACATAGGCAGTAGGAAAGTAAGTGTAAAAATACATAGAGGGAGGAGACAATAAGCATACAAAGCAACAGGAGAGGGGACACAAAATACGTCAAGATGGGAGTGGTGCAGTGCAATGGCTGTGGAGCAGCAGTGTTCTGGGAGACATTCTGGAGGTTGTGATACTGCCCTGTTTGCAGGCACCTCTCTGGTCTGAGGGAGGAGGTTGCCCATCTCCAGGCTGACCTGGCTAGGATTCGTGAAACCTCTTCCCCCACCCAGGGACTACCAGGGTCACCACCGTTACCTCAGAGGTTGTCAAGAAAGAGGAGTGGTTGGACCAAGGTGGGCTCAGGGAGGGAGAGGGTGGTGGTGCATCCCTCCAGTTGTAGCTCTCCACAGTTCATATGCTGTTCTGGCAAAGAGTGGTTCCTATATGAGGCACCTGCAGTGGAGACCAAGGAGGATGCTGGGAACCTCCACAAAGGAGACCCACAGGATGGTGGCACGAGACCCCACAGGGGAAGGAAACAACTTCTGGTGGGGGACTCAATCATTGGGGGGGTAGACATGGGGGAGGAAGAGAATAGGGAGGTAAGGTGCCTGCCTGATGCCATGGCTTGGAGGGACAGGAAGCGAATCCTCAGGATAGCGGGAGCAGCTGCACAAGGGAGGGAGCTGGATGTCATTGTCCACCTAGGGACAAATGACCTGGCTGTAAATGGGATCAAAGCAGTACAAGAGGAGCTTGTGGAGTTGGGGAGGGGCCTTAGACAAGTAGCATGTATGGTAACCTTCTCGGATGTGCTGCCTGTCTATGGCAAGGATGATGCAAGGGTATTCTGCACCATAGGATTCAATGAATGGTTGAAAAACTGGTGTGGAGCTCAGGGTTTTGGCTTCGTTGGGGACTGGGGAGTCACCTGGAAGGATGCAGGCTTATACTGGCGCAATGGTCTGCATCTGTCCAGGGGGGGATACAGAATCCTAGGTGACAGGTTTAAATGCTTCATTGGCAAGCATTTAAATTAGCCAAGGGGGGAGGCACTGAAAAGCAGCAGGGAAATCCCAGCCGCCCTCAACAAAGCGCAGTAGTTAGAGAGGTAAACACCAAAGCAGAGAAGTCAGTAGGGAGCTGGACAGGAATAAATGCAGAAAAAGGTGTTAAGGACAGAGATGGGGCTAAAAGGGGTAAGGCCATAAAAAATAAATGGAAAGTGATGAGTACCAATGCCCGTAATCTGTGCAACAAGCTTCCTGAACCAGTGACCTTAATGGAAGAAGGATGCCTGGATATTGTGGCAGTCACTGAAACATGGTACACAGAGAACCATGAGTTGGAAGTCAATATACCAGGATACATAGTCTACAGGAGCAACAGGGTGGGTAAAAGAGGAGGAGGAGTAGCTCTCTAAGGGAAGGGATTAAAGCAACAGAACTAAAGAGTAAACAGGAAGTAGATGAGTCACTATGGGTCACCCTGGAGACAGAAAATGGCACCACAATCCGTATGGGGGTTGTGTACAGACCCCCATCTCAGGGGGAAAAAATGGACAAGAAAATGATAGAAGGCATCCTTAAAATGGCAGAAAAAGGGGAGATATTGTTTATGGGGGACCTGAATATGACAGATGTTAACTGGAGTACCTTTGCTGCAGACACATCCAAGAGCAGGGTCATTCTTGATGCCTTACAGGGGGCATGCCTCAGACAGCTAGTGTTGGAACCCACTCAGGAGGGAGAAATCTTAGACCTGGTACTTTCAAATGGGGAAGGAGAAAGGATTTCAGATTTAGAAGTGGGTAGCCATCTGGGAACAAGTGACCACCAAACAGTATGGTTCACAATAAACACAGCCATAGAGTCAAGCCATACAAAAACAAGAGTACTGGACTTTAGGAAGGCTAACTTTGGGAAAATGAGAGAGTGCCTTAGAAAAGCACTAGCAAATGGGCAAGAAGGAGAGGTGGAGAAACAATGGGGAATAATCAAAACAGCCATCACAGAGGCAACAAGCCTTTGAGTGAAGCAAATCAATAAAACAAAATGAAGGAAAAAAACACTATGGCTCTCAAAAGAGGTGGCAGGGATGGTTAAGGAGAAAAGGATAGCATTCAGGAAATATAAGGAAACACAGAAGGAGCAGGACAGAGAACTTTATCAGTTAAAGCAGAAGGAGACAGGGAAGGCAGTCAGAATAGCAAAGGCGCAAACTGAGGAAAAGATAGCCAACTCTGTTAAGAAGGGGGATAAAACCTTTTATAGGTACATTAGGGAGCAAAGAAAGACCAAGGGAGGGATACAGAGACTTAATAAAGGGGAGGGAATGTGGGCAGAGGGTGACAGTGAAAAAGCAGGGATACTGAATGAATATTTCTGCTCAGTATTCACAACAGATGAGGAGGGGGAGGTGCCTAATCCAAGCAAGTGAGAAACTCTGAATAGGGGGGTCGATACTAGTCCATTCACAGAAGAAAGGGTTCTGAAAGAACTCTTAAAACTGAAGGTGGATAAAGCAATGTGGCCTGATGGGATTCACCACAGAATTTTAAAAGAACTAGGGGGAGAACTAGTAACACCACTGACTACTCTTTTTAATAAATCATGGAAAGATGGGGTGGTACCGGAGGACTGGATGGAGGAGGGCGGATGTGATTCCCCTTCACAAAAGTGGGAGCAAGACAGAGGCAGGAAACTACAGACCTGTCAGTTTGACCTCAGTGGTAGGGAAAATGATGGAATCACTTCTTAATGAAAGAATTGTTGAGTACCTAGGGGCCAGTGGGGCAGAGGACCCAAGGCAGAATGGATTCACAGCAGGGAAGGTCATGTCAGACAAATCTAATTGATTTCTTTGACTGGGTGACCAAAGCAGTAGGCCAGGGAGGGGCTGTGGACATGGCCTACCTAGACTTTAGCAAGGCATTTGACACAGTCCCGCACAAAAGATTAATAAACAAATTAGCCAGCCTGGGAGTGGGTCCTAGGGTGGTAGTCTGGTTAAAAAACTAGCTGAACAACAGGAAGCAAAAGGTAATAGTAAACAGAGTCCAGAGTGAGCAAAGGAGGGTAACTAGTGGGGTACCGCAGGGTTCGGTACTGGGACTGGTCCTCTTTAATATCTTTATAAGTGACATTGGAGAGCACCTGGAAGGAAAGGTATGACTCTTTGCAGATGACATAAAGATCTGCAACAGGGTTGATACACAAGGTGGGGAGGAAAGAATGAAAAGGGAATTGGCAAGGTTGGAGGAATGGTCAAATATGTGGCAGCTCAGATTCAACGCAAAGAAGTGCAAGGTAATGCATCTGGGAAACAAAAACCCAGGGGAAGAGTACACATTGAGGGGTGAGTTAATATCAAGAACAAAAATCGAAAGAGACCTAGGAGTAATTATATCAGATGACCTAAAGGTGGGCAAGCAATGTGAGAAGGCAATAAGGAGGGCTGGGGGATACTGGGATGCATAGAGAGAGGCATCAACAGTAGAAAACAGGAAGTTGTTATCCCTCTCTACAGACAGTTAGTGAGACCCCATCTGGAGTACTGCGTGCAATTCTGGAGACCCCATCTCTGCAAAGACATAGACAGAGTGGAGGCTGTTCAGAGGAGGGCAACAAAATGGTGCAAGGTCTGCACCAGAAGACACTACGAGAGAGGCTTAAGCAGCTAATATGTATACCCTTGAGTAAAGGAGGAGAGGGGACATGATAGAAACTTTCAAGTATCTCAAGGGAAATAAAAAGTTACAAGAGGGTAGTATCTTTCAGAAGAAGAGATGTGCAAGAAGAAGGGGGCACAATTTGAAGATAGAGGGGGGGACGGCTCAGAGGTAATGTTAGAAAGTATTTTTTCACAGAGAGAGTTGTGGATGCATGGAACAGCCTTTCTGAGGAGGTTGTGGAGTCAAGAACAGTGGGAGAATTCAAGAATGCATGGGACAGACATAAGGCAATTCTAGTGGGGGGCAGGAGGAAGTAAGCTGTTGATTAACTAGAATCTGCAGCTTATCCATCAGGTAGAGAAATGAACAGACTGGGTGGGCCAAGCGGTCCTTATCTGCTGTCAAATTCTAGGTTTCTATGTTTCTATGTCAATTGACCCCAGAGACTAGACATCTCTACCTGGCTGACCTTCCCCTGCCCCATTTGACTGAGGATCAGAAATTAAGCTTAGAGAGGCCCATTGGTGCTGAGTAGGTCCTCCGTCATATCCAGGCCAATAAAATCCAGAAGTGTCCGGGGCCTGATGGCCTAGGTTCTGAATGGTATAAGAAATTTTCAGGGGTATTGGTGCCTACTATGCTCATGGCCTTTAGGGAGGTGGTGATGGGGGAGGGCCCCCTGCCATCGTGGGCCTATGTGGTGCTTGCCCCAGTCCCAAAGCCAGACAAAGATGCAACAGAGTTATCCTCTTACTGGCCAATTTCAATCTTAAACACTGACTATAACATTTCTATGGCCATATGGTCCTCACGTTTGGAAGGCATATTGCAAACACTGACACATCCTGACCAAGCCGCTTTCATAAAAAAAATAAAACATGATGGACAAAATACATTGGGCGCTGCTGTTGGCCGAATATGTCCAAGTTAGAAAAATCCAAGCAGTCTTTCTCAGTTTGGATGCTGAGAAGGTGTTCAACAGGGTGCCCTGGGAATTTTTATGGGACACCCTGTCGACCTTTCATTTTCCAAAAACATTTATAACCTGGTTATGGACTATTTATACTGACCCACAAGCCTATATTATGGTCAATGGTTCCATATTGTCTCCTATATCATTGCAATAGGGGACAAGGCAGGAGTACCCTCTTTCCCCACTCTTATTTGCACTATATATGGAACCTCTAGCAGCTGCAGTGCAAAGGGAGGAGGGGGTCAAGGGAATTCCACTGGGGCTGGTCAAGTATAAGATAGGGCTCTTTGCCGACAATATTTTCTTAACAGTGATGTCCCCTGAAGAATCCATTTCTGTGGTCTGGGACATTCTGGATTGATCTGAAGCTTTGGTGGGATTTAAACTGAATATGACAAAGATGGAACTATTGACTTTTAACATTACCCTTAAGCGGTCATTTCCACTGGAATGCTTCAAAATGAAGCTGAAATATTTGTGATTTTTTATTCCTAAAGTCCTAAACAACTTGGAATTAGTTAACTATGAGCCCCTTACGTTAACAATACAGGATGACTTAAATAATTGGGGTAGGTTAATGCTCTCTTTTTTCCAGAAAATTGAAACTATACGTATAAACTTATTACCTTGATTACTCTACCTATTTCAGACCCTCCCATTGCCACGTGCCCACTTTTATTATGCGTCTTGGGATAAAACGCTATCTAACTTTCTACGGGGAGGTCAGCGGCCCAGGGTGAGGTTCTCAGTTCTCCAGTTACCATTAGTACGGGGGGGTGAACCTTCTGAATCTCGAATTATACACTATGGTAGCATGCATTCGGACAGTCTTTCTCTGGATGACATCACATTATAGAGCTCTTTGGAAGGTTATAGAGTTCTTACTTAATGATTTACATGACATAGTTACCTTATTATTCCCCACAAACAAATTCACTCCTCCTGTCAAACATTTTCTAATATTACCTCTCAAACCCTAAAAGTGTGGCTTCGCCTGCGAAACCACCCATCATTTTCTGACATTTTTTTACTATGTTAGACCACTATCAGTGGATGAGCATTTTTTACCTAGTCATATGGACTTGACGTTCAAACAATGGCACCATTTGGGCCTACATTTTATTTATCAATTCCTGAATAGAGAGGGAGTTATCCCTTTTGAGTCCTTGCAGAGCAGTCATAACCTTACAATAAGGGATAGATACAGGTATACCCAGGTACGGAGGTATATCTTACAACAAACAGACATCCTGACTAGGCTCTCAAAGCCGAAGCCCCCCTTTCTTACTTTAATAATGGATCATAATGAAGGACAGTTGGGGCTGCATTTAAGCCAAACCCTTACAGAAATAATTATATGAAATGTTTTCTTGTTGCACACATAAAACTACCCAAGTGATGTGCATTCTGCAAGTATAATTTAAATGTTAAATTGGAACCAATTGCATGCATATGGCATGCGTGCAGCAAGCAAGTGTGGAAACCATGATTTTTATGTTAAATTGTGAAAGACTGCATGCATGTGGCATGCATGCAAAAAGCAAGGTGTCACTGATAACTGCACACATAAAAGTTAAGTGACTTGCTCAGGATCACACCATGCACAAGTGGGGGTTAATGAGATTCAAACCCAGGTCTTCATACCTCCAAGTCTCCTGGCTTGCAGTTCAGTGCCTTTAACCACACTAAGCCATACTGTCTGCACACATATAGCTTGCTTGTACTTCAATACATACTGTATCTGACTACATCTGCATGCATGCAGCAGGCTTGTAGCCACTGTTATGCTTTTCAGTTTTCTTTTTCTTCTCTTACTCATCTCAGTTTCAGTTTTCTTTTTCTTCTCTTACTCATCTCAGTTTCACAGTTGAACTGTAGCACACATACTAATGGAAACACATGTGGTTTTTCCCACCCCCAATACACAACCTTACCCACATAACCACTTATTACTTCTATCTGGTCTATACTCCTACTATTTTCTCTTCATAGTTTTGAATGCTTCAACACAAACAGACTTTAAGGTGCAAACAGAAAAGTAGCAATAACTTGACACATACCCCCATGGCCAGTCCCCCCTCCCCATGCACACACACACACTCTAGCAGGTACAGCCATACTGCTACAGACAACCCACAAAGTATTAATATAAGTAAAAAGTCTCTTACTTGAGTACTAGGGAGCCAGAGGCAGGAGTCTTTAAGAGATGATGTCCATAGGTCAGAGTGCTGGGGTGTACCTCCTTGAAATGAATGGAGTTATTTTTTGGTACTATTTTATACATTATGATGGTGAGTTGGAGAATAATGAAGGCCACTGTTCTACTAACAAGGCTCTTGTTAGTCGAGTAGTAACCTTCATTAATCTCCAACTCTCCATCAATAATGCATAAAATACAAGTAAAAAAATAGCCCCATTCATGTCAATGGTGCCCACCCCTGCAGTCTCCTTTTCCCTTTGTCATAATGTGCCTGAGCATGGGGATGTGAAGGTCAGCATCACCGGGGGGGGAGGGCATAAGCCCGACTACAGGGGGGCTCCAATAGTCTGTGCATACCATATGGCTCACTGTCTGTGAATGTAAGGAACAGCTCCAGAATGTCTGTAACATCTCTAAAAGAGACTCTCCTTGGCCTGCAGATTGTTAGCCTACTAGGCTGTGTCCTATTAGAACTTTCTTCCTCCACCAATCCTGGCCTGCTCCTCCATTTCTCAGTTTCAATGCGTTCTGCTTAGATACCTTTCTGTGCCCGACTGTTCATGCTTTCGGTAACACTTAATTATACCAACTCTTCTTCTCCTAAAATTTACTCTGATGTTCTGCCCCAGCACCTTTGTCTCCCCCATGCCACCTTGTAAAATAATTGATTTTATGTATGAGGACTATACTAGCCATTGATTTCCCTGTGTTGTATTTGTTACCTCCTTGTTTAATATGCATATCGCTGCTCGTAGTTGTGTACCTGTTTGCTGTAGTAGCACTACACTGTTCAACTCTGTATCTACTGCTGTGCTCACTCGTTGTAAGAATTTATCCTGTACAACTGTTGTATCAACTGCTGCACAGTCAACTGTATTGCACTCTCCAGGTCGTCCCTGAAAAAGGGACTGTCTTGTCTCAGTGGGCTTTCCAGGTTAAAAAAATTTAATAAATAAATAAAATAAAAAGGTACAACTTATTTGTTTTGACTGAAAAGTGATAAGCAAATCAGGAACAATTTAAATGTACAAGATTCATCTGTATATACCCCAGAGCAGTGCATCAGAGTTGGGCTTAAACCCACCCAGTTACTAACCAATTTTTTTCCAGGCTGAAGTTCTGCCTCCTCTCCAAAAAATAACTTTGTCCCAACTTTTCTTCTCGACTCCATTCTATTCAATACCCATCCCCTATGGGTCATAAAGCCACCCAAAGTTAAAGAAACGTGAAACACACATCAGTATTTCAGTACTTCCTCTTTCCCCAACCCCCCTATAAAAAATTATTTACTTTTACTTACCCGGCCATGTGGCCAGAACCTGCAGCCTGGCACAGTGTGTCACCAGCCCAGTTTTCATTCTGCTCCCCCTCTCTCCTTCAAACAGAAGCTAGATGCTAGAACCAACCATAACAGGTCCCCAACGTGGTCTGCAACCAAGTCACCTCACCAACCGAACCCACTAAACCTGGGTTGCTTGCTTCTTGCTTGGTTGCTGCTGTGGCTGCTGAAGCACTGTATTGATCAAAGCCTATGAAGGCCACCCACACCACTGTCACCACTACTGCTATGCCTATGTTGCTGCCATGAGGGTCTGTGCTGGGTTTTTTTCATGGCAAGCCTTGTAGAATAAGTAGATAGCCTAGTCTTGAGTTAGCTTCTAGCTCACCCTCTGCCCCTTCAGCTACCAGGGGAGATGGAGACTCACTAAGAGTAGATCAACAAAAATATGCTGCCACAACACTGCTATTGAGAGTTCTGTGCTCACCAACTCCTCCAAGCTGTAGTGTGAAGCTGTAGTGTGCAGTCTGTCTATTCTGTGGTGGGAAAGACAGTGTTGCACTTGCAAGACTCACATGCTCTTTCTTGGCTGGAGCTCATCCACATCACATGCAATTATGCCGCCGCTAACAGGTGGAGAGAGTGGACAACTCAATACAGACACAGTTGAGTCTGAAGAGTACCTGCAACATGAACACATACAGGCCAGGTGGGCACTTATTGTGCAAAAGATTAAATCCAAATTTAATACCATCATTGTCCCACCATAAGAACAACCGAGGCATAAATATGGGCTGGGGGGGCTGCCTTTGCTCTACCTTAATGGCACCACTGCTTAATGGTAGAAATTTTTCCTCAGGTGCTAATGCATAGTGTCAGTGGCTCAGCAGGTAGCACACTCGCCTCTGAGGCCGGGAGATCAGAGGGCTCTGGGTTCAGTTCCCACATCTGGCACTTGGGTTAATATCCCAGTACTGATACTGTAGTGCAGCATGAGAGGGGTGCTGCACTTCTGAGGTGTCGTCTTTCAGATGAGACGTTAAACCAAGGTCCCATCTGCCTGGATTGGTGGTAGTTCACATGGATGTTAAAGATCCAATGGCACTTATCGAAAAGAGTAGGGGAAATTCCCCAGTGTCCTGGCCAAATTTCCCTCATTCACTAAAAATACCACCAACAGCTTAATCTGAATCAAGGTCAGTTGGCATTCATCTGTATCCCCCTCCCCCGGGTCGTGCCTGAAAATAGGCAGGATTTGTCTAGTGCACTTACCCGGTCAACAAACAACAAAAAAAAAAATGGTTTCCACTGTGTTCTGAGGTACTGTATCTCCATGTTTCATGATGTGTCCCGATCATCATGTGGGCTAGTGTCCCTTGTTGTCCCTCATTTTGGGTGTCCATGTCCCTCATTTCAGTGACAAAATGTGAGGTATGGTGCATGCTTACAAGACCCTACTCAGCACAAAGTGCTGAGCATGGCCATAGTGTATATGCTCAATACAGAATAACAAAGGGAAAGTAAGTGAGATGAAACAGTCATGGAGAAACTCATTTGTAGCATAAGGGATTTGCATGGTCGAAAACAAAAAGGATAGGCTTCACAACACAGAGGATCCTCTTCGTACATCTGGAATAGGGTATGTTGACTGGCTATATCCTAAGCATTTAATGCAGTAAGCAAACAATATTTTACAAATGAATGGCAATTTAATGATACAAATCAAAAGCCATTAAACAACTTGCAAAAGGATCAGAATTGAGTTTACCTAATTTTTATGGGAATCCAAATAAAATAGCAGTAATATAACAAAAAGAAACTGATATGTTTTTAGATAACATTTATACCAGCTTAGCTGCTGCATACATGGCAAGTGTGCAGCATGTGAACCTGATATGATGTTTAAATGATGTTCACACTAGCTTAACTGCTGCACTCATGTCAAGCGTGCAACACGTGAACCTGATATAATTTTTAGAAGATGTTTGCACCAGCTTACCTGCTGCACACATGTCAAGCTTGCAGCATGCAAACCCGATTTGCTTTTTAGACCTGGTTCACTTAGGATCACTTTGTATATGCAAGCTGCATGCAAACATTGCACAATTAAGCATGTAGCATACATTCTGCATGTACACAGCACACCTATATTTCTGTAAGGTATTTATAAGATCTTGAGAGAGAGGTTGGGTGATACTACTTTGTCCATGTTGGAGAGTTGGAACAAAGACTAGGGCACTTCAATATCATATGAAACATGGTTAAAATCAGCACACCAGACAGTTAAAATCAGAAACACAGGAGTCTTGCGGGAGTTCTCCTGGAAGTGTAGAAGTAGATACTTTCAGGCCCCAGCATTGCTAGCTAAATATCTCCCATCACAATATGGAGTTTGCTTGAGAGGCTGTCATTGTCCAGTGGCTGATTTTGTACATATCTTTTGGACATGCCCTCTGTTAACTCCAGTTTTGTGTTCTCTCCAAGAAGAGCTGAGAGTCTGGGGGAGACAGTTGAATTGACGGATGAAAGGGTTTTACTAATGATTATGCCCCTCATAGCCCCTCCTGGTCTAAAACTTTACTACCCCTATTTATTTTGGCTGCCAAAAAGCTATTACTAGGAAGTGGATGAAACCAGCAATTCCTATGGTAGAGGACTGGAAACAAATTATCCTGACCACATATCAACTGGAAAAGTTAACTACAGGATTGAATGCTAAATTATCTGATTTCACGCTGAAGTGGCAGAAGTGGATATGGTACATAGCCCAAATTGACAACACATTTGTTCCTTAGAGACTGGGTAGGGGAGAAGGGGGGAAGGGCACTGCTCCAGTTGAGATGTTCAAGAACCGGAGAATCCCTCTCCTTTTCTTTATTCAAACTAAGTTAGAGTATTTATTTTTACCTCTCTTACTGTAGTCAATGTGAAAATGTCCTATGAATGAGAAAAGGAACTAAGTGTGAGACTATCACAAAGTAATGCTATGAAGCAATACACAGTTTAAGTTGTTTCACTAAACCAGTGTAGGCACAAGAACATTTGTATTTTTCTTTCATGTAACCATGTGTCTATCTCAATTAAAATTAAATAAAAAAGAGAGAGAATCACAGGGTATCTTGGGTAGTAGGGTGGCTGACAAACCCTTATAAATTAGTGCATATTTGCACAGCATACTTTTTGGCCCATGCTTATGAAGTGCAGGGGGTGTGTGGGCTAGATAGACATAGAAACCATTCTGATCATTAATTACTATGTTACTAAACTATTTTACTACTCTATGTACCTAGAATATGCTTAACATACTTCAGTGCACAGTATACTGTGCTCAAACCTATGAATACAGCTATGGCTACAGGAATGTTTTCTGTCATGAAGGGATACAGTATATCTTGACAATACTGAGGTATGTCCTGGGAGAAGTTAATTCGTTGAAGTAAGTGATGTGGCATTACCATGGTGTATTACAGCACTACTGTTCAGCACTGGAAAACATAAAGATGGTAAATCTGTGTGCAGTCATACATTTGTATGTACTGTGCATTCTTCAGTAACAATGCTGACAGAACAGCACTTGTTTAAATGTACTACTTGTTCAGCTATGAGGAAAACCTCGGCTGTCCTGTCAAGAACTGCTTTAGTAATCAGATAGAGCCCAGACAAGTTTAAATGCCTTTAACATATTACACATACTCTTACCATGGAACTGATGTACTCAGACCAACTTTATGTTTAAGGATAATTTGAACACTCATGTCCCAGCACATGAGTGGAAGAGCAGAGGAGTGGAACAGATATCTAAAGGTACTGCAGGGGTCTGCAGGTGACCACAGGCAGGCAGGGATCTCTGCTGGACTAACAAGGGAAGGTAAGGTACTCTAAAGATCTGAATACACTTACTGTTTAACTGCATAGGTAACTACAGGTGGTATGGTAGTGGATAATAGTAGGGGAATAAAGCAGGCAGATAACAGCTACAGGCGAGCATACAGAAGGCACCCTATCTGGGGTGGAATAAAGTAGAAGTTCAAGAAGGACAGTAGGGAAAAGTAGCAAAAGGAAGGAGTAAAAATGCAGGAGGGTACAGGGAGAAATTTACTTTGAAATAGCAACTGTTTAAAGGGAAAGCAGGTAACACCCTATCTAGGGTAAGGTGTACAGGTAGATTCTGATAGAGGGTATAACAGTAGGGGCAAGTTACATTTAGAAAACAGAAAGGAGTGACCAGAATTAGCAGACATGGGAGTGGTGCAGTGCAGTTGCTGTGAAGCTGCAGTTTTCTGGGAGACATTCTGGAGACTGAAGTGCTGCCCCATCTGCACATACCTCTCTGGGTTGAAGGCAGAGGTTGCTGGTCTCCATGCTAAGCTATCTAGGATCCAGAGGACATCTTGCCACTCCCAGGGACCACTGTGTCTGTTGCTATTGCTCCAGAGATTGCCTAGACAGAAGCGGGCAGGCTGAATCATTTTGGGCTCCTGCAGAGCGGGGGTGGCAGGTCAATGGCACATTCTTCAGCCTGTTACACAAAAGAAATCCTCCATCGTTCTGGTGGGAGGAGACTGCCATGAGGAAGCACCAGTAGTGGTGGCAAGGGAAGATGTGGGGATCCTCTGAAGGAGAGGCTCCAATGTGGGAAGCAGAGGCCACCAGCAAGGAGAAGCACCTTCTGGTGGGGGTCTCAACTGTCAGGGGGATAGATTTGGAAGTAGGAAGGGTTGGAGGGAGGGAGTTTAGATGCCTACTTGTGCCTAGGCTCAGAGGGATGGACAGCAGATCTTAAGGATCACTAGGGCAGCAGGACAGAGTGGGGAGCTGGATATCATTGTCCACCTGGGAACAAATGACCTAGTGAGGGATGGGGATGGGGTAGTACAGGAAGAGTTTAGAGAACAGGGAAGGGACCTAAGGCAAGTAGCACAAACAGTGGCATTCACCAAGGTGCAACCTGTCTACAGCCGATGGGAGGATATGGTACTCCACACCAGGAGCTTCAATAGTTGGTTGAACAATTGGTGCAAGGAGGAGTTCAGCTTCACTGGGGACTGGGCAGATCTGGAAGGATATGGATCTATACAGACATAATGGCCTGCATCTGTCTGGGAAGGGGACTGCAGTCTTCAGTGGAAGGTTTAGATGTTACTTTGATGAACATTAAAACTAGCCAAGGGGGAGGTGGTAATACAAAGTGAGGCATAAACTGCCTTCTCCCCACAGATTGAAGCAACAATAAGAGAGGGCCCGAGGAGAGGAAAGTCCTCCATGGCACAAGTTAAAGGAAGCAGCAGCATAGTAGGGGCAAGGGGGACAGGAATAGAAGAGATGGAAAGGGAAGTGTTGAGGAGGCAAGGCATGAAGAGGGTAGTGAAGGGGAGGAGGAGAAGAGAGGAAAAATTCAAGTGGCAACAAAGTCATGGGGGGATGCAGGCAGAGTAGAAGCAAGATGTGTACAGTGATGTGTGCCAATGCAAGGAATCTTAAAAATAAAATTTGAGACCTGGATGCCATCATGGCAGAGGCAGACCTGGATCTTCTGGCCATTATTGAGTTACGGTATACAGGAAGCCACAGCTGGGACATGGCCATACCAGGCTACACTCAGTTCTGGAAGGATAGGGAGGGGAGAAAGAGTGGAGGGGTTATGCAATATGTGAGGGACGGTAACAGAGTGATGGAAATGCAAGGGAGCCTAGGGGAAAAGGATAAGTTGGAGGTGCTTTGGGTCAACCTGGAGACAGGAATTAAAGACATTATTCACACTGTGGTGATACACAGACCTCCAATACAAGGGGAAAAATTAGATAAGGCACTGGGGGAAAACAATAGATGATGACAAAACAAACAGAGGTGCTACTGGTGGGGGTCTTCAATCTGCTGTAGATTGCAGCATCCCAGTCATGGCCTTGACTAGAAGCAGGGCCATCCTAGACTCCCTGTAGGGGGCATTTCTTAGGCAACTAGTCTGACAGCCGACTCAAGATGGGGCCATACTGGACATGGTGTTCACAAACAGGAATGGCACTGCAGACATTAAGGTGGGGAGCCACCTGGGGACCAGTGATCTGTTACAGCGTGGATGAACATAAGGATGGTGGCAGAGACAAACCACATAAGGACAAGGGTCTTGGACTTCAGGAGGGCAGATTTAAAAAAAAAAAAATCGGTGAATTGCCTGGGTAGGGTGGAGGGTTAGTGGCCCAAATTAAGGGATGGCATAATGAAGACAATAAACCTCTGCATGACAGAAATGGGAAAAAAACAGGAGAAAAAAAACACTATGGTTCTCAAGGGAAGTGGCAACAAAGGTAAAGGCTAAAGGGGGCATTCAGGAGGTACAAGGAGAGCCAGAGTGAAGAGGACATGGAGGTATACGAGGAGAAGCAGAGGGAAACAGGGAAGGTGGTAGGTAAGTGGTGCAAATGGAAGAAAGGACAGTCAGAGGGGTTGCTCAAGGAGACAAGACCTTTTCAGATACATAAGTGAAAAGAGGAAGATAAGGGTAGGGACTGTGAGGGACTGTGAGGTTAAGAAGTGCAGGGGAGATTGTGCAAAGAAGGATGGGGAAAAATCAGATATCCTGAACAGGTACTTTTGCTCAGTCTTCACAGTGCAGGGAGAAGGGGATGAACCACATAGAAGCTGCAGAAACACTGGGGGGAAGGAGATAGACACAAGCCCATTCACAGAGGAAAGAGTCCTGAGAGGACTTGCAAATCTGAAAGTTGATAACACTATGGGGCCAGACGGGGTGTATCCAAGGGTGCTGAAGGAGCTCAGGGAAGTACTAGCTACACCTCTGACAATCCTGTTCAACAACTTACTGGAAACAGGAGTGGTTCCAGAGGACTGGAGGAGGACAGATGTAGGCCTGCTTCATAAAAGTTGCATCAGTGAGGAGGCTGGCAGGCCAGTGGAGTATCTTAAATCCAGTGTGGTGTAAAACTCGAGACAGCATGGATTCACAGGAAGGGGGTTCATGGCAGATGAACCTGACTGATTTATTTGACTGGGTGACCGGTGAAATAGCTACCAGTGAGGAGGTGGATGTGGTCTACTTAGATCTGCAAGGTCTTCCACATTGTATCACACAGGAGGCTTATAAGGAAATTGGGCAGTTTTGGGGGTGGGACTCAAGGTGGTAAACTGGGTATGGAACTGGTTGATGGAGAGGTGGCAGATGGTGGCGGTAAACTGCACTCACTGTAATGAAGGGAGAGTGACCATCGGGGTGCCCCAGTGCTCCATGCCGGAACCAGTTCTCTTCAATGTCTTCATAAGCAACACTGTAGATCAGCTGGAAGGTAAGGCATGCCTCTTTGTAGATGCCACCAAGATCTGAAATAGGGTAGATATTCTGGAGGGGGTGGAGACAATGAGCAGGGACATGAGAAAACTTGAGGAGTGGTCAAAGGTATAACAGCAGCTGAGTGTCAATGCAAAAAAGTGCAAAATCATGCACCTATGGTGCAGAAATACAGGGGCAGTGTATAAAATGAGGAGAGCGGTACTGACAGTCACAAAGCAGAAAAGAGACCTTGGGGGTTATATCTGATGATCTCACTGTGGCACAGTAGCATGACAAGGCAGTTGGCAGGGCCAGTGGGTTGCTCGAGTGCACAGGTAGGGGAATCATCAGCAGAAGGAGAGAGGTGGAGTTACCACTGTATCATTCATTGGTGACACCCCACCTGGAGTTTTTTGTCCAGTTCTGGAGCCCACATCTCAGGAAGGACATAGACAGAGGCTTGCTGTATAGCCTAAAGGTTAGAGTAACAAGCTCTGTATGAGCTTGGTACATCCAGAAGTCCTGAGTTTGATTCCCACAACCTCCACTTGCATACTGTGTGACCCTGACTAAGTCACATAACCACTCCAGTGCTACTGGGTTGCCTCTGAGAAGAAGCCTTGGGCCTAGTGAGCCTTACCCAGTCACCAAAGAATAACAATAAAAAAGGTAGAGGCTGTCCAGACAAGGGTAACTAAAATGGTGCAGAGGTTGTATCATAAGCGATATGAGGAGAGGCTGAGGGATCTCATTATGCACACCCTGGAAGAGAAGCGGGATAGAAGGAACATGACAGAGACCTATAAGTACCTCACGGGATAATCAATGTGCAGGAGGACAGTATTTTTCAGAAGAGAAATTGCACCAGGACAAGACTGCATGAAATGAAGCTATAAGGGAGGAAATTTAGGAGGGATGTGAGGAAGTAATTCTTCAGTGAAAGAGTGGTGGACACCTGGAACTGTCTCCCAGCAGGGTTGGTGGGAGCAAAAACAGTGGAGTGCTTCAAGCATACATGGGATAGGCACAATGGAATCTTAGCAGGAAAGCAGAGGTGGGGGGGGAGCAGTCAGAAATCAGGTAGGATCTGCAGTGACAGCATAGGCAGGGACAAACTAGACAGACTGGCTCAGCCAAGCAGTCTTTATCTGCTGATAAATTCTATGTTGTTATGTTGTTGTGCTTTTGATGGTGCTGTAATAAGCAGCTACAAGTTAATTCACTTTCTTTCAAAGGAGTTGTAGAGAAACACAGATTTTGTCACCAGAAAATGACTTTTAGGCCCACCTAGTCTGCTCCTGTCCCTGCCTATTCCACCACCACTGACCCTAGCCAATCATAGGTGTCAATCCCTCCCCCGCGCCTGTCTCATGCATGCTTGAAGCTCCCCACAGTCTTTACCCCCACCACCTCCCCTGGCAGGCTGTTCCAGTCATACACTACCCTGTTTATGAAGAATTATTTCTGCACATCTCCCTTAAATGCTTCATTGCATGCCCCTTGTTCTAGTGCCTTCTTTTCTCTGAAATAGAGACCCTCCACTTGCACCTTGTTCACTCCTGTGAGGTACTTGTTGGTTTCAATCATGTCCCCTCTCGCTCGCCTTTCCTCCAGGGGTACATGTTAAGTTCCTGCAGCCTTTCCTCTTATGGCTTCTTGTGCAACTTCCTCACCATTTTGGTTGCCTTCCTCTGTACCACCTCCACCCTTTCAATGTCCTTGCAGAAGTGCGGCCTCCAGAACTGGACACAGTACTCCAGGTGGGGCCTCACCAGTGAGCTATACAATGGCAGCACCACCTAACTCCTCCTGCTTGAAATCCCTCTCCCAATGCACCCCTGCCTCCTGCTTGCCTTTCTGCCTGTTTTGTCACATTGCCCAGCTACCTTACTGTCGTCAGATATGATGACCCTAGGTCTCTTTCTTGCTTTGTGACTGTGAGCTCCTCTCCCTCTCCATCTTATACACAGCCCCTGGATTACATAGACCTAGGTGCCTAACCTTGCACTTTCTGGCATTGAAACCCAGCTGCCACCACCTAGACCATTCCTCTAGTTTTCTCAGATCCCTTGCATCCAGCCATTCTTGAGTGTCAACCCTGTTTCAGATTTTTGTATCATCTGCACAAACACACACCTTACCCTCAAGATCCCCTGCAATGTCACTTATGAAGACATTGAAGAGAATCGGTCCCAGCACAGAACCCTGCGACACCCCACTAGTCACTGTCCTATCATCTGAGTGGCTACCATTTACCACCAGCCCTTTGCCTCCTATCCCTTGACCATTTTGATACCCAGCTTGTCACTTTCTCCCCTTCCCCTAAGCTGCTCAGTTTCTTACCTAGCCTCCTGTGCTGCACAGTGTTGAAAGTTTTACTGATGTCCAGATAGGCCATGTCCACTGCTCTCCCTTGATCCACCTCCCTGGTATCCTAGTCAAAGAAATCTATGAGATTAGGTTGACATGACCTCCCCCTGTGAAGTCATGCTGCTGAGGGTTCTGTAGCCCTTCTGCCTCAAGTGCTCCATGAGCTTCTCCTTCAGTAGTGTCTCCATTAACTTCCCCACCACTGATGAGAGATTTGCTGGCCTGTAGTTGCTAGCATACTCCCTACTGCTGCTTTTATGCAGAGGGATTGCATTAGCCCTTCTCCAGTCCTCTGGAACGTCCCTATTGCCAGTGAGGTGCTAAATCCACTGCCAGAGGGGCAACCAGCACTGTATTCAGTTCCTTTAGGATCCTTGGATGAATCCCATCCAGTTCCATCACCTTGTTCTCCTTTAAGACTTCTAATCCTTTCTGGACACTCTCTACCGAGAATTGACTTGTATCCACCCCCACCCCCCTTGTTGCTTGGTTGTTGGTCCATCCCCCCCCCATCCTTTACTGTGAAGACCAAGCAGAAGTAATAGTTTGGTATTTCAGCTTATTGATCTTTCTTTGTGCAGTCCCCCCCCCACTCTCCCAATTCTCACTATTCCTCCCCTTGTCATCTTCTTTTTCCTTCATACCTGAAGAATGTCTTGTCCCTTTTTTGACCTCCATAGATATCCTCTTGTCTGTTGATGTTTTAGCTGCCCTCACCTTCCTTTCTGCCTCCCCTTGTTTTGCCAGATATGCCTCTCTTTCTTCATCCTTCTGGGTCTCCTTGTACTTTCTAAATGCTGTTTTCTTCTCCTTCACTGCCTTTGCCACCTCCTTAGAGAACCATAGCAGACTCCTCCTCTTTTTTCCCTTGCTTACTTCCTTCAAACAGCATGACATTGCCTGGGCTATACCATGCTTAATATTTCTCCATTAAGCCTCCACTCTCCCTCCGTCCTCCCTCTCTTTCAGGAATTTTCTGAGGCAGTTTCCCAGTTCTTTAAAATCTGCCCTCCTGAAGTCCAGGACCCTTGTCTTACTGAGTTATTTTTCTTGTCCTATCTGTATGCCAAACCACACTGTATGGTGATCATTTGTACCCAGGGGACTACCCACTGTGACATCAGAAATGCTGTCCCTGTTTGTAAGTACCAGGTCCAGCACTGCCCCATCCCTAGTGGGTTCCAAAACCAGTTGCCTGAGACATGCCCCTTGTATGGAGTCGAGGATGGTCCTGCCTCTTGACGTAGCTGTGGTGAGAATGCCCCAACCTGCATCCAGCAGATTAAAGTCCCCCATTATCAAAACTTCCTCCTTGCTGGCCATTTTGCTAATGGCTTCCCCTAAGGCTCTGTCTAAATCCTTCTCCAGTGTTGGAGGCCTGTACACCACCCCATGCAGATAACAGCCCTGACCCAGCCTTTAAGCTGACTCACAGTACCTCCAGCACTTCATTGTCCCCCTGTTGCCCCTGTATCTCAGTGGCCCTTATACCCTCCTTCACATATAAAACAACTTCTCCTCCTTTCCTCCCTGACCTGTTCTTCTGGAACATAGTGTAAACTGGGATGGCCACTTCCCAGCTGTGGTTGTCTGTGCACCATGATTCTATTATGGCCAACAGATCCAGGTTTGCTTCCTCAGTCATTGCCTCAAAGTCATCAATTTTGTTTCCCAAACTCCTTGCACTGGCACACATAACTGTCCATTCTCTTTGTCCTTCTCTCTCTCCAACCTGCCTCCCCTTCCTGCTTCCCCCCTTGCCCCCTTTTACCACATTCCTGCCTTCCCCTGTTATGCTGTCTTCCTGCCCTCTCTCCTTCCACATGCGATAATGATTGGGAGCATTTACAGAGCCATATGAAAAGTTATATTCTAACAACATGATAAACAGCACTACTAAAGTGTTTTCAGTAACTGGTATAACTGACCCAATTATTATAAGAGTTATACATAAACACACCTTGTTTAGGAGATTCTTTGATTTTCTGAGTGTACAAATAGCAATAAAAAAAAAGGTTATTCTACATTGGTTTCACAGAGGCTAAACTTACTTGTAAAGCGACCTGGCCTTTTGCATTGATTATTCTGCTTATGAATTCACATATTCCTAAATATTTAGAATGGGGTCAGCCCTGCTGCACACTAGCAGTGCATTGTTTTGCAACCAGGGAGACCAGGTATTTCAGTTCAATCCCCAAAACTGCATGCTGGAACCAGTAGGGTATTGGACACATCTCACAGGTGAGGTGCTCAGCACCCAGGGAGAGAAGAAGCAGGCTGCTTGACATTCCCACACCCTAGTTGATCACCTTCTGAGCTACAGTGGAACTGGCAATGTAGGTAGCTGCTTGTCCTCCTTCCCAGCCACAGGAAGGGTGCAGCCAGGCAACCCATTATGTCAGGGAGATAGGGACTCAAACAGGGCAAAAATCTTAAAATAATTAGAAAAGTACTTAAAATAAAAAAAATAACCTAGTGCAGTCATTTTTTTCATTTTCATTCAATTTTCGTATTTTTTAATGGGTAAGCAGATGGGCACAACTGCCCTTTTCCACAGCGACACCAGTATACATAAAACATAAAAATGAGTAACCTACAGAACATACACAAATCCATTATTTGAAACACGTACATTCAGATTTTTCCATTGGCATTTTGGATAATTAAGTTTTAAAAACAGTAAGCTTGTTACATTGTATCATGACATACAGATTTAGTTTAGTTGCCGTATTGGTCCTTGTAAGAACAGATCCAGAAGCAAATGGTTTGATACCTTTTATTGAACCAACATAGATGTTACAAAATGAATAAAGTGCCTAAGCTTTCGGACCAACCAATTCCTTCCTCAGAAGGCACCATAAGCTTCCAAGGAAGGACTTGGCTGGTCAGAAATCTTAGGCACTTTGTTCTTTTTGTAACATCTATGTTGGTCCAATAAAGGGTATCAAACCATTTGCTTCTGGATCTGTTACATTGCATCAGAAATTCAGGCAGTTCCAGGCCCCCAGAAACTCAAGGCAAAACAAGGATGTTCCTTCATGTAGAACAAGCATAAGGAATTGCAGTGAACCAAACAGTGGAGGCTAGGGGATGCTCCCATGGAGAAGCAGTGCACTAATTTACATAAATAATGTTTCACTGCATATGTTGGAACCATAAATGTAAGTAAAAGCAATGTTGTTTTATTCTGTAAAAAAAGACATTCACAGTCACTGCCAAAACTCCTGTTTGATGTTCTCTCATAATTATTCTCATAACAAAACTCACATTTCCAAATATACAGCACAGCAGCACTTTCATCAAGCCAAAATAGTTTGATACACATTATTTTGTTTTTATCATGTCCACTATGTGGAAATGCTTTTCTCATTAGAGAACTGAAGGTCCATCTTTTGTTGTTTACTCTTTTCTGAGACAAAACCAGTTATGAAGACCAGTTCATATTAGAACACAAACTGGCCTAAGAAAAACTGGCACATGGGGCAAAAAAATGGGACATGAAATTTAATCATGACAAATGTTCAATAATACACTTGGGGGGAAAAATAATCCAAATTCTAACTATACTTTTGATGGTAAATTAGAATAACAAAGAAGGAAACTGACCTGGGTATAACTGTAACAAGAGATCTTAAGAACAGCAGGCAGTGTGATATAGTGTTTAGGAGGCTAACCAAACACTGAAATGCATAAGAAAATCATTTTAGTTGGCAGTATAGCCTAGAGGTTAAAGTAATGAGCTATGATTTAGCTTAGTACATTCAGCAGACTGGGGGGTTTGATTCTGACAACTTGCATACTGTGTGACTCAGAACAAGTCACTTAACATCCCCAGTGCTTCCAGGAACCCTGACAACAGTGCCTAGTGGGCTTAACCCGGTTACCAAAAGAATTAAAAAAAAGTTGTTAGCAGAGCACCAGAGGTCGTAGTCCCTTTCTTTTTTTTTAATTCAGTGTACTTTATTGGTTTTCATAAAGAAAAAGGTACACAATAGCACACAACATACATTGTCCATTGTCATACAGTACAGTAAAACAAGGCCCCAACTATTTACATAAGAGTGACATTCAAATATCTTTAGTGGAAATGTTAACTGATCAGGATAAAACAAGGGTCTGAATAGTTGGGTTTCTGCACTATGACCTGGCTGCTAGGGAGTAACTGAAAAGACAGCAGGCAGTGACTGTTATTTATTGCACTTCCAGGGCTCAAAATTCCCATTGAAATGGTATTTCATGCATACCAAAAAAACAGCTACAGAACATCAGATTCTGCCCTCTGGTAAACCACGGTGTATACCACTTTAAGGAGCGAGGTTCGAGCAGCCATTATGTGTTTTTTTTTCCTTCTATTTTGGCTCCAGAGACTGTTTGGTGCCTGCTAAGATGCTCCAGTCAACCGGTATGCCACATTTTGACTTCCCAGCCCAAAACTGATCAAAATCTTGCGTTCACTGGTGAGATTTTGGTCTTGGGCTGAGCCATTGCACACTTGCTTCCCCTCACTCCTGGGGCGGCAACTTCGCCGACAGGAATCTCTCACTCCAAGCTCCTCTCCAGACATCACTGCAGCTCACCTTCGGTTTGGTAAATTGGGGTGGTGGGGCTGACTGAAATGGGAGGGTGCAGGGAACAAACAGTACAGTCACTATTGGAAGGGAGGGTGGATATGGGAGACTCAGATTTTCTGTGACTGAATGAGCATCAGTGAGCTTAGTAAACATATCGTGGGGGGAGGTCTGGAATAATAGATGGCAAATGTGCCAGATTTTGCTGGGTTTTGCAGACTAGCCACTCCAGTTTTCAAAAATTACGCAGACTGCCTAAAAAAGGAGAAATAAACGAAAAAGGCCAACAAGAGAAAACATTTACAGGGAGGGCACTGCCAGAAAAAAAGAAAACAAAGGCAACAACAAGCCTAAAAAATACAAAATTTAGCCTTTTTGGGCACAGATTCCCTGGCACAGAACAAGGGAAAACCAAAATTGCCTTATAGTACTCAGGGCATATGTTACAGCCCGGAGACAGATTAATTGCCCAGTTTCACTCAGGGAGGGGCACTGTGCCACAAAATAACTGGCAATCATGCCCTAATCTCCCTAATTTGGTGAGGCAAGAAAGGCTGATGTTTTCCCTTGGTACTACCCCCCAAAAAAAGACACCACACGTCTTTTAAATTTTTTATTGAAAAAAAAAAACACATTAGGCTGTAACATTTAATTGAAGCAGCTTTAGTTGTGCAACCCATTTTCTTTTCTTGGCAGACTTCACCCTGTGTGGAGGGAAAAAATTATATTCTGGGCAGTTAACAAATTTGCCATTGGCCAAGAGGAATTGAGGACTGAATTTAACAAAACCTTGACACTGACTCACTCCCCTCTGCGGCTGAATCTGCAACATAGCAAAAACATTTTAGCGAGGCCCCCCAGGGCTAAAAATAAAACGTGATCATAAGACTGCTTAACACTCACCTTGCATAGAAAATTATCTCAATTGCTGTGGGTACCCATTCTCTGGGGTGTCATGGGGTGGATTTATCCCAGTTAGTTCTGCATCCACTGCCCCTTGTCTATTTGGTTGGGGCGTGCTTCTTTGCTGGCAAATTAGAAAATACCATAACTGTCAAGATGTGATGTTTTTGGAATGGAGTAAGACCCAAACCCTAAGACCATAGCAGCAGAGAAGGAGGCTCTTAGAAAAAAGGAGAGAGATGCTGTTTATGACAAAAGTAAACAAGTGTGCACTTTTCAAGAACACTGGGTAACAAAGTATGCTTGGGTTGAGCTTGATTCTGAGGAAAAACAGAATGTTTGTGAAGTATGTAGGAAATTCCCAGACACTGCAGACACAACATCAGCATATTATGAAGGGGGCTGCAATAACTTCACTGAGCAGTCTTTACAAAAACATGCCAAGTCTAAAAAGCAATCCCTCACTGATGCCAGATTTGTAGCCAAATCCTAGCAGCATCTGCTGCTGACAGAGCAATCAAAATGCTCAATTCCAATGGTGGCACATCGTGTGCAGATCTTACATCGAAATGCACATGCCTTGGCCAAACATGCTAGGCCATATACAGACTTCAAGTGGATGTACGACCTTGACAAATGTAAAAGGGTTGATATTGGGGAAACCTATCACAATGACAAATCATGTCACATGTTCATTAGTAATATTGCTGAGGTGGAATGTAAGAAGCTGGTAGATGTGGTGAAGAATGCAGACCATGTCCATAATGATAGATGGTTCTACAGATTCCAGTATAAAAGAACAGGAAATAATTTACATAAGAACAGTAAACAAGGGGGTGCCAGGTGTTTTTTTTTATGTACCTGGAAAATCCACACAAAGCTGATGCAACATCAGTCACGGCATGCATCGATCAGGCCATGATGTCACAGACAGAGTCAGCAGAGTGGAAAAACAAATTGGTAGTGCTTACCACTGATGAAGCAGCAGTGATGACCAGCAGAAGGGGTGGTGGCTGCACTACTGAAAAAGGATCGTCCTCATCTACAGTACAAGTCACATTAAACTGTTCCCTCAACTCACTGGTGTAGCATTGTTCAATGAGTTTCCTAATCTGTGCAGTGTTTAATTCAATGAATTATTAAAAGTTTAGTATTGGTTTGCAACTAGCTGTTAGGACTATAAGCTTTATTTTCAGCTGAGTGCTTATGAGTTTCATTTCAGAAGGCAGACTAAACAACTCTTAAGGAATGCTGTGAAATTTATAAACAATGCCATGAAAATGCATTGCATAAACACTGCAAAACAGCTACTGCTATATCACTAAACAGGTACAAGTGAGTTGAATAGGCAGTGAAGAATATTTGGAAAAGAATTAAAAGCTTCAACAATTCAAGCTGTCACTGCAGTAGAATCACAAAAAAATGCTACAGCAGTCAGTTGATGGAACAGTTTAATGCGACTTGTACTATAGACACAATCCACTGCAATGCACATAGGCTGGAGTTAGCCCTGAAGGATATCTTAAAAAACATCATGTATCGTAAAAAAATAGACCAATTACTGCTGGGAATCTATGTTTTATCATTTTTCATCTCTAAACCTTAAAAATCTGAGAGAGTCCTGTCAGGCAGCAGGAGTAAGATGCCTTATTCCAACCAGAGTGGGAGGAACCAGATGGGCACAACACACATTAACAGCACTGAAAGTGCTCATCACAGACTACTCCGGGATTCTGCTGTACTTCCAACAGGTATGTACTGTCCCAGACTCCATTTTAAGTAGTCTTACTAGATTTGTTTTAAAATTGGAACTACTAAAGCAACAACCTGTGCCATTTTTTGTCTTCTCAGATGCAACTTGACAGATCCCGAGGAGACCAAGCAGCAAAGGCCAAGGGATACCTGAAGACCATGCAGACCTGGAGATGTCTACACTACATTCACCTGATGGTAGACATCCTGGAAAAGTTCACAAAAGTCAGCCTGCTTCTTCAAGCAAATGATACTTCAGTGGGAGAGATGTTTGAATCACTTCAAGACCTGAAGGACTGCCTTGTAAAGATGAAAACAAGGTAATTTTTTTCCAGATTGGTTTTAGCTAGACTATAGAATTTTCCCTCCACCCTAGCCTGAAAAAAAAAAAAACTTTTCTGTCAGGACAAGTTAGGTCAGGCCAGGGGGATAAGTCCATGTTTTTCCTTTTGTTTTTGTTTTCTAGACCTGGAAAGCACTTGTGAAATCTGGATGCCTTGGATGGGCCTGAATTCCATGGACACACCCTATCTTTTGACGAAGTGGACCAGTTTTCCATTGACAGAGAGACACTACTGACAGCCATAATCCTAAATGTCACAAACTGGTTTGAAGACATGCACCAGCTGGACTCCATTATCGTGGCCATGAACCACATTGTGAACTTTAAACAGTGGCCAACAAGCCATGTGGACTTGACAGATGTGTTAGGGTGGGAAAATAACTCTGACTGGATGGCACTGGAAGAATCATCTTTAGCTTAGCGAGGTGGGAGGTGAGACACTTTTTTCAAGTTTGTTTCAGATTATGTGGAGGATGCAGTAGCTGGTGTCATAGAGGAGTTCAGATCAGTCCTCACAGAACAGAACATAGATCCAGACATGTGTGTAGCAGAGTGGACCAAACTAAAACAATCCCAACAAGAAAATGTGAATTTCTTCTTCTACCACTTACAATCAGAAAATTCTCAAACTGACAGGCTGCAAATCAGGTCAGGTCAGGGTATTACATGTTTGTCCCAAAAGGTACGCCAATGCTGTAGAAGCAAAGTGGCCAGATATTCATCAGGCTTACCAAGACAAATGCCACAACATTTTGGGACCAGTAACCTTAATTTGTACTCTACCAGCAAGTACAGCTGTTTGTGAACATGGGTTTAGCCTAATGAAAAGAATGAAGATTGGCCAAGTTCATTAGGAAAGGACAGTCTCATAGACTTAATAAGGATCTTGTTATGTACACTATGTGAACAGGAATTTGATCCAGTTCCATTCGTTGAGTACTGGTTAAACAGTGGTAGACAGAAAAAAAGGCCTTCATTACAGCCATATGGTCCACAGAACAAAAAACAAAGCAAAACGCAGGAGGAAAAAGAGGCAGACAGCTCAGACTTCGAAGTAGATTTAGATGAATCTTTCATATCTGAAACTTATTCTGAAAAACTTTTGTCTGATGATGATTCTCATATTATATCTGATGAAGAACTTGAATGTACCCCCATGTCAGTGTTGTGCCCTAGTACTACTAGTTAGCAGGAAACTGTTAACTGTGGGGAGAGGGGGCAATTCTTGCATCACTGAGTACTCTAGTGATGATGACATGAATCTGTTGTGATCATGTCCTCCACATTTAAAGTTTAGCCTTTCTTTGCCACTCAACTGTTGAGTCCTGCTTGGACTGTCTTCATTTTTCCTACAAAATAGTAATTATTGCTAAATTTGCATTCCACTAAAGTGTCACTCCAGGTTTTTGGTGGCAAAAATAATTTTGCCTGGTCACAGTGCCAGATTTACAATTCACGGGTAAAATGATCAGTAGTCTAATTTTTCAAATCTCTTTCTGTGAGATCTCTCTGTCCTTGTTCCACTAATTTCAGTTTTGTTATAACAAACATGGCTGCATAGTAGACTAATGCTAACTTGTTGAGCAGCAGCAGATAGCCAGTCCTAGGACAGTCCATCAGTCAAGTACAAGTCGGTGAGGCAGGAGCTAAAAATAATGCACCAATCAGGTACTGTTTCATCTTACAATTAAATATGCCTAGAATTTATCTGAGGGAGACAGTTGAGCACCATGTAGTCCAGATCTGGGTATGTGAACTGAGTATCTTTCAGTCTTCATAATTTTTCTTCCCTTCTTAGTAGCCCTGACTCCTACAATAAAATAACTGGAGTACGTCGCACCAATATGAGATGTGGCTTATGGACCACTTTAGCATAGCAAAATATGCAAAGGGAATGGTACAGTAACATTCTGACCATATTGGATTTCACATAAAAATTACAAAAATCTATTATGAATCTAGGAGCGGGGTGTTTTAAATTTGTAAAATCTGGCCAGCTGGACATCTCACGGTATTAAAACTATCACATACTGTCATGGTGCTATAACAAATCATGTCTGATTAATTGAATCAAAAGTTTCTCTTTACACTGGCCAGATTCATTTTTTTCTTAGCGACTCATCTTGAAGGGGTAGACAAAAAAGAAACAAAAAGATACTCATCATCATTAAATGTCAATTGCTGCTTGAACATTTCTTTATACCATAAACACTGCAACAAGTCAGCATCAGCATATGTATATATATATATATATATATATATATATATATATGTTTGCAGCTTGCAAGAAGCTGGACAGTGTCTGCACACACAGGAAAAATGGACTGCACACATGTAGTTTAGCACAGTATAACTGCACTGCTCAGTCCTGCTTTTTGACAAATACTTCTTGATATCATGACAGAAAGTAAACATTACGGAGGCTCCAAAAATATTTACCAGGCTCACCAGAATTCCCAATCCCAAAATGCAACTGTCTTGTGTCCAGAAAATTCCCCAGTGCTGTCGAAGTGAAATTGTAGCATAACAAGAACTGCAAAGTCTCCCAAAATTAATGGCACAGTCAGTCATGTGCACAGTACTCACATACAGTCCCCAGAATTATTGTGCATCCCCAAAATGCAACTGTCTAGTGTCCAGAAAATTCACAAGTGCTGACAAAGTGAAATAAGAGCGTAACATGAAATGCAAAGTGCCCCAGAATTAATGGTACACTCAGTCATGCGTGCAGTACTCACACACGGTAAGCAGAATTATTGTGCATCCCCAAAATGCAACCGTCTTAGGTTCAGAAAATTCACAAGTGCTGCTGCTGTTGCACTTACATGTAATGCTGATGTGTGTATTGGCCTTACTATGATGATGATGACATGATGCATAGTGTCTTGCCAAACCATGTGAAGTAGGGATACCATGACATGAATGACCATTCAGTGTTCTGTCACAAATGATGACAGTGAGAGAACTGTTATTTGTCCAAAGTGTGCTGTGATGCAATCACCTCAACTGGATGGAAAGGTGCCCTTTGTGTGTACACTAATTGTAGCCTTGGTGAGTTGAGATTTTATATATATGTATATAAAATTTAAAAGACAAAGAACCTCTGTGCGTAAGCACTGAGGCAATGGTTACCCCAAAGGGCATTTGGCTGGGAAGCCAAGTTTCAAAAGAAATACAAAATCATACATGCCCTCACAATGCAAAGCATCATGGGCTGCATATGCAAATCACATATGTGGTGATTTGCATATGCAACCGAATGCTTGCATTAATGAAACATGTGTTATATATATAAAATATATATATGTATTTTCTTGGTGGGGTTGACAGATATATAGATACATATATGTGTGTGTTTACTCATTGGTCTGGATATTCAAACTGCACTATTTTGTGGCGCAAGCCCTTGCGCTGCACAAAATAGTTGTGCAGGGGTGCGGCCAGGGCGATATTCAAGGGAGTTGCGCTATTGAGCAACCCCTTTGAATATCACCCCCCGGCCACAACCACTGTGCATGGCACAGTGGAACATGTGCCACCGCGAAGTGGTCGAGTGCAGCATTCAGGTTGCAGTGGCACAAGTGCCATTGCGCCGTCGCCAAATTTCCGATATTCAAAGATGAAATGAAAATCGGGCCATAATTCATGCAAGGCACGGGGGCGTCGCATCTATTTATGGCCCCATTTGCATGCCATTAGCATGCAGGTGCACCGATCCCCGAGGACTTGCACCTGGCACCCTGCCAGGCAGCAGCCGTCGGGGACCGACGCCCCCTGCAACCCGATTGCGGGCAAAAGTGTGAAAATCCCCCCTCCCCCCGACTGGCCCGATCACGGGCATTAGGTTAAATAACCCCCCCACCAGCCCGATCGTGGGCATAATTGTTAAATGTCCCCCCCACCAGCCCAATCATGGCCATAATTGGTAAATGTCACCCCCACCAGCCTGATCGCGGGCAGCACAGAGTCCCACCCCGCCAGAACATATCCTGGTGGTCCAGTGGACCGCTAAGCCCGATCGCGGGCAGCAAAGTGATGAAAGCTCACCCCCCCAAGAACTGATCCCTGATGGTCCAGTGGACCGCTAAGCCTGATTGCGGGCAGCAAAGTGATGAAAGCTCCCCCCCAAGAACTGATCCCTGGTGGTCCAGTGGACTGCTAAGCCCGATCATGGGCAGCAAAGTGATGAAAGCTCCTCCCCAAGACCATAGCCCTGGTGGCAGCTGCTGTGTTGCACCCTGCAATGCGGCAGCTCACCTTTGGGTGGCCCTCGACTTACTCCCTTTTTTTTGGCTCAAAGTTGTGCAGGCGCAGGTTGGGGGTTGCACCTGCACAACTCTGCATAGCCCACTGAATATCGGGCTGTGCAGTTTATGCATGGTTCCTCCCCCTCCAGTTCAGCATGCATTCATTTGCATTGCGCTGTTGCTCAGCTTGCCTTGGAGGGCGCAACTACCTCCTGCTGAATATAGCAGAATGGTGCAATTTTGGACTTGCACAGGTGCAACCCTATTGCGCATGGTGCAACCCTTTTGAATATCCAGCCCCATTGTATTGTTTTATATCACAGGTCACATACTGTTGGTGTGCACATTCCCATGCTTAATGAGAAATTCTGGTGTTGGAATTGGAAATGGAATACTGTCGAGCCAATGAAGGAAAGTATTTTTTTGGGGGGGAGCATATTTGCAAGTAGATATCATTAATGGTTAATTATTTGGTAACTTCTCAGATTTTATCTGCATCCTTCTCCAGACCGGTAATGACGGTCATGGTCATCTTCGATTCAAAAGACTTCTGCTTATTGCATGTCTGCCCCAGCCCGGGGGGCTTGATGTTGAAGAAGTTCTTTGGATAAGGCAACTATGATACCACAAAGCATCTGGAAGTTTCCAAAAAAGAGAAATGAAGGACATGTTACAACTTGATTGCAGCATTAAGACATTATGCTGAAGCCGTGGCTGTTCCACCACAGCTATCTGGATTAACACAGATAGCAAGCTGTCCCACTGCAATCAGCAAATAATTTAAATACCAGGCTATAAGAAATACACTATGTCAGTATCCCTGCGTCTCAACTCAAGTTACATTTTAAAACCACATCTTGTCAAATAACATGACCTGGGTCAAACTTTTTCAACAATGTCATAGCTGCAGCTGCAAATTTTGAATACAGTGCATGATATCTTGCAGAAATATTTTTTGTGACATACATGTCACCTAGTTTACAATCATCAGTCAGATTTTTTGCACTGCTGTAAAAAAAAAAAAGGAACAGATGAAATAAAATTGATATACTTATTTATCTTTTGTTGACTGGGTAAGTGCACTAGACAAATCCTGCCTATTTTCAGGCATGACCCGGGGAAGGGGGGATACAGATGAATGCCAACTGACCTTGATTCAGATTAAGCTGTTGGTGGTATTTTTTTAGTGAATGAGGGAAATTTGGCCAGGACACCGGGGAAATTCCCCTACTCTTTTTGATAAGTGCCATGGGATCTTTAACATCCATCTGAACTACCACCAATCCAGGCAGATGGGACCTCGGTTTAACGTCTCATCTGAAAGACGGCACCTCAGAAATGCAGCACCCCTCTCATGCTGCATTACAGTGTCAGTACTAGGATATTAACCCAAGTGCCAGATGTGGGAACTGAACCCACAGCCCTCTGATCTTCCGACCTCAGAGGCAGTGTGCTACCTACTGAGCCACTGACACTGCTAGTTACCAGTATGGATAAGAAATGGATATCCCATAGGTTCCTGTCGACAGTACTGCTGCTGTACCATTGATACAGACCTTCAGCAAAGGACAGTCCATTGTTGTTAACATGTAAAAAAACAAAATAAGTTGACAGTATGTGTTTGACCATTGCAGCTCAGAAAAGCTACAGAAAATGAAACACACCGATAAAGGAAGGTGAATAGCATGAAAACCATTAGTACACATACTCACTTTATAGTTTTAGTAGTAAGAAGCCTTGTGCCTGTGGCTCATGGATGTGGTCTCCTGTTTGACTCCCTCTACCTTGGCATAGTCAAGACATGTAGTGGAAAACACTGTCACAATGGTGGTGGGTGGTTGTGGTCATAGCTGAGGCACATGATGACATTCCCTCTCACATCTTCCTGCATCTGGTGGTGGTGGCAGTGGCTAACAGCGGTCTTATGGTGGTGGTGGTCCAGGGGGTCACACAAAGTTATTCCCCCTGGTAGCAGTGGCTAACAGCAGTTTCATGGTAGTGGTCCAGATGGGCACACGGTGACATTCCCTATAGTGGCACTTGTAACTGACTCATAATTTGCATCTTGTACAAAAAATCCCAGACAAGAGATTGTGATACTCTAGTTTTAACATGTCCCTGATGCTGCTTATTGGACTCCATTTTTTTAAGCCATGATGTGGGAGGTGTGCTGCATGCTTTTTCAGGCAGAACACACTTGGACTGCAACTGAACACCACGACTATCATTATTACTGGGTCATCATCATCATCATCACCAATTGAAACTGGTAAATCACAACTTTTTAAGGGAGGGTTAATGCAAACAGACACAGCCAGCTTGAATTTATTTTTCTCCAGTTCCTAACTGGGGTCACTTACATCATCATCATATTCATCAACATCACCCGCATCCACATCTTCTGCTTGGATGCTGGCATGTGGACTACATGTTGCAACCACAGCAACATCATCATCATCATCAGATTCATCATCATCATCAACATAATCATCATCAATACCACCATCACCTGATATTTTTTCACCACACTGTGAATCACTGCATGGCAAATGCGTGACCTGAGCCATGGTGGAAGAAATGTCACATTGTATGCTATCTTTGACATGATGATCAGAATCCTCATGTTCAGTTACTGGGATGTTACTGGGGAGTATGACATCATCTACACTGCCACTCACTGGCACTGCTTCACACTTCACTATATTTTTGGACACGGTAAGCTGGTCAGAAGTGGAACTTGAGGCAGCAATACTCATACCACCACCAGCAACTCACTAACACCACCAGCTGGGACAACAACATCTCCTCTAACTATGAGTGAAGCTACTGATTGCACTGTAAAAAACACTGAAGGAGAAATACCTTTCCTCACATCAGCAATGCACTTCTGTGACTGTGTACTACCATGACCACAGACAATCTTACCACTGGCAGCAGTGCCATGACGAGAAATGGCGTTGCTTGCACATCTCTTTGCAGGCATTTTGGGGAATCAACAAGAATATTTTAAACAAATTTAGATTTTGAAATGTTCACTCTGGGTGGGGACCGGGGGGGGGAGATGCTGGATGTGAAGCCAAAAAAACAACTGTGGCTTCAGCAACAGATCTAGACGCAAAGTCACAACAAGTTCAACAACACCTTAACTAACCAGTGGTGCTGAAGTCACAAACAATCAAATCTGGAAAAGAATTCCTTTTGCCGTTGGGGGGAGGGGCACTGACTGCAGATTATGGCAGTGCAAAACCAAGAAAAGATACCACAATGGACTATAAAGTCACACAGCTGCAGTGGATAGCAGGTTCACACTGCTGCACCTGCAGTTACACTATGGCACAATAAAAGGTGTAATATTTGATGTCACGCACTGCACACACACAATTTGTCTACAAGTAATGTGTAGTAAATTGAAAACTTAAGTAATATACCATGTATTTTAAACAACCTGAAATTATTCACTGCTGTGCTAGATCCACAACACACAATCAGCAAAAAAATGTCAACAATTACTGAAAATATTACCATGTGTACATTAACACAGTTATACAACAAAAATATAACCAAAAATCAAAGAACTCCCTATTTCTCCAACTTAAATCTTCCTACACCACAGATACGCCCTTCCCCCAAAGCACACTTTCACTGTCTCTTAGTACACAGACTCAATGTTGAACATTAACATTCAAAATCCACATACAAACAATGAATGCTCAATGATATGAGCAAAGGAGGGTTTCCTACAATCGATGAACTAAAGTTTGAGCAAAAAAAGGTACTAAAAAGGTTTTTTTTAACAGCTTTTAGAAGGTTTGAATCACAGAGAGCTCTCAGAGTAGACTATCTCCTATAGCTTCCTACACACACTACCCGGAACTGAGGCTGTGCAGAACAATCTAGAGCTCATGTGACATGAAATCCCATAAATCACTGAAAAATTCACCTCTGGAGCTTAAAAACAAGGCGAAGTGAGGGGAAGTACATTGTTTTCAATGCACTTCACCTTACAATTAGTGGAGTAATGGTTTGGGGAAGGCAGAGTAATGCGAAGTCATTGTTTTCAATGGACTTCGCGTTGCCCATTATGACAAGAAGTACTCTGCTTCGCGTTGCGGAGTACGTCGCGAATTCGCCTTCACTCCATGAATCACACTGCTGAATGAACTGAGCCCACTTCACCCACCACTACTCAAGTGCATCCTTGCCACCAGTACATTTTAAAACCACCAGCCTCCCATCGGTTGGAGCATTTCTGTATCTCCCAATGACATCCATTTAAAGTTGTGCACCCTGCAATGCTGGGGGCATATTCCATCCTGCAGGGTGGGGAATGCTGCAATGAAGGTACTGTCTCACCTCCTCCTCCTGTTAGCTCATGCAGTCCAGATGAACATTCATGCACAGCAGCATGCTAGGTAGTGGTCACCACTGTCAGGTTACAAAGAGCAGATCCTAATGCACATTCCTATTAGTCTATCTCCAAGCTAGGGGTGTGGCCAAGTACTGTCATGAGAGAGGCTCGAGAGTGCACACCTTTGTGTAGAGGGATATACAAGCAGGCCAAATCAGGTGTCAAGATCGAGAAGGAGAGACACCATTTTAATGGGGTGGGGGGAATCGTAACTATGCCATCACGAAACTTGGCTTTGCATGAACACAGTATTCCAGTAAACTAGGCACTTTAGTTTATGGAGAGTGGGTGGAGAGGGCAGCCAGGGAGGACATGTCTGATGGCTGGTGGAGGTCACTGGGGCCCAATAATTGGAAACAAGGTATTAAGCAGTCAGACGATCAAAACTCAGTTGGGTTTGTTTTTTGACTCAAAATACTGTATTTGGAAAAGGAAAATCACCAACCTGAAGAACAAGCACTGTGAGGCTTTATTCTGGTCAAGATTAGTAGCCTGGCTGATGAGTTTTTGCAGGATTCCGGAGACAAGTATTTATCGTAGGTGCATTTTGTTAGTCAGGAAAAGGTTCAGGAAGATGAGGAGGAGCTCGCACGTTGTTTCTTCAGTGCAGTTGTACTGCTTTTGCATTTGTCTGTTTGCAGTACCAGCTTGGCTGGGTAGATTGCCCAGAATTTGAGTCCTGCAATAAAGTTTGTTTTTCAGTTCCATGTATTCCATTTGTTTAGTCCTGACTGCAGGGCTTAGATAATTGAAAATAAAGATCTTTTTTGTCTCCCATCTATCCCTGAGGGAGCTGATCCCAGCTTATGCATCTCCTGTGCACTGGGTGAGTGCAGTGAGGTATGGTTTAACCAGCCTCAAGTCCTTTGTAAGACTGGAGCCAAATTTTGAGAAGAATCTGTGGATGGTTTCTGCTTTCAAAAATGCTCTGGGTAACAGGCTGGGAAATTAATCCATTTTATGGCACTGGATGGCCTATGATCTTTCTGGGAGTGAGGGAGGCATGCTGAAGAGATTCTCCTCTGCCATGCCAAAAAGGTACCCATTTTATATAAATAAAATCTTGAAATAGTCTCCAGTTCAGTTCTGATTACATTTTTGATGATTTACAGCTATATTGGGTCCTGTTTATCTTTGCAATTTCTGTTCAAATTGCTAGCCCAGATGGAGCTGATCTGAAGTCATCTGCTCACACTGAATGCATTACATGACTCTGAGGTGATAGCCCCTTTCTGTAGAACATACATAACAGCTTATACTGACTATGGTTTCCAGTTCTGGGGCCCTCATACAGAACCCAATAAAACCCAAATGGGGAGTATCCAGAGGACAGCAATAAAGGGATTACAGGAATGGGAGATAAAAGTTATGAGATAAGGCTCACTACTTAAGGCTTCATAGCTTGCAGCAAGTGAGAATTTGTGGAGACTTATTATTTCTGTACAAAATTAAGAGTGACATGGAATTACTGACTTCATTTAGCACTGAAATTAAAAACCCTGCATATCCCACTACGGGGCACAATACCTCATTGAAGGAGAAGAGGTTTAAAGCAAATAAAAGGAAAGCATACTTCACATGGAGATTTATAAATCTTTGGAACTCATTACCACAAGAAATAGTTGGAAGTAATAGCTCAGACATCTATAAACATGTCCTTGATAAATACATGGACAAGGGCAAATGCAATGATCATTACAACTGAGTTGTGGGGGACAGTTGAAATTGGCTCTGCATACTTCTATTATAAAATTCCAGTATGAAAACCAATAAGATGCTTCACCTGGTTATTGTTTTCAAGTCACATAAGAATAAAGGTATGGCAGGTACTACCAGAGTGATCAGACATGTCAGGAAATCTAGGATACTGTCAAAGCAACTTCATATTCTAAAAGTTTACTCTTTATGTGTGTCTGTTGAGATCTACTTACTCTACCATCAGATACTAACCATTCACATAGGCTTTCTACTTTCAGAGAGCAGTGCAATAATGTTGTTCTTTTGCTCCCCTTCAACATTCTCCTTGTTGAAGAAGCAAAGCGTAAATGAAGTTTGTCACAAATATTTGCATAGAAGAACAGCAAAACATGAACCAATGACTACCAATTACTGCATTAGCTATATTTATAATGTGCAGCCCTTACAGAAAATATCTTAATATTTATTTTTTTGCCCATTACAATGCACTTCAGTTATATGCCATTGACTGGGATGTAAATTTTTTAACTCTGTAAAATGCGGGGCTGCTTTAATCAGCCTTCTGATGGTAGTGTGGTGGTTAAGTAGCAGGACTTTGAAGTGAAAGTTGAGAGTTCAACTTTACACAACAGATCAAACATTTGATAAAGATTATACTATTAAAAATATATTTTCACCTTATAATAAACGTGTCTAAACAAGCAGTAATACCTGACAGGGTTGATGGTATTGGGCAATATCAGACCACCCAGGGATGTAGTCAGGTATTGTCCATTCTGCCACCCTGAAGGGTATTATTGCACTTAGAAAATGGGCTACATGTACTTTTTGGGGGAGGATGCAAAATATAAATAATGCCATAAAAATGAGTAGAAATGAATTTTAATCCTTTATTTGATAAAGTAGTCCCTCTACTTGTATAGCTGCCAGTTGAGGGCACTGCAATGTTTGATTGCTGTTTTTTCCAATTTTGGACCAGAACCTTTTCCCCGACACTGTCCATTTTTTTCACTTTAGGGTTGAATCTTGCCCCCTGCCAATATTCATTTTGAGTCCTCAACTCCCCCCTTCTTTTATCCTCTTGCTCTGTTTTAAGTGCTGACCCTCCTGCTTAGTTACCTCTGTTCTCCACTGCTGTACAATTGACTCAAGGATGACAGCTACAGTATATTCTTGGTTTCCACACCTGCAGATTGAGGCAAGCTGCAAACTTGTAGCAGAAGGGAAAGTAGGCAGGTAGCTGGAGGTTGGATACACTAATTTTTGAGCCAGTGTCATGAAGAATCAGTTCAGACCAGCAGAGGATGGGGACATGGTGAAGGTATTTATTTACAAAAGAAAAAATGATTTATAGCATTTAAACCAAACCACTTTTAATGGATTTCAGTTGCATGAGGGGGGCAGATTCGCTTGCTCCTTTCACTTAGCAAGAAGGAAAACATAGAGACTCTTGAGTTTTAAAATCCAAACTGGCAGAATAATACCAGTTTGGTACTGAGGCAGGACAGGCTAGCACTTATTATTTCCTGGTCTCTACTAGTATTTGTAATGTACCACTTTGGCATGGGTCTCAGTCAGTCAGATACCAGGAAATAACAAGCCCATTTTCTAAATGTTATCACTGTATTTTTCTCTACCTAAATGGGTTTTTCTGTGGCTAACATTGCATGTATTGATGCATTTGCCAAAATTTTTCACACATGCTCTGAAGACAAGTCATGCTACACCTTCCACACAGAAAACTATTCATTGTCCCCTTCAGTACAAGGGCACTGTCATGGACTCCTTTGGGGGCAGCACAGAAAAATTACTGATGCCTAGTTTATGACTGACCTTGAATGTAGTAGGTAATAATATTCCAAATCCATACTATTTTGCCAGTTTCTTTTTTTTTAAATTCACACTTTATTGATTTTATAAGTATACAGCGTGACATCATAATATACAATGACTCAGCATCAGTATATACATCAAAAAAGGTAAGCTGTTACGCCACCCCCTTCTCCCCCACCCTCCCTCCCACTGGCTTCTCACGTATACTTTGGGGTGTCTAACAAAAAGGCATTCCATACCTTCTGCCATAAATCATCCATATGTGAACCTTTGAAACTAGATTCCAGGCTCACCCCTCACCAAGGAGCCTTGTTGTAACATATATAGTGAATGAAAACCCTCCAACAGTGTTTTGTATCTAGCCAGAGAACCCCATAAACTGGCATGCATCTGTTCTGCCCTGAGACTGAACAATAAATCTTGAAGCTATTCAGTATTAGAAATGCTCTTCCCATCAACCCAGTGTCATAACACCAGTTTCTTTAACATCAGTGATACCAAAGCCATATGGTATCTGGGAGATTTCACTGGAATCAAGGAGAAGAGACCTAAAACACAAACTTCAGGTGTAAATAGATTCTCCAACCCAGTAAAGGATCCAATTTTGCTTTAATGGTATCCCATAAACCTTTGATGGGAGGGCATTCCCAAAACACATGTACAAGGGTGCCCTCACGTCATCCACATCTGGTACAGAGTGGAGAAGGGACACAATTCATCCTATGTAATTTCACTGGGGACCAATACTGTACATGTCATTGATAATTTGGTATTGGGTAAGTCAGAGCCTATCTTGTGGAATATGTAAGTGTAAATCCTTCCAAATGACCTCCCACTGATCTTTATATTGAGGGAACACCATAGACCAATATTTTGGGTCTTTATACTGTGCATCTAAGGATTTGGATACCAACAAGGCGTACAGAAGCATAGAGTTTTCCACTAACCTGTCCCCAAGAGGCTACCCAGTCTTCTTGCCTTTCTGACACTCTCATGTCTTTACATACATTTAACACCAAATGGTGCAATGAACACACTTTGAAAACCTGGGATCCAGGGATTTGGTATTTTGCCATGATCTCTGCCGAGGTCATACAGTGGTCATCTTTGAGGAAATCCCCTAAATTGAGACCTGTAATCTGAGGAATCCAGTTGTCTGGAATCTGTTTCCCCCCTATTTTCAAGTTAGGGTTTCCAATTACTGGCTGCAAGGAGCTCTTTGTGTTTTTGAGCCCCAAAAAGGGGCGCAATTGCATGTGGATTCTTAGTGAGGTGATTATAGAAGTGGAGACCCGGTTCTTTATCTAGACCTTAGGAGAGATATACATCATTGCCCTTTGATTAATCCCCACTTGGGAAATGAATTCCCATTCTAATACAACCCAATCTGGAATACATAAGTACGGGTCCATCCCTTCCGTAGGTCCAACCCACCAAAGATATTTATTCAAGTGGCTTGCCCAATAATAATAGTCCAAACTGCAGCAGTCTCAACCCACCAAAGTGTTTAGAAGCAGCCAGTTTATTGTATGACCTCTGGGAAGATTTCCCCCTCTAGATGAAGGCTGATATTATAGAATGCACTTTTTAAACCAGACCAGGGGTAACCAGATGTTCAACATACTCAGGGGGTAGAACAACCTTGGGAGTACATTCATTTTATCAAATTAATGTGCCCCCATAATGAAATAGGTAGGGGTTGCCACCTCCCCAGTTCTTGTTGAATTGTTATCAACAACTAATCCAAATTCTGGGATCTCATCTGTGCCTCCCCCCTAGTTAAGAAGAGACCTAAATATTAGGTTTTTTTAGGACACCATTGTAACCCCAGTTTTTCAATATCCCCTTTAACAGCCTGCTATTCAAGGGGAAAACCATGGTTTTATTCAGGTTTATTTTATAATTAGACATTGCACTAAAACCTTTATTACAGATAATACAACTGGTATCGATTGACTGGGTTGTCGTAAGTGCAGAAGAACATCTGCATAGGCAGACAGTTTGTACTCACGTGAACCCACCATCACTCCTTGTACCCCTACTTCCTCTCTCAACAAAGATAGCAAGGGCTCAAGATAAATATTAAATAAAAGGGGAGACAAGGAACACCCCTGCCTAGTGCCAGAATGAAGATTAAAATAGCCTGAGAGTACTCCATTGCAGTAAATGCAGGCTTGTGGGTTCCAATGTAGTACGGAAACCCATCCTATAAATTTAGTAGGGAAGTCGAACCTCTCCATGGTGCTGAAAAGAAACTGACAGTCAACCCGGTCGAAAGCCTTCTCCGCATCCAGTGACATCAGACCAGCTGGTATCCCCGAATCTCAGGATGCGGAGAAGATGTGTGCCAGCTTTCTGAAATGATCTGAGGAGTTCCTTCCCGGCATGAACCCCACTAGATCCTGATGAATTATCTGGAGTAACACCATGCTGAGCCTGCCCACCAGTAACTTTGATAATATCTTAACATCACAATTAAGCAATGATATGGGTCTATAGCTTGAAACCTGTTCAGGGTCTTTCTCAGGCTTATGAAGCACTACTATGATTGCTTCAAAAAAGGCAGGATCTACAGGGTTAGCATCAAGGATACAATCAAATAACCTCTTTAGCCAGGGGGAGAGCCACTTGCTAAATTTTTTTATAAAAATTTGGGGAAAACCCATCTGGGCCTGGAGCTTTGTCCAAGTCAAGTGATGAGATAGCTGTTGTGATCTCCTCAGTTATGGGGGCAATTAACTGTTCACCATACAGAGGCGGTAAAGATGGGAGGGGAATGGAATCTAGATAGTCCCAAACTGACTGCCGATCTGGTGGACTATCCATGGGGCTATGAAGGTCTTTATAGTATTGGGCAAAGGCCTCAGTGATGTCATGAGGAGAAAGAGAGAGGGAGCCATCCGTCTGAGATCGAATCCCCCTAACCAGTCTGGAGGTTTCAACTTTTTTAAGATGCAAGGCAAGCAGACACCCCACATTCTCCCCTTGATCTATATATTTTGAACTAGTTTTTAAAATGGCGTATTCCACCTTCCCCCCAAGAAGGAATGCATATTGATCTCTAAGAGCTAGAAATCGTGTTTGCCACGAAGCCAGGGTAGACGGGGAGAGCAAGCCCTCCAGACTGCGGATCGCTGATAACAACTCTAGTGCTTTGCACTCCCTCTGCTTCTTCATCCCCGAAGCTTGTTTAATAAATTCCCCCTCAAGACACATTTTAACACACCCCACTCCAAGTCAGGGCTGTCTGTGGAATGTAGATTTATAGCTGTAAAAAATTTGATTTCTTGCAAAATCTTTTCTGTTATAGATGGTTCCTTTAACAGCTGATTGTTCAGTTTCCACACCGAGTCTTTGGGGATGTCAGCATGAAAGGTCATTGCACAGCTAGACACCGAGTGGTCAGAAATAACCCCCGATACTATATAAGCATCTATTAACCCTGCTAATAAGATTAGTCTCATTAAGAAGTAGTCAACTCTGGAGAGGGTTTTATGTATATTAGACCTGAACATGAACTCCCTGGCTTTGGGGTAAAGGATTCTCCAAGGATCGTATAGACCCAAATGGTCCACCAGGTCCCTGATGGCCCTCTGTGCCAGATACAGCCAAGTTGTCAGCGTGGCTCAGTTGGTAGCACATCCGCCTCTGGACCAGAAGGTTGTGGGTTCTCATCCCACATACCGGGATTGGACTTGCACCTAAAAATCGCTGGCATCCGGGTGCTGTACTGCTGGGGTGTGACGTCCTTTGGATGAGATGTTAAACCGAAGTCCCTTCTGCCCATCCTGGTGTGTTGTCCAGGTGGAAGTAAAAGAACCCAGAGCACTCTTTGCAAAGAGCAGGAAGCATTCCTGGTGTCCTGACCAACATTCCCCTTCTCACAAACTGGTTCATGCAATTATCCAGGCTGTGTGTGGGTGATGATGTGCAATATGGCTGCCACTACACATTCAGTCACTTCACTACCAGTCTAGTATTGCTTGTAAAGCGCTTTGGGATACTGTGTATGAAAAGCACTATATAAATGCTGATTCTTCTTCTTCTTTATGGAGCCTGACCTGTCCAAATCTGGGGAGAAGGGGAGATTCCAATCCCCTCCGAGTATAATCGGGCATCCTACAAAAGAAGACAAGATCTGTAGAAGCTCCATAAAAAAAAATGGAGAGTCCACATTCGGGCCATATATACTACCCATCACCATGGTGGTTCTATCAAGACACCCTTTTATGAGAATGTAGCGCCCATTTGGGTCTCTCACCACTTGCTCACAGATGAATGGGATTCTTCTAGCAATTAAAATAGTGACTCCCCTACTTTGGGTGCTATCCCCTGTACTATAAGTCTGCCCCACAAATTGGCGCTGGAAGAGTACACCTTCCTCCTCCAGTAGGTGGGTTTCTTGGAGCATCGATATGTCACTTTTTATATGTTGTAGGTGTTTCAGCACCTGGTACCTTTTATTTTTATTTCTGACCCCATGTTCTTTCCAAGTACAGAACCTTTTAGGGGTGGCCATTGTTCCCATGATGTTGAGGGCAAACACCAGATCTTGGATTACCTCTTCTGAAAACAACAAAAACACTGTCTCCCCAGTGTGAAGCCAGAGCCCCCTGCTCCACAGAACAACTCTGCAGCCTCTTCCCTCTCCCATGCCCCCTTCCACCCCCCTCCCAGAAGTCCCTGTTTCTAACCCTGAAACAGAAATCATACAGAACACATGTCTTTGTCCACACCCTCCCACCACTACTTTTGCGTACATGATGTGCCTTCTGTCACAGCACCAAGCCCCGCTCCCTCTCCTTTCCCACCCAACCACAATGCCAGATATATTTATTCAGGCCTACTGCTAAGGACGCTCGTCTTTCTACCAGGAAGGCCTGTCTCCCAGGAGCACCACCCCTTAACCCTGTAGGAATGTTTCCGACATTGAGAGAACAGACCCCTAAAAGGGGCCCCCAAACAAACAAAACCACACCCTCCTGGCCAGGTTCATACACTGCCTCTTATGTAAGTCCAACACCTACTGGCAAAAAACAAAGGGCAATAGAACCAAGGCTCCCTGTAAAACAACACTGAGCTCCATGTGGAGAATTGCACCCATTATATAATCCCACTTAAAAATACACACATACCGCAATCCTCCCAGACCCCTATAGGTTGGAAACTCCCCCGTCACCTCTACCGGTGTGTGCAAAGGCCCAATATACAGGCCGAACAAAACACCACACATAGGAGGGATAAGAAGAAGGGGAGAGATTCTCAACAAGACCTTCTGAAGAGAAAATTCCCATTTATTATTATTGATCCTACACATCAGTGACTGAACCCCTTAAACTCGCTTTGTTTTGTCCTGCTAACAGTGCAGGGCCCATAAAGTTACAATAACAAAAATAGAAACAGATCCTCTCCTTGGAGGGAAATTACATCAATTAGCAAGCTGCACATCAGTCCTGCAGAACGTCAAAGCGGGTCTTCAGGTCGCCATGTTAAATCAAAGGCCTTACTCCACTACACAAACATGCAGCAAAAACTGGAAATGAAAATAAAGAGTCTCTCATTCCCCCACTTTTAAATACTTCCCGGGGAGATGCAGAAATGAAGATCTATACGCTGAAGTGGGTATTTCTGTTTGCACATACTCACAGACACAGTTCTTTAAGCAGGCTGTAAACCAAAAGGTCTCCCAGAGGAGAGATCGGCCGTCTCGGAACAAGTCTGGTAGTGCCTTTTTGAGAAACTCTTCTGCCACCTTGTGCTCTTCAAAAGAACTCCCTTTCCCATCCAAAGAGACTTGAAGAATTGCTGGGTACATCATTTTAAACCGGATATTGGCTGCCAGCAATTTCGTGACCACTTTATGAAAAGCCACTCTTCTTTGACGGACAGTAAGCGGATGATCCTGGGCTACCCGGATTCAGTTCCCTTCCCATAACACTTCCTTAATTTCCCTCAGTGTAGATAAAAAGTGCTGGCACTCTTGATAATTAAGGAATTTTAAAATGAAAGTGAGGCTCCAGGTGGGGGTGCCGGTCTCAGGACGCGGTGTGCCCGCTCAATGATGTAGGCTGAACTGAAAAGTGAGGGCCTCACCAGCTTCTACACAAATTTCTGAGCAAAAACCACAGCATTGGACCCTTCTTCCTTCTCAGGAAGGCCAATAACCACAACATTATTTCTGCGTCTTCTCCCTTCGAGATCCTTTATTTCTGCTTCCAATCTCTGGATCTTCTGCTTAGTCTCTACCACGGCAGGGTCAATTTTATCCAATCTACGCTCTGCAGATATCACCCTGGCCTCGCAGTCACTGGCACACCTGTTCAATTCTTCTACAACTGTCGAGATTCCTTTTACATCATCATTCAGGGATCCAATTTCTTCCCTGAAGTGGTGAAATTCATCAAGGAATTTCTCCAGAGTGAGCAAAGTTGAGTCTTGAGGGCCCACCGAGAGCTTCCCAGTCAAGCCCGCTTGTACTTTCACTTTCTTTGGGGCCTTCACCGGCGTATTTGGTGGTGCGTGCTGTGGGAGTGCAGCCCACATCTCCGCCTACATGCCTCACCGATCGCACCCGAAACTGCAGCATACTTTCTCGGTAGGTACTGCTTACACTCTAAGTTTTCAACGTGGTGCAAATAGAAGTTTGGATGCATGGATTTTCAGTGGAAAAGGAGAGTTGAATGGGAGCTCATTCTAGAGCTGTTGACTGGAAAGCTGCATCACCTGCTCTCCTATTTTGCCAGTTTCAATACACATATGTTATATGCCATGAATCGGGATGCTTCCTGGTTTTTGTAACCCTGCAGTATTCAAGGTTGCATCACACAGCCTTCACAGTTAGGTATGGAGTAAAAGTTGAAAGTTTAAGACCCACAAATGGGAAAACTTTAATTATTATATTACATTATAACATGGGTGTCCTGAGGGAGAAGTTTAATTGGTCAAGAAGCTCCATCTGACCATTGATTAAATGCCTATACTGGCACAGTTAGGGTGAGGTAACCCTGTGTAGTATCCCTGAGCCAACCAGATCCTGTTTTCTGGCCAGAATGTGAATAGTAAGTGGCAGCCATTTAAAACCACACATACAAAATCACAAAACATTAAGGCGAAGGATGAGAAAAACATGCCGAAATATACAACAAGGGCTGTAAAAGTAGTGGAGGACTGGTTGACTACAAAGAATATGACTATTAATTACAAAGAGATCTCCCCAGATAACTATTTACCACTTTTTCATATGAACTACTCTTCAGAAGTTTATTTCTCAGAGAATAACAGAGCTACTGCATAACCCATATTATTTACATACCCATAATGCACTGCTTGCAACTCATGGAAGTAATGTACTCTCATTACAATATAAATAAACAACACTCTACTCATATACTCCAGGAAGCAAGTAAATATGTTAGGAAAAGTGTTACACAGTTATTTTGCTACTGATTAAAACAGGAACACATTTCCTACGGAATTGTACAGTTCACAGTAAGCTTGCCAGTGCACAGTTGTATTTTCCACATGTTGTGTTTCACATAGTTTATACATGATCATTAGCACATATGACTATTTAGGAAAGGAGCTGTGTTACTTTGCTCTCCTGTATCTGAACTATAAATTAAGTATTAAAGTATTTACATCACAACACTCTACTCATATACTCCAGGAAGCAAGTGAATATGTTAAAAAAAGTGTTACACAGTCATTGTGCTATTGAATAAAAATAGAACAAATTTTCCACAGAATTGTCCAGTCCACAGCAAGCTTGCCAGTGCACAATTGTATTTTCCACATGTTGTGTTTCACTTAATTTGCATGTGATCATTAGCACATATTACTAATAATTACAAAGAGATCTCCCCAGATAACTACTGTTAACCACTTTTTCATATGAGCTACTCTTCAGAAGTTTATTTCTCAGAGAATGACGGAGTTACTGCATAACCTATATTATTTACATACTCGTAATGCAGTGCTTGCAACTCATGGAAGTAATGTATTCTCATGCATGGTAAAAAGCAAGTAAAACAGATGTTCCAACATGTTTTATCGATTACTTTAAGAAAGGAGGTGAGTTACTTTGCTCTCCTGTGTTTTGAACACTAAAAAGAGTTTTAAAGTAGTTACATCACTACAATATAAATAAACAACACTCTACTCATATAGACCAGGAAGCAAATGAACATGTTAGGAATTATTTTTTCAGATGGATGGATACTCAAAATAAATTGTCTTTTTCAGCCTTAAAATCACCCTTTCTGAGCATTATTTGTGTCTTTCATACAACCCATGTTATAAGGGTGTGGGGTTAGGTTCCATGTCATAAAAGCGAATATGTTTCGGCGACTGACAAAACAGCGAAAAGATTTTGCCAAAAAACAAATCATCACATAGCATACAGTGCCAAACACAAACTGAGCACAAATGTAAAGTAATGTTTAATGTGGGGGGCTATGGCCCTGCACCCCCTTTGCAGGGGGCAAGCCCCCACAGCCTCCATACTAAAATAACCATCTCCAAGGGGGGCGGACACTGGGGGAAAAAAGAATTCAGAGGAGGGGGCCAACAACAGGAATGCCATAAAACAAAAAAACACAACACCATGTAAAACCAAACAAAAGTGTACCTGCTAGCAGTCCTGAACCTGGGACCACCAGCACCTCAGGCAGCGTCCTTACCCACCACACTATGCTGGCAGCTTGGCAGAAGCAGACTCCACTTCTTCCCTTGTCTTACCTAGCCCCTCCCTTATTCCCTCCCTGGTCCCTTCCCTTCCCCATTGCTATTCCTTTTCGTCGCCCTTATTCCCCACCACCATCACTATTTCCAACCCTCGCTAAATCCTCCCCATCACTGTACCTCCTTTCGATCAAATTGAGTCTCTCATTTATGAGTCATTCAATCTGGTTCACTCTTTTTACATGATACTGTGGGGTTATAGGCATTTAATCCACACCTGGGGTGCTGTGAGGACACTCGGCCAGCAGCCTCATGCCTCACAACGCACCCCAGGCATGGGTTAAATGCCTATAACCCCACACCCTGTTGTGGGTCACTGCTAACTAATTAAAATATATTTATTTCTTTCATGGACTATTTTCACCTATATGACGTAGTCTTCCATGAACCCTTCCCCTTCCCCAGTTGTACCTGGAAATGAACTTTGGTTCGGTATGCTTTTTTTTTTTATCAGTTCCTAAATACATGAGACAGCTGGGTCCAACAATAATCATGATATATATATATATACACATATGCATATAAACACACTCACAAACTCCACTAAAAATGTTGGATTAATGGCACATCATTAACATATATTTTTACAGGTGTACATATACGTGCATAATGAAACTGACCACTGGTCTGGACTTAACCTCTTCTTCAGGCAATTTGTTGCATCTGTCCACCACCTTTTCAGTAAAAAAGTGCTTGCTGACATCCTTCCTGAATCCTCCTCTGACCAGTTTAATTGAATTTCCCTTAATACCTGTGTTCATGCTCAAAGTGAATATGTCCTTGCAATGCACACTACTTAACCTGTGCTAGTACAGTACTTGTAATTTTCTATCATGTCCTCCATTGTCTCCTAGTCTCAAGGATGTACATGATGAGGTTTTGTACCGTATTTCCTTCCCTCATGCCCTAGATCATTTTAGTCACTCTTCGTTGTACTGCCTACACCTTCTTTGCAATCCTTCCACAGGTATGAACTCCAGAACCACGTGCAGTATTCCATTTGTGGTCTTAATAATATCACAAAAAGAAAGGATATTCTTTGCAAATAACTGCATTAGTGCACCATTTAGGGTCCAGCTTAATGCCACAAAACTAGGGAAATGTAGCATTAGGGTTTCCAACTCTAACTTCCCCCTCGCAGAACAAGGACAAGATCACACAGGCAACAACAGGCAACCATCATCAGGTAAGATAAACAACATACAACTATTTCCAGATGACACAAATGCAATAGCACTAATGTGCTACTTTCTTGGATTTGAATCTGTGGCATGCACACCGCTAGACATACACACTCACTAGTCACTGCAAATAGAAATCACAATACTCAAATCACAACACTGTTTCTGTGTGTAGAAGCACAGGGCCCTGCAGCCACAGATACAGATACAAATCCAAGTACAAGAGTTTTTTTGTCTTCAGAAGTGTAGCCTCCTATGGGGCCTGTGATTCTGTATCCTCAGGTACTCGTGCACCTTGTAAGACATCCACATACTTAACAGGCCTTCATTTCTGCAGTCACAGGTGTAAGGCATACACACGGACTTCTGGTTACAGAGGCACACGTGACACAAATTCCATGATACAAAAATTGCAAGAGTACTTCTGTCTTCAGAAGTGCAGGCCTCTTAGGGGCCTGCACCTCTTCAGCCACAGGTGTAAGACATACACATCAACTTCTGGATCCTATAGGGCAGGTTCCTGTGAGGCCTCCAGGTATACAGCGGGAAGTACTGTTGCAAAGTGGGCATCATGGTTTCTGCAGTGGATCTAGAAACTGCTCAAGAAGGATAACAGTTTTTCAGTTACACAGCTGCATATAAATAGTCATGCACTAGTAGATTATGCTATCTAGTGAGGAACCTTGTACAGTGCATATGAGTACCTCTAGCTGCAGAGCTATAAGCCCCATGGGACCTTCTGTCTGCAAAAGCACAGGCCCTCATGGGGCCTGCACTCTTGCAGCCACAGATATTCATGCATACCTTACAACATACATACACACACTGTGGTAGCTGCATAGGAACAGGCCCCATGTGTAGCCTGTGCTTATGCAGCCACAGATACAAATCCATGAAGGTATCACATCATTAGTAGGGGCTAAGACTGTCACAAGATTTAAGACTGAGTGGCATAGACACAAGGGAATCATAACAACAAGGGGAGGTGGATGTTGGCCGGAGACAGAGTAGGGTCTGCAGCTGCACTGTAGGTAGGGAAATCTGAGCAGACTGGGTGGGCCAAGTGGCTCTTATCTGATGTCAACATCTATGTTTCTATACTGCATTTGAGTCATCTGGAAACAGTTGTATGTTTATCTTACCTGATGATGGCTTTATGTGGTTGCTTGTGTGGTCTTGCCCTTTTTCTGCTTGAGGGGTAGGAAGTCAGGGTTTGGAACCCTAATTCCACATTTCCCTACCTTTGCAGCATTAATTTGGACCCTAACTGGTGCATTAATGCAGTTTTTTTTTTTTGCAAAGAATTTCCTTTCTTATTGAGATAGTGGAATCGTATCCTCATTCAGGACTGCATGAACAGATGTAGACACCCAGGCCTATGTAGCCACAGATACAGGTGCACAGGGCAAAGAGTCCATCTCTCAGCTGAAGCATAGGACCCTCTGGCACCCACAGCTATAGAGGTGCAGGGCCCTATGCCAAGAGAAGAGTTCTCTTCACAATATGGTACTTGGACCAGTGCAAACAACTCTGCACCTTCCCTTCCCAGACTGGGGTGGTGGTGTCACATAACAGCACCTTCCCCTCATTTCTTTTTAGATTCTGATCCCAAATTTCAAAATAGCTGTTTTGTGAATCCCCTTATAAACATGACATAAGCAGTCGTGGAATATTGGTCAAAATGTCATTTGCACCACAAGTGGTAAATATGTCTTTCCAGGATTAGAAAAACAACACCCGCCATGTTTATGAGGTGGTGTGAAAAAATGGCTATGCTGAAAGTCTGTAGTCAAAATATTGAAAATTAGTGAAGTTATGAGTGGACATTGAAATATTTCATGACTTGGTCATTTTACTATATTTTTACACTAAATTTTCAACATAGTTGTGTTATGACCCCACCTCATGAAGCCGGTAGGTGAAAATGTTCATATCCTGCCTAAAATGTGATCTTTTGCAGTAACTGCAAAAATCACCTTTTGCATGCATCTGAAACTTTTCAACTGCCTTGTTCATAAGGTGGGATCCCCAAAAAGGCATGTTGAAAGTTCAGTGGAAAAATATTGAAAATTAGCGAAGTTATGAGTGAGCAGTAAAGTATTTCAATGTTCACTAATAACTTGATCATTTTATAATATTTTTACACCACATTTTCAACACAGCCTTCTTATAACCCCACCTCATGAAACTGGTAGGTGAACATCTTCAAATCCCACCCAAAACATGATTTTGTGCAGTGACTGTGAAATCACTTTTTTGGGATGGATTTGAAATATTTCACATACTGTACCTTGTTCATGAGGCAGAGTCTCAAAAATATCAAGTTGGAGATTTGATGTAAAAATATTGAAAAATGACAAAGTTATAAGTAAAATTCAAAACCCATTGAAATACATGAAACTGGACTCACCTTATTTTCTCATAACACAGTCGGTTCCAGCAGCCAGGTGTTTTTTCAATCCGGAAGTGGATCTATACCATAGGACAGTTCCAGATGAGTGAAGTTGTATAGGGGGATGTGGGTGGTAGATGCTGAGTGGGGGGGTCAGATAGGATGGGTAGGGGCAGATCACAATGGACCATTTTCTTTTTAACAGGTTTATTATTTAAAAGAAAGATCAACAAGGGACGTTTTTCTTATTTAACAGGAGGCCCTAGCCAACACTGGGGAATGGGCACCCAGTGTTGGGTTACTGTTCAGCGGCACCAGAGGTGGACACCCCGGTGCCACCATCTATAGTTTGGGAGGGGGCAGTTGACCTGGAGGGGAGAGGGGTTAGAACAAAGCAGTACTGGGGGTGGGCACCCTGGTCTGCTTAATATATGTATATAAAAAACAAAATTGTGAAGAGAGGAATGTGATCTGGAGGGAAGGTAGGTGAGCAAGCAGTGCTAGTGGTGGGTACCCTGGTGCACTTTTATAATATACAAGTTATATTGGGGAAGAATGAAGAAGGGCTTGCTGAGCTAAGAGGGGATAAAAAAATTATTATAGAACAGAGCTAGATTATAAAGAGTGATCAGGTGATTGTTGGCTCACTGCTCCCACTCAGGTTGGCAGCACAACTCCAGCTGCGGCTACACAAACCAAGAAAATCTCATACACAGAATGTGAGTGAAGTGCTCCTCTCAATAAGCTAGGCACCCAGGATGTTTGGGTGCCCAGAAATCTAATTTCCAGGACATGTTTTCAAAAACGAACACAAGAATCTAGCTAAACAAGTCCCATTTACCAAGGTTCAAGTATTTTTTTTTTAAATGCATAATTTTTTAAATGTTTTTCAAGGTTTTTTAGTTTAAGAAGAAACAAGATGGCAGCCATCACAATCAGTATTTTTTCTCACGATCGATAATTTGCAATGGATAAATACTCATCATCGATGTTTTTATTGTTCGTATTACAGTTATCCAAAAAGCCTACTGAGCATACTAAAAAAAACACCTTAAAAATCCTTGTAACTCTGGAGCCATTTAATATTTTTTTCACAAAACCTTCAAGAGGCACTACCAAGGCACAGGTTGCTTCTACCCTGAAAGTTACATGAAAAATTTCCATATCATCTAGGTTGTATGTGAGAACAAAAAATGTGTGTTAAGTATAGAGGGAAAAGTACTTAATTAAAAATGATATTTGAGAGAGTGACCAACACATGTAGCTTGCTTATCGGGACCCCCTTAGCTGGATTCTGCACTTAACTGTTGCAGAAATGCCCTTAAAATGTTTTTTTTTTTTTAAGAATATAAATCTTTTTTCATCACTCGTGATAGGAAAAAAAATTATTTCATGACACGAGTGACAAAAAAGATCCTTTTTTTTGTGAGGGAAAAATCCTTTTTCTTTGCCAGCATCTTTTCATTGATGTCTAGTGGCACCCCACACCCTCCAATTGCTGTGACCCTCATTTTTAAGACTTTGCCCTGGTGTCTAGTGGCACCCCCAGCCTCTGACTGCCATGCCTGTATTTTTTTGTTTCTTCTTTATTATTTCTCCCTGGTGTCTAGTAGTAACACCTACCCTCTGATTGCTGTCCCCATAATTATTTATTACTTTCCCGGTGTCTAGCAGTGCCCCTCAGCCTCATATCCCTGCCCCATAATTATTTTTTATTTTCCTGGTGTCTAGTGTTGCCCCCCACCCTTCCATTGCTGTCCCATAATTATATTTATCCCTGGTGTCTAGTGGTGTCCCCACCCTCTGTTGTTCAAGTATCATTAATCCCTGGTGTCTAGTAGCACCCCCACACCCTCCAATGGCTATCCCCATGATTGGGTGATATATCCCTGGTGTCTAGTGGATCCCCCCCCTCCAAAGTCCATGTCTGCCTGCAATAAAGAAAATGGTTCCTAAATGATTTTTTTAACCTGAAAAAAGGTCCTTTGCCAATTGTACCCACCCCACCCAGGTGACCCACTCAGCACCCACCACCACACACACACCCAGTTCCCCCACACACACACACCCTCACTCACCTGAACTGGTCCCAGAGTGAAGATCCACGCTGATACAGAAGACACGTCTTGCTGCTGGAAACATCAACTGCAATATGACAAAGTAGGTACTGTAACTGTAATTCAATGTATTTCTATTAGGTTTTTCAACTTTGGTGCATAACTTTCTCATTTTTTAAGATTTTGACACTAAATTTTCAGCATACCCATTTTGAGATCCCACCTCATGAACAACATTGGTGTCATTCTGCAAATCCTGCCTGAAAGGCAATTTTGCAGTTGGTTGGCAAAATCCCCCTTTGGGCAAGATTTCAAAATTTTTACCATACTTGTTCATGAGGTGGAGTCATTAGAAGGGTATTTTAAAACGTTGGGGTCAAAATATGTTAAAATTACAAAGTTGTGTACATCCATTGACATTTCACTACGGTTGCTTGTAACTTTTGTCAACTTCATTATTTTCACCCCCAAATTTTCAATATAACCATTTGTTTACACCACCTCATGAATGTTACAGCTGTCATTTTTCAAACATTGCCCAAAATGTATTTTCGCATCTCTGGTGCAGAATGACGCTGCGGTGGCGTGGAATGACATTTGATGGGGATTTGACCATTTTTCTACAGGGTTCATGAGCTGGAGTAATAAGTAGCCTATGCTGACAATTTGTTTGCTTCCACATAAACATACCTATGCATCCAAGGAGGGATGGGAGCGCAGGGCCCAGAGGCCTCTGCGCTCCATCACATGAATAAGGATACGATTACACTATCTGAAAAATAAGGATGTAATTATACTATCTCAAAAAGTAAGGAATTTCTTTTAAAAAAAAACAGCATTAATGCTACATTTAGGGTTCAGGTTAAAGCGACAAAAGTAGGGAAATGTGGCTTTGGGGTTTTCAACCCTAAAACCCCAACCACACCAATAAAACAAAACAGGTTCTCAACCCTAAAGCTCACCCCATTCTATACACTCCAGAAACATACACACCTAATGGGGTGAGCTTTAGGGTTCAGAACCCATAGAAAGACTCTGTCCCTGATTTGTTTTAGGGATGTGGTTGGGGTTTTAGGATCAGAAACCCTAAAGCTGCATTTCCATTATTTTTTTGCTTTAGCCTGAACTGTAAATGTTGCATGATCGCAGTTTTTTTTGCAAATAATATATATATATATATTCATTGCAAAACACTTTGTTAATGCATCAGTTAGGGTTGTAACTACAGCCATAAAAGTAGGGAAATGTGGCATTAGGGTTTCCAACCATAACACCCCACCACCACCTACAACCTGCATACACTAACAGGTGTCGGGTCTGCCTTGGGCTTGTTGGTCCTAATGTTCACCCACCCCAACCCCCATCCTGCAGATACTGACAAGCATCAGGAGTGTCCCTTGGGGTCATTGGCCCTAATACTTACCCCATTCCATAAGTAAATAAGCTGAGAAGGGCACAGTATAGGAGATGGGGTAAGCATTAAGGCTGATGACCTCAAGGGACACCCTCGACACCTGTCAGTGTCTGCAGCATGGGGGTGGGTGAGCGTTAGGGCCAACAAGCCCGAGGCAGACCCCCGAGGCCTGTTAGTGTATGCAGGCTGTGGGTGGTGGTGGGGTGTTAGAGTTGGAAACCCTAACGCCACATTTCCCTACTTTTGTGGCTGTAGTTACAACCTTAACTGATAAATTAACAACGTTTTTTCCAATGAATTTCCTTACTTTTTGTGAAAGCATCACTGTATCTCAAGGAGCAGCACAGTATCCCATGGCCCCTGTGCTACAATGTCTTTACGGGTGGGAGCACAGGGTCCTTCAGACCCTGCACTCCCATAGTATGTCAGGTAGCAGCACAGTGGCCCACAAACCCTGTACTACAATGTCTTTAGGGGTGGGAGCACAGGGTCCTTTGGACCCTGTGCTACCACAGCATCTCAGGCACCAGCACAGTGCCCCATAGAGCCTGTGTTGACAGGTTACGTTTAGAAAAAGTTGCCAGTGGCATATATCTCAGCACAGTCTTTTCCCCAAGAGGACTGAGCTAAGCATCTGGTGAAAATAAAGAACATGGAAAACAACAAAACAGAGTGAAGGGAGTCCAAACACCTGACACACAAGAAGGATTGCATTTCTGAAATTTGCACAAAAAACAACCTTATTTGTGAAAAATGCAACAGTATTTTGTGCAAATTATATCATTAGCACACAATACTGTTTCATTTTGTGCAAAAACCTGAATCGTTGAACCTCAATAACATTGGAACCGTTTAATGGAGTTTCATGAAATATGGCATGCATACTGTCTAGGAGTAGGTAGTTTAGCATGCCAAATTGTGTGTGAATACATTGTGTGATTTCTGAGATACAGAGTGTTGAAAAACAGAAAAATATGTGTTTTTTGCCATTTCTTTGTCAACCTGGATCTCAGTAATGACTTTAGTTAGTGGTTTGAAATTTTCCGGGTAGAAAGTCTTTGCCTCCCAGATGTCAGGCATGAAAGTTTGGAATTTGCACAACTTATACAATTTGCACAGAATATTAGGGGTGGGGCTCCAACAGCATCTCAGGCACAGCACAGTGCTCCACAGAGCATCTGTTGACAGGTTATGTTTAATAAACATTGCCAGTGGCATATATATCACCGCAGCCTTTTCCCCAAGAGGATTGAGCTAAGCATCTGGTGAAAATAAAGAACATGGAAAACAACACAACAGAGTGAAGAGATTCCAAACAACTGACACACAAAAAGGATTGCATTTCTGAAATTTGCGCAAAACATTACATTACTTGTGAAAAATACAACAGTATGTTGTGCAAATTAAAAAATTTGCACAAAATACTGTTCTATTTTGCGCAGAAACCCAAATTTTGATCCTTAATAATGTTGGAACAGTTTGACAGATTTTCATGAAATTTGGCATGCATACTGTCTAGGGGTAGGTCTTTTGACTTACTACATTTTGTGTGAATCTGTTATGAGCTTTCTGAGATACAGAGTGTTGAAAAACAGAAAAATCTGTGTTTTTTGCTATTTATTTGTCAACCTGGATCTCTGAAATGGCTTTAAGTAGTGATCTGAAAATTTCCAGGTAGAAAGCCTTTGCCTCACAGATGTGCATTGTGAAGGTTTGGTGAAAAATACTAATCCATTCAAAAGTTATTAAACTTTTAATTTCCAATTATTTTCTATGGGAAGATTTACTGTATATGTCAGGTATGAAAGTTTGGAATTTGCACAAATTAATTCCAAACTTTCATTCCTGACATATAAACTTTTCCATGAGAAATAATGGTAAATTAAAAGTTGAACAACTTTTGAATGGATTAATATTTTTTCAACAAGCCTTCAAAATGCACATTTATGACCCACTGGCTTTCTGCCCTGAAAATCTCAGACCACAGCCTAAAGCCATTTATGAGATCCAGGTGGACAAAGAAATGACAAAAAAAACATGGATGTTTCTGTTTTGTTTTCAATACTCCATATCACAGAAACCACACAAGGATTTGCATGAAATGTGGCATGTCAAGAGACCTATCCCTAGAAATCATGCTTGCCAAATTGCATTCAAATCTGTTGAATAGTTCCAAAGTTATTAAGGTTCAAAAATGTGGGTTTAACATAGACATTACCTTTCACCCTAACTATACTGGTGCTACCGTGCCAGTATAATATGTATAATATACACACACACACACACTGTAGGGTTCTTTTGGTGTACTGTGATGAGACTTTATAAAATTCAAATCTTCTTTGCTGGTCATGTACAATGTATACAATTAATCCCAGGTCACTCCTCAAAAGGGGACATCTTGACCTGCGTGAGCCTACCAGATTAAAAAATAAATAAATAAATAAAAATATATACTGTATATATACTTCCTCCCCCAGGTCCCTTAGTTTTTGGCTGGTCTTCTGTGGGGTACTGAGTCAAACGACTTGCTAAACTCCAGGCATAGTATAACAACTGCCTTTCATTTGCAGCCACCCTGGTCACCCAGGTAAACTACTGCTTTGTATTTATTAGGGCTGAAGAATAAAGTGTACAACGTACAGTAGGGAAATGAAAAACAATAGTTAAAAGTCCCTGAGATCTTCACAAATTAATGGTGTGGTGTTCATCAGGGTCTGAAGGTTATGCAATGCAGTGTTGGCATTATCCTAACATCGTCACCCTCTGTACAAGTACTGCTGTGTCATTTTCTTTGTCTGACAAGACAGTGCCAAGATCAGGATAGTGCCAGCACTGCCTTGCATGATCATATAAAATGCAATATGGAGGAGGAAGAAGACCGGTTGGTCGCCATGACAGCAGGAACCTCGTTGTAGAGGTCAAAGTGTTAAATCAAAGAATGTTGAGGCTGAATTCAAAGGCATAGATGGCATACCACAGAGGCTGTTTAAATAACCAGTACAAACCTGCAATACAGACTGAAAATACTGGTTAACATGAATGAAGCAAATAAAAAGTTAACCGATGTGATAAAACCATGTGTTGAAAAATAAGATTAAAATCCCTTACTAAAACAGTATGGAATGGAAAGAAACTAATCACAAAATGGGGCAGACTTATACCAGATATTCCTGAAGCAGAAATTATTTGGAATTAAAGTGAAAATATTATTTTTGGAGTCAGTATTATCTGATTGCAAGAATTCAGCTTTTTATTGTATAACATGGGGAGTGGAGCCACTATCTAGAACTACTTTTCTATGCACAGAACAACCCTTAAAAATAAATTCTGAATAAGATTTAAAAGGTGCCACTTATGTGGTCACGAGATGGGGTCGGCACTCCATATATTGCTGCTGGCAGGTCACGTGATGTGACACGTGACCTACCCTCCTTTTTACTAAGTGTCCACTTTCCCATTTGCAGGTTATAGGTACCAACCACTAGGGGTCACTGCACTTTCCACTCTAGCTCCTCTCTCCTCTCTATATCCCTCCTAGCTAATACTTCACAGCTGTCCCACTAGAGGTCACTGCAGTTCCCTTGGATTCCTTCTACTACCTACTTTCTGCACTCATCCTATCTCTAAGCAACTGCTAGTATTAAACCTGGTACCCTTCTCTCTAAATTCTACTGACTATCCTCTGAGCCAACGAACCAGGCCAACAACTTTCTCTATTTTTATGCTGTTAACCATACCTCACTCCCTCCTGCCCAGATTTAAAAAATTGGCCCTGTCTACACTCTGTCCCTGAGCTGTGTTCAACCACAGTACCCTTGCAGTCACAGTCAGCTGCTCTACCTCTGCACCACAGTGCCTACCTACTTTATGACTACTTTCTAAGCCTCTTAATCACTTACCTACCCAATCTGCCAAAATATAAGTTTACCTCTTCTTTCTGCTGCCTTGTAGGATTTGAACCCTGCACCCTTGTTTCCAAAGTCCACAGTTCCACCACTCACCTAGAACACCTGCATATTTTTACTGCAGGATTTCATAACTATAAAGAACACACTAACCCTGTGACACAACTAAAGTGTTATCTAAGTGCTTCTACAAACCTGAACCCAACTCCCTACTGCTACAGCCACTAGTCTAGCTCTCTCCTATTACCCTAATCAAGGCTTAAACCTGGTACTCTATGCACTTCAGGCACATACACTACCACCACACCATAGCAGCAACTAGACTCAGAGGTGATCTCTCACTACTATCTCCCCTCTTTCATCCTAGTCCCCCCATTCTTTCCTCACTTCAGCTCCACCAGCCTTCCCAACTATGCACATGCATCCCCTGCTCGCCAGTCTATCTCTTCTTCTCCTCCTCCTCCTTTGCCTTCCACATACCCTAGTGTCCCTATTAACCCTCAGCCTCACTACTCCAGTGTTCCTACCTACCCTCCTGTCCTCCCCTCCTCCTTTACCACTGCTCCTACCCCTCCCTCCTCCTCCACACATCCCATATGCTCCTCTCCACCTCACCCCCCTTCCAGACATCACCTGTCCTCCCCCACAGCCCCCTTGCACTTCTGATCACTCAGGCCTTCTCTGCCTGTGCTACCCTACCCACCCCTTGTGCAACCAAACCCCATTCCTTATTCTATCACTCCCGGCGTAAACTCTCCATCTGCCTCCGTCTGACCAGAGCACTTTTCCTCCTTCTACTCCTAACAGGGAACATACACCCCAACCCAGGCCCTGCCCCCTCCCATCCACCCACTCAGCCCACTGGTCTTCAAGTAGCCTCCATGAACATATGCAGCCTGCTGAAGAAATTTGATGCCCTACAGTGCTGGGCCTTGGCTCACCAACCAGACATCATAGCCCTGGTTGAAACCTGGCTGTCCAAATCAACTCCTGACTCATTTGTCTCCTCCCAGACTATACCTTATACCGGGAGGACCGGTAGGCAAATGAGGGAGGCTGTGCAATCTACACCAGGGACACAATACCTGGACATGCACTCCCCACCCTGCCCTCATAAATGGGGCCCAGGCCCTTACCTCAGACTCACCCCAGACCCCTCTAGGAGCCCTCTCTATCTCACCACAGCCTACATTCCCCAAAGAACCAGCACCCAGCCCTGATATCTTTAACGGACTACCTGGCCACCCTCCACCATAAGGCAGAACAAATCCTAGTGGGGACCTTAATGTAAATTGGCTCAGCACCTCCTCATCCACCACCAGAGACTCATTTGCCACCAAGATCTGACACAACTCGTCACCCAGCCCACGAGACTTAACCCTAAGAGTGGTACCAGCACCCTGCTGGATGTTATTATAACTAACCGACCCCATAAAATCCAAAACATCCAGGTCCTCCCAGACTCCCTGAGTGACCACTCCCCTATCTTATTCCACTGGGTAGCCCCCAATCCCAAACCCAAAGCCCAGACCACCCTCCTCAGGCGCCTCCGCCCTGGTGGGCTGAAGAAACTTAAGGCACTCCTCACCCAGATAGACTGGTCCCCATTCAGCAGGCAACCAACATTGATACTGCCCTCACCTTTTCACTCACACCTCAACATGGCCTGTGATCTCTTTGCACCCTTAACAAAACCCTGTCCAAAAACAGAAGCACCCTGGTTAGCCCGGCCCTCTACAATTGCCAGAAACCGGGATAACCTCTAGCACCTTGCCACTGAAACAGGTCGTCTGTCTGATAGGCAAGCATACAATGCAGCCCGAAATAAATGCTCATGGGCCATCAGGAAAGCCAAGGCAGACCATTACCAGGCCTCCTTACCTCCTCCTGGGGCTCAGCCCGGACCTTCTGGGATAATATTAAGCAACTCAATGGTAAGCTTGCTCTCCTGCCCCATCCCAGCTCACTAGAAATGGCACAACCTCCACCGAGCCTGCCACCACTAGCTAACTGGTTCAACACCACTTTCACTGACCTTAGCTCAGTCCTCCCTAGTAATTTCTTTGACCCTCCCCCCAGCCAAACTCCCCCTGTCCTCCAGCACCCCAGCTTCCTCCTGTGAAAGATTTCCACCCGGGAAGCCAGACCCATCCTAATCAAAGCTCTCAATGGCAACAATCCCGGCAGTGACTCACTGGACCCCAGCATCCTCAGGCCGGTGCTAGATGAAGTCCTTGCACCTCTCACAAGCCTAATTAACCAGTCACTCTGCCTGGGACAATTCCCACAGCTTGGAAAACAGCCATTATCACACCTATTCATAAAGGAGGCGACAGGTCATCGGCCAACAACTACGGCCAATCTCCATCCTCCTCCCTCTCTAAAGCCCAGGAGAAAGTGGTGGCCATTCAAATCACTGATTATCTGGCTAAGCATAACATCTTATGCCCAGAGCAACATAGGCTTCCATGCGGGTCACAGTACCAGCACTGCCCTTATTGAATTCTCCAACTTCCTACACTCCTCCTTGGATACCAGCTCCTAGCTGGTGCAGTGTTCATTGACCTCTCAAAGGCTTTCGACACTGTCTCCCATCCACTGCTGCTGAATGCACTCTGCCTCACTGGTCTCTCGGCTGGCCCCTGGCATGGTGTGCTAGCTATCTTGACACTCGATCCCAGTGTGTCAAGATTAATAACACACTTTCCGATACCAGTCCCATTCTCTCTGGGGTCCCCAAGGCTCCATCCTGGGCCTCCTTCTCTTCTCGCTGTATCTGAACACCCCTGCATGCTCTGGCAAAATTCTGCTGTATGCAGCGACGCTGTCCTTTTGCCACCCAACTGTAATCCCATCTCCCTACAGGACCCCTACAGCAGTCTTTCAACAGTGCCGAGGCTTGGTTTAAGGAGCTGCAGACTCATCAATCTTAACAAAACCAAAACTATGCTCTTTTCACACCCCAAAACAAAGCTAGCAACCACCCTCTATATCCTTCCAAGCACCAACCAACCACTGGAACAAGTCTGCTCCTACAAATACCTTGGGTTACTGCCGATTCAGCCCTCACATTTCACAACCACATCGACGCCCTAACATCCGCCACCAACACACGGCTTGGCATCCTATTCCGCCATAAAACCTGCCTTCCCCCAAATGCTCTCCGGCTAGCTGTTACATCGTCCGTTCTGTCCCTTGTAGACTATGGTCTACCAGTATACGGTGCTGCCGACACCACTGCACTCAACAAAATTCACCTCACCCTGAATAAAGCATGCAGATTGATTACTGGTGCCCCCAGGCTCACACACACCTGTCAGCTATATGGCCGATGCTAACCTGCTTACCCTGGATGAACGGCTCCAGATACCAGACCTGTCTCCTCACCAAAAACCCTACTCGGGCTCTCCCCGGTAGCGGCATCCATCCACCAAAGCCCTCCCACCATTGCAACACGGTCTTCCTACAAGACCACTCTAAAGGTCCCCAGGACAAGAACCAGCCATGGCCAGAGGTCCTTCAGCTATAGAGCCCCAACCTGGTTTAACTCTCTCCTGCCACCATCACCAATGCCATCACCATCTCCACATTCAAACCGCCCAGACCATCTTCAGCACTCGTAACTGCTCCTGTCTCTGAACATAGCCTCCACCTTTTTTTTCTTGACAATGCCCCGGGCAGCTCTCCCATCCCTCCATCACTTCCCTGTACACCATGCCTAGGTTTAACCTGGCCAGTGCCAGCTGTTTCAATGTTTACCTACCAGAATGCTCACTTGATACCGACTTGTGGAACACCTGTTTATCAATTACATGTACCCTGTACCCAATTGTATTTGTCTGACCACAATGTGACGTGGCACCTCTGGTGAATGCCTATTGATTTTTTTGCAAATCTTTGCTATGTAACCAAAATGCAATGTATGTCTTTATGTGACGAAGTACCTTTGGAAATGAGCCTCTGGCTCAAAGGTTGTAAACTGATTCTTAAAATAAATAAATAAATAAATAAAATTACTAAGCAACAGAGCACAAAAAAGCTCCAGCACTTCAAATTCCTGCAAGTTCTTTCTCAAAGGGAGTAGTCAGCTGTATTACAGATGCTGCTTAAATAGCAAAACCCTTAAAGTGATATACACAAATTATTTGGTATATATTAAGTAGTACAAGACCACATTACAAGGCCATATATATCAAGCACTACCCTATGTGTAACAACTACTTACTACAAGTGAAAAAAATGTATACTATACATATATAAACAGAAACTAATAAAGCAAGGAAAACATAAAGGTATAACAAAGTAATGATACTGCAAAGGGACAATTTTTCAAATTGCAAAATGCAAAGCCATGCAGGCTATCAATAATAATAACAGGTGAACCTGAAAGAGACCAAAAAAGGAAGTTTTATTTAAAATAGATACAACAGCAGGGAAATTCAAATTGCTATTAATTTCATTAAAACAAAAGGACCCTATTTTTTTTTAGATAAGGTGTTATGTCCCACCTGTCATTAAGACCCTCTGTCCAAAGAGCCCCCAGGGTGAAAATTGCCCTGCTCGATTTCTGTAGAAGCATACCTAGTCTATCCCCTCCCCTACTCAATCTCCACAAACTTGAATACACCTACATCTGAGTTATGTATGAGGGTTCAATGGAACCCAACAGATGTATCACATGAGGCATGGGAAATAGACATAATGTGTTCCTGGATGCATTCTTTCAGAGGACATTTAGTGCAGCCAATATATAATTTATTACAGGGGCACCAGAGGGTATAAATAACACAAGAGGTTCTGCATGTAATGCAGTGTCTAACCTCAAGTGAATTATTATTAGTAGGACTAGTAAATCTATTGCCCTTTTGAGCAAACTGACAAATGTTACAAGCATGATATTTAAAGAACCCCCCATTAAGTTTATTAGGTGTGATAACTGTGTCAGTCAAAGACTCTTGGCCACAAAATCTCATATACATTTTCCTCTGTGATAAACCACCTGGGGGCAATCACCCCCTACATCCCTCAAGTCCAGATCTGTATGAAGTACTGTCCAGAACCTTTTTAAAACTCCTGCTATCCATGGAGCTAACATATTGTATTCAGTAATGAACTTAATCTGGTTAGGAAATGAATCCTCTCTATGTTTGGGAATTAAAAGTTCATTTCTATCCCTACTTGTAGCTTAAAGATTTGCTTCAGTAAGCATCTTATTTTCATAGCCTCTTTCTAACAACCTCCTTTGTAATTCATTTGCTTGTATATCATAAGTATGTAAACTGAAACAATTCCACAGAAGGTGGAAGAACTGGCCATAGAGAATATTGTTAAGTAAATGTTTGGGGTGGGAACTGTCAGGTCTAAGACTAGTATTACCAGCAGAGGGTTTTCTGTATTTTCAGTGGTAATTTTGCCTGTATCAACATTTTCAAAAAGCTTTAAATCTAAAAGCACCCCAACCCTTGCCCACCCTACTGTGCTCCCAAGCCCCTCCCCACTGACTCCTATTTATATAACTGGTGGTAGGTATTCAGTTTCATCATTGGTACCCTCTCCTACTTGCCCAGTTGTTAAAAAATAAGTCCCCACCCTTGCTCACCCTCTAGCACACAGCCACCCCCACCCCACCACCACCAACACTGGCATGCATCTCTGTCCCTTATTATTTATTTATTTATTTAGTTTTTGCTGACTGGGTAAATGCACTAGACAGATTCTGCCTATTTTCAGGCATGACCTGGGGGAGTGGGATACAGATAAATGCCAACTGACCTTGACCCAGATTAAATTGTTAGGGGTATTTTCAGTGAACTGGGGGAAATGTGGCCAGGGCACCGGGGAACTTCCCCCTTATGGCCAGCGTACTATCCAAACACCCATTTTGGGGTGGATTTGAATGTCGATGCCCATATTGTTCATCAGAATGGTACTAAAAAGACTTCCACAGAAAAAAAGTGGTAAAACTATTACAATACAAAAAAGTTATCAACTTAGGAAAACCCCACTGAAATGAATGGGAAATATGAGCCTATTCATTTCAATGTTTTTGTTTCTTTAGTTCATAACTCCCATGCAGATCGGGTGAACAACTGACTCACTGTCAACTAATAAAGCATCAGGGAAACCCTCATCACATGTCACAAAACAGTGGTTTTATGGGCATTTCTTTATTAGAGAGAGCCTGCATTTTGATTAGTGTGGCACCCAGAGATGTACCACTGCTGCAAGTGCATTTAATTTAAACTGCAGCATGACAGATTTTTTCTAACAAGAAATCTGGTTTTGGTGCATTTATGAGCTGTCAGTTTGATAGGAACCTTTCCACACATTACAAACTCATACACAGTGTCTCAGTGGAACAGTAGTGATAAAAGACTCACTGATTTACAAGTAGGACATTTGCAGGATTTATAAATAGTTTTTGAATTCACTGAAAGCAAAACATGGTTTGTTTTTGTTTTCTTATTTATGTGAAACCTGTCTGAGCACTAATACCTCTATCTGCTAAGACCTCTGTCTGCTAAGTAAGGGCCACTCCACACATCACACACAGTCAAATATTTATCTTACTGATACTTAATGATTCCTTCTGTATCAGGATTGACTGTTTCTTGCTTAGATCATTTGCATGACTTCATTTGCATGATCTGTATATAGGATGCAATCTCTCTGAAAATAAATTGTGTTTAAAATCAATGTTTGAGTGTGTGTGATATGTGGAGTGTCCCTCACTTAGCGAAAATCAATTTTAACTAGACATAACGGCTACAAGAAACACATGTCAGCAATTTTTGACATTTTTCTAAAGTACAATTTGGATACAGTACATAACAATTGTTCATCCAAAATACGGTCTTCCAATTCATACAATAATCAAATTCATAAATACAGGAACTCATAATGACTCCAGATAATCAGAACTGCAGTTACAGGAATGCTTTATGTTCAGTATTATCATTCAAACCTGGCCCCAAAGGACATTAAGTTCAAATATCCAGAATGTCTCTCAGCTGGACATAAGAAACTAAGTCCCATCCTCATGGACCCAGCACTACCTTGTCTATCCCACAGAACAAAAGGGGTATGTTGTCCAGTACCAGCCACATCTTTGAGGTGCCTAAAGAAAGAATTGTGTTCATTTCTGCCCCAATGGAACAATGGTGTTCACCAATATGAACTTTCAGTGCCCATTTTGTTCTGCCCACATAAAAAGAATGGCAAGAGCAGGTAGCTAAGTAGATGACACCATAAGTGCTACAGCTAACAAAACAGTTAATTTCATATCCTTGTGACCATTAACTGTATGAAAAGTTTTACTTTTATGGTTGGTGCCACAATGGGTACAGTGACTGCAAGGGAAACATCCCTGAAGAGGTTTAAGTAACCAGTTACCTGAACACCTTTTAGTGTCTAACAATTCACCCATGATGGTGTAGAGCTGAGGGTCCAACCTCAGCGATATGCTGGTACACAGTTCTCAGAGAACTGAGAGAAAACAAACAGGTACATGGTTATCTAAACCTCATCAGTGACTACAGCACTCATGGTGTCATCTGCTTAGCTACTTGCACTTGGAATTCTTTTTATGTAGACAGAACAAAGCAGGCAGCAAAGGACTGTGCTGGTGAACACCTTAGCTCTATTAGGGGCAGAGACAAACATAATGCTTTGTTCAGGCACTTCAAAGATGTAGCTGGAACTGAACAACATGTTTTCATTTTGCAGGACAGAGAAAATAGAGTTGGCTCCATGAGGAGGGACTTAGAGTAATTTATTTCCACAAGACAGTCTTTCTGGATATTTGAACTTGGTGCCCTTTGGAGACCAGGTCTGAATGATGATATTGAACATAAAGTATTCCTACAATTGAAGTTCTAATTATGCGGAGTCATTATGAGTTCCTGTATTTACACACTTGATGACTGTATTTTGAATGAACAATTGTTATCGTGCTTTAGAAACAGGTAAAAAATTGTTCACGTGTTTCTCACAGCCATTATCTCTTGTTAGAAAAATGTTCACTGCTAATGAAGTTTCTTAACCATGTTCTTACTTCTTAGCCATGTTGGTAAATACAGACTATTGCACTTGCCCCCCATTTTGGATTGCTATTTTTTGGGGGTTGATTTAGTTGTAGCATTAAGGCTCTTAACATTCTGGCCATCTAGTGATTTTTTTGGACCTCAATAAATTCGTTTTGGTCATTTTATGGGATTTCACTTCTTATTAAAGCAAGCCTGTTAATTCAGCATTCATAATACCTTTCATCCTTGCACACTGTGGCCATTTTATATGTATATTTTTTTTTCAGAAAATCATCCATTTTGTTAAACAGAAACAAGACCTTTTTGTATTTGGCTTTGTTCATGTTCGTTATACGTCATATGTTTGCTTGGATAATTTTTAATATAGCCTTACTGTATGACACAAACAGCACCTAGTCTTTTGAAGTTTTCACATCTTTTGATATTAACATTTTTTAGCAACCTATGCTCCACAAGGTTGTGATCCGTCACCACTGGTTTGTATTTATTTATGAAGCACATAAATAAGTTTACTGTTTTTCTGATACTGGCATATGAGATTAGATAATTGTTTGTGTACTGTTGAGACTAGGTATCTGCATACATGTATTTTGTGATCCCATTCACGGACATCAGTGGTGCACAATATTCTTACATTTATACAGATCAGACATTATTAATTCGATTGGACATTTTTGGCTACCGGCACATTAAGTTTGGCTAATTATATTTATCTGTACTCCAGCTACTTTTAAAAGTTTTTATATTACTGTTACACAAGCACTGTTTGCACACTATCACTTCAGAAAATATTACAGGTGTGGCATGTTAACATTTTAGGATTAATTAATTGTTGCACCTTTAAATGTACTGTGCAAGAGAGGTAAACTAATATTCATGGTAACAATAAGGTGGCTGTACTGTCTTACAGTGATCAAGAGTACCATTTGTTTTCACGCACTGCAAATGTGGCCAGGTTTGTAACACACAGATGATGATGGCTCTGTCACAAAACATGTGGATCAGAAGTACAAAACATATCAATCTTGTTATGTTGACTGAAAACTACATTATTCAAAAAATGAAAATTGTAAGAAGTATGGATTCTACAAAGTGAGTACTCATACTTTGGATACATAATATATAGAGCTACTGGTTTGTCCAGAATAACATTTTGTTGTTGTTGTTGTTGTTGTTGTTGTTGTTGTTGGTAAGTAGTACTGCCTAGAAGCTGAATTAGTCTGTGAGCCACATTAAATATATATTTGTCCTTTTAATACTGGCTTAGATATGCAACTCATTTTATGGATGTCACTCATCCTTCATGAACATTTAAGAAATCACTATAAAAACAAAACCATTGTACAGCAGCTCTGTAAAATATTCAAACTTCATTTTTAAAAAATAAAAGCAGTCATAAAGTATTCCGCTGACGGGGTATGTCATTGGGGTTGTGAGGCCTAAATATCATCACATTCCATGTGTAATCATATTCACAAGCCACAGTAAAGAAGAATGGGGTGACCTTTAGGCCTCACAACCCCAATGACACACCCCATCAGCTGTCAATCTCAGGATGATGAGTGGGTCCACAGGGGGGAAGGGGCAACCCTAAATGTCTCATTTCCTAACTTTTTGTGTTTTAACCCTAAATGATGCATTAATGAAGTTTTTTGCATAGAATTTCCTTGCTTTTTGGGAAAGAATAGAGAAAGTAGAAAGTCGTGGAGGTTGGTGGGAGTGTGCTCCCACCAACTAGCAAATATCTACAGAATTCTGCACATGTTTACATGTTAGACACCTAATGACAGAAAAGTACATCCATGGCAGTAAGGGTAGCTATCATATAAATTTCAAGCCACTACCAGAATGGAAAAACGTTCTGAAAATGTAAACTGTGACACACAATATCTCCACAAAAAATGTATTGTCTGACATGTAAGCATCATAATTCAAATGTACAAACATCCTATCAACACCCTCCAAATTTCAAGTCAAAAGACCAAACCAGTTCTGAGATATTCAATTTAAAACATTTTTAAAATTGGGCTATCTGGTCCCTCCAAATCTGACCATCTAGTCCCTCCCTCACGATCAAAGATGGCAATCAAAGAATCTCATGATCAAAGAATTTGCAGGCTCACGACCAAAGAATTTGCAGGCTAGCAATCAAAGAATAAAAAATGGAAAAACTCAACTTTTAAGCAATAATACATGGAACCACTGCCATGCCTCGATAGAACGAAGCCCCCTGAGCAAAACCCATCCTAGTCTGAGTTTCTAGGTCACCCCTGGGCTGAGAAATTTGAATTTTTCATCTGGCCATCTGGTCATCACCTCGTGATCAAAGATCATGGTCAAAGAATCTTGAGATCAGAATTTGCAGGCTCGCAATCAAAGAATAAAAAATGGTAAAACTCAATTTTAAGGCAAAAATACATGAAACCACAGCCATGCCTCAATAGAACAAGAATTTGCAGGCTCGCGATCAAAGATCGTTAGTGAGCCACGATTGAAGAATAAAAAAGTAGAAAATTCTATTTTTTTACCATTTTAAAAGAAACCACAGGTATGGCTCGACACAGCGAAACCCCCTGAGCAAAACCCATCCAAGTTTTACTTCAGGAGTCACTCCTGAGCTGAGATGTTTGAATTTTTCCAACCACAAACTGAAAACAAGATGGCAGCCGTTGCGATCAAAGAATTCCTCGCTATCAAAGATTCTTTGATCACAAGCCTGCAAATTATTTGATCATGAGGAGGGACCAGATGGCCAAAACCCCATTCTTCTTTCGCAAAATAACCATATAAATGTTCCCATTGACTTACAATGGAAACTTAAAAGTTTAATAACTTTTGAATGAATTAATATGTTTTCACCAAACAAAAAGCAGCATGTTCCTTGACCAAAGCTCTTTCAGATGAGCCAAGTCACAGAGTGGCACGGTACATGACAGCCGTGCAGCACTATGGACAAAATCCAAAAAACTCCCACATAACTGGTGAAAAGTGCATTTTTCAGCGTTTTGGTGTGCAAAAACGGTAAGTCTGACTGAAGCAAAATTTGGCAAATCAAGAGATCTACCATGCCGCACTGAGTATCCCAAAATGCATGAAAATCCCTTGAACAAGTCCAAAGTTATTAATGTGCAAAATTTGGAGTTTAACATGGAAGTGCCTACTCAACTCTAAATATATGGGCGTGACCGCTCCCCTATAATATAGTATATATATATATATTTATAAAATGGGTAGGAAAAATTATGTCTGCTGAGTGGTTGAAACGCATCACATTGCCATGCGTATATCAGAGCGTGACCACACACCTGCACTTTCACCCCCTCCAAAACAATTTTGCCATTTTATAAGATAGATAACCCACTCTAGGGTGTGTGTGGTCATGCTCTGATATATGCTCACCTTTGATGGTTGATGCACTCAGCTATAGCAATGCACACCAAGGCGTGCATATATCAGAGCATGACAGCACACCTTAGAACCTTAGAGTGGGTTATCTATTACATCTAGTGTGTATGTGTAATATGTTTTATATATATATATATATATATATATATATATATATATATATATTCTTTGCAAAAAATAATGCCAGTTAGAGCTCAGTTAACACCACAAAAGTATAGAAATGTAGCGTAGGGTTTCCAACCGTAACCCCCCCAAGCAACAAAAGGAAAAAAACATTGGGGTTTGGGATCTCTGGAATCTTGGTGACTCAGTGGTAGGGTCTTCCTTGGGGTTGTCAACCATAATGTTCACCCCTCCTCCAGCCTGTAGCCTCCTGTTTGAAGTACACAGTACCGCTCCAAGTTAGTGTTTCATACTGAGGAAGTCTTCAAGGGTAGAGAAGTGTGCCTTGCCACATGTTGCCAACACAGTGTGTTGTAGTTTTTTTCATGCAGGGCACTGTGTGGAGAAAGGAGATTACATCTGACCTTTTCTCTAAGGGAACAGACCCTCAATTCACCAAGACTCCAGAGATCCAAAACCCTAATGTTTTTTTCTTTGGTTGCTTGGGGGATGGGGGTGGGGAGTTGGGGTTGGAAACCTTGAGGCCATATTGCCATACTTTTGTGGTGTTAACTTGAACTCTAACTGGTGCATTAACGCAGGATCTTTGCAAAGAATTTCCTTTCTTTTTAAAGTAGTGGAAAAATATCCTCATCCACACAAGTTTCTTCAGGACCTGCATGAAGACTGCAGATGCACATGGCCCAAGGAAAGAAAGGGAAGACTCTGTCCACCTATGGAAGTGCAGGCCATGCAGCGACAGATGCCAAGAATTCATGGGGCTGTCACGTGGACTGTGGAAGTGCAGGGCTCAATGTTGTCTATGCTTCCATGCTGCTGTAGATACAAACACACAGGGGAAACAGTCCATCTGTCTGCCAATGCACAGGGTCCTCTGCCATACACAGGTGCAGATGTACAGGGCCCTATGCCAAGAGAATAGTTGTCTTCACCATATGTGCAATCAAATTTCAAGACAAGCAACCAGTTCCTACCAAGAAATGAAAAATCTTGGTGTGCAATAAAATTCCATGCTGAGAAACCAGTTTTCTGCTGTGAAACATAAACATTATACTGGGCAATCAAATTTCATGTTGTGCAACCAATTTGTCACACAATGTGGGCCAGCCCATCGATGCAGAAGTAGAGCTACTGCTCACAATGCCAGTAACCTGAGATCAGTAACAAGCTCAGAGTGTCAGAAGGCTGGCCAGGAAGAGGAGGATTGAGCATCCAAAGGACTGCTCTCCTCCTCCAGGGAGGAAAGTTTGCAGGGTCTGGTATCTCTCTGGCACCTAGCAGAAGTTAGTGGAAAAGTACCCAGGACTGCCTAGGGAGGCTAGAGGGGCATGGCAGGCACCAACATGTGGTGCATGGGAATGTGTGACATATGTCATGGTGTCACTACACACCACACCACTCGGGAAAGAAAACAGAAATTGCAAAGACTAGTAGGATGACAAAGGTCTCCTGCAGACCATCCACCTGGCTATCAGGTGCTGTTTGTGAGAACTGGATCCTGGTTCCAATGGGGACTGAGGAACCCTGCTGACCCCACCAAGGAGGCTAGCAATGAGGGAACAGCCAGGTGAAGGTAAGGCCCAAGGACCCTGGGGTGACAGGGCTGGGGAGATCAGTGGAAGGGGGCCGGTCAGTGCTGGGGAGGGAAAAAAAGTAATGCAATGCAATTTTATTCACAATGTAATTTCATGTCAAAGTACAATCCAGTTCGAGCCTTGGAATGGAAAAATTATGATCTGCACTCAAAATTTCATGTTGCAAAACCAATTATAGTCATGTAATGGGAAGTTGTGATCCATAATCAAATTTCATATCAATCAGTCAATTTCCATTTTCAGAAGTACAAGTTATGATCCAGAACCAAAATGTGTTTCCAGCAGACTTTTTTTGAATCGCAGTTTTAAAATAGTTTTGCAAGTCAAATTTAGTTTTGCGTTTCTCACCACGTGAACTTAAAAATTGTAGACCACTATCAAATTTTATGTCCAACAACCAATCTTTCAGGCACAATGATAAATTATGATCCGCGGTGAAATTTCATATTGAGCTACCAACATTTTTGCCATGAAATGGAAAATTATCATGCGCAATCAAATTTCATGCTGAGCAACCAATTTTCTGCTGTGATACAAAACATTCTAATGCACAATCAAACTTCAAGTCAGGAAACCTAATTCTTGTCGTGAAACAAAAAATCATGGCACAAAATCAAATTTCATGATGAAAAAACGATTTTCTGCTGTGAAATGAAGACTTCTGATGCATAATCAAATTTCAAGTTAGGAAGCCAATGTTTGCTGTGAAACCAAAAATCATAGCGTGCAATCAAATTTCATATCAAGTATCATGCAATCATTTTCCATTTTGCAAGTGCAAGTTATTATCCATGAACAAAATGTGTTTCCAACAGGCTTATTTGAATCACAATTAATAAATACCTTAACAAGTCAAATTTACTATCGAACCACCTTAATAGTACAACACAGAAAAGTGTGTCACGATTTGAAAAAAGGGAAAGATGTTAACACGGCCAGGAAAATACGTAAAGCATATTTATAATCATGATTAACAAGCCTCATAATCTGAACCAGCATGTTCTACAGAGGTGGATTCAATTTTGGTTTTTTTGAAATGGCTGCTGTAATGAAAGTTTGATTAAGTAGCTTGTTATCGAGGTGAGAAATAAGATGGTGGCTATCACAAAATGAAAAAAAAATTTGAGTGTTGTGAGCACACCATATCAAACTAAAAACAGTCTTGAGATCCAAATTTTTGAAGTTGTATCAGAACATTATCCCTAAAACTCTGCTGAGCATGCTCAGAACAGAAAAAATAAAACTTTAAATCCTTATTACTCTGGAACTGTTTAATATTTTTTTCACAAACCCTTCCAAATGCATTACTTCAGCACAGCATGCTTCTACCCTGAAAGTTTCAGAAAAAAAATCAATTTCATGGAGGCTGTACATGACAGCAAACCCAAATCCTATGTCAAGTATAGCAAAAGAAAATAACATGTATACAGGAAAATGACATATGAGGATTTCAGAAACGGCACAAGCTGCTGTCAAGAAACTTTCCATAGGCTTAGATCTTGCCTCCTAGACAACACATGCAAAATTTCAGCTAATTTCATCAAATGCTGCCAAAGCAATCAAGGTGCAAAATCAGGGGGTTAACATAGAACCTCTTGCTCAACCCTAACTATAGGGGGGCTACCACGCCCTATAATTAAAATTGCAAAAAAACTATGTGAATACAGACATTAGGGTTGAAGAATGCAAAGTACATAAGTTGGGATATTAAAAAGATTATGGTTTTGGATCTTTGGAGTATTGGAAAGTCAGTAGTGAGGTCTTCCTTGGGGTTGTCAACCATAATAACCACCCTTTCCCCCCCCCGTAGCCTCCTGTCCAAAGCACAAGGTACAGCTCCAAGCTAGTGCCTCATAGTAATAGTCTCCAAAGGTATAGAAGTATGGCTTGCCACATGTACCAACAGAATCTATCATAGCTTTCTTCACACAGGGTCCTGCAGACCATGTATGAAGAAAATAGATCACATCTGACCTTGTTTGCTCAGGGGATGGGGTGGGCATTTAGGCTGACAACCCTAAGGAAGACACTAACACTGATTCACTGATACTCTGGAAACCCCAAACCCTAAAGTTTTTCTTTTCCCTACTTTGTGAACTTTGTGTTCTTCAACCTTAATGTCTGCATTAATGTAGTTTTTTGCAATAAATTTTCCTTATTTTTCTGATAGTGGAATCATGTCCTCATTCACACAGGTCCCAAAATGAGATAAATAGAATACTGGAGATAGTCCTGATGCAAGTGCATGGGCCCATCGGGCCTTGACATGCTAGTCAACCCTATGTGAGGGAAGGCTCCCTGGCCAGCCACAAGGTGTCATATTTGTGCCAGAACACTGCTCTGTCCCTCCTCAGGGTGGAGCTGGTGCCATATTCGGCAGTGCCTTCCCCCTAGCCTTGGCCTATTCAGCTTGCTCACTGAGCTTGCACCTGAACTCGGTAACGTGGTCCTCACTGTGCCAAGAACCATCTCTGAAAACAATGTTACATCAAAAAGTATTTTTTTTGTGGCATCTTGACTCCAAAATGTCAACATAGTCTTTTTATGACCTCCACTTCCTTCGGAACATGACAAGTGTCATTTGTAAAATACTGGACAAAATGTAATTTCTTACCTCAAGTGCAAAAACACATTTTGGCCAGGATTTGAAAAATGAGACCTGTCACGAACATGAGCTGGTATGAAAAAATGACTATACTGAAAAGTTGCTGCCAAAATACTAAAAACTAACAAAGTTATGAGCAATTGTTGAAAAATTACAATGTATCTACATAACGTTGTTGTTTTTTTTATATTTGACCCCAAATTCTCACCATAGTCTTTTTATGACCCCTGCCTCATAAACAATGACAATTGTAGCAATTTTCAAATACTGGCCAAAACGTCATTTCAGGCCACAGGTTCCACAGGTGTCACATTCATGAGGCAGCATGAAAAAATGGCTACACTGAAAATTTGTGGTCAGAATATTGAAATGTACCAAAGTTATGAGCAAGCACAGAAAACGTTCAATGTACCTTCATAACTTTGTTGTTTTTTAATATTTTGACCCCACATTTTCAACATACCATAGTCTTCTTATGACCCTACCTTATGAACCCAGTAGGTGAACATTTTCAAATCTCCCCTGAAAAGCACTGACAGCTAGACCCGCCCCTGTTGAATGAACACACAGGAATATCATATGGATGTTATTAATAACCCTGCCACCAGATGCACAAACGCATTCTTGTAAAAAGACCACATTAAGAAATGATGTTGTAAAAATTTGGTTATCCTCAGAATGCTGATTGTTCTAACAGCACATGCTCTGAAATGGAAATGTTCTTCTTAAATATTTTAAAAACTACTTTAATTTTGGAGCTAACAACCGCTAAAGCACACACCTTGAGCCATACTCTGTCAAACCTGCATGTTTCAGGTTCATATCCTCCTAGTTTATTAGTTACATGTGAGAAAAAAGGGCTTTAATTTACTATATGTAATTTTTGTTTTGTTTGCCGCTCTGTAACTTTTCCCCCGGTGAAACAATCTCCACAAAATTTTCAGGCACCATGTCTCTGCTTTTCAATTTGCAGGTCAGTCAGTTGAACAAGGGCAAAGTTATTTATGTGCAGTCTATACAGTATATATTATAGGGGCCTGGTAGCACATCTATTGGCAGGGCTGAGTAGGATGTTTAATGTTAAACCCATAATTTTGCACCTTAACAGCTTCAGGCCTGTTCAATGGAAATGCAGAACATTTTCCATACATGGTCCGGGGGGGAGGAGGTGGTGGCAAGATCTCTTGATTTGGCAGGTTTCATTCCAGTTGGATGTGCAGATTTTGAGATCTGGATAGTGCAAAAAAAGGAAAAATAGGAAGGGTTTGCTACATTTTGCTTTCACCTATAGCCCAGACAGTTTAGAATTTTTGGTCCTGAAATTTTCAAAGCAGAAAGGGCTTGCCTACAATGTTGCCTTTCATTGGTTTGGTGAAAAAAATGTATCTGTTCCCAAGTTAGAAGGATTTTAAATTTCATTTCAGAGCAATACTCGGTAGATTTTTTTCAGATAGATGTTTGATACAAAAGAAGAATTTCTGCTAACAAACCAAGGGGGATATTCAAAGGGTTGCACATGGCGTAACAGTGTTGCCACCACCCCAACCCACTGATGCACCCAGGTATGATATTCAAAGGTAGGTTGCACAAGCGCAGCCCGATCATGAGGCCTTTCCAGTAACTATATCTTGACTGTAAGTCGCGGGGCGTGCCCATGCATATCAGCGCGCAACCGGTATTCAGCACGGGATGTGTGGTGCATATGCAGGCACAAACCGCCTTGCACCACATGGGGGGCACAAAGATGTGCCTGTAAAAAACAGGGACATGTTGGGGGACACCCACAGGTGGGCCGCCATATTGCTGGGCGCAACACGGCAGCCGCCTGCTGTGGGTGGCCACCCGACCTCCCAGGACACAGCCTGGGCATTGTGTCTCCCCTCACCCGATCGCGGGCATATGAATATACTATCCCTGGTGGTCCAGTGGACCCTACCCCATCGCCCAATCGCAGGCATTGTAAATATATTACCCTGGTGGTCCAGTGGACCCAATCTCCTGCCTGATCACGGACAAATGTAAATAAGAACCCTGGTGGTCCAGTGGTATCCCCTTCCCCACCCACCCACTGGGCCCTGCCACCCTGCCCCCCCAGTCAGTGGTGGTGGCGGCAGCCTCCGGCGACAAGCTGCCGCCTGCCCGCCAACTGACAGCATACAGTACAGCTGTATGCCTATTGGCTCCAACGCCAGGCTAATGGTGTAGACTGCATTGTACTGCACAGTCCTGTTAATGTGAATGAACCATTCACAAATTGGGACTGTGTAGTACAGTACAATCTGTAATGTGGCATTAGGGTTTCCAACTCTAACTCTTCACCCTCCCCCCCAAGCAGCAAAAAGGAAAAACATTATGATTTGGCGTCTGCTGAGTCTTGGCAAATCAGTGGTGGGATCTTCCTTGTTGTCAGCCTGTGTGTATGCTCCATTGACCTGTATGAGTGTGATTTTGCTACAGCTTTTAGTAATATTTAGAGGTGCGATTTAGAAAAATTAAAGCGACTGTTTGAGTTACAGGGACTGCTGCTCCAACAGTCACTTTGATTTGTTTATATCACAACTCTCTTTTACTGTGCTCAGGTACAGAGATCAGATGAGCTGTGTTTGCTGCTGGGTTGGAGTCGCTGATGATTTTGCAGTCACTAACCTTGTTATAGTGTTTTTTCAATGAGCCATTACTATTTGATACTCCTGATGTACTTTCTGTAGCTTTTTTTGCCTTTTTCCTGTATTGGGAATCCACCCAATGGGTTATTCCAACAACGCCACAGATTGAAAAGTAACATTAAAGTTCTCCATCTTGGTTTGCAATCAGTAATCATGGACCACTGGACAGCTGGGAGGGAAATAGCAAAAAGTTTGTCTGCTGCTTTTTGGTGCAGTGGATCGCCATGGTACTGCATCGCTACCCATGGTCTACTTAGGAATTAGACCATGGTTATGACAGTACCAGCTGTTACAGTTCAACAAATAGAAATACTGAGTTTTACTATCTAGTTTTATGCCATGTTACAAAGAACTTTAGAATTCAGGAGAGGGAGGAGAGAGAATGTTACTGCTAATTTGAGTATAGAGGGAGATTCAAAGAGCACATAGACAGCTTTGAGAGTGAAAGAGCAAGAAAAAGAGGGAGAGAGAGAGAGAGATTAAGCACATGGATGTTTAGTGACTTAATCAGGGTCACACAGTAGGGAGTGGTTATGGGGCTCAAACCCAGTTCTCCAGGTTTCTAGCTCTACACTGCAACCACTAGGCCATGCTTCCTCCAATGAACTGCCAAATGCAGATCAGAATTCCCAGCAGCCTCTTCTGTGAACAGGGCCAGCAAACCAGAAGGTGATAAAGTTACAGAGGTACAGGCAGGCTGACTTGCTAAACTGAGAAGCGAAGTGGGCCGACTGGATTTTGCGACTGCAAATAACACTGCTGCTCATACTCGCTACTAGCCCCTCTTACTCCATGACTGCCATTCTGCAATGAATTTGGTGGCCATTTTTCACAGAGCAACTTTGGAGCTTTTGAAACAAAAGGGGACAGAAATATTCTGCTAATGTGCAGCTGTTAGTAATATTGCTGTTTTCAGGAATGATATTCACACACCCACATAGTCAGGGTGTATAGGCAAAAGTAGGCTACAGCCTTTATGAATTGCCTGTGTGTTCTCACAGAATTAATTCTGGAGTGCATTCTACAGCCATCAACCTATCCAGATTACTTTTTAAACTTCTTACTGTATTGCTTCTACACCCCCCCCCCCCCCAGCAGTGTGTTTTATCCTGATATAACCCTTTGTGTGAACCAATTTTTTCTACAGTCAGTTTTGAATAGTTCCCTGCTACATTTGTACTGATGTAATCTAATGCCCAACTTGTTGCCCTTTGGTTTTAGGTACAGTGTTTCTGATAGTTCCTTATTCTTGCTGGCTCTGAATGCTAATATCATATCTCCTCTATACCTCCCTTCTCCAGACTGTATATATTCAGTGATTCCAGCCTAATTTCGTGATTCATTCCCTCCAGCCCCCTCATCATTCTTGTAATCTTTTTCTGCACTTTTTCAGTTTTTAATATATCCATTTTAGTGTAAGGATTCCATACTTGGACAGCATACTCCAAGTGAGTCCTAACAAGGAACCTCTATAATGACAATAATACATCACTATTTCTGCTTGTGATGTTTCATTTTTATGTAACCCATAACCTGATGTGCCTTATTAACAGCTATGTTTATTTGGTCTTCCCATTTGAGGCTGTTTGTTGTAATTATTATTCCCAAGTCCATTTCCTTAGTCTATGCATAACAAATGGGACATGGTCTTATTCAACTGTGACACACCTTAGGAGGAGATTTTATTTTTTTACTAAACTAAAATAAATTAGATGGCAGCATTTTAGGGACAGTATTCAGGGCAGGCACCACACTGCATAGGAGAAATGGAAGGCGCAAGGGAGAAAAGTTGACCTTGTTATTGAGTTATGCAGATTGGCTGCTGAAACAAAAGACAACACCCTTACTTAAGTTAGCCATCCAGATTTGCCTTTGGAAGCAAGGAAGGCTGTTTCTGCTTGTTGCTGAAGGATGAACATGGGGTGTAGAGTGGCCACTATTGTTATGGGTGATCACCACATCAACAAATAATTACCACATACTCAGATGCTAGACGATTAGTGGCAGTCACTATAAATGGTGACCACAGTATGGTACAGCAGTCAGAATTACTATGCAGTGCTATGGAAATTATTTTTGGGAGATGGAAAATGTCCGCAATAAGCATCCATTCAGCATAAGCATGGACACTATAAATGGCACATACTATGTTTACTAAACACTATATTTATTTTAACAATAAGACCACACAGAATGTTGCAATCTAGCCATCCCTCAGGACACTTTAGTCATAACAAAGGAGATGGTAAGAGAAAAAATCAGGAGCCTGATATTCATACATAGATACATAGACAGTGTTAGCAGATAAGGGCCTATGGCCCACCCAGTCTGCCCATTTAAGCTTGTAAATTCAGTTTATGTTTTCCTAGAAGTCTGTTGCCCCTTACCCCTGACCTCCAGAATTCCTTTATGTCTATCTTGGGGAAAATGTTGCACTGCCCATCTGCATGCCACAGAACCACAATTAGCCCACAGCCAGTAGCACTAAATATTCAAAGAAATAGCCCAGGGGCAAACACTGCTGAATATAGCAGGCAAATGAAGATGGGCAAAATTGGTGTGAGTGCAGTACAAAGATAGCCCAGAAAAGAAGACAGCTCTGAATACAGTATAGCAACTAGGCAGTGCAAACAGCAGCAGCAGCCCAGTGCACTTAGAGGTGGAGTCAGGCACAGGTGAACTACGTGGCCACTGAGGGCGCAAGAAGTGGTGCATAACAACTGCAACCAACAATGCAGGCAAAATACTGTAGAGCCATGCTTAGGGTCAGACACATTTGCCCAGGTCAGAACTTTGCCATATTCAAAACAGATTTGCAAATGAGCCTACTTGGGCATCTGAGGGCAAACAGCCACATTAGCATGTCATTATGGCCTGATCCACATGCATTTCCATGTGTAGATTGCCTGGGCTATTTCAGGGTGTACACAGCACCACCTGTATATCAGACTGGAACTACAAGTCGGTAGCTACAGGCTGGGTTTGTACAAAGCAGTACAGACTATTGTGCCCCAGGGGACAAGCACCACAGGTACAGGTAGTTGTTCTGCATGCCATAGACATATTGTTGTTTCTGCTACAGTGTGTATTATACACTGCAGTACCATAGGTAGCTGGTATTGTGAGGGACACATCAATACATACTGTGTGTCAGGTAACATTGAATGTTGCTATCCACATAAAGACATGCCCAGCTGGCAGGTGTGTTCTGACAGTGGACAATACAGTCATACTGTCCTGTGACCTACGTATGCGGTGCCACTGGCATGGGATTCACACAGCACCACACACATGCCCGGCTATGTGTGATGGAGTGCACGTACAGGTGTGCAGTATGTGCCTGGGGGGGACAGACATATACCATCATACAGGCCCAATGATGTCAGGGGCATTCCTGTCACTGGAACTTGTGTACTGTGTGGATGACCCGAGCCATGTGGCATCACCTACTATGTAGTGCATCCCGGGCACCTGTTCACCCTCCCCTCACCATCCTCCCTCTCCTCAGTGCAGCATGTGTGTGCTGTATTATGTTGGTGTACTCCCATGGAGGGATGGGGGGTGCTGCATGTACTCACTGTCAGAGTGTCCACTGGGTATTAGGCTAACCTCAACTGCCTGGCAGGGTACCATGATAGGACTCATGGCTGGTACTATTGGTTTGCAGCCTCTCTCTTCCTTGGCATATGGAGTGGCCCAGGATGGTCTTCTGCCCTCTCTTCCTGCCCAATGCTGCCATCAGGTGCACTGTGATGTTGTTGTTGCATATAGCCCTGTTGCTGCTGTGTCCATGCTCCCCATCCTTGTTTTGGCCAGAGTTAAGACTACCTTTTTCTGGGTGGTAACTTGCACCATGCTATGTGTCACACTGAATAGAGCATAGCGCCTGTATTCATGTACATGTCCCCTCTCTTTGCCCAGTGCTTACATTATCATTTTACGTGGTGCTACTCCAGTTTGCCCATGCTAATTGGGCTTTTGAATATTTTATTTTATTTTATTTTATTTATTTATTTGCATTTCGGATGACACCTTTGAGCCGAGGTCTCTTTTACAAAGGTTCCATGTCAAGACAATAAGGACAATAAGGTACAAAACATAACATGATCATTACAATGGAACTTACAAAAAAAAAAGACAAATAAGGTTACAATAATAGCAGTCAAAGGCATTGTCAAGGAATTGTGTTGCAAGTTAATTATACAGTACAAGTCATAGGCGGCTTAGTGAAGCTTTGTTAGGGGTGGGTTAGTGGGAAAAGAGAAAGAAGAGTGGTGGTGAGGGGGTGGTAGGGGGAGAGAGAGAGAGAGAGAGACGGAGGAGGGGAGAAATGGGGAGGGCATTGTGCTGGGTATGTGGTAGATGGGAAACAGCAAGGAAGGAGGAGGGGGGTTGAAAAATAAAAGGAGACAGATTCATCCTATACCCAGTAATGGGGGAGGAGAGGAGGAGGAGGAGCTGAGGCAGTGAGAAGGGATTCTTGAGGGTAGTATGCCTGGAGGGGATTATAAAAGCAATCACAGAAGGCACTAGCCATGAGGTGTTGATGCAGTTTACACTTAAAAGCACCAATCGTGGCAATGTTGGAGATTTCTGTAGGTAGCAAGTTGAACCAGGTGGAGGCTCTGACAAGGTAAGAACACTAAGCTTGAGAGGTCCGACAGTGAGGTATTGTAAAGGTTAGACTGTCTGATCTTCTAGTTAGGCGTGGATATGCTGCGGGTTCAGTATTGATTGGACTCCAGGGGGCATAAGGCCCAATGATGTCTTCTTAGCTAGGATGCAGGTCTGGTACTTTAGCCTGCCGGATAGCTGGAGTCAGTTAGCCTGCTCATAAATGTCACACGTGTGAGAAAGGTGGGCAGCTGAAATAAGGAGTCTACATACCTTATTAAGGGCTACAGCTATTCACCGGAGTGCAGTATCAGTAGCGGATCCATAGATAACAAGCCCGTAGTCAATAGTTGAGATAACAGAGCTCTGGATAGTGAGGTTCAAGGCTTCAGCCGTTAGGCAATGTTTATGCTTGTATAGTAGCCCTATACGGGAATTCACAGTTTTAGCAATATTGTCAATGTGTTTGGTATACGAGAGGGAGCAGTCAAGGGTCAGGCCCAGATATTTAAACATATCCACCTGCTCAAGAGCGATGCCTTCGTGGTTGTTAATTATGAGCTCAAGGTCCTTGTACTTGTTGTGGGTTCCATGGAACAACATTGTTTTAGTTTTTTGTGGTTAAGGATGAGTTTATGTGAACAAAGCCAGTCTTCCACCTATGTCTGTAATGATATATTAAACATGTAAGTTATAGCACAAGTGTGCAAACGGTGCACAAAGCATGCACAATCTGTTTGCCCACTGGGCAAAGTTTTGAATATTGGGTCCCGGGGGTCTTAATAGGAACAAGGCAGCTGGTCAGAAAATATTCCCACAGACTTAATAAAAATCCTAAGAGATGATATATTACCCCCTCTAACTTACATGTTTAATATATCATTATAGACATAGGTGGTCCCTGGTGACTGGAAACTACAACAATGATTCCATTTTGGAAAAGATGACAGAAGCTTATCTTCGTATTCTTATCTAATAAACATGACATCAACACTAAGTCATTGAAGCTATCATTAAGGACTTCATGATAAAAAAATTGAAATAATTTGGTGTTAGGGATGTAGCTCAAATTGACTTTATGACACGAAGGTCATGTATTACAAATTTACTGACTTTCTAAGAATCTATCGGTAAGAATCTATACAATAATATCATGGTTGACATGAAACAATTAGACTTCCACAAAGCATTCAATCTTGTTCCACGTAATGTAATTACATTTACACTTCAGATATTGGGTATGTGTCTCCCTGTTATTAATTGGAAGGAAAATTGGTTGTGTGGCAGAACACAAAGGGTTTGTCTAAATGAATTATTTTTTGTCATGGGAAGGATGATTAGTGGGGTGCTGCAGAGACCAGTACTGGGCCCACTTATTTTCTAAATCGTCATACTGAACATGGAGACTGATTTAAATTGCTGGGTACAACAATTTGTGGACAACACTAAACTTTGAGGGCTAGTGGATACAGAAGAGCAGATTAAAGTCTTACAGTTTAACTTAAATAGTAAATTAGACTTCAAAATGTGGAATGACACTGACAGGTACAAATGCAGAGTATTATATTTAGGCAATATGAACAGGCAGGAAAAATACTACCTACTGTAGAAGATCAAGAAATACAAGAGATACAGGAGGAAAAGGACCTGGGCTTACCATATCCAATAATCGAATGCATTTTGCACACTTTATGGAAACTGCTAACAAAGCAAGCAGAATTATGGATTGCATCAAAGGGGGACTTTGTAACCAGGAATAAAAAGGTTATGACTTCCCTGTATACAAATTAGGAGAGACCCAGAAGGGGCTGTGTGCCCCAGTTCTGGTCCCCCTACTTAGAAAAAGATAGAGAGGGTGCACAGGCATGCAACTAAGGTAGTGTGGTGAGCGGAATATCTAAGCTATGAGCATAGGTTCAAACTGCTAGGTTTGACAAGTCCAGAGGGAAAAATATCTGCAAGGTGACATACTATGCATGTATGAAACAAACAGAGATAGTCAACTTGAAGCAATGTAAACACTGAAACAAAGGTTGGCTCTCCACAACAAGAGGACATGATCAGCAGTTGAAGTCAACCAACCCCAAAACAAGTAAAAGCAAGGTTTTTCTTTATGCAGTGCTCGGTGGGCCTGTGGAATAATTTGGCTCAGTTGACCATTGGCAATCAAGAAAGTTTAACAAACATCTTGCTAATATACTCCTAAAAAGGTCAGGGGTTTACATTCTATTATTAAGAAGTGGGAGGCAGTCCAGATGAGTCTCTTGGCTTTCTTCTACCTACTGACCACAGTATTAACTGCTATATTAATCTATAGCTGCTTTAAAGTTCCCTATTTTCAGGAATTATTTTCAAATCACCAAATGATCCATATTTATCTGCACTTGAAGAAAAGTTGCTATGACATCTGTTTTGTATTGTTTTCTTTCGCTGGTCAACAATCTGTACATTTCAGTTCTCTTCATGGAATTGGGAACTTGAAGTTTAACCATGTCACTGCATGTGTACATAATTTCTTAGTTTTTCTAATTCAAGTTTATTGAAACATTTGGGTACAAAAGACAGTATCATAGTTCAGCTCATTAGTATACATAAATTTCAATCTATTATTATTACAATTCAAAGACACCTGGAAAAAGAGTGATATAATGTCTGATTTCTGGCTCAATTAATATATATATTTGAATGAGAATATCCTCCCTCCATCTCGGGGAGGAAATGGACAAGGAAATGATAGAAAGCATCCTTGGGATGGCAGAGAAAGGGGAGATATTGCTGTTGGGGGACCTGAATATGCCAGATGTTGACTGGAGCACCTTTGCTGCAGCCACATCCAAGAGCAGGGCCATTCTCAATGCCCTATGGGGGCATGCCTCAGACAGCTAGTTTTGGAACCCACTCAGGAGAGAGCAGTCTTAGACCTGGTACTCTCAAATGGGGATGGAGAGAGGATCTCTGATCTTGAAGTGAGTAGCCATCTGGGAACAAGCGACCACCAGTGTGGTTCATGATAAACTTAGCTGTAGAGTCAAGCCACACAAAAGTAAAGGTACTGGACTTCAGGAGGGCTGATTTTGATAAAATGGGAGAGTGCCTCAGAAAAGCAGTAGCAAACAGGCAAGAAGGTGGGGTGGAGCAACAATGGGGAAACATCAAAACAGCCATCACAGAGGCAACAAGTCTTTGTGTGAAGCAAATAAACAAATCAAAAATGAAAGAAAAAAACACTATGGTTCTCAAAAGAAGTGGCGGGGAAGGTAAGGGAAAACCAGATAGCATTCAGGAAGTATAAGGAAACACAGAAGGAGCGGGACAGAGAACTGTACCAGTTAAAGCAGAAGGAAGCGGGTAAGACAGTCAGAATAGCAAAGGCCCAAACCAAGGAAAAGATAGCCAACTCGGTTAAGAAGGGGGATAAAACCTTTTATAGGTACATTAGTGAGCAAAGAAAGACTAAGGCAGGGATACTGTGGCTGAACAAAGAGGAAGGTGGTTGGGCAGAGAGCGACAGTGAAAAAGCAGGGATACTGAACGAATACTCCTGCTCAGTATTCACAATGGAAAAGCAGGGGGAAATACCTAATCCAGTCAATGGAAGCACTCTGGATGGGGGGTGATATTAGTCCTTTCACAGAAGAAAGGGTTCTGAAAGAACTCTTAAAACTGAAGGTGGATAAAGCAATGGGGCCTGATGGGATTCACCCCAGAATTTTAAAAGAACTAAGGGAAGAACTAGTAACACCACTGACTACCCTTTTTAATAAATCATGGGAGGATGGGGTGGTACCTGAGGACTGGAGGAGGGCAGATGTGATTCCCCTTCACAAAAGTGGGAGCAAGACAAAGGCAGGAAACTATAGACCTGTCAGTTTGACCTCATTGGTAGGGAAAATGATGGCATCACTTCTGAAGGAAAGAACTGTTGAGTACCTAGAGGCCAGTGGGGCAGAGGACCCAAGGCAGCATGGATTCACAGCAGAAAGGTCATGTCAGACAAATCTAATTGATTTCTTTGACTGGGTGACCAAAGCAGTAAACAAGGGAGGGGCTGTAGACATGGCATACCTAGACTTTAGCAAGGCATTTGACATAGTCCTGCACAAAAGATTAATAAACAAATTAGCCAGCCTGGGAGTGGGTCCCAGGATGGTAGCCTGGCTACAACACTGATTGGATAACAGGACACAGAGGGTAATAGTAAATGGAGTCCACAGTGAAGAAAGGAGGGTTACTAGTGGGGTTCTGCAGGGTTCAGTACTGGGGCCGGTCCTTTTTAATGTCTTTATAAGTGACATTGCAGAGGGACTGGAAGGAAAAGTATGTCTCTTTGCAGATGACACAAAGATCTGCAACAGGGTTGATACACAAGGTGGGGTGGAAAGGATGAAATGGGACTTGGCAAGGTTGGAGGAATGGTCAAATGTATGGCAGCTTAGATTCAATGCAAAGAAGTGCAAAGTAATGCACCTGGGAAACAAAAACCCAGGGGTAGTGTACACAATGGGGGGTGAGATACTGACAACAACAATCGAAAGGGACCTGGGGGTAGTCATATCAGATGACCTAAAGGTGGGCCAGCAATGTGAGAAGGCAGTAAGAAGGGCTGGGTGGATACTGGGATGCATAGGGAGAGACATCACCAGTAGAAAACAGGAAGTTGTTGGCCCTCTGTACAGGCAGTTGGTAAGACCACATCTGGAGTACTGTGTACAGTTCTGGAGACCCCCTCTGCACAAAGACATAGACAGGGTGGAGGCTGTCCAGAGGAGGGCAACCAAAATGATGCAGGGTCTGCATCATAAGACATATGAAGAAAGACTAAAGGAACTAAAGATGTATGGCCTCGAGGAAAGGAGGGGGGGGAACATGATAGAAACTTTCAAATACCTCAAGGGAATCAACAAAGTCCGAGAGGGTAGCATCTTTCAGAAAAAGAGATGTGCAAAAATAAGGGGGTACAATTTGAAGATAGAGGGTGACGGCTCAGAGGTAATGTGAGGAAGTATTTCTTCACAGAGAGGGTTGTGGATACATGGAACAGCCTTCCTGAGGAGGTCATAGAGTTAAAAACAGTGGGAGAATTCAAGAATGCATGGGACAGACATAAGGCAATTCTAGTGGGGGGTAGGAGGAAGTAGGCTGTTTGTTAACTAGGATCTGTAGCTTATCCGTTAGGTAGGGAAATAGGCAGACTAGGTGGGCCAGGTGGTCCTTATCTGCCATCAAATTCTATGTTTCTATGTTTCTCCTTAGGCCGTGTTATTACAAGATAAAACACATTTCCCTGGGTAGGGCCTTGGGGTTTCCTGTAGCTATATAAACATTTCTTCTGTCCCAGGGTTTTCTCTCTCTCTCTCTCTCTCTCTCCCCCCTTCCTTCCCCCATCCCCCTCTTCCCCTACATGGAGACCCCTTGAGTCCCTCCATCTACCTTGGGTCAGTTACCTCAAAGCTGGTTTATAATTCAGCTTTACCAGGCTCATGGGGGGAGCTGGGAACTCATTAACCACTGGGCTCACCTCCGTGTGAACACCTGCATTCTGAGATTCAGTTTACATGTTAGCTCCTCCATCTCCTGAATTTCTTTTACTATAAAACGCCATTGTTAGGGGGGTCAGTGGGTCTCCAGTCAACCACTTCCTAGTACTTGCTTTATGGGCTGCGGCCAGACAAATATTCCAGAGATATATGCCATCCAAGCCCCTAACATCTATAGGAGGGAGACCCAGTAGCAAACTCACCACTGTCAGGGGTGCAGAACAGGAAGAAATTTCTGCTACTGTCTGAGACACGTACTGCCAGAATGTGTGCAGCTCTGGGCAAGACCAGAAAATGTGAGTGGGATGTGCTATTAGTTCTCCAGGGTATCCAACATCCAGTCTGGGCCCCCCATCTATTTCCTCTATATGGCCAGAGTGTAGAAGTATCTAGTTCTTATTTTCCAAGCAAACTCTTGGAACACAGGGGGGACTGTGTAGTTTTGTATGCCAGATGGAAGACCCTGCCCCATTCCTCCTCAGATAAATGAATATCTGCCTCCTCCTCCCATCTCTTCTTGAGTTATGTAGTACTATCATCATAAAGGTGTCGTATGGTTCTAAAAAGTGCCGAGATGTGTCCCTTTTCTATTTTCTCTTGTGTAATTGCCTGGATTATCACAAGCAGGTGATTAGTCTGAATCGGTACTCTAATTTCTTTTTTGAGAGTATTTATATATGTTCTCAGCTGTAGGTAGCATTAGTGATCTGTGTTTCTAAGGTGATATTCTTCCCCAATCTCCCAGAATTCTCATACTATGTCTCCCTCCATCAGTTGGCTTAAATGGCATAAACCCAGTCTTGCCCATTGTCTGCATATATGGTCCATTTGGGCAGGTGTGAGAGCCTTGCTCCAGGCAAACCACTGAAGAAGCCAGATGGCACCTCCTAGCTTATATTTGGTCCATAATCTGTGGTCCATGGCTAGGGTGTTGCAGATATTATGTGGTGGGAGGTCATTGTTATTCCTTTGGAGTGGGGGGGTCAAATACCCTGGCCTCCAGGGGGGCTCCCTCATTGTAGAGAACCTCTATGGTTTTCCAGTGTGCCACATAGCCCCTCATACTCCAGAGCAGTGCAAATCGCATTTGGGCAGCTAAGTAGTAATCCTCCAGGTTAGGGACAGCTCTTCCTCCCTTAAGTTTACCAATCTGCAGTATTTGAGATTTAATTCTCGATTTGCCGGGGGCCCACATATATTGATTCAGAATCTTTTGCCAGTTTTGAAAATGTTTCTTAGTTATTTTGAGGGATATACATTGGAACAAGTATAGTAACCTAGGCAGCACATTCATGGTGACCGACTGTATCCTAGAGTATAATGGTAGGTTGAGAAGTGTCCATTTGGCTATATCTTGTCGGAGTTGGTTAATGAGGGGTTCGAAGTTAGTGTGGAAGAGCATTCCTAAGTTTTTGGGAATTTGTATCCCTAAGTATTTTATCTTTGCTTTGTTCCAGTTGAGAGGTAGTAGCCCTATCATCTCAGGGAAAGTGTTATAGTGTATTCTAAGAATCTCGGTTTTAGTTTTGTTTAAGGAGTAACCCACATGTAGGCCAAATTTCTCTAGAAGGGGCCAGATGTGGGGAATAGATTTATCTGGGTTTGTAAGATATAATAACATGTCATCTGCATAAAGTGATATCTTGTGTTCTGTATCTTTTATCCACACCCCTGTCACCTCTGGATGATCTCTTATGGCGACGACCAGGAGCTTGATACAGAGAGCGAACAAGGGTAAGAGGGGGCAGCTCTGTCTGGTGCCCCTTCCCAGGGGAAATCTTTGTGATATTCTGCCATTGATTCTGACATATGCCTGGGGTGCCACGTATAAGGCCTTAAGGTTGTCAATAAATGTTTGTGGGAAGCCAAATTGTTCTAGGACTAGGAATAAAAAGGGCTAGGAGACTTTGTCAAACACTTTTTCAGTGTCGAGGCTCATCACAGATGTAGAGGTATGCTGCTGAGTGACTTTGTCTGTGATATTAATAGTGCACCTTACACTATCTGAGGCCTGTCATCCTACTATGAATCCTGTTTGGTCTGGGTGGATTAATTGTGTAATCAGTTTATTCAGTCGGGAGGCTATGATAGCAGTACATAATTTATAGTCTACATTCAGAAGTGAAATAGGGTGCTAGGAGCCACATTCTGTGGGATCTTTGCCCTCCTTATGGATTACTGTGATGGTCGCGTAATTCCAGGATGGAGGTACCGGGTCTCCATCCATCCAGACTTTGTTGTAGACACTCAGGAGGTGTGGGGATAATTCTTTATTAAGTATTTTATAAAATTCCCCCGAAGCCATCTGGGCCTGGGCACTTTCCAGTCTTACTATTTTGTATCACTTCAGTGAGTTAATTGTGTGATAGGGGTTGTCAGGATCTGCCCCTGCAGTGGCATAAGGGTGGGGAGATTTATGTTTGCCAGAAACTGTTTCTTTTCTGGGATGGAGGATTCCATCTCCGTGTGATATAGGTTTCTGTAGTAGGTTACAAATGCTTCTGAAATTTGTTCTCCTTTATAAAGTGTGGTTCTTGTTCTGGGGTGTTTGATTTTAGTAATAGTTACTTTGGCAGCTTGTTGTTTTAACCTGAATGCTAGGAATTTTGTTGCTCTAGGTCTGCCCTCAAAATAAGATTGCTTAAGGCAGCAGAGGGCCTTGACCGTCTCTATGTTTTGAATTTTTTGTATTCTGGCCCTTAGCTCTTCGATTTCTGTGTTTACATGATTGTTCCATTTTAGTTTTTGTTGTGTTTCTAGGTCCTTGAGCTGTTTAAAGCATTGGACTAATTGTTTTCTCCTCTCCCTTTGTTTAAAAGAGTCAATTGAGATTGAGATTAATTTGCCCCTGAGCATTGCTTTAATAGTGGCCCACAATATTTGTGGGGATGTTTCCGGCCTGGAGTTCAACTCAATTGTTTGTGTGATCATATTCTTTAGTGTTGTCAGGGTCTCCTTATCTCTGAGTAAGGAGACATTAAGTCTGCAGTGTGAGTTTTCCTGGTCATCTCTAGGTTTACCTCTAGGAATACTGGCTGGTGGTCAGAATGATTTGCCGTGCCCACCCACATGTGTGCAAATGAGGCCAGGCCCCTGGAATCTGTCAGAAACCAATCTATGTGTGAAAAGGTCTTAAACCTGGGGGAGTAGCAAGTATAATCCCTTGCCCCTGGGTATTTTTCCCTCCAGATGTCTATCAGGCCCATATCTGAAATCAACTTGTTAAAAAGGTTGGCCATTTTATTATTTGGGGTAGGGATTTGGGAAGGTGTGTCTAACTTTCTGTTAGGGATTAAATTCCAATCTCCTCCCATTATTAAGGTTCCCTTAGCTTTTTCCGCCACTGTCTTAATCAAATCTGAGTAGAATGTTATATGGGAGCCAGGGGTTACGTAAACGTTAAGCAAGGTTATCAATTTCTCCTGTAATCTGCCCACTACCATGATGAATCTGGCCCCTGGGTCTGTGATCACCCTCTCCTCCTCCACAAAGGGCAGTGTGGATGAGATCAGGATGGCAACTCCTCTTTTCTTTCCCCTCTCCAGTGAGGCATGTTATAGGAGTCGGTAAGCTTTAGACTTCAATTTATTGCTTCTCCTGGGGATAGATGTGTTTCCTGAAGGAAGTTAATCTCGCACCTCTGGTCCCTAATATACTTCAGGATTTGCTTACATTTGATTGGGCTGTTTATCCCGTTGATCTTGTAGAATAAAACTTTTGAGGTTATCCTGGCCATATTTGTCTATCTATTGGGGGGGTTTGCTGTTTCTTTGTCCAACATCTTTTCCCATGTTTCATTAATCAGAACAGTGAGCATTTCAGAGCAAATATGATAATAAGCACAACATTCATAGGTTCCATAGGTTTAACAGAGCTTAGGAATAGACTTTCGTCCGTAGTGCTCGCTTAGATTATGTGAATTTATTTTTTTCCCAGTACATATTCATCTAGCTTTGTTTTGAACTGTTCCATAGATGAACATCCTACGACTTCTATTGGGAGTTCATTCCACATTTTGACCACCCTCTGACTAAACCACTGTTTACTTTTTGTTAATTTGTAGTTTTTCTGTGCTAGTTGCAATGGATGGAAAAGTGTAATACATGCCTGGTTTCTCAAATCAAGCCCCAATGTATCCCACAACTCAATATCAGTACAAGCCTTGTAAACAAGGCACATGTCCCCCCTAGTTCTTCTATATTTCAGGGTAAACATCTGAAAGGAACTAAAAGGCTGTCCTGGTAGTGTTTACCTTTTACCTCCGAAATTTCTCTAGTTGCCCTTTTTTGTATCTTTTCAATTTGTTGGATTTCTCCCTTCTTGAAGGGTGACCAAACCTGGGCTATGTATTCTAAAATTGTTCTAACCAAGGATGAATAAAACGGAACTAAGAACGCCTGTTTTCTACTGAAAATGTGTCTAGGAATACAATTTAGGATTCAATTTCCTCTGTGAACTATATTTTTGCAATGAACCCCAAATGATAGGTAGTGTGTAATGGCAATACCCAAATCTTTCTCTTGTTCTGTTTTTGATGGTGCAAATGTATTTAATAGATACATATGTTCTTGGTTTCTCTTGCCCATATGCATGATGATGCACTCATCATAATTTAAGTGTAATTTGTGATCCAGTGTTCAAGTTTGAATGTAATCCAAAGCTTGTTGAAAAGCTACAGCATCATCGTGGTTTTCAATAATAGCCCCTAGTCTGCAATCGTCTACAAATTTGGTTAACCAGATTTTTTTATGTATGTATTTGATTAAGGAGATACAGATATTGAATAAACAGGGTCTTAATGCGGAAACCTTGGGCACCCCACTTGAAACCTCTGCCCATTTGGAGTATGTTCCCTTAATACATACATGCTGTCTCCTGTTCATCAATCATGACTGAATACAGTGTACTATGTTATTGTGTACCTTTAATTTCTATAATGAATCTATTAATTTAGAATGTGGGATCTTGTCAAAAGCTTTGGAAAAATCCAAAAAGATCACATCAACAGACTTCCCTATATCCAAAGCTGAATTTACTCTGTCGTAAAAATGAATCACGTTTGTTTGGCATGATCTGCCTTTAATGAAACCAAGCTGTGTCAGGTCCCTAGTATTTGTTTTATTCTGGAAATCAATAATATAATCTTTTATTATGCCTTCAAGTACCTTAGATAGAATGGCAGTTAAACTAACAGGTCTGTAATTTGCTGGATCAGACCTAGATCCTTTTTTAAACAATGGGATGACTGTAACTAATTTCCATGCTTCTACTGTTTCACCTTTTATCAGGGAAGTTTGGAATATGTATGCCAACGGTGGTGCTAGCTCAGTGCTTAATTCCTTTATTATTCTGGGATGTAATCCTTCCGGCCCAGGAGACTTATTTGGGTTAAGATTTCTTAGCCTAATTTCCAGATCTTTAGCAGTGATATAAAAGGGCATTGGTTCACTCGAATCCAATTTATTTGTAGGTAACATTTTACTAAGCTTTGAATTAAATACTGATGTGAAATATTGATTTTGAATATCAGCAATGTCACTTGTGTTAGCTATGATTTCCCCAGTTAAGGTTTTCAAGGGACCTACTGTGTAATTTGATCCTTTTACTTTAGTTATGTGGGCATCAGAAGGCCTTATAGTTATCTTTTGTTAGTGATGCCAGTTTTAATTCATAATCTACATTGGCCCTTTTGATTTCTGTTTTAACCCTTTTTGTTAAGGTTTTGTAATTTGCACATCCATTTACATTCCCTTCATGCATTAATTTTTCGAATAGTTTATTCTTCTTATTTATTAGACAATGTAATTTCAGCATTATCCAACTCCGGGTTGGATTTTTTTCTAGCATATTTATGTATAGATGGAATGCAGTCATTTATTTCATTATTTAATTTTGTACAAAAGGTGTCCCACATATCTGACAAAGATTTGTCTTTAAATTTTTCCTCCCAATCCGATTTATTCATACTGATTTTTAATTTGTTAAAAATCTGCTTTCCTGAAGTTTAAGACCCTAGTGCACCCTGGTTGTTTAGTTGTATTTTCCTTTATCTCAAAATTAATTGAGTTATGGCCTCTATTTCCCAGGGGAGCCTCTGTTTTGCATCCAGATATTATGTCTCCCATGTTTGTTAGGACCAAATCTAAGGTATTTTCTCCTCTTGTTTTACCTTCTACTTTTTGCTGAAGGTCTCAATGGTCAAATATTTCTAGTTGAGTGTTTTCCATTTTGTTTGATCCACTGGACGTTTTCCAGTCTATACCAGGGAGATTAAAATCTCCCATCACCAACAGTCTATCTGAGGGGTTTCAATCATGGATTTGCTTTAATAATTTCAAATCAACCTCTTGGGAAATAGATGTTGACCTATAAATTACACCCATAACAATTTTAGATTTATTTGGTGGTATAAGATGTAACCAGATTTGTTCCAAGTTTGAGTTTTTGGTTACTTCATGGGATTTTATGTTGTCTTGGATGTAAATAACCACCCCACCTCCCTTCTTTTGTTCCCTTGAATAAATATTATGATTGTACCCATCAATATTTTGGCCCCATGTGTCATTTTTGTCCCACCAAGTTTCAACTGTGGCACATATTTGGAAATTTTGAGTCTCTAGATAAAGTTTATGTTCATCTATTTTTTTAATGACACGTCTAGCATTTAATAGAAGGCCCTTCCAGGTGTCCATTTGTATATTTATTGTTTGAACGTTATCTAATTTATTTTCTATCCCTTCTGCCCCTCCCCCTTTTTATAATTTAAATTCAAGGCAATAGTTTCATTGAATCATTTTGCTAGTATCTCTTCTGGATCTTGGCTAGGGGGCATAGGATAGATATAGACCTATAGTTTTCTACCAGGTTTGTGGGGCCACTTTTAAGTACAGGAACTACAATTGCAGTTTTCCATGTGTCCAGGATTGTTTGAGAAAGGAAAGATTTGTTTATTAATAGCATTACCGGGTAGGTGATGGTAGGTGCTCCCATCCTAAGGAATTCTGGATGAAGGGTATTGAATCCAGGGGCACTGTCTGGGTTGATACCATTGAGTAGTTTGAAGACCTCTAGCCTTGTGGCCAGTTTTACAGTAGGTGGAAGGTGGGGAGTGTACAGTTGGGGCCGGGCGATATTGAGTCAGCTGGGATGGGAGGCAGGTCTTTTTTGTAATTGTCCAGGTCAGTGAAAAAGTGATTTATACCAGTAGCTTTGTCTGTGGGGCTCGATAGTGTGGCATCATTTGTGACCATGGACTGGGGAATGTTTCTGTCCTTTCTTTTAAGGAGGGAGTTTATTTGTGGCCAGAAAGTCTTTGGGTTGGCAAAATTATTTCCTGTAGGGAGCAGAGGTAAGTCCATTTGGCCTTTGTGGCCTGGGTTTTGCAAGCATTGAGCAATCATCGATAGGATTGCCAGTCAGGCACCTGTCCTGTTTTTTTTAAACTCTTTCCAAGCTTTGTCACGGGAACACATCAGTGTTCTAAGATCATAAAACAGCCAGGGGGAGTTTATTCTCTTAGCTTTTCAAGGCCTATGAGGGGCTAGGTAGCATAAGATGGCTATAAGGTTAAAAAGACAGCTGTGTTGTGTTTTCTATCTTTAAATAATTCAAGCCACACAAAGTGAATGTTTTTACTTTGGTTTATTTTCTTCGTGAGTCCATCAACATCAAATATATGTATTCTTGCTTTTGTTTGGTGCTAAACTATTTAAGTTTATACAGTGCTTATATAAAGTTTTCTTATCTCAAATAATACTACCACCCCTTTATAGGCCAATCATATAACAAAATAGCACATTAATCTGAGGGTGTGGTGCATTTGTGTCAAAACATAGAGATAACCGTATTTTTCTCATAATCACAAGGTGTTTACCACATTTTTTTACACACTCTCATAACTGCTGACAGTACTGATAGAAGGTTTTTTGTGTGCACACCTCTCTTTAATAGGTAAACATCATCCTAATAAAGGCACAGCATCCTGTTACGTGTTATTATAGGACATTAAAATGCTTACCACTGTAAAATCATAAGGTAAAGTGTTGTGTAATATTATCACAAGACTAAGGCATCACAAGACATTTAACCAAGTCTTGCTAACTACTTGGGTAAACACATTTGGTTATATAGTATAAGAAATTACACTGAAGCCTTTTATAAAAGGCTATACTTAAACACTCAGTTTAACTATTAAAAAAGGTTATACTGAAATAAATGTTACACTACAAAATGCTACACTACAATGGCTGAGAAAGTGACATAGTCATAGCTACGTAGTCAGAACTCCCGTGCACTGGATCCATGAAGAGAAATGTTTAGAATGTTGCCCATGAAAAGAAAATAATACAAATACAGTTTTTTTTTTATCCTAACATTTTTGTAGATTATATACGGATCATGTGGGAAATTAGAGACTGGTCAGCCTCATTATATATGGATCATGTGGGAAATTAGAGACTGGTCAGCCTCACTAGTATTGTGGGGAAGCTATTAGAGGCATACCTCTCAACCTCCTGCCTCATAAATCAGGGACAAGGCTTAAAAAAATCAGGGACAAAGGACCAAAATCAGGGACACGTCTTCAAAATTGGAGATATCCACTCAGGAAGCTGGTAGAATAAAGGGCTTAGTGTAAAATGCATTTTCTAAAGAAGAACAAGTCTGTAACTTTAATGTTTGACATTAGTTTGTGCTTATAACCCCCACTGTTTGGTCACGGAAACACAATTTTTAGGAGGGACAGAGTAAAATTTTGAGACAAAATCAGGGACGTCCCTGAAAATCAGGGACAGTTGAGAGGTATGATTAGAGGGAATAATAAAAGAACATCTGGAGACATGCATAGAGGATAATTTAGGCAAGGACATGGCACAGCATGGATTTACAAAGAACAGGTCCTGTCAGACTAATTTAATAAATCAGTGGATGTGATATACTTGAATCTGAGTAAGGCATTCAATACAATGCCGCTCAAGTTACTTGTTAATAAACTCATCAAACGTGATTTACTATTTGGATAAGATCCTGATTACAGAGTAGATAACAAAGCAAAGGGAGATATGTTGGATTGGGGCAGAGTGACTAGAGGAGCTCTGCAGGAATCTCTATGGGGCCCCACATTAAATTTCATATCAGATACATGAAGAAGCTATGGAGGGTTGGATGGCAACATTTGCAGATGATGCAAAGATAGGAATTATAACCAGCTCAGAAAAACATCGTCAAACAGTGCATCACAACCTGGACAACCTTAGTAATTGGTCAACTGATGCTTCGGTGAGTTTTAATCTGGAGAAGTGTGCTGTAATGCAGTTTGGAAGAAGGAATCCAATGCATAGCTACTACTTAAATGGTATAAAACTAAAAGATAGCAGCCATAGAGGGTTGAGAGCAAGGATCTAGTCTGTTCTCTCCTTTTCTGCCACTTGTCTCTCTGCTGTCTGACTGTGCAATCAAATTTTCCTGCAGAACTGGAGGATCTGACCAATCAGAAAGGTTACATGCTTCCTCCTTGCTATCTCCCTGCCTTCACTTGCTGTTTCTATTGTTTCTTTCTCTCCTTTGCTTCTCTGTAGTTATAAAAACATATGTGGATCTTTGTGTGAGTCTGGGTTTCCTGGTTTGCAAATGTATGTACTTGTACTGTTGAAATATTGCAGAAAGTTTTGTTTTGGTGAGGGGGGTTCTTAGAAACGATAGCAAGCTGAAACACAGAGTTGACCCTGAGAAACCTTTTGACCTCCTCAAGCTTGTTAACAGAATTGCCAACAGGAGACCAGCCCCAAACAGCCTGTTCTGTTTTGTTACACCGGTGGAGCCTTGATGTTCTATTTTGCTGCAGGAAAGAAAATGTTACATTTTATGGAAAACAGTATGTAGAGTTAGAAAACCATCAGGCAAACAGATCTTGTAAAAAGGAGCAATCTGTTTTTGGTTTGACACTTTTAGATTTGTAGATGCACTCAGAAAAATGACTTTTGTTTGAACTGCCTGTGTTGAAAAGCCATCCTGTACAAATGTTAATTTTTTTTAAGTTTTTTATTTTTCCATAAAATAATAACATGCAGGTGTTGTGCAGGGTATATCACATCAAAACAATACAGCAAATGAAGGAACATTTATCAGCACACAGTGTTATTCCTACATCCCCAGGCTTCCAACATATGCCTTGTACAAGAGGATGGTAGACGTAAGTGGCTGTTATTTTTTATATAACTGTTTAGTGATGATTATCAACTGTGGGCAGAAGCTGTCAAACTCCATTATACACTTGTGGTTATACACATATGTGTATAACTGAGTTTGATTATACACATATGTGTATATAGTCACCCATGTATAATAGAGTTTGATTCTACACATATATGTATAATCATTCATGTATAACAGAATTTTGTTAGGCACTTTTTGCAAAAATCAAAGCAACCAGTTATTATAAAAAAATAAAACATGTAGAAGTGTGTATCAACTCTGATTTTTTGCACACCCTCAGTGTGCGATGCCTTGATAAACCCCTTGTGCTTTGCTCTCGGGGTTTATGGGGCATCACACACCTTGGGTGTGCATAAAATCCTTGTTATACACTTCCCCATTCATTATTCTATATTTTATTTTATTGTTGTCAATAATAATAAAGCACTATTTGGGAATTGTATAACTGTTTCTAGTTTACCATGCTTCCTGACCTATGCCTCAACATCAAAGGGATGGAATGGCTTGCAGGTGTAAGGAGATCAGGTGAGACTGGCAAAGCAAGAAACACTCTGAATGCTTCAGTGCTAATGTAGGGGAAACAGAAACTAAAAAGAGAAACTGTGCTGTGCTGTATTAAAATGATTATTTATAAACATAATTCCCAACGTTTAATCCATATTAGCACAGTGCTGGGTGCTTGGTGATGGTATCATATGGTATAGTAATGGTGAACAGATTGCGGGTAGGACCACAAGGTTGAAAAAGCATCTAAAATGGAACTTTAAGTTGGAAAGGACAGCTGCTTTTAATGGACAAAAGTGCCTCACTCAGAGTAGTATGTTACATGCAGCATATAACTGCACTTCACAGAAATACATGTTGAAGGCCTCCATTGTGTCTTTTTCATCAGTAGGTATTTTTCCTTTTTTTATTGTCCTATTATTTCCTGTGATTTTTAATAGACTTTATACATCTAAAAACTGTCTAGTGGCTTTTGTTCAGAGCTAATGTACACCTGAGTTTCCTTTCTCCTGCAAATTTTCAGCTTACAGCTTCATGTACCCCTGTTTTTCATTTGCAAATATGCCTTAGTTTTTGTCACTGACTTTATTTGCCATTAAATGGTACATGGGGGATTACCTTTCATGTCATAAGTTGTACTTTTAGGCATAACTTATCTTGCAGCTAAGGATCTTGTGTTTTAGGTATTCATACAGTAGGTGGTGTTGGTTCAGCTATTTTCCAGATGCCTCTTCCAATCTCATGCTGCAAAGTTATGTCTAATACTATTATAATTTCCCGGGTTTCGCTTTCTACCACTGGTGAAACCATGACATAATTTGCCATAATAAAGGAGTGTTCATTATGGCAAACATGTACACAGTTTCCCTCAATCTGCGCATGCGCAGCCACAGCTCTTCCATGGTTCTGAATGCTCACCATGCTGCCTTCTCCACCAAACCACACCACCACTCTCAGCGGTAAGTCAATCTTCAGTTTTTTTTTTTATCACTACTCTACACAACTATCTGGGGGGAGGCACGGAACTTTGATAAAGCGACTGAGAACCAAAGGCATCTGGACCGCGGCCACACTAGAATGTCAGTTTATTTTATATAATTGCTGTGGCCAGAAAGCAAAACCCAGCAATTATATAAAATAAAATATGGGGTAGTGTGTGTAAACTCGAATTTTACATACACCCTCGGTGCTGGGTGCCTACATAAACCCCTTGAGCTTCACCCTCAGAGTTTATGTGGCACCCAACACCGCAGGTGTGTGCAAAACAGGCCTGTCTTGTAAACTGGGTTTTCAACCCAAATTACATGTATCCTGTATAAAAAAAAAGGTTATTACTACTACTACTACTATTAAAATTCTCGTTACACACACCACCACATACTTTTTTTCTATTTGTAATCTATGGATATACAGAATAATACTACTGAAAAGCATACTAAACATTTCCCAGAATACCATTGTTAGAATCCATCAGTGGTATTACAATAATATCAGTGCAGCTCCAATGACAGTATTATGGGAAAGAACACTGAGCTCATGCCACACATACTTCTCTCAGCTGAGTGGAGCTGGCTTTTACTTAACCGTTGCATACAGTAAAAACCATCTGGCTCTTTAACTGATAAGAAACAAAATCGGTGCCACAGAAATCCTCTTCCTGTGTTTGGTGCCCTCTGCCCCACTGCTGCTTTGTTCCTGGGGTGGAGAAGTGAAGAGTTTGTGCGCAGAGAGAGCTGGAAGTGAAGGAAGCAGCTCTACCTCCGACCACAGAAGAAGCAGTTCAGAGGTATGCTGTTGGCTACAGTTCCAGGCAGGAGCATGGAGGTTATTTCCTATCTGGATCCATATATTAAAAAAAAAAAATAGTGGACTGTATATGACTTGGCTATAATCCCATCTCGCAGTTCTGGTGACATGTTGGCACCTCTCAGGCTTCACTCTTGAGGTTCACATGTCACCAGAACCTCTCAGTGGTATTATAGCCTCGCACTTCACCGCCCCTTATCTATTAGTTTATGATTTGCTCTGTGGTAATCATAATATCCTGTTATGCCATTCCCACATTCTGTTTTATATCAATATTGAATAATACTATGTTGTGATCACTTGTGGAGAGTGGTTCACTTACCCTAAATTCTCCTATCAACTGTTCATTACTGGTTTTGATAAGATCTAATGGGCTCTATTTTTAAAGGTTGATACAGAGCTTGTGTCAACCCTATACTGTGGTGCAGCTGCCCCAAACTCCTGCTGTGCACCTTCACCCGAGTTTAGTACACAGTTGCGACACTTTCCACACTTTACAGCAGCTTACGCCAAATAGTTGGTGCAAGCCACATAAAAATGGTGCACAGCATACAGACAGTTAGACCAGGAGGGATTTGGTCCAACTTGCAGAATTTGGCACATGGGAGTGAAAATCCTGAATGGTGCTGGGAGAATGCTGCAAGCCCCATGTGCTGTATGATCGGCGCACCAGGGGCTTGAGGCATTCTCAGGGCTTTTGAAAATCATACCCAGTACATTTTCACACCTAGTAAGATAAATTGCATATCTGCCTACAGTAGGTCAGTATGCCCCATAGGATTTAGGAATTTCCCCTCTAATGTAGGTCTGTGTGACATCTCCTCCCAGTTAATCTTTGGGAAGTTGAGGTCCCCCATTATTATTACGCTCATCTTGCCCACTGCCTCACTACTCTAATATCAAATGCTCCATATTTTCTAATCTGCAGTCTGGGGCCTATAACATAAACCTATTAATATGGATTTTTCAACTTTTGGGGCTAGCCTAATCCATAATGATTCTAGTGAGGAGCCAGTTATTTTAATCAAAGATGATTCATCCTAGCTGTTTGTATTTTTAAATATACAGACAGCCAAACCCCCCACTCCTTCTATTAGGTCCGTCATTACAATATAACTTGTGTCCCAGAATGACTTTTCCCCAGGAGTCTTTATTGCGCCATGTTTCAGTGATACCTTTGATATAAGGACCATTAGTTCATTAATGATTTACTCAGGCTCCTTGCATTGAAGAGTATTTGCTTGTAACTCCTGCTGGAATCGTTTGCTCTACAGTAGTTGCATATTTTCCTTTTACATGAAATTTTGAATTTTTAATAATATTTGAGTGTGTACACCTGTCCATGGCACTTACTGATGTCTCCCTCAAACCCCCTTATACTCAGTTTAATGCCTTTTCGATTCCTGATTTGATTCACTTGCCCAAAATATGGGCCTCTATCTTATTCAGATGAAGTCTGCCTCTTGCATACACGTGAATTTGATTCCTAAATATTCCCCAGTTCCATATAAATATAAATTTCTCTATCCCTGCCCATTCTCTGAGCTTGATCTTTGACTGCCTACTGAGTGTTGTGAAACTGATAATATTTCAGATAACACAATATTTTTACTTTTTGTTTTTAGTTTCTCTTCTAATGCAATAAAATCAGCTTTAACATTGTTCTCCATTTTTTTACCACTGTCACTAGTCCTCAAGTGAATCACACTCAGTGGTTCCTCCCCTGCGTCACTGAGAATTTTGTCAGAGATGACTGTTACACCTTGCACCTTGCATCCTTGCCCTGGGAAAGCAACTATCTGATATGGTTTATTTGCCTAATTCAAAGACACAGTAGGTGTATATTTGTATCTTACCACTGAATCATCAGTCACTACAATTCCCTTTGCATCACATATAAGTTGGTCTATGTTTTGACGTTCACTGTTGGTCTCATGGATTTCCTCCATAGTCTCATTTGGGAGGATTTCAAATCTACAGTATTTTGGATCTCTTCTACTCTCAAGGGGCAGTACCGTTGTGCCCTTCTCCCTCTTTAGTTGCCTTTTCTGGGGTTACAGAAGACCAATCACTATCATTGTCTGAGTGTACATCCTCTTTTGTATGTTTTCTTCCCAATGGCTGTGACACAGCTGGGCCACCTAACATAAGACTGTGACCTACCAACATACTCCTCTAATTCTCAACCTTCTCTAAGGTGCCCAATTTCATACTTTAATTTAGCCAATTCAATGAAGGACTCATTATCATAGATACATCTTACACAGATGAAGGAGGCACAGATAGACATTTGCTCAACTAGGCCAAACAGTTTACAACCAGTACATTACACAACCATTTCATGTCTGATTGTATTATTACTTCTAGGTGATTCATTTTACTTGGTAATGAAAACAGTGCACTATTTATTTATTTTTTGTTATAGGGAAAATTAGCATAGACGTCTTCCTGTGTTTCAGGCTGATTTCTCCCTTGCATTCTAATTTGCTTGGGGGAAGAATTGGGGCAGAATTTCCTGCCCTCCTTGCTGGGCACTGGCTGACACCACCACTGCCAGTGCCTCTGCCACTGGTGCTTACCTCTGTTTACACAGGCACTCGATATGTACTGCAAAATCCAGACGTGCATCACAGCTACTCTTGGCTTGTGCTCATGTTTGCCACTTGTTTAAACAGAAAGATTTGCCAAAAATAAGCATTTGCACCCTGCCAATGTGCTAGCAGTTGAGTTATAAAATAAAATACACCAAGTGAAACAAGTCAGTTACAGCATTCAGAGAGCAGTATCAGGAACTACTCTTGCCCAGCTGCCCTGGAGGGCATCAGAGCTCAGGACCCCTTCTCTTATTCTAGCCTAATACCACACAGATTTCATAATCCCTCTTCTTGGGGTCTAATACACAGTCAAAATGAACCAGTACAAGCTGTGTGTTTATAACCTCCACAGCTATCTTCCAAGGGGGTTGTAACCCCTCCCCATATTGTTGCTAACTGTACTGTGTTCTGCAAGGAAGGGGTTGGGGATCACCATGCAAATGGCCCACTGAGTCATAAAGCATGGTTACCTTCACTAAGCTGGTCACAGAATCTTGAGACATCCTTGACCTTAAGAACTACTTAAGGCAAGCTGTAGGAGTATTGCAACAGTGCAACCAACAGCAGAGAAGCTGGTGGGGGGATGGAGCTTACTCAAACCTCTGAGGGTGTTGCTAAATAGGTGAATTGCCTGTTTAAAGGGCAAGCTCTTTTGTCACTGAACTCATGATCAAAAGGGCAGGAAAGCAGCGGGGAGAGGGGCAGGGTGGGGAGAAAAGGGAAGGGAAGGGGTTTGGGGTGACACATCAGCATGGGGGGACAGGTAAGGGCTGTATTGTGGGTAGGGGGCCAGGGAACAAGTGATTGACAGGAGTGATAGGCAAGTGTAAGAAGACAGGAGAAAGGAGATTGGATAGCAGAGGGCAAGGGAGGGCATGGGACCAGAAGCAATAAAAAGGAGAGAGCAGGGGAGGTCTGACTATTTTGCTATACAGCATTTCTGGTTAGCACATCAGTCAGTGACAGGCTTCAGTCTGGTAACATATTTGAAGTGCAGGACAAAGGATAGGTAAGGTGTTGGAGATAAAAGTACCACCCGAGAGCTGGGGTATATCAGGCAGTGACTGAAAACAACTGCAAGAGAAATTTAAAAAAAGGTCTTTAGGAGAATGAGGGAGCAGGGGTGAGGGTGAAGATCATTACCTGATATGAAAGGAAAAACTAAGCAAGCAGGGTGCGAGTGGGGAGCAGCAAGGGGGTGTTATAAGGTAGAACTGGCTGGTACAGTGTTTGTGTGAAGTCCGTGTCCAAAGGGAACCAGGGATCAGCAAGTGTTAGGTATCCAAGGTACCTGTTATTTAAACTGGCCATAGGAAGTCCAGGCCCAATAGTATGCTGAAGGCATTTTGGGAAAAGTATGTATTTAACAAGTGGGAGGTAGCTGTGAATGATGGTGGTGTTTAAACTGGGTAGTAGGAGGTCCATGCCCAATGGTACACAGGAGGAGTCTGTGCAAAAAAGTAGGTATTGGGACGGATGGAGGCTCAGATGCCAAGGGAGGGCAGAGGCGAGTGTGGAAGTGTTTTGGTGGTAGCTGGAGCAAAAAAAAAAAGAAAAGGGGGAAAAGGGTGGTTAGAGAGTCTGGGTCTGATATATGGTAGGATGGATGGACCATAACGGAAGCCAAGAGGGTGAGGTGGAAAAGTTACTAAAAAAATAAAAAAAATAATAAAAGGGGAAGATATTGAAAGGAATTGTTGACAAATGGGTCAGACACTACGGAAGAAAGGTAGGGCGACTGCGTGACTGGTTTTGTACAGGCCAAGAGACCTGCCCACATGGCGCAACCCTTTTGTGGGGTGAGGGACCGCGGTGGACATATTTATTTAGTTTTGATAACTGGATAAGTGCACTAAGCATTAAAAATGCCTATTTTCAGTCCTGATCCAGGAGAGTACAAGTCAAGTTCAGTTAAGGTATGGGAGAAGTACACTAAATACAGTAACATAAACAAGTGGCAGGGAAAAATAACAAAAAATATTGTAGTCAGTATCATATGACAGTGGTGTACATAAGTCTCGAGATAGATATAAACAATTAGCAGCGAACAATAAACAATACATAGTGGAATACTGAACTCTAAATGAACAACAGCAACAACAGCAGGACAACTAAGATAACATTACATTTGGAGAATCAAGTGCAGAGCTGTAGGCCAAATGCCCCCAAGAGGGAGGAGGAAAGTATAGATAGAACTGGGGAAGGGAGAGAGTATAGGTAAGACTGTAAGAATGAGTTAGAGGGTAATAGATGTGTGTCAGTGGGGTGTAAGTGCAAAGAAATAAGGCTAGGACTTTGAGCAGGACCAGCAAATAGGGAGAGAGGAGCCAATGAGAGTTCATGGGGAAGGAAACAAGTGCAGGGGTTGGTCTGTAGGTGATGATTACATAGATGGTGCTTAAAGCTAGTGTGAGTAGAAGTGAGCTGGATGTCAGCTGGTAAGGAGTTCCATTGTAGAGGTGCAAAGTGGGAAAGGTCTGAGTTCCCATAGCTGTTTCTTGGGTCAGCAATACCCATCTGGGCAAGCATTATTTATAAATTTTGCTTGGGAAGGGAGCATGTTTTGTGCTAGGACTCAGGAATTATAACAGAAAAAAAATGTCAGTGGATGTTTTTTGAGCATGGTTGAAACATCTACCTGCTTGGCTGGGCGGCCCGAGCTATTTTGAGCACACTTGGAGTTAACGGGCTAGCACACAATTTATTGGAAAGCTGCTCCACTTACATGTGGAAATTAAGCTACTTGTCAGTGCTGGTAATTTCATTAGGCTTCGGGCAATGGAGTTTAACTGGCTAGCTTACGTTTATCAGAAGCTGCCCATGTACAGGCGAAATTGATCTACTTTTCAGTGCTGAAAATTGCACGTAAGCTGGGAGCAATGCATTAGTGGTTTAACAAAAATGTAAGCTATTTTTCAGCACTGGCATATTCGGGTCTATGTGATAACGACGAACACCTAAAGGCGATCACCGTTATTGCTCAGCCAGAATGCCAAACACATTTTCGGCATTCTGACAACCCCAGCACACCAGCACAATGGCGCCAGGACATATTTTTACTGCTTTCTGTGGTGGGGGCTGTGCCCCCTGCATGTCGGGGGGGGTGAAAGCAGTAAAAATCAAAAGGTTGTGCTGGGCGCAATAAAAATCGCAGCAGCGCCCGGACTCGAACCCAGTACCTCAGCCATCACAGCCACTAGCCAATCCCCGATGCCATGACGCAGCTTGACCAGAAACTGCAGCTCCACCCCCTACAGCCTCTCTACCCCCTCCCAGCCTACGTGCACCATGCTCACTCCCACCCCCGCTTCGTATTGCCAGCATCCTGTCGCCTAGTTCACCCACCCCCTCATCCGTCGCCCTACCTTCCATTGCCATGAGTGGATTGCACTGGGAAGGTGTCACCGTAATGGACTGCACCCTTCCTCATGCGCCCACTTCATGGTTTACTGGCAAATTCAGTTTAGGCTTGGAGCAATGCATCCACAAATAGCACGTTCTAGTAGCTGGTATATTGTAATTAGGGTATGGTTTAGCTTGCTGGGATATTTGCCATCTGCACAACTGACCCACATGTGTGGGAGGTTAATTTACCTTTAATGGCTGGCATTTTATTTAAGCAAGTGGCATTGCATGCAAGACTGTCCTTCCATGTTGTTAGCTGTTAAGAAACAGAGCTGTAGAAGCATGGATGGTATGCCCAGAGCAGTATTGTTAGCATTCTCCGGGAGTGTCATAGGGTTGGAGGAAATGTGTTATAAAGGGAGGATGCAATGGCAAAAAAAAAGAGGGGAAAGTAGGGAAGCAGGTGGGATTAATCCCTGAAGAAGAAGAAGGGGGTGAAGGACAGGTTGTTAATTCTGTTGCTGTTTCCCTTGAGTTAGCAGGTTACGGAAGAATGGCAGCAAGGAGGCAGAGGACAAGTGCAAAGGAGGAAGCAGTGAAGAAGTCTATGCAGATGATGGAGAAGATGCAGACAGAGATGATGGACAAGGTGCAGAAGATGTTTGTTTTTCAATTGTTTAACCAGGTGTGTCACACTAAGCTGAAAGCTTGTTTACAGGTGCAACCTGGAAGCACAGGGAAGTTGAGTTACTTGCTCAGGGTCATATAGTATGCAAGTGGGGGCAAGGGAGAGGCATCACCAGTAGAAAACAGGAAGTTGTTATCCCGCTGTACAGACAGCTGGTGAGACCCCATCTGGAGTACTGTGTGCAGTTCTGGAGACCCAATCTCCGCAAGGACATAGACAAGATGGAAGCTGTCCAGAGGAGGGCAACTAAAATGATGCAGGGTCTGCACCAGAAGACATATGAAGAGAGACTTAAGGAGCTTAATATGTATAGCCTCGAGGAAAGGAGGAGAGGGGGGACATGATAGAAACTTTCAAGTACCTCAAGGAATCAGCAAAGTCCAAGAGGGTAGCATCTTTCAAAAAGAGGTGTGCAAGAACAAGGGGCACAATTTGAAGATAGAAGTTACAGCTCAGAGGTAATGTAAGAAGTATTTTTCACAGAGGCAGTTGTGGATGCATGGAACGGCCTTCCGGAGGAGGTTGTGGAGTAAAAAACAGTGGTTGAATTCAAGCATGCATGGGACAGTCATAAGGCAATTCTAGGGGTTGGGGGTAGAAAGAAGTAGGCTGCTGGTTAACTAGGATCTGCAGCTTATCCATTAGGTAGGGAAATGGGCAGACTGGGTGGGTCAAGCGGTCCTTATCTGCCGTCAAATTCTATGTTTCTATGTTTCTATGGTATTCAAACCCAGGTCTCTAGATTTTCAGCTCAGAGCCTTAAACCATTGTGCTATACTTCCTCCCAGTTGGAATGTTGGAAGACATGGAAGGGGAGTCGGAACCCCGGAAGAAAGGGAAAATATGGAAGAACATGGAAACGTGAGGAGGAGCAAGAAAGAAGAAGCTGAACAAAGGTGGAGGCAAGGGTGATGAAAGGCCCCCAAGTAAGCCAGATACTGTGGATTTGACAGTAGAGGGGAGTTTGAAAGATTACATTGAGCAATTAATTGGAGCTATGGGGGAGAATGGCTTGGGGAAGCTAGAAAAGGTGTTGAGTGAGATTGGGGAAAAGGAAAGGGAGGTCAAGAAGAGGAAAAAAGAGATGAAGGGGATAGGCCACAGAATTTAGGAGCAGGGGCAGGTGTCAAGGGTGGTAGCCCGGGTGTGTGGATTGGATACCATATCCCCTTTTCCCTAAAAGAAATTATTTGGAAAGTGCAGCATATAGATATTTTTGCACTGGTTGATAAAAACACTGCAGAGAAATACGAAGACAAGGAGAAGAAAGGGAGGACAGAAATGGGAGCAGCACTAGCATTATTGGGAAATACAAAAGAGGAGTAGACAGAGGGTCTCAGTAGGAAGTCAAGAGTTTTGGGGGATAGAGGTGGATGTGGAAGCAGGGGTATTTTGCTTATCAGAACAAAAGGTACATAAGTTGAAAGAGCTCTTGGCATCACTGAGGGGGCAGCGCAGGTTTCTCCTAGGGGTAGTACAACAACTTCTAAGGCACTTGAACTTTGCATATCAAGCAATGGCCCCTGGCCAGGCATTCACACAGCAACTGGGAAGAGCAACAAGAGAGGCAAGAAGGCTACAACATTGGGTAGACATTAGCAAGGCAGTGATGGAGGATCTGATGGTATGGGAGGAATTCTTGCAGGAATTAAATTGAGTGACATTTTGGCAAGAAGAGTGGGTAATTAATATGGATTTGGAGCTGTACACAGATGCAGCTGGGGCGTATGGTATGGGGGGCATAATTTCAGGGTAAATGGATGTCAGAGAGCTGACCGGAGGAATGGGCAACAAGGGAGATGACTTGGGACATCACACTCCTGGAGAGCTTCCCAATATGGGTGGCAACAGTAGTATGGGGTGAACAGTTAAGGAATCAAAAAGTGACTTTTTGGTGTGACAACAAAAACGGTGGTGGAAGTGTTAAACAGACAGACAGCAGTGTCAGACACCATGATGAGGATGTTGAGGCAGTTGGTATTACAAGGACTTAGACTTGAATATGTCCTTTACAGCAAAGCACATTGAGGGATTAAGAACACCATAGCTGACAGCCTTTTCCATCTTCAGTTGAACAGATTCCGTGCAATTGCCCCAGGAGCAGAGGGCAAAAGGATGCTGGTACCACAAAATAAGTGGGAGATTAGTTGGAAGGAGCTGAGCTGCTTTTCCGGAGCTGTTGATCAGCGAGGACCTTGACAGCATATAGAAACATAGAATTTGATGGCAGATAAGGACCGCTTGGCCCACCTAGTCTGCCCATTTTCCTACCTAACAGATAAGCTGCAGATCCTAGTTAACCAACAGCTTACTTCCTCCTACCCCCCCCACTAGGACTGCCTTATGTCTGTCCCATGCATTCTTGAATTCCCCCACTGTTCTTGACTCCACGACCTCCTCAGGGAGGCTGTTCCATGCATCCACAACCCTCTCTGTGAAAAAATACTACTCTCACATTACCTCTGGAGTCCGCCCTCATCTTCAAACTGTGCCCCTTGTTCTTGCACATCTCTTTTTGAAAGATGCTACCTCTTGGACTTTGTTGATTCCCTTGAGGTACTTGAAAGTTTCTATCATGTCCTCTCTCCCTTCTTTCCTCAAGGGTATACATATTAAGCTCCTTTAGTCTTTCATCAGATGTCTTCTGGTGCAGACCTGCACCATTTTGGTTGCCCTCCTCTGGACAGCCTCCACTCTGTCTATGTCTTTAGGAGATGGGGTCTCCAGAACTGCACACAGTACTCAGATGGGGTCTCACCAACTGTCTGTACAGAGGAAAACAACTTCCTGTTTTCTACTATTGATGCCTCTTCCATGCATCCCAATATCCCCCAGCCTTCATACTGCCTTCTCACATTGCTTGCCCACCTTTAGGTCATCTGATATACTGTAATTACCCCCCAGGTCCCTTTCCATTTTAACTGTTGTCAGTATCTCACCCCCCATTGTGTACTCTTCCCTTGGGTTTTTGTTTCCCATGTGCATTACCTTGCACTTCTTTGCATTGAATCTTAGCTGCCATACATTTGACCATTCCTCCAACCTTGCCAAGTCCCTTCTCATCCTTTCCACTCCATCTTGTGTATCAACCCTGTTGCAGCTCTTTGTGTCGTCTGCAAAGAGACATACTTTTCCTTCCAGTTCCTCTGCAATGTCACTTATAAAGATATTAAAAAGGACCAGTCCCAGTACTGAACCCTGCGGTACCCTGCTAGTAACCCTCCTTTCTTCACTGTGCACTCCATTTACTACTACCCTTTGTGTCCTGTTGTCCAGCCAATTTTCTATCCAGGCTACCACCTTGGGGCCCACCAAGGCTGGCTAACTTGTGTATTAATCTTTTGTGTGGGACTGTATCAAATGCCTTGCTAAAATCTAGGTAGGCCATGTCCACAGTCCCTCCCTGGTCTACTACTTTGGTCACCCAGTCAAAGAAATCTATTAGATTTGTCTGACATGACCTTCCCATTGTGAATCCATGCTGCCTTGGGTCCTGTGCCCCACTAGCCTCTAGGTACTCAACAATTCTTTCCTTCAGAAGTGATTCCATCATTTTCCCTACCACTGAGGTCAAACTAACTGGTCTGTAGTTTTCCTGCTCCCACTTTTGTGAAGAGGAATCACATCAGCCCTCCTCCAGTCCTCAGGTACCAACCCATCCTCCCATGATTTGTTAAAGAGAGTAGTCAGCGGTGTCACTAGTTCTACCCTTAGTTCTTTTAGAATTCTTGGGTGAATCCCATCAGGCCCCACTCTTTGTCCACCTTCAATTTTATTAGTTCTTTCAGAACCCTTTCTTCTGTAAATGGACTGGTATCGACCCCCATCTTCAGAGTATTTCTCTTGTTTGGTTTAGGTACCTCCCCCTCCTCTTCCTTTGTGAATACTGAGCAGAAATATTCGTTCAGTATCCCTTCTTTTCACTGTCACCTCTACCCACATTCCCTCCCCTTTATTAAGCTTCAGTATCCCTCCTTTGGTCTTTCTTCGCTCCCTATGTACCTATAAAGGTCTTATCCCCTTCTTAACAGAATTGGCTATCCTTTCCTCGATTCGGGCTTTGCTATTCTGAATGCCTTCCCAGCCTCTTTCTGCTTTAACTGATAAAGTTCTCTGTCCTGCTTCTTCTGTGTTTCCTTATATTTCCTGAATGCTATCCTTTCTCTCTTAACCTTCCTGCCACCTCTTTGAGAACCATAGTGGTTTTTCCTTCATTGTGTTTTATTGATTTGCTTTACACAAAGGCTTGTTGCCTCTGTGATGGCTGTTCTGATTACTCCCCATTGTTCCTCCACCCCTCCTTCTTGCCTGTTTGCTAGTGCTTTTCTAAGGCACTCTCTCATTTTCCCAAAGTCAGCCCTCCTAAAGTCCAATACTCTTGCTTTTGTACGGCTTGATTGTATGGCTGTGTTTATCGTGAACCACACTGTTTGGTGGTTGCTTGTTCCCAGATGGCTACCCACCTCTAAATCTGAGATTCTTTCTCCATCCCCATTTGAGAGCACCAGGTCTAAGATTGCTCCCTCCCGAGTGGGTTCCAATACTAGCTGTCTGAGGCATGCCCCCTGTAGGGCATCAAGAATGACCCTGTTTGGATGTGCCTGCAGCAAAGGTGCTCCAGTTAATATCTGCATATTCAGGTCTCCCATCAATATCTCCCCTTTTTCTGCCATTCTAAGGAAGTCTTCTATCATTTCATTGTCCACTCCCTCCCCCTGAGATGGGGGTCTGTATACAACCCCCATGCGGATTGTGGTGCCATTTTCTGTCTCTGGGGTGACCCAAAGTGCCTCATCTGCTCCCTGTTTACTCTTTAGTTCTGTTGCTTTGATCCCTTCCTTTACATAGAGAGCTAGAGATGAAGGCTCCTGGAAGGTATTTTAGACTTTCAGAGAGCAATGTGGTATGGAGGTAAGTTGGCCTGTGACACAGGCGCAAGTAGCCAAGTTTATAGTACAAAAATGGGAAGAAGGGGTAGCGCATGGGGGTTCATTTGTCAGCAATGGGTTTGGTCTGCAGTTTAAGGGAGTGAAGTGACTCAGGAAAAGGGCAACTGGTAAGGATGATGCAAGGGTGGAACAAAGTGAAAAGAAAAAGCGGGGACAGGAGGTAACCCATTTCAGAACGGATGCTAGGCAGATTGGTTGGGGTGATGGAAAAGGTTTGCTACACGCATTATGAAACACGCCTGTTTGCGGCAGTTCTTACAGTAATGTTCCATGGGGCTTTGTGAGTGAAGCAGTAGGGCAAGCTGGGTCATAGGAGCAAGAGGGCTTACTTTGGGAAGATATGCAATGGTTTGAAGATAGACTAGAGATATGGCTGAAGAGGTCCAAGATGGACCAGGCCAGAAAGGGGGTTATGGTGACTCTGCAGAGACAGGCAGCTCACAAGGTTTGCCCACTGCAAGTCATGCAAGAGTTCAGGATGGTTAGGCTGAGGGGAATGGGTTCTTTGTTTATTTATGGGAATTCTGCTCCAGTATCCGGCTCACAGTTGGTGGCAGTGTTGAAAAAAGGGATGGAGTTTTTGGGGGAGGATGCCACAGGATATTTCTTGCATTCATTTTGGATTGGGGCAGCTTCTGAGATAGCCACAAAAAGGGGGTCCAGTGAGGAGGTGAAGAGAATGAGGAGATGGAGGTCGGACTCTTACAGGATGTACATTAGAGAGCTGATACACCAACACATTTTTGTGTCTTGTTTGCAGAAGCGGGCAGTAGGAGATATGTTTGAATTGTAGGACACTCATTTGTTTAGTGAGCTAAGAGGCAAGCTGCAACACAACCCGGGGGGGGGGGCGGAGACAACTGCACCAGAACTTGGAAGTGGCAAGAATACAATGAAAGGGATTACAGGGTGTGAGTTACGTGCAGCTGCTGCCATTATTGGAGGAGATGAAAGTGAAGCTGCTCAAGACAGACATGATCATTCATTTGGGAGGTAATGATTTGGGGGTAGGCTATGGTTGGACATCATGTGGGAGATAAAAGAGGATTTGGAGATGATAACAGAGTGGTGGCCCCATGTAGTGATGGGATGGTCAGAGTTAATACCAAGAAGGGTATGGTGGCATGCTTGGGACTGGAAGGCAGTCAAGAGATCAAGGAAGAGTCTGAACAGGAGATTAGCAGCCATAGTCAAGGAGTTAGGTGGGATAGTGATCAAGCATGAGGAGACTGGACACCAGTGTGTGGGGCTGTACCAGGCAGATGTAGTGCATTTATCTGATGTGGGGTTGGAGTTATTTAATTTGCAGCTAGAAGGGATGATAGAGGAATAGAGAAAAGGAACTATGGTGGGGGGGCGGCATCTTCCAATACAGGGAGCTGTAGATGGGCTAGTGGAGGAAAAGGAATAAAAAACGGGGGAGGAGAAAAATGGGCAAGGAAGGATAGAAAAAGGGACCAGGGGTAGGTGGCAGGGAGGAGGAAAAAGTAACCCCATACTGGTGTGCATCAAGATGGATGGGGTACCTCTGGGTGTGCATCCAGAGAGTTAATGGGGCTGGGTGTGCATCCAGACCTGGTGGGATTTTGAATGACTGAGGATATGTACAGTATCAATGAAGACAGGAGTAACTCAAATGAGCTTTGGTGTGCATCAGAGATGGAAAACAGTGTAATGTTAATGTAAAATGGAAGAGATTTATTGAATAAAGTGGAAACGTGTAATAATAAAGTTTGATTTATGTAAATTGAAAAATGAGATTGACAGCTTGTAAATATAAGCGCACATTTTATGAATAAATATGAAGCCAACTAAGAACTCAAAAAGATGGTGTAGTGTGGGTTATTTTGGGCAGGTGATTCAGTGACAAGGTGGTTTGCTGTTTGGGGAACAAGCCCTTTTGTCACTAATCACGTGACCAAAAGGGCAGGCAAGGAGTGGGGGGATGGTGGAAGGAAAAGGAAGGGGAGGGGTTTGGAGGGAGTGTGACATCAGCATGGGGGTCTAGGTAAGAGAGGCATTGTGGGAAGGGGCTACGGAACAAGTGATTGACAGGAGTGAGAGGCAAGTGTAAGAAGATAGGAGAAAGAAGATTGGCTAGCAGAGGGCAGGGGAGGGCATGGGACCAGAGGCAATAAAAAGTGAAGAGCAGGGGAGATCTGCTTCTTTTGCTATCCAGCATTTCTGGTTACCCACTCTCCCTCCCAGAGGTGGGAACGGAGGGTAACAAGGAAGTTGAGGGGAGGCCACTGTGCAGCTGTCGAAGGTGGACAGCAGTATGTGGCAGTCAGAGAAGAAGGTATAAGGTATGGGTACAATAAGGCCATAGTAGGGCTGCTGAAGGTGGACAGCAGTACGTGGCTGAAATGAGACTTAAGGGGGTCAAATAAGAAGGAGACTGGGATGCAAGGATAAACAGGGAAGAAGGAAAAGGAATAAAAAAGGGGAGGCAAGGAAGGAAAGGGACCAGGGGGCAGGGAGGGGAAGAAGTAACCCAGTCTGCGTGTGCATCCTGATGGGTGAGGTACCTCTGGGTGCGCATCCAGATGGCTAATGGGACTTGAGTGTGCATCCGGGCCTAGTGGTATTTCAAATGATGGTGAATGTAGATGTATCAATGAAGACTGGAGTAGCTCGGGTGAGCTCAGGTATGCATCCGAGATGGAAAACAGTGTAGTGTAAATGTAAAATGGAAGAGATGTATTAAATAAAGTTGAAATATGTAATAATAAAGTTTTATTTATGTCAATTGAAAAATGAGATTGACAGATTGTAAATTTTAGAGCACGTGTTGTGAATAAATATAAATCCGACTGAGCACCTAAAATACGGTGTGATATGGGTTATTTGGGGTAGGTGATTCAGTGACAAACAGGTGTTAGCCTCCTAATAATGGGTAAACATTCCTTTGCTGTAAGGGCATTTTTGTGGCTGAATGAACTACCTGAATCCCTGTTAAGCCTCCCTAAAATTGCTCACATCAAGAACGTGCTGAGAAAATATCTCACATTGAGCTCCAAGTGTTCCTGTTTCAGTTAATCTGTATACCTAGTTTACACTGTAATACTTTTTTTGCTGTTATAGCTAGTTCCATTCCTGTACAGAATGCATCCTATGTTTTTAACTGACTACACTCCTCTGAAGTTGCTGTTTTTTTGTTGAATGCTGGTATGTGTATCCTTAATTATTGTCTCAGATGTGGAACCTTTGTAAAAGAGCACTTGTGCTCAAAGGTACTTTCCGAATAAATGAATCAATCAATGAATCAATGAATATCTGGCTGACCTCATCTGCATCACAACTTAGTCCAATAACGAACTCCTCCCCACAGTGCCTAAGAATATATTATGGGCCCGATATTCAGAAGTGCACCTGGCAATGGCGTATGTGGTGGCGCAGAGCAACCGAGGTGCGCTGGTGCAACTCAGGGATACAGTCAAAACAGATAAGCCATGGCGCATCTCCTCTGAATACATCTAGTAATGCACACTGTGCAACTACGATGCGCTGGCACATCCCCCCAGACAGGGCTGAATACCAGGAATGGGAACTGCGCCAGCGCAACAGAGTTACACTGTGCTCTAATTCCTGATATTCAGACAGCAGTATGCAAATGGAGCCATAATGTATGCAAAGTGCAAATAGAGCCATTTGCATGTTATTATGGCCCCATTTGCATGAGTTGTGTAGGGCTGGCCAGCAAAATGCGCATGGTGCCCTGCATAGCATGTCCCAGGATCAGGCACTGCAGTACAACCCCCACCCCATCCTGTGCCACCACTTGCCAGTAGCACAGAATGTCATACACCCTGGTGGTCCAGTGGTATTCCCCACCCCTCCCATAGCTCCAATCGTCATATGAGTATGAACAGAATCTCCCTGGTAGTCTAGTGGAACCCCCTCCCCGCTGGTAACCCCTCATCATTATTATTATGATTAAAATCTCCCGGTAGCTCCAGGAACCCCGTGATCTTGGGGTTGTGCTAGCATATGCGCGCCATACATGTCAGGCTGAATATCAGGATGTGCTGCATATGCATGGACACACCCCCTCAAGATGTGTCACGAACTTATCTTTGTGGTTCTAGCATGAGGAATTGCACCTGAATTCCCCTTTGAGTACTGCCTGGGTGCATTTCTGGGGTTGCGCCAGGCGTTTCCCCTTTGAATATCTAGCCATTTATGTATGGTTCCAAAGCATTTAGTCACAATGAGGAGGTTGTCTGCACCTCATGTTGTGACTCTACTTTGCAAGTGTGTATTGGGCCTAAGATGCAGTAATTGATATACCTTCCAAAGCACTATTTAAAATGATGCCATATCTTGGGGAGTTTTTAAGAGAACAGATGCCCATTCATAGGATGGCCATGGATTTAATTCCTGGTATTTTTTATGTGCCAGCTCTGTGGTTTAGGTATCCTTTTTTAATAAAAAACGTGTTTAATAACATGACAGGAAAAGGCACTGCTTCTTGCGAAATGGGATGCATTTAAATGAAGTAGTTAGATAACATGTAAAACATGAGAATGTTTGAGTGCCTTTTGTGCCAGTGAGACTGGTCATTGATGACATAAGTAAAGGAAAATATTTAGACTGTTTTGGGAAATATGTAGAATAAAACAAATGGGAATGTTTTCGCATGTTGGACCCTTGCTGTGATCTATTACTTTCAGTAATAGTTCAGTAAAATTTTAACAGGGCAAACACTCTTACTCTGCAGTGGTTCCTGTCCTACTGCCATGTGACATCAACTACAGAATTCAGCACTCACAGTGACTGCTAATAGGCACAGCTGCAATCGTTTACCTTACAGAGCCAGCTTTCAGACAAAAAACATCACAAAAAGAGAGTTTACACAGTGATACTGATGTCTTCAATGGAGTTCTCTTTGAAGGAAAATCCTGTATCCTCCCAGTTTCACAGAGTGAGGATGACTGGTAAATTCTAACAACCTGACTGTATAGTAAAATAATAATCTTTGTTTTAACAGTATAGTATCTTTGTTTTAAACAGAATATATAAAATAAAGTTTGTATTCCTCATATATGGCTATTTGTAGCTATTTTCTTCATCTTTGAAATGCTTTTATGCTTAACAATAAATGTATTGGTGGGCATAACTGAATCCTGATTTTATTCATACTAGGAGAAACTTACATCTGCCTAACCAGGGATATTTTGCCAAAAACGAAAGGAGATGTCAACACTTCAAAACTAGCACTAGGTTATACATTGATTCTTTTCATACCATTCATAAAGCCAAGCCTCTTTAAGGGCCCAATCCTGAATGATGACCTGAATACATATGAAATGTAGATCTCTGGGTATGTAATTTTCCCAACCTTGAATTCGGACACACAGCCCTAGATCACCCTACAAAATGCACAGAGAGGAGTATTCAGAGGCCAGGGTGGTCTTGGGGCAGAGTGGGGTCCAGATACTAGACATCCAACTGTACAACATTTACTGGATCATGGGACTGTGGGATACGGCAGCCCTCCAAGGACTGCCATATTCATGTACAAGGAGTTCTAATTTTTAAACAAATAGTATTGCCACGCCCATGCTCCCAGCCCTTTATGCCATGTGGGATGGCTGGGATCAAGATCTGAAGGGACAATTGAGACCACAAAGACCCTGGGGGAGGCATGCAGGGAAGGCATGCAAACATTATGGTAGAATCCTTAGTACTCCCTCTGCAGAGCAGAAAATGTTTACTGATTTGCTCCCAGACCTACCCCTGTCCTGGCCATTGATGCTCAGGCAGAGTGGTCTCGGATGCAGTAGGCCAGTGCTGAATCTTTTGTGGGTGCCACAGAGTATTCCCCAGATATGTAGGGGGTTCTCAGAAGCTTTTGTCAGCCCTCCGCACCCACATTAGCAGTCTGTGCCCCTTTGTGGAGCAGGTCCTAATCTACTACAGCAGCAGATTAATTTATCAGTTGACAGCCCTCATGCTGTGTTCATGGCTCTAGCAGGGATAAGCGGTAAACAGAAATTTTCTTTTCAACTCAGTACAGAACTGTCTTGTCTATTGTCATTGTCATTGACATATCTATAAAATCTGATAAATGCTTACACATCACTGTCCTCTATGATGAAATAGATTTGGCTTGGAGCCAGGGGGAGCAGCAATTCCAAAACTGGCACAGAGTGCCTTGTAAGATGTAACTTCCAAACTGCACAAGCCAACTCCTGTCTTCTTTCTGTTCTTTATAGCACTTACAACCTCCCCTATCCAACTGCCTTATTTTCCCCTCTCCTCTACCGTTCCACTCTGCCTTCATCCTCCATTCCATTCCTCATCCGTTTCCCACCTCCCCCCCACCTAATCTGCTTCTCCCTTCCCCTTACCATATCCTCCCACTCTAAAACCCCACAGAATTTTCCCCTTCCAGCAAACCAATGACAAGGCCCTATGGCTGCTCCTGTTTTCTCCACCTATTCTCCTTATACCTTCCTCACCTACTCAGCACTCTCTCAGCACCCAGCCTTCGTTGCTACCAGTTTCTCTGTCCATAGTTAGCTACCTTTCCACTTTGTTCACACCTCACAATGTACTTATTGCTTAATGTGATTGAATTGTGGAATTTTAGTTACAAAAGAGTTGAACATCATTTCGGTATCCAATGTAATTGTATAACCACTGCCTGTATTGTTTTGCTGTATTTGTGTGTTGTTTGCTGGTGACAATGAACCTCTGTAAACGAGCTTATAGCTCAAAGGTATTAATCTGAAAATGTAATAAATAAATAAATAAAGATTCTCTAAGTCAAGGGAAACTTCACATGTTAACAAGTCACAACTGTATGTGTAAATGCCCTATAAAAACTAAGCGTCGTCATTTAATTGCTTTAAAACCAAAACTTAAATCTGCTCTGAGGACCCATTTGGAAACCATTTAAGACAAGGGGCTAGATTTTCAAAGTGTGGTGAAGGAATGCACCAAGCCCGGTGCCACGACACTTAGGTTCTGATGGTGTGCTGCACCTACGCCCAATTTTAGAATCTCGGATGCAGTTGCGATAGTTTCCACAATTTACGACAGCTTGCACCAAATATCTGATGCAAGTTCTTTAAGAAAGTCCCCTGGGATTGCTGCAAGCTAGACTACAGAAAGTTGGTCAAACTTGTGGCAATTGGTGCACGGAATATCCCAATCACCAGCCAGGAGAATGATGCAAGCCTGGTGCACCATATCTTTGGCGCAACTGGATTGTGGCATTCTAGCCCTTTTGAAAATCCGGCACATTTTTTGCCCAGATGATGTGACCAGAAGGGTCATGAAAATCTAGCAGCTACAAACATAGTCACACTGTGTGCTTTCATGTATATATGCATAGTAACATTTAAAAATGTATTACTTGAACCTAGTCTGTGAGGCAGTCTTAACTCCAGTTTGTACAAGAAATAAGTTTGGCCATAATAAATTATCCAGAACTGAGCAAGGCAGGAAAGGAATACTTGTCAACCAATTTCAGAAGAATTGGCTTCAAGTTAATGATTTACAGTCACCAATACTGAGTTTTTCTTGCTAAATTAGGAAAGAAAAGAAGCTTAAAATCTACCAGCTCCATGACCCCAGCTGGTAAGGAGCACTGTGACAGGCTGATGACTCAGTTTCATGTCATGAGCCTAGGAACTCGGGAGCAGAGGCCAGGAGCAAAGGTACATAATATCCACCTGAATGTTCTCCTCCCAGTGTGAAGAGGCTCTGGAATGTCACCTTTTCTGCAACGCCTAGGGGAAGCCAGACGGTCATGCCAGTGATGTTGCAGGTGAACACACATCAAGCGCACCCCTCCCAGAGTATTCCCAAGTTGGCACCAACTCTATGGGGAGGTGGTTTGGACATCCAGAGTGAAATACCTCCCATTGGATTAGCATTCTGGGCCAGCACCAATGGCCACCCATTCCCACAGGACTCATGATCGTGGCATCCCCACCATTGCATTGCCACAACATTTGTGCTTGACCCCCCCAATTATGTGGCAGCCACACAGAAAGGAGGGCTTGCCAACTCAGTGTGAAAGCCAGGACCATCTAAGTGGATGGATGGTGGTGCCCGTGTAACACCCATGGGGGCTTACCAGACTCTGACTACTGCAGCTTGTATTCTTCTGGCTTCCAGCCAGACAGCCAGTTGGGCAGCTACCTTAAATTCACCATGAATGCTGAAGAACTTATAGCTGCCACCTGCACTTCTCATGCCTTTGCCCAGTCCCACATGTTTTGGTAAGCAGATCAGGAACCACTGTCGCAACCCATTTTAGTGCCTTCAGTTGCACTGCAGTGCAACATGGAGACACCAGGTACTACAAGGAACAGTGACAGCCCTTCCAGGGGCTTCCTATGGACTGGGTCAAGCACATTTACAGTTACAGTATTTAGTAACAGTTGGGCTTAGGGAAGAATATAGGAGGGTGTAACTAAAACCTGTTTAAATAGGGATAGAACAAAACAATTAAGCAAAGACTTTTTGACTTTGGGGCTTAAAAAGAAATTATCATTTGCAACACTTTAAATCTTTTCAGAAAGTACACTTGTGGTACAGTGAGGGTACAGAGGAAGCAATATTTAATCATGTTTAAAAACCAGAAGAGAGCTGCAGTTATACCCTTTTCAGATAGGGTCTAGCTTATGCCATTCCTTTCTGAATAGTAAAAGGACAGAAGATATTGGTAAAGTCAGGAAGGGACAACAGATCTCTGACATCTCCTATTATTGTACTCCTGTGTTCAACAAGATTTGGAATGAATATTATGTGACCACATGTATATCCAGTCTTCACTGTGGAACAGATTAAACAGCGAAGCATTTGTTCACTCCTAATAAGATACAATAAAGCCTCTCTTGTAACACATATAACTTGCTAGCACTGAAACTAAGAGAAGAGAATTTAAAGATGAAGTGTCACTGATTTAGAAAGATAGCTAGGCTGAATTGCAAATACCACTAAAACTGACAACTGTAATTTATGTGTGGTTCATAGCTCCATGCTTGTGCTATGTGCAGTATTTTAGCTGCTTAATGAAGGTTGTGCTTGGATACAGAGGCCAGACCAGTAAGTAAGGCAATGCTTATGAGGTATCAGTTGTATGGAATGATTAATGCTTAGGTACTTCAGTATACACGTGAGCAAGTCAGTGATTGTAGTACAGGTGAACTGGATGGTATATGCAAGGTGCTTAGATGCTTGAACTGATGAGTAACTTGTTATGATTTAATGTTTTGACCTTTCTCTGTATCCCACCATAGGAAGAATGGTTAGTCGAGTAGGATGAGACCCCCAAAGAAGTAATGAGTATCGTACGATTATCTCCTCCAACTCCAGAGAGTGTGGCCAGTAGCACGCAGGAGAGGAAAAACCCCCTTGGGGGAAAACCTCTGACAACCCATGGCTACTGACCTGACCATCCTTGTGGGCATACTAAAGGAGAATAATCCTAATTTTTACAATTCGAGTTATTGGCTAATCTGAGATCCAGAGTTGTAGACATTGATCCTTCAAAGCTGGAAGCTGAAATCGAAGTACAGATGTTAGTGTGTCGCGTGACGATGGCAGTACATCCTTCTAGTGAATACCTAATCCAGAATTCCACAATGAGCATAATAATTTGAAGCAGTGACAGTAGTATTAGTCGAGCAATCCAAAAATGAGGACGTTTTCTCCTAGAACATGCATCCAAATGACTAGAACTCTAGGCCTAGAACATGAAAACTGGTAGTTGCTGATCTGATTGGCAAGCTCTGCAAATGAGGGCTGAGTGAAGAAGCACAGAAGCTGGATGCAAGCTACGTAATATGAAAAGGACATAGTGGAAACCTGGTCTGATGTGGGTGAAGGAGGCAAAGTGAAGTAGCAATAGAGTTCAGCACGAATAGGTAAACTATGGTTTGATAGATCTCTAGGCCCTGATGGGCGAAGCAGGTTGTTGAAATAGTTGAGAGTCTGTGATAAGTGTCCAGGTCTTGTACGGGAGAAGCGGGTAAATGTGAGCAGATGAAGTATCCAAGTGGACCTACACAAAGGTCAGCATGTAGCATCTCGATCTGCATGATACAGACATAGCGCAAGGGCCATTGCTCAATAGGGCGATGTGAATATATACGGTTAGGAAAGCCAGGAAGGTACAATCGATTGAGGGCTGAAAGGCTAGTGAGCAGAATGAGCACAGTGTGCTGAGAATGCAGTGTGCGTTGAGTGCTGAGACTTATGCAAGGACAAAAACAGACTAGAGTGCAGAAGAATTCCAGAGGCTTATGTTGAGGGATGGCCATAGGCAGAAAGCGATGGTTTGCGTATGCAAGAAGCACTGAGTACACGAGCGAGTATGAGCAAAAGCATCCGAGGATCGATGGTGAATGTCCAACTAATTCAGATGTAGATCCAAGGGGGGCGAGGAGGTCTGGAAGCTAGCAAATGGGGGCAGATAAGCGTAGAGTAGCATATACGTATTTCCAGACCCCGATACTGGCGAGGCAAGTGTGCGGAAGATGTAGTCGAGCCTCCAGGCTCCGATGTTGGGTGGCAGGAATTGATGCAGTGAATGAATTGAAGCATCTCAGTAGGAAGCCTCCAAGGGTGTAAAAAGGAGCTAAGCCCAAAGGAGGTAGAGGATGTGCAGCTGGACCACTCATAAGTCAGACGATGGAAAGTATGAGGTATAGGATGTGCAGATGACCACATGTAGGTTAGCCGGTAAGTAAGTTGAGTGTAGCAACTAGATACCACGAAGGCTAGCATGCATGGCTGGACCACACACATGTCAGCCGGTAAGTGAGTAGAGAATGGCAGCTAAACCCCATGAAGGCTAGCATGCGCAGCTAGACCACATGTAGGTCAGCCAGAAAGTGAGGTAGTAGCAATAATCCAATGAAATGAAGTAACATGGGAAGCATCCAGGGACATGACGTAAATCCTAAAATATTGTCTAATAGTAATTCCACGCTGGAGCACCCTAGACAGATGGAGAGGTGCGAACAGCAAGGGGAAAACTACAGGATCCAAAACTTGATTAGCACAACTGAAGTCGAGACATCCTGGATTGCATTCAGTCTTGATGGATAAGCTCAGATAATGGTCCGCAGGAAGGATCCAGAGCAGGGCATTAAAGGCAATGATGGCACATGGCTGCAGTGCATAGCAGGAGTTCAGAGTCTGAAGGCAAGGAAGCAGCTAGGCCTGTACATGGGGTAGGATGGGTGGCTGGACCACACATTGGTCAGCAGAAGGAAGGAGTGGGGGCAGCAGCTAGGCCACACAAAGGCTAGCAGAACCACAAACTCACACACAGGGTAGCAAAGGAGCAGTAAATGCTTCTCAGGCCAAGCCCCCGTGTTGGCAGAAATGACTGACCCCATGAAGGCCAGTCAGAAGGGGAGTGAGATCGAGTCACGCTTTGACCCCACGAGGCAAGCAGGACTGGAGGTGCACTGCCATGGGAGGGCTGCCTGAAAGCAGGCATCTCAGGGCCAAAAACGCAAAGCAAGAGGGACCAGGACAGATGCGCTAGGAGAACAACAATCATGGACTCATACAGTGATTACACCTGGGGCCATGGCTAGTTATGCGCTGCTGTAACAGAGAAGCAATTGAATAAATCAGTACATGGTGGAGCAAGTAGTCAGGTACATTAAAGTAAACAGTCTGTTGTAGCACAGGATGGTGCATTGCTACCATGGGAAAACCAGGAAGGCAGGTCGGCAACAGTGTTGGGAGAGTGAAGAGCCAGGCCTCCACGTTGGCAAGCAACGTAGGCACAAGGAAGACAGTAATTAAGATAGAAATCCAAGTCCCTTAATGCCAGCGTAGGTGGCAGAGTAGTACTGAAGCCAGGTCCTGGAAAGTGCTGGCTGCATGGAAAGGGGGATGCCGTAACATATGAAAGCCAGGTGGATGAGTAGAAAGCAGCCAAGTACACAATGGTAGTCCCTAAAAGTGCCACCGGCCAGCCGAGATGCCAGTAGCCCATAGTAAATGAGTACCCAGCAAGTTCCAGATGAGGGAAACAGGGCTGGACTTTGTTAACTAAAACATGGAGTTGTACTTCCTCCATGGAGAAAGCAAGCATTTTAAAGTTACCATGCATTCAGAGATGTGCTGCCCGAAGTGAGCTTGCAGGCTGTCCAGATCAAATACATCCAAAGCAGAGTGTCTAGCAGAGCAGAAAGTAAATGGTAGGCAGCAGCAAGTTTCAGGGCTGAGCAAGAAAGTTTATTGTTGCATGGTCGCTCTGGTATGCAAAAAAGTCCAATAAATCAGCTGCCAAAATAAATGGTAATGCACTGCAGGCAAACAGGGTTCAGTGGCAGGTATGATGGCGCCAAGAAAGGAGGCTGTCAATGTATGCATGGCAGCAGCGGGAAGGCATGGAACTCCGCAGGCAGTGGCGGTGAGGCCAGAATGAAGCTCCAAGGCAGCAAACTGCAGGAAGGACTGAAACTGGAGAAGTATTGGGGCATGGAGCCAGGCTGCTCGAAGGAGGAAAGAGAGGAGATAACAGGAAGGCAAGTGCACAGCAAAAAAGCATGTGATAGGGCAGGGAAAGCATAGCACTCAATGAACCAGCTACAGAGCCCCCCCCCCAAAAAAAGCACAAGGATGAAAACGAAACACCAGGAATGAGAAGAGAAGGGAGGAGGGGTAGGAGGACAATAGAAAACAAATGAAGCCAGGCAGGACAAACAAATGGGGAAGGGGTGGAGGGGGCAAAGAACGCAAAGAACAAAGAGAGCAGCCGCGGACCAGCACTGGAATGGCAGCGAGTGCGACTCACTGAACAGAGCTGCGGGTAGCCTAGTGGTTTAAGTAGGACGTGGGGGAGGAGCTCTTCCCCCACATAACCACAGGCATGCGCCTTTCAATTATACAGTGGCAGCCACTGAATAGTTGCAGTATATCTAGATATCTCTAGATATATCACTGGGAAATTACTATTGATTTCAATGGGATTTCCTTTGCTCTATCTAGATAATACTGTATCTAGATTTAAACAACTTCTGTCCAGAGTCGATAGAGCTGCAGCCAAGGAATCTGGGGTAAAAACATTGAAAATTAACAAAGTTATAATCATGTGTTAGCAAAATGTAATGTAGGCTCATAAATTTGTTGTTCTGTAATATTTTTACACCAAATTTTCAACACAACCTTGTTATGACCCTGCCTCTTGAAGAAGGGCAGAGCAAATGTTCAACTCCTGCCTGAAAGGTGATTCCATGCAGGGACTGCAAAATTACCTTTCAGGATGCAAAAACACATTTTGGGCAGGAGTTGAAAAATATCAGCTGTCACATTCATGAGGTGCTGTAAAGAAGTGGCTATGTTGAAAATTTAGGGTAAAAATATTGAATATTGGCAAACGTATGAGCCTGTGTTTGCAAAATTCAACATAAAATCATAACTTTATTTTTAAATATTTTTATACCAAATTGATAGCATAGCCTTCTTATAACCCCATCTCATGAATAAGGGCAGAGAAAATTTCCATCTCCAGCCCAAAAAGTGATTTCGTGCAGGGACCACAAAATAATCTTTTGAGATGTAAAAACCGTTTTGGCCAGGATTTGAAAAATGACAGCTGTCATATTCATAAGGTGCTGTAAAGATATAGCTATATTGTAAATTAGGGATAAAAATATTGAACATTACCAAAGGTATGAGCCTGCATTCGCAAAATTCAATGTAGGCTCATAACTTTGTTGGTTTTTAATATTTTATATCAAATTTTCAAGATGCCTTTTTATGACCCCACCTCAGGAACAAGGACAGAGAAAATGTTCAACTCCTGCCCTAAAGGTGATTTTGTGCAGGGACTGCGAAGTCACCTTTCGGGTCAGATTTGCCTAATGTTAATGCAATTGTTCATGAGGTGGGGTCCCAAAGAAGGCATGTGGAATATTTGGGCCACAAATATGCAACAATTGCCAAGTTATGCCACCAAGTTCAAAACACCATTGAAATACATTGAACCGCATACCTGTTTCTTCAGTTTGCGATCAGGCTTTAAAAAGTGAAGATGTATCTGCAGTCTAGCGAGGATTACGGTGTTGGACCCCTAATGGGTAAGTAAGGGCTTGGGGCTGCTGGGTGGTGGGTGCTGAGTGGGAGGGTCGGTGGAGGACAGGAACAGCCACAAAAGACATTGATGGACAATTTTCTTTTACAGGGTAAAAAAAACTTCAAGGATTTGATTGTGACACTGGGGCATTGGGCACCCCAGTGTCACTCTTATGTTTTTGGGGAGATGGACTCTGAGAGGAGGGTTGGGTGGAGAATATTTTTTTTTTTTGCTCCTCTCTTTGGTTCCCCGGCCCACCTTTCCTTCAGGCCAGCCTAGGGCCCCACCAACACACACTCACCCTGTCCCCTCCACCTCAGATTGCAGCTGCCCCAGAGGTAGCCCGGTGTCACCCTTTACCAGATGGATCCCTCTCCTCTGAAGGGGAAGGCACCGGGGGGACAACCAGCGCACTCCCTATTCAGTCCCTGGATGCTGCTGAGGTGGTACTGGAGACCCAGGACTTCTGTGCTTCCATGGCAGTGGAGGCTAGCAGCCATCATCTGGCCAGTCGAGAAGCTGTTTTTCCCATTTTCTCCCAGGGGGCATGGCATGCCACAGACGTCAAGGTGTACACCAACGTCTACCATGTCCCCTATGTTCAGAGTGGCTCACTGAAATATTGCACTCCCAGCCTCCACCAGGAGTCAGCACACACTGAGCCACATCCCTACCCTCCCCCTGGGAGAAGGTGAGCAGTCATCCGATGCTCAAACCTTCTCCAGCCAGCCCTCCCACGACCCAGGTCCATTCCCAAATCCAGGTCACTGGCGTCACAAGTGGAAATCCAACCGCTGCACCAATGGGCCACACAGGGTGGGAGAATTAAAAAAAAAACAAGGAGGAGTCCAGATTGAGACACGGGGGGATTGGCCATGCCCACTGTCACTCTTATGTTTCTGGGTGGTATGGGGTGATGGGTGCTGAGAGGAAGGATTGGGTGGGGGATATCTATAATTTAAAAATAAATCAGTAGCATCCTGATCATGACACTGGGGGACTGGGCACTCCCAGTGTCACTCTTATGTTTCTGGGGGGGGGGCTGAGAAGGAGGGTCGGGGGAATATATATAATTAAAAAAAAAAATTGGTGGTCATGAGAGAACACAGCACACTCAGCTGTGCCCAAGACGGCCACTATACTGCACACGCACAACTATTAGCGCATGCGTAGAAGAGTGCGGCAGTCATCTTGGCATGACGGAGTGTGCCGTGTTCTACTGTGACTGCCAATAGAATAAAAAAATAGTGCAGTGCAACTACTAATGGAGACAGTGAGCAGAGTACTTTACAGACACAGAGGTGACTGTGCTACCACTCCAACATGTTGTTCGATTGGAAGGAATGCAGCGAGTCCTTTTTTGCTAGCAAGAGGTCTGCAGGGCTATGCCCAACTTAGCCCTAAAAATGGGTAGTTATAATCCTGTAACCTGATTGGTCAAGACAGTTTTCTACCCACTGTATTGTGACAGTATAACCACTGTGTACAAACATGTCCCAGTACAAATCATTCCCTGTTACTACAAATATCAATGTGCAGCTTCTGGGAGGCAGAAACGTGTGTAGTATCCAGCTCAGCTCACTCTTTGCCTGGTATCTTCCACCATCACTTAGAGGATACTACCGCTGCCAGCATGATTCTGTCAGTGCAAAATGTGCCCCCTTTCCCAGTTCCTTACTGTTCACTGCTCAGAATAGCAGTCTGAAATCCCACTCCAACTTCAGTCTGCACTGCTGTCTTTCTGTTCTGCTGTCAGTATAGTAAAAACTGCTGAATTGATGTCTCTTACAAAAACTTCTAAAACTGAGTATTTTCTATTGAAATCCTGGCTTAAAGTAAATTATTGATCTATTTATTGAATTTTGGTGACCAGGTGAGCATGCTAAGATCAAGGGTCCCTTCTTCAGGGGTGAATTAGTTGCAGATAATGAAGGCACAGTACATTGATCATATGCAGTATGACAAGCTATCAATATATTACATAGGACTAAGTAGAACAGTACATACAGACAAGTGTACATGTGTGGACCAGTGCACATCACAGTTCTACAGTACAGGACTAAGCATTAGTTACACAATAACAAAATCTGCATAACAACCTACAATAGAAGTGCTGCTTATGTTTAAGTGGCACAACAGGTAAACATTGTATCTTACCACATCAGGTGGAAACAGACTCAGAGGCAGTAGGTTTGTCAGGGTATGCTAGTTAAGGGCCAGCAAGTACAAGGCTTACTGATTTTGCAGGAGAGGTGTACTTTAGTGCATACAGGTGTGCTTGGTTTTGGAGGAGAGGTGCAGCGGACAGAGTGCAGCGTGTGGTGATGGGGAATTTCTCCTCCTCCTCCCTAATGCCTCTGTCTTGTGGAGTACCTCAGGGTTCGATCTTGTCACTGATGTTATTCACAGTGTATATGCTGCCTCTGGGTGAGATCATTCAACAATACAGTGTGGAGTTTCACTGCTATGCAGATACCCAACTGTATTTGTCTTTTGCACCCAGAACATCAGGAGCGGTTGATGTTCCTAACATCTGTCTGGCTAAAATCAATGACTGGATGGCTTCCAGCTGGCTGAGACTCAACCCGGCTAAGACTGAGGTGTTGGCGATCGAGCCTGGTTGCGGGCATGATGGGCTGCCACCGGGGGTTGACTCTGAACTTGTTCTGGAGTCTACTCCATTGGTGGATTTCCCTGAGAGTACAAAATCTAGGTGTGATCATTGATTGCAGATTGACCTTTGAAGATCAGGTGTCGGCTGTAGTCAGCAATGGTTTTTACCACTTGTGTAATATTGCCCGGATTAAGCCCCTCATTCTGCCCAAGGACCTGATGATGCTAGTACATGCCTTTGTGATGTCCAGGCTCAACTACTGTAATGCTCTGTACTTTGGGGTCATGGGAGGGATCCTCTGCAGGGTGCAGCTAATGCAGAATGCAGTGGCCCAGTTACTGATGGGCCTTTTGAGCTCTAGTCATGTGTCCCCAGTTCTGTGTGCTCTGCACTGGCTGCCAGTCAGGTTGAGGGTCCTTTTCAAGGTGGATCTTCTCACCTTTTAAGGCTCTATACAGGCTGGGTCCTGGTTAGCTGTCTGAGCTCCTAATACTGGTGTCCTCTACTTGCTCCCTCTGCTCCTCCTCGAGGGGCCTCCTGGATGTTCCCAGGGTTCGGCTCAAGACCTTGGGAGATCATGGTTTTAGTGTCTCTGGGCCAACCCTGTGGAACTCGCTTCCACCTGCAGTCCAAAAGGCTCCCTCGACAGAGGTGTTTAAGGGGAAGCTAAAGGCCTACCTCTTCAGCCTGGCCTTTGACTGCTGATACCAACTTTAGCTTTGGCCAGTCCCCTGAAGACTGACTTTTGGAAACATCTATTTTGTTGAATCTTAATCCTGTTATGGTTTTAATAAGGTTGTGTTATGTTTTTATCCACTGCTGTATGTCCTCATTTATGTTCGGGCGCCCAGAACCTCTGGGATTGGGTACTTTATAAATAAAATTGCCTTGCCTTGCCTTTTAGTGAGTATTTAAATGAGGTCAATGAGGGCAGCTCTGCAGGGTAGAAGGGAGCTCGTTCCAGAGCTGTGTGGCTCTTTACACAAACAATCTTTGTCAAGCAGCTGTGAGTACTCTGGGTACTTCTAGAGGGGGTTGTGATGAGGAGCAGAGGGTTCTTCCATGTTGTCTGTGCACCACTAGGTTCTGAAGGTGGAGTAGATGATTGTTTAGAATTTTGTACGTAAGGCAGAGTGAGGACTGATTAAGTCTGTCATCAAGAGAGGACCAGTTCAGGGATGCAAGTACTGTGCAGTGATGCTCCCTGCTTTCAGCCGGTGTTGCAGATCGACATACCTTTTGATGGAGCATTCAATATCTGGTGTGCTCAGTTTCCCTTAGGAATGGAACCCCATAATGGAGCATCGAAAGCTGAATGGAGTTCTCTACTGCTAGGCAGGCTGCATTTGTAAGATAAGCTCTTAGTCTGTATAGCAGCCCTATCTTTTGGGATAGTATTTTGATAGTGCAGTCAATATGAGTTTTGAATGTGAGTTCCTGGCCCAGTAACATTCCAAGGTACAGTATTTTGTATTATTCACAACTTCCAGCCTGGTCCCTTTGACATCAGCGATCTTTAGAAGCCCAGATCTGTCTATGCCTAGCTTTCTGTACCCAAAGAGCATGGTCTTAGCTTTTTTGGTGTTAAGCATTAGGTGGTTGGATGAGAGCCATTTACCTGGTATGGCAAAGTCCTCATTTAGCCCCCTTTCAATATCTGTAATATCACTGCCATCCTTATGCAAGACTGCATCATCTACATAGAGAACTGTTTTTACTTCCCCACAGTTGGATGGTAGTTCATTGATAAAGAGGGAAAAGAGTAATGGTCCAAGTATGGACCCCTGTGGGACACCATCAGTGATTGCTCAGCAGGAGGATAGACAGGATTTCCATTTAAATGTTTGGTTGCAGCCTACTAGGTAGCTTCTGAACCAGGAAATTGTAAGGTGGTCTAATCCAAGACTCCCTAGTTTGGTCAGTAGGATATCATGATTCACCAGGTTGAAGGCCTTGGTGAGATCCGTGAAGATGGTTCCTGTGTATTTTGCCTCATCAGTGGCTCCAAAGATGTCCATGGTGAGCTGTACCTAGGCTGTCTCGGCCCCATGGCATTTGTGGAATACATGCTGGACTGTGACCACCATGCTGTGTGCCTCCTAAGTGAGCAATCAATTAGTGGTAAATGAGCCATTCCTGAACTTCAGCCAAGGCACTGAGTATCAAAATAGGGTTGCAGAGTTTGACAGCCAATCGGCTCATATATGGAAGTTACAAGCTAGGCAAACTAAGGTAAAATTAAAGATTTCAAACTAGCTCATTTAGCTCATCGGGCAGGCAACTCCTTGGAATGAGTTGCCTGCTCAGACCATATCAGCTGCTCTTGAAGTCATGTCATTATAGATAATATCTATCAATACGGTTTTCACGTAGCTATACAATAAAAGAATATTGATAGTTTCAAAGTAGGTGGATGCATTTTAAAAGTATACTGCTACAGTTTACAGGTTATCTATATATTAAAAAATCTGTGGCAGTACATTGGTGACCACAGGTGACATTGATGACCCTGTTGCCAGTTGAAAGGCCATCAGCAGCTTTTTTTTCCCCTTAAGTGCTCGCTTAAACACTGTGTTTTGCCTTTGCTTCAAGTGGCACAAGCAGTTGTTGGTGGGTTCAGAGTGCAAGTTTTTGCCTTTTTATTTTATTAGAATTTCATCAATTTTACATACAAAATTCTACCAAGGATAGGCAGAATCACCACAAGATGATACAACACTCACATTGTTATTACAGGTTAAATGGTACACTATCCTTCTTTTAACCACACTGGGGAGTAAGCACATTTTAAATCACAACTTTCCACTCAAATTGAAGCATACTGCAGCCAATGCTATCTTATGTTAATACAGTAAACACCTATGCAGGATAAGCTTACCAGGCCAATCTAAGCCTATCTTAATGTTCTATGACATAAAGAACTTACTCATTTGTCCTTTGATAAAGCTACTCCTCCACAGCAAACACATAAAAGTTACTTTTATGTAAACAGTTCACTCAACATGGAGATAAAACCTTAGCTCCCTTACTTTGAGCATCTACCCAGTGCTATTATAACCAAGCAGTATGTGGGTGTACAATGGCATTGCTTGTGCGTTTATTTATTCAGCTAAGCTTCGTAAGATCCCAGGCCCTCTGATCTCAACAGGAAGCCATGGAGTACAGGATTTTAAATAATTGATTAGCAGTTTTTTTCTTGGGATGATACTAACTGTACAGAAAGTATTCATATAGATTTTCTAGAAGTGCTGTGTTTCTTAAACACAGTGAGACAAGAGCTATGCATTTTCACAAAGATTTAGCACTTTTATGAGCAAAACGCTAATCAATTTTTAGAGTTAAATAAATCCCTGGAGTATCAAATTTCACAATAACAATCCCCATCTTATGTCACTTGCTCAAACTACCCTTTAACACTCACTTCTGAACTTGTATAGATCAATTACCGCCATAGTACTCAACTTTAGACATATTTGAAAACATATTCAAACACTCAAACAGTATTTTAACAGGTTGGTGAGATAAATTGGACCTTATTTTACTTCGACAGTCCTGGTTTAGAAACACAAGGTTCACAGTTCAAAAAGGCATCAGATCTTCAAGTTAGCTGATGCCAGGCAGGTTCTTGGAGATCGCCCCCTGACTTAAGAGTAACGATATGTCCCCAGAGTACTTACAGTTCAGTCACTGGTTTCTATCAGTTCATCATCTGAGTCGGAATTGTCACGGTTCTGGACTTCCACCCCTGAGTGAACTTTTGCAATACAGGCCCCTGCCGCTTTGGGATACATAAATACATACATCTTCTGATGCAAGGTGAACTGGAGTCATGCTGGGAAACCCAAGCGATAGGGGATATCCAATTCTGTCAGTTTCTGGTCCAGCCCTCGAAGCTTTCTCGATTTTAAATTAACCATGAGTAGTCAGGGAAAAAAGTATTCTGGCCTTCATACTCAATTCTTCCTCCTTGTTCCCTTACTGCCTTTAGGATCTTGTCCCTTATGTTAGAAGATTGAGTCACCATCAGCATGGTGCGCAGGCCTTCCTCCAGGTTGTGAACCCGTCTGGGGGTGATCCGGTATGCCTTCACAATTACTGGGGCGAACCCCAATCCCAAGGTCTCTGGCATCCATCTCTCCAGGAAACTGACCGGCTTGGCACCCCTCTGATCCTTCTGGTATTCCAAGAACTCGGATATTGGGAGCCCTGACAGAATTCTCTAGCTGTTCGATTCTGGCTTTCAAAAGGCTTTGCTCCTTCAGTGAATTCGCCACTGCTATTAGAGCTCTGCCCGATGTACGACTCGATTCTTCCATTACCGGATTCATCGCCTTAACAGTAGATTCTACCTTTACCAGACGTTCTGTGTATGAATCAAATGTCTTGTCCAGTAGCTGGATAGATCTGGTTAGGGCATTCACTGCTATTTGTAGGGATTCCAGTGATGCTGGAGAGTCGCATGTGTTGTTCTGCTGGAGTATGGGCCCTTGAGCTGACGACGGCCCCGCTGCCATTTGATCCTGTTTTGGGGTATTTCGTGTTTGACCCATCATTCGAAGATAAGTATTTCCCAATTTTAAATATTAGTAGCTTTAGTTGAGTCTTTAAATATCACAAAATCTCCTATTTAGTTTTCTGTTTTTTAAGTTTTAAGTTTCGTTGTGAAGGAGCTCACCAAGGGACGTCTTCCATGCTGGGCTGCTAGCTCCGCCACCAAGTTTTTGGTTTTTGTTTGTGAGAAGAAGTGGTCCAGAGATGGGTAAGTCAGCAGCCCTGGTGTGCTCAAACCAACAGAGGAGTGTCTTATCTAATAGTGCATCCTAACCCTCTCTTTTTCATTTTCTATGAGAGTTTCAGATTTTGAAAAACTTGTTAAGTATGTCCTGCTTATGTAATGCCCCCGCAACCTTTTGGGGGGCTTACCTTAATGACCCATTTCTCCCGTCTACCCATTCCTGCTGGTGGTGTCCAAGTATCTCCCCAATGTTCACTTCCACCACCTGGGTCCCTCTATGTGCTCCTGGGCCTCCAGGTGGGCCCCTGTATTTAGTATTTGCCCATTTTGGGCTTGAAGAGCCAAATTGTGGACCGCTGTTGTTTTCTTCTGCTCCCTTGAGCAACCAGCAGGTCGTGCATGTGCAGCAGCGCATCTGATTTACTGACCACCAGAGTGGTCAAGCAAAAGACTTTTCGGTGGTCCTGGTCACACTGTTTCACTAACTGGGGGCCAGTGACCTGAACAAGGCTGGTGAGAGGTGACTGAATAGTGTAAAAAGAGAGTTTGAAATGGGGCATAATCTGGGTTTATGAATATGAATAATAATGAGGATGCTGTCTGCCGCCAGGGGGGACTGTGTTTTGGTGGCAGTGACAGGAAAACTATTGAAAATAAATGTTTATAAATGAAAGCATTTAAGAGGGCACAGTTAGGACTACTGAACTGAGGGGAAATTGTAATTAAAAGTAAAGGCACTGACTGCACCCGAACTTTAAACTGGGGACCATGTATAGACTGCATAGGGACTGTGTACACAAGCAGACATTTTGCAGTGTCTTAACCAATGGGAAAGTCAGGATTATCACAGAGACCTTTGGGTCTATTCCAGAGACTTTTGGGGAGAAAAGCTGGGACAATGCTAGATACCCAGATTTTAACCAGTCAGAATGCTTTGATTGGTTTGACAGCATGGGTTTGGGCAGTCAGATTCCTGAGACTCTGTTCTTCAATTTGGAGGGACTGTTTGAATGAAGTCAGTCCGGAGAGATCTTCCAGTCAGTGAGGAGACTCTGCTTCAGCTCACTGAATTTGGGGAGAGGCCAGCTTTCCCTCCTTTTCCTGAGATCCTACAGGGATCTAGTCATGACTGCCAAAGATGCAGATTGCCCAAAGACTCCAAAGCTGGAGAAAGAAATATTTTGCTGAGCTAAGAATTTATCTGAAGTGGCTCTGAATGCTAATAGCCTCCAACACTGCATTTGTGATGAGAAACTGTTTTTGCCTCTGGAATTGTATTTGAATCTAAAGCCTGGCGTCCCTGGAATTGTCTCCAGCTCTGTTGCCAAAAGAGGGAGACCTGAATTTCTGCATTGCCAGCTTACATGTTCATGACTACAGTTTGCAAGCGGGTAAGCTGTGTGGCCCATGCCAGAACTGTACCAGAAGTTAATCCTGAGATGCCAAATAATTTGCCCAACAGACTGTTGCTGCTTGTGAGGCCAAAGCTACTAGAGAACCAGCATGGGAGTCAGCTCCTGCAACAAAGATCATCCTGGGTTGCGGCCATCCTTGGGGGTTATGTGGTGATGAGGGGGTGAATCATGATAGCCCTGGTCCCTGTGTCCTGTTCCTTGTCAGAAAGGGCAAAGTCCTGCAGCTTGCAGCCACATGCCAGAGACCCAAATTCTGCCTCGAGGGGAGTCAGCCTGGAAGTCAACCCAGATCTCGAGGTCCATGGTTCAATGAGAACTACAGGTCTTGACCCTGCATCACAAAATAAAAGTGCTTTACCATCTGATTTGCCTTAAAAGTTCTCATTGTGGTTTAGACTATTTTTGCAGGCCACTGGGCCTGAAGATTACAATTGGTTTGGGTTTAAAGTGCTTCTGAAATCTTCAACCACCAAAGGTGAAAGAATTAATAATCATTTCTTTATTTAATGGCCACAACCAGCTGTAACGCTGGCCAACCCATGGCAATGCTTCAGACTTGCACCTAATAAGACTTTGAGTACCCAGCAGCTGTGACTGGACTATCCAGTGGGTCAAATGTATGTGAATGTTCAGTGAATACCACAGCCTAATAATTGCTTTAACCTAACTACTGATTTGCTTTCCAGCCTCCTGCTCACTTCCCCAATAAATCAGTTTGTTGTTTGAATGTTAAACTGATTCCTGAGCATATTACTACTGAGTGCTGGGTTACTAGAAAGGGTTTAAAGGTGTATTGTTGTTGTTGCACATCCTTCCTTACAGATACACAGGATGCATGCAATAGTTCCAGACCCTGTTGATAAGTGTGGTCACTGTGAGCATATTACTAGCACTCACCAAAAATTATGCCACCGAATCTCAAGTAAAGGAGTTTATGTTTCTCCATGTGTGGGACCACTGGGTGGGGCTGTGGGTAGGTACAGCTTCCCAGAGTGTTGTGCTAGCTTAACATCTAACCCACTTAAAAGTTACGCTGGGTGGAGGCACCACGCAACTAGCATTATTGTTGGTACTGAGCCCCTTGTGCTAGGTAAATCAGAACCCAGGCCCCTCAACTTGAGTTCAGGGCAGCAGGCAGGGGTAGTAGCCCATTGAGAGGTGGCACCCAGGTTCACACTTATTATTCACAGTATGACAGATTTGGGGTTATGAAACTCCCAGCTACCTGGCAACCTTGCTGTGGGATGTCTGGGGGGCTGACAGCATTCCAACCACCTAGACTTACTCAGCAAACAACAGCATATGTTTCTTCTTAATGGCTAGTGAGCAAAACCTGTAACAGAATCATGTCAAATCTTTTATACAACTTTAACTGTACCATTAACATGCAATGAATCAATAATACTGAGTGATAATTGCGAAAAAGCAGGTTATCTGCGAGGCAAAAGTTATTCATTTGAACACATACAACAAATCATTTATGGGGCTAAATAACACAGAAAATATGAGAAAAATATAGAAACAGAAAAACTACTCTTTTAAACAAGCTATTCATTTAACAGAGTATTTGTTTATGTGGGCTTGACTGGATCATATACATTTTCACTCGACTTAAAAATAAACAGAAACATTTTCAGATTTTTGGTTCACATTCTGACCAAATAAATGTTTGCATTAGTTAGTTTTCACAACCATAATCCATTTGTTGGGGGGGGGGGCGTGGTTTGGCCCTGAACAAGTATGGACGTCTGAGGTCTGCATTTTCTCCTACAATCACCATCATCTAAAGCCATGAACGCAAGATATAGAAGGTCTACAAATGGATATCAGCAAAACTAAATCTACTACAGCTGTTTTGGAGTTTTTTCTCTTTATTTCTTCTTTATCTGGGCTATTTTTCAATAGATATCATCTCTATACTGCAAGACTTAGGCCTTTCAATGTGGCTGAATCCGCTTAGCAACTTGTCCCCCTTGAGATAGTGGAAGCTAAGTTCCAGAAGCTTATTACAGATATGAACGACTTAAAAATAGTTACATAACAGAATACAATGACTTTACAGTCCACAGACTTCCATTTAGCAGCAACCAAAAACAAACTGTGGCTGAATGAAACGTCTGCACAAGAGCTACAAGCCACAATCAGAAAACAAGACCATACTATAAAGGAGCTTCAATTTAAGCTTGTTGACATCAAGAATTACAGTCACAGAGATAATCTGTGTTTCTTTGGGTTTCCTGAAGAAGTATAACTAAACAATATCACTTCTTTTCTCCTACATGTTTTGCCGCAAATACTAAAATTACCTGTGGACCATGGCATCGTTATTGAATGATCTCACCATTCAATTGGCCCTAAGCCTCCACTCAATGAGAGACCTAGGCTAATTCTGGCAAGATTTCTTAATTTTGCTCATACAGAACTATTGTTACAGAGATCTAGAGAGATCGGTCACTTAACTGGCAAGATCATCATAGTTTTATCTACAGGGACTTCTCCAAAGATGTAGCTGCTAAAAGACACACCTTTACAACCTCCAGAAGCATAATGCATCAAATGGGTCTAAGACTCACTATGCGATATCCTGCAGTAATGCATGTATTCTATAATAACAAATTTAGAGACTTCAACACCCCAGACTCCTTGATGTCATTCTTAAACAATATTCAACCACGGTCCTTTCAAGAACCGGGGGGTAATGCATTGGCTACCTCACCAACTAAACTGGAAATTGTAGTCACTAATGATGGTGGCAAGTTGGCTTCAACCTCTACTGCTCAGACTGCCTCAGATGCTGCTGATTCCCTTGATGTACTGACCAAAAGATAATCATCATGTTTGCAGGTGAAGGCTACTATGAACTTTGCGCATGGCAAAAATTGCTGTTGCAGTCCTGATGACAGATATGCTAATGCTGTATATTCAACTTTCTTGAGGGAGGTTATATCACCCATCCCTTTGAAAAACAAATATGCTCCCCTGCATGACAATTCACCTACACTGCAAAGCTCTACACAACAAGAATGCATTCCTATGCAGGATAACCCATCTACAATGTTTGGAATAGAATGTACCTCAGCTGACTCTTCTTGGACTGTCATTGTAGCAAGTTGTCCTCAAAAAACTCTGAACCCCCCCCCCAAGAAAAAATGCTGCAACAAAGGGAAAAATAAATCAGATTCCAGCTCTGCTATATTGTCTCAGGCTCAATAATCTCCTCCCTCAAGCACCGATTCATCCTTGTTGTGCCTCAAGAAATTCTTGTTACTAGTGTTGAACCTCCTCACTAGAAGCTGATATCAATTAAGGTGGTTCCACTTCAATTTACCTCTGGGCTTTCTGTGACTTTAAACTGCAGAGCGATGAGGTGCCGTTCTGACTAGTGAATACTTTGCTCTGCATGGCGGGCCTAATCTGCTCCAGTTATACAGCTGGTTAGCACTGTGTTTGCTGGTTGTTCCTAAGCTGCATGTTTATTCTTGGCCGAAGTCTGAACAAGCTTATCTTTCGAACATCCACACTCAGCTTTTGAAACTTTTATAGGTAATTTCTGAAACTACTGCGGGTGTTTTTCGAAGGTCCTATAAATAACTTTTGAAGCTTCAATCATTGAGTTTCGAACTTTCAGCTGGTTAATTTTCAGAAATACTTTCAAGCAACCTTCATACTCTCTGCAGGTGATTTTCAAACTATCAAGGTGCATCAGTTTAATATAATGCTATGTGTTGTTGCTAAGCTGCGACATTTTCTATACGACGTACACAGTTTGTTTCAAGCTTGACTGTAGAATTTTGTCCTTAGACTATGTCCTTTGAATTATTTAGTCATATCACTTCTTTGTGATGTCATGAACAATTTTATGTGGCAATTCCTTTGTTGGATTAATCCACTTGAAATGACTGCTACTTAAATATATCATTGGTGCTAAATACTGTTTAAGGAGTTGCTATAGCTTTAAAAAATACTCACAAACTCCCTCAATGTAAATCTGTTTTATATTTAGTTTCCATGTTCTCATTTTGTTTAAGCACTAGTCAGTGAATATTTCATTTTCTGTTTCTGAGATAGGCTTTATTATCTGAATCTGAATCTGTTTATGCTTGACAGTTTGTTATACTGCACAGTTATTCTGTTCTTACAGATTGTGATTATCTAATTGCTGTTACCGTCTTATGCCATCTGTTAATGCACTGAGCTGTAATGCTCACTTTAATTTATTGTGCTAAGATGTTAAGCTAAGATCATTCATGCCGTATTTGATTTATTGCTTAATTTTGCTGATTAGAAAAAAATCAACTGTATCATCAACATAGTTTTGTAAATTTAGCTTTTATTATCTTATTTTTTTTTACCTCCTCACTGGCTTATAATATCTCTATTATAGTTATATATGCTTATATGTCAAACAGCGAGCATATAGCTCACCTTTTTAGATTAATGATATATCATTTCGTATTATGCCTGTTTTGACTGAGTTTCCATACCATTTTTCCTTCTAAACTACAAATGACGGAAGAATTTTGGAGAACAATCTGATATGTTGCTAATACTTTATAAATAATATTGATTATACCCTGTTACTGCACTAGTGTAACATACGGTGTTTTACAAAGAGCAGCATATCCTTATTGTTATATTTCCTCTCCTTGAGTTAATAACTGTATAAATACTACTGTTTGTATTTTGGTATTGTACTACCAGAATCTATAGTGCTTTATAAGGAGTAATGGATTCTTACTGGTATATCTACTGTCCTTGTTTTCTCCATGCCCTGGTGTGTGGAGAAGGGGTCTTGGTTTCTTTTTTCTTTAACCAACCTATACTTCTCTGCCCATCTCAGATGATTTTGTGTTGGTCTTTACCAAGATTTTGATTGTTATTGTTATTACTTTTTAACTTATATATGGAGAGATACAAATACTGGAGTTTTCGAGCCCTCTTAGCATTTTGACCTCCCACAAATTTTTTGATTTCTGTCCAGAAGCAGCTTATAACTATTAATTCTGTCATTCTATTCAGCATCCCCATTGCTCTGGTTGCTTGGTGTCTTGGGTCCCTTACAATTTCATTAATATTTATTATAAGTATCTTGTGCTTTGGTCCCAATGGCTGATTTATTAATATATACATGGAATGTTAGGGGACTCAATGCACCTAGCAAATGTAAACACATTCTAAATCATCTTTAAAAAAGGCACAAATTGCTTTTTTTACAAGAAACCAAATTATTAGCTGAGGATAATGATAGATTAGAATGAGACTGGGTAGGGCACGTTCATGCAGCATCAGCCACTTCAAAAACATGGGGTGTTGCAATTTTAATTCATAACCTGAAGTGGGGACTTTCCAGTATCTTAAAATACCCTAATGGTAGATGGGCGATTGCGTCCTTTGATACTATGTTGGGCCCATAAACTTTAATTAATGTTTATGCACTGAATACTGATCAGCTGGAATTTTTTCATAATTTAGCATAACAGTTAACCTCTTTTAACTTAACTACTACCCCTGTTCTAATTATTGGTGACCTCACTCTTGCACTTAACTCATATTTAGTTAGGGAGTAATTCTTCACTTGATGCTCACCCAAGGAGTATTGCCACCCTTTTCTTATTAATGAAAGATCTTGGGCTTTCAGATGTCTGGAGGCTTTTCCATCCTAGGGACAGAAAATATACATTATATTCCTCAATCCATCAATCGTATAGCAGAATTGATTATTGGCTATCCTCCCCTATAATCACTGAAAACATAGTTGATGCTACTATTTTACCTCTACTCATTTTGGACCATTCCCCAGTTAAAATATATTTGACTTGGGGATCTCCTCCCCTTTGATCGCCCTCCTGGCATTTAGACCGTCTTCTGCTTAAAGACCCTGAATTTTTGCCCTGGATCAGAACACAAATACAGGACGTTGTCTCTCATAATGATTCTGCAAATACCTCCATGGGCATAACTTGGGAGCACCAAAAGCTACACTTTGTGGCAAAATTGTCAGCTATGCTGCCCATAGGAAAAGTATGAGGGAACAACAACTTAATAACCCTGAGAATATACTTAAACTCAAGAAGTCACAATATCTAGCTGTCCCACACCCTGACCCTAACTCCCCCTCCACTACAAAATCCTTCAGCTTCGTATGCAAATTAATGAGTTAGTCTCTCATAAAACTAAAATAGCATTGATGAGAATTAAACATAAATATTGGGAAGGGGGAAGAAAGGTGGCAAATTGTTAGCCTATCAGCTCTGATCTCAACAAATGGAACACTATATTGCTGGCCTAAAAGATATCTCGGGCCAAGTCCCACTGTCAATCAGCTCATGACTGCATTTTATAAAAAACTATATTCATCTCATTCTCTTTCACATCCCCTCTCTATTAGAAATTTTCTGGAGAAATTAATTTTCCCTATCTCTCCCCTGATATGGTGAACACTTCAGATAAACCATTCTCAACAGGGGAGGTCCAGCAAGCTCTCTTGTCCTTAAAATCTGGGAAGGCTCCCGGGGATGATGGGCTTTCTGTAGAATTTTATAAACATTTAGCTGATTTACTCTGTCCTTTATTGTGCAAAGGTTTCCATGAATCTACATTTCTAGGCAAACTACCCCAATCTGTGACAGAAGTAATTGTTACAGTGCTTCCAAAAAAGGACAAGGATACTACCCTTCCATTTAATTACCGCCCTATATCTTTACTTAATACTGATGGTAAAATATTTGCTAAACGTTTAGCTACACGTCTCGAACCCCTTATCCCCTTTTAGTTCATCCATCCCAGGTGGGTTTCTTCAAGGGAAGTGTAGCTTCTGACCATCTTCGATCCTTGTTTAACCTCATGCATAAAGCTAAATCTGTTAAATCACCTGCAGCTGCTATAGCTTTTGATTTCTAAAAAGCTTTTGATTCTTTAAATTGGAACTTTCTCTACCTTGTGCTTTCCCACCTGGGTATCAGTGCTCATTTTTGTTCTTGGATAAAACTCCTATATACATTCCCATCAGCCAAGGTCCTTACAAATTCTATGTTATCCCAACCTTTTAACCTTGCTAGAGGTACCAAACAAGGATGCCTCTTGTCCCCTTTTCTTTTTATTTTAGCTCTCGAACCCCTGGCTGTTACCCTTTGCCAATCTACTGAGATAAAGGGCATTTCTATTAGCACTACGCAGTATACCTCACTGTTATATGCTGATGAGGTGTTAATTTTGCTAGATAACTTAGAATCCGCTGCAAAACTGCTTGTGTCATTGCTGAACACCTTTAATGCATTATCTTGTCTAGCAGTGAATTACAAAAAAATTGAAGTATTGCCCTTGAATGCCCTTTGTAAACCCTACATGAATAATCCCCTTGGGTTTCAATGGGCTCCTCTAGGTATTTATTACTTAGGGGTAAAGATCCTACCCAATATTGATAAAATTTGGGAGGCGAATCTTTCCCCTTTACTTAATGATATTAAAACAGTTCTAGATCGATGAAAAACTCTTAACTTAACCATAGCAGGCAAAATTGCCACTATAAAAATGAATACCACACCCAAAATTCCTTGTTTTCTAACATCCCATTAACATTACCACCCCTTTTTCTGTCCAAGATTGATAAATTGTTAAGGGACATTTTATGGGAAGGACATATCCCACGGTTTAGCTGAACTAAATTTATGGGCTCATTGGTCCAGAGATGGTTCGGGGCTCCTTTGGTTTTTAACATCTCTATGGGCCTTTCGTGCTTCACAAACCATAAAATGATTAGTTAAACCCGACCTCGAAGCTCCTTTATGGGTAGCCAAAGAAATATCTTTGACCCCAGGCAAGATCCCTGCTAATTTCATATTTAACATCTTGTCCAAAAACATTTTTAAACATCCTACTATTGCCCCTTTGGTTCAATACTGATTCAAATTACATAAATGGCTAAAAACCAGTCCTATACATACTTTATAGACCCTCATCTGGGGTAACCTTGATGTTACCCACGACGGTCAGCCACTGTTTTGTAATTCATGGAAATGTAAAGGTGCAAACTACCTGGTTGATATCTTGGTTACTGGTTCACATATTGTATACTGGAATCCTTTTCCTGTTTACAAGCTAAATGGAATATACCTAAATAGGACTTATGGAAATTTTTACAAGTACGAACCACAATCTGACCCCTGCTACAACAAAGGGATGAGCAATCTTCTTCTGCTACCTATATTACTTCATGGATGGAAAATACCTCTGGCCTAGTTAGCAGAATATATAAACTTATTAGAGGTACCCTGCCAGACCAATCTCTTTTGGCTAGGGCCAAACGGAATCTGGCTTTACAATCTGGAGGCAGTATAGCACAGTGATTTAAGGCTCTGAGCTGCAAACCTAAGGACCTGGGTTTGAATCCACAGCCCCCACTTGCATATTGTTTGACCCTGAGCAAGTCACATAACTTCCCTGTGCTCCCAGGTCACACCTGTAAACAAGCTTCAGCTTAGTGTGTCTCTTCTGGTTAAAAACCAAAAACAAAACATCTGCTATAACTGATTCACAATGGAAAGTATGCTGGACTCTTTGCCTCAATACTTTTAAAGATGTTTGTAGTATGCTTATTCAATACAAAATTCTTCACCTTTGATACAGAACTCCATCAATTTGGATTAGTACCAAATGACAATTGCTTGCACTGTAACTCTCCTGGTAGAGATCTACTGCATATTTTATGGTCTTGCAAACCAGTTTTTGCCTTGTGGCAGAGGGTTCACCATTTTGCCTCCAACATCGTTTCTTGTAACATCCATTTTAACCCTAAATATATTCTATTGGGTATCATAGATCAGGATACCAAACTTTCAAAATATCAACATAGATGGTTAAATATATTCTTTATGCAGGCAAAACGTTTAATTTTAATACAATGGAAATCCTCCAAAATACCCACTTTTGTAGATCTTCTCAACAACCTAACTCAAATTGCATCCTTCAAACATCCTTCCTATTTGGCCTTAGACCAAATGAATGAATTTAGGTTATGCTGACCGGACTACTTTGATTTTTTGCATTCTACTTAATTAGCAGGTGTGTAGTGGGCTCTTTAATGTTACTGAACCTTTTCAAAAATGCATTATTGTCAGCTATATCAGTAGTATCTCTCAACCATACATAGTCTGTTTAAATTATCATTATATTAGTTAGTTCTATGTATAGTACAGAGAATTGTTCATCTGTACCCCACGGACTACTGTTTCTCCCTCACAGCACATTGTGTGTATAATTTCTTTTCCCCTTTTCTTTTATCCTTTTCTACTGGTGCTGATAAGTCGTTCACAACATGTTTTATTTGTTCATCAGTGCTCTCTGTACTGTATTTATGTATTATGGACATGTTCTCAATAAAAAGATTAACTACAAAAATAATTCATTTGTAAAGTAAAGCAATCATGATACAACAATCTGCAGTTCATTTCTAGCTAGTGATCACATATCTTCCTTGCATTTACACGCTTTGTGGAAGCTACGGAAGATAATAAATTAAAGACGATATGTGCTACAGGTATATTTTTTTTTTCTTTTTGCTGAGGTCATATACCCCAATCTCCCCTTCCTTCTGTCTCCCTATTGCTCGTACAGCCCACTGCAATGATTGCTCTCAGTTGCTTGGGGCACAGACAGCAATGATTTATGCAGTGCCTTTCATACACAGGGTAAGGCAAGGTAAACTTTATAGTGCCCAGTCCACACAGGCTCTAAGCGCTTTACAGAGTTAGATGAAAATCATCACAAATCACATTAAAAGCAGTAACCAACCAAAAAATCGAAATTAAGTAAAAGTAGTATTATTCTGTGAATGCTTGATAAAAAGGTTTTCAACATGACTTTAAAGGCTACCACTGTGCTAGCTGAGTGAATGTAAAAAGGGAGTGCATTTCAAAGCACAGGAGCAGCCACTCCAAAGGCACAGTCACCTGAAGATTTAAGTCTGGCAGGAGGGACAACTAGCAGACCAGTATCAGTGGAGCAAAGATGCTGGACTGGGTGGTAGGGATTCAGGAGCTCTCTCAAGTAGTCCAGTCCCAGACCACGTAGGGTGTTGTATGTTAAAATGCAGATCTTGAAGGCGATGTGTGAATGCAAATGCAGCAAGTGCAGAGCATGCATAACCGGCATGATGTGGTCAGTGACTCTCTGAGGAGACCACTAACATCTAGGCCACAGCATTATGCACCAGCTGCAGTCAATGCATCAACCTCCAGATAGCGCTAGGCAAAGAGCATTGCAGTAGTCCAACCTAGAGGTGACAAAAGCATGAATGATTGTCACTAGGTCATCCTGAGCTAAATGCGGTTTGATCTTGGTGATGTTCCACAGATGATAAAAAACGGATCAGACAACAGAAGACACTTGTTGTTCAAATGTCAATCTGTCTTCCAAAATGACCCCCAAGTTCCTTAACTTGCCAGCTGCCATGAGAGAGTGGCCACTCAGTAGAAGGAAAGTAATTTCATCCACAACAGACAAGCCCTGGTGACCCAGTGCAATTACCATAACCTCTGTCTTGCCTGGGTGGAGACATAACCAGTTTGAGGTCATCCAGTCATTAATTCCAACCAAAAAACAACTCAACACCAAAGCCACAGATACATTTTCAGGAGCACAAGACGGGTACAACTGGGTATCATCTACATTGCAGTGAAATCCTGCATTGTACCATTTAATGATCTCTCCTAATGACAGCATATACACAGAGAACAAAGCAGGGGCAAGAATCAAGCCTTGTGGAACTCCACAGACAACACAGATGTCTCTGAGATGAAATTTCCTTGAGCAACTTGCTGCATTCTCCCAGCTAAGTAGGACCTCAAACCAATGCATGACTGTGACAGTGAGGCCCACATAGTTCTTCAAGTGATCCAACAGCACCACATGATCCACTGTTTCAAATACCAAACAATCCAAAAGCACCAAAACTGAATGTTGCCCTCGGTCCCTCACAAGGAGATCACTGGTACAGTATCTCAAAGTGCTTTACAAGCCAGTGAGTAATATACAGGTGTTAGTACAGTGACTGTCTTGTATACAGATAAGTGACAACCCACTGAAAAATAGGCATGCATGAATAAATTAGAACATTTTTTTATAGAGAGGGATACTGTTGACCAGGTCACCTATGCCTTTTGAATAATGCCATGGAATCTTCAGCTTCTTTCTGGACAAACGCCAGAAATGAGACATAAAAGAAAAAAGATCAACTGGTTTAAAGTCGCATCTGAAGGATAGCACCTACAACAGGGCAGCCCCCTTTGTCTTACACTGAGGTATAAGTTTATAGCATTTGACTCAAAGGCCTATGGGACTTGATTCCACAGTGCTACCAACAGGGCCACAATGACACATACTGTACTTTGGGATTTACATAATAAGGCTTATATTTATTTATTTATTCACGTCTTTATTTATAAATTTGAAAATTCTCCAAGCAGGATAACCCTATGGGATACAGTATCTTGTTTACTGAAAATGACGGTGGCAGTGGTGGTAGGGTGTTCTGGAGTGGAAAGCAGTTTTCAACAGTATATCTGATCTCCTATAGAGATATAGTTTCAGTCAGTCAGCAAAGCAATCCAAAGTAAAATACAAGTACAATAAGCACATGATAGCAACACCATGGGAATATGCTATAGTGCAATATGGCCAGATCATGCATAAACAAACAAGCATTGGTGAGAGGGCCTAGCATTGCAGACAGCTGCATGAGTCTCTCAGACAGATGATGAGACCAACCATTCTGTAAAAGAATGAAGGCTTGGCGTAGCTTGAGCAGGGCATGGGTGGTAAATGTGTTCCAAGAATCTAGCTCAGCATAAACACAAGTTTTCTTCCAACCTCTCCCTTCACCTTTGAGTTATGAAGTTGAACGATTGTGTACAGTTAAACAACATATCCAGCCAATGGTACATCCCCTGCTAGATGGGCTCAACTGACTAAGCTGCTCATACAGCTTGCAAGGATGAATGAAGAAGTTTCCTGAAAAGATGACTCTACAGAGCATATTAAACAGGAGGTTTAGGGGAGGGAGAACAGATTTGCCAGCTGATCAGTAGATAACTGCTCCATGGCCTATTGTGGTCAACAAGACATGGAACACAATCGGCTTCCTCATATGCACACTAAAGCAACATTTGGACTTAAATATGAGATTGAGCTTGAGCTCAACACTGGCAAGAAGGTTGTCAATATGCTTGTCAAATGTGAGTGAGGAATCAAACCAAATACCTAGATATTAAAAAATGGCAGTCTGTTAGATATTTTTGCAATACAAGGCTTTGATACTAAGGGGGCATCAGATTTTTAGTAGACTCTGAAAACCGACCACGATCAATTTTTTCTTTCCTGCAATCAAGTTTAACCTGTTATCAGCAAACCAATATGTGACAGCACCAAACTCCTTCTGTAGAACAGTGTACACTCATAAAATGGGAAGGGGAAAATCCTAAAATTTGATTGGTTGTTACCCGTGCTTTAGATCTGTTTAGAAAATGGCAAAGTAAATCCAGGCATTCTGATTGGCTGGGAGAGTAACTGTAGTGGGCGGGTATTTTTCGATAGAGCCCGCTAAAAAACAAGGGCCAACATCATGCCCTAAAAGAAAACTGCTATACTTGTACTAGTTGTGAATCTGAAACAATCATTCCACTTCGTAAATCAGGTGAGTGAACGAGGAATGTCCCCGCCCCCCGAGTGAGAGAATTCACCTCCTCACACCCCGTATAGCGAAACCAACAATTTTAAAAAAATATATATATATTCTTAAAATAGTTTTGAAACACAGCACACTTGTAGTGAGCCACAGACTCACTCACGTCTCCCTCTCCCCAAAAAGCTGGCCGTTGCAGTAGTTGGAGCAAACCGACAATGACGTTCCATGTCAGGGCAGCCAGTCACTAAACTGCCACTTCCAGTCCTCACTCCCATTGTCCCAGTCACGTCATTATTTCAATACATGTCCTACTAACACCCACCCTATCAGGTAAGACTCATTACCTTCTCCATCCTCTGCTCAGTCACTGGATTCATCCTCTTTTTTTTTTTTTTTCAAAACTGGCCCAAGTCCACAACTACCTCCACTCCTGACATAAGATACCCCACCCGCAGTCTCACACACACACACACACACACACACCCCTACTTCCACTGCTACTCCATCTCTGGGACCCATTTTGATGTTTACCCTCTCAAAATTACCAGCTGCATCTTCTGCCACCTTCTCTATCCGTCACAGAGGACTACAAGTCCCATGAAACCATGGGGCAGCTATAAGATCAATCATACAAGATTTCTAAATAGGAGCACCCTCTCCTGGCAAGAATAGCATAGTAGTGGGACTACTTTTCAACGAGAATGAACTCTTATTCTTTTTTGAACATTTATTAAAACTCTTCTTGATAGTTTATCTTCTTTTGTTAAAAATGTTACCTTTGGGCCATTTTCTAATGCAGTAATACCTTCCAGGGTGGGTGGTATTGGGGAATACTGGACATTTCAGAAGCTATAAGGCCCTCCGCCTGCAGCACTGGGCCTCATTGTGCCCCTGGGAGGTCTGGTATTCCCCAATACCACCCACCCTGTAAGGGTATTATTGCTTACTTTGAAAATGGGATTAGAAATGTAAACATTTTGATTGGATGCCAGTTATGGCAGGGGGTACATTAACTTCCAGTTAGAGCCCTGTAAAAAACAAGTGCCGACACAGCCTGCTTCAGAGGCAAACTGGTATCAGTGTGCCAGTTTCGATTTTAAAATGAAGCAGCCAACATTTTTCCCCACACACTTAGAGAGGGACATAACCCTCCCCATCACTACAAACCAAGTTCCACTGTCAGTGAAGTGGCTGACCAAAATGAGAACCTCATCAGTAATTTCTTACACATTTTGTAGCACACTTGAGTTCTTCATAAAAAAATATTGTTTTCAACATGACAGTAATAGCGCTAATGTGTTATGTGCTGACTGCTACTGTGAGAGTGCCCGACTTGCCGTAACTCCATCCCTACATAAGCCAAGCATACAGCTGTCTTACATTAATAAAAAAAAAAAAAATCACCTTATCAAACGAGATAGTGGTCCTGCTCCCGACAACAGTGTGTCAACCGCTATCCCCGCTACACTTTTCCCTTGTCTGTGCTTGACCTCCATTTAGGTATTTCTGGTCCTGATTATGATCGGGACTCCAACAGCAGAACAAGGACACCAACTACTAAAACAAAAGCACAGCTACTCCATAGACACGCAAGCAAGGAATAAAAAAAAAAACAAGCAGTTCTCCTCTCCCAGTTCATTTTTTTTACCCACTGGAGGGGCAGAGAGTAGGGATTGTGGGTCACAGAAGCCTTAAAACAAATTTCAAGCAAAACCAGGAAAAGCAGAATGAGCTGCTAAACAAAACTATGAAAAGCAGCAGTGCCCTCTACTGGCAAGTGTCCAGTACAGAACTACTTTACAATTAAATTTTTTTTTCTCTTTTTTTTTATAATTTTAACTTTTTTTATGACAGTACAAGCAAATGCCCATTTTCTAAACACAATAATAGCTTCCAGGGTGAGTGGTATTTGGCAATACCAGACCTTTTAGAAGCTATAAGGCCCTCTGCCTGCAGCATCAGACCTCATTACGCTCCTGGACGATCTGGTGTTGCCCAATACTGCCCACCCTGTTGGGTATTATTCTTTGCCTAATGCACAGCCAGCGGCTGAAGGCACTCAGCCTGTGGCCTCATGCCTTACTATGCCTCTGGCCATGCGTTAGAAATGTAAAATGCACACCCCGTCATGTCTTCTTGCTTTTATAGTAGAAGCACTAAAACAGAAACTGTTGCCTGTTCCACAAGTGACTAGTGAACCAGGCCTAGGTATGGAATGAGAGACTGACCTCAATTCATTTGGGTGGTGGAGAGCATGATCAACAAGGTCAAAGGCTCTTGACAGGTCTATGAAGACTGCTTCTTTGAGAGAGCCTATGTCCATGCTAGATTTGATGATGGTGGTCAACTGCATCAACATAGTATGCTCATTACGAAAACCATGCTGGTATCTGTTATTTGGGTGGCTACTATCTTTTCAACTAGCTTACTGAGGGCTGACAAGCGTGCAATTGGGCGATATTGAGTGATGAACATAGGGTCGCACATTTTTGGTACTGGGACAATTTTGGTGATTTTTCAAGAGGAGAAAATGGCACCGGAGGTAAAGGAAAGGTAGAAGATATGAAAAAAAGGGTGTGCAAGAAAGGAGGTGCCTAAATAAAGGAATCTGTGTTCAGTACCATTGGGAGATGAGTTGACACCAGATGGGGGGAACTGATTAATTTAAAAACCTCCCTTGAGGAGATTACTGTCAGTAGGAAATGTAGGAGACTGGTAAGGAGAGAGAGCCGTGGCTGGCTAGGGGTTGTGGCTATGGCAGGGAAGGGATTGGCAGAGTAGGGCTTTAAGTCAGTAACAAGGGACTTGACTGCATTAGTGACAGTAATAAGATTATTGCAGTGAACTCCATTGATGACCATATCATTGTGGTCTATTTTTGAGGCATTGCCAAGAATACCTTTGATATGCCCTAGAAGCTCCAAGAGTTACTGGCAGAGGTTATCAGTTGTCCTCTGCAGAAAAGGCTCTTGGCAGGAAGGGCAGTCATGGTGGGAAAGTTCCTGAGAGTGAGAATTTTGGGAGGGGGGGGGATAAGGACCTGAGCTTTCCAGAAGCAGAAGGTGGACTAGTGATCACTCCGAGCATTGGAAAGGACACCAGCCATTTGAACTATGTGAGGTCTGTTGGAGAGCATCCAGTTGAGTAGAGAGCAGTGTGCTTCATTATTCTGTAGGCAGGTGGAGGTCAGAGATGATTTGGATTAGAGTGGCTTTACCGATTGTAGAGTCATAGATTTTCGTGTGAGTACCAAGCCAGTTGAGAATGAGGACCTCCATGGCAATGAGCTCATTCCTGCCATCTTTCCAAGTGATAGACACTAGGAGAGTAGAAAGACTAGTGATGCCACTTTATGGGGACTGTAGGTACAAACCAAGAGTAATTTTTTTGTGCATCCCAGAAAGAGGAAGGCATGAGGAATTTCACATGACCCTGTACCAGAATAGTGAGGAACCTTGGATATTCTGAGAGGGCATCTGAAATAGATTAATAGGCCCCCACCTCTTTTGGGGAGGGGCATTCAGCTCAGATGAGGTTGTATTTGGGGGTAGTGCAATAGTTCAGAATGTTAGGCTTGATCCAGGATTCTGGGATGCCCAGCATGTCAGAAGAGTAGTGAGCTACCCAGGCCTCCAGGGCAGTCTTATTTGCCAGGAGGCTCTGGATGTTGAGGTGGGCTACTTTAAGGCTCTTGAGACAAGAACAGGGAGAGTAGGAGGAAGAAGGTGGGGCAGAAGGATATGTGTTTGGTTCAACATTGTATGCTTGGTAGAGACAAGTAGCAGAGGCCCAAAAGACTGCAAGCATAAGGGAATGGCATGTAGGACACAGGAACCAAAACTGTGCCCTTGGATGAACTCCACTAAGAGGAGTACAGCCATGCAACTCAGAAGTGCAATTGGGTTGAGCGGGTGGAAACTGGTCAGTAGTGAGTTTGGAAAGCTGAAATCAAGGAGAGGGATAAGGAAAGGAGGAACACCTGAACCCTGAGGGGAGGGAGTAGTAGCTTCCAGATATAGGGTGGAAATTAGAAGCCTACAACCAAGTAGGATGAGGGTAACTATATAAATGATGAGACCAGATTGAGTTAATTAACTCTAGTTTAACTGAGTCACTTGGCAGGTGAGGATCACTCATCCTTGATATTTCTTAGGAGCTAGTATAAAGTACAATTGCCTTTAGATTAGAGAGGCGAGAGTGGAAATTAAGCAGATGTGTCAATTTTAGTAGCTAGCAACAGACTCACTGTTCTACAGATAGCAGGGACGGCAATTAGGTGTAAGGTCCACTTCTAAAAGGTAGCAGAAAAGTATCCCAAGCAGAGGGTGACAGGTATAGAAACCTAGAAACATTGACAATGACAGCAGAAAAAGACAGACGGTCCATCCAGTCTGCCAGTGCCCATATTACACTATCATACTCTAGGATCTATTGTCTCTGTGGGGTCGTCATTTACACTAGTCCCCCTTTTGTTATGTGTTTCCATCCACCACTTCCTGCAGAGTACTAATATCCCCTTGAATTTATCCCAGCCGTGTTAGAAGCCATTTATGGTTTTGACACACACCACCTTTGCTGACAGACCATTCCATGGCTTAACTGCTCTTTCTGCAAAATAACTTTTTCACATCCTTTTAAAACCTTCCCCGTTAACCTCCACTCATGACTCCTTGTCCTATCTTCTCTGTTGCTGATAAACAGCATCTCACAGTCCACCTTGTTAATTCCTGTCAGGAACTTTAAAGTCTCTATCCCCGGTCTCTATCTTACCTGCCCCCATTCTGGTTTCGAGTGAATACATGTTCAGTTCCTTTGGTCGATCTTCATAAATCTACTCTCCTGGCCCTGAATCATCTTAGTCATCCTATGTTATACCTTCTCTAGCCTATCCTTGTGCTTTTTTAAGATGGTGACTTCAGAACTGGGCACAGTACTCTAGGTGTGGCCTCACCAACCTATGTAGTAGTAAACAGTACCTTCTGCCTTCTACTGTCGAACTTTCTCCTGATGTACCTCAGCATCCTGTTAGGCTTGCTGAAGGCCTTGTTACATTGGCTGGTTTGTTTAAGGGAGTCACCAATGATGACTCCTACAGTAGGTCTCATTCCTCTGATGTTGTGTCCAACTTACCCCCCCTCCCCCCATGCAATAGTCTGTTCTGGGGTTTGTGTTCCCTAAGTGTGTAATTTTGTGCTTTTTGTCATTAAATTTCAGCTGCCAGACTTTGGACCAGTTTTCTACCTTTGCAGGTCTCTCTGCAATTCCCTTATCCCCACTGCGTTATCAATCCCACCACAGAGTTCAGTATCATCTATGAATAGACACACTCTGCCTTCTCTCATGTCACTGATGAACATATTGAAGAGTACTGGGCAGAGAACAGGTGCCTGTGGTACTCCACTGGTGACCTCCCTTTCCTCTAATCTGACCCCATTCACCACAATTCTCTGCTGCCTCCCCTCCAACCAACTCCCTACCAACCTTACTATTTCCTTAGCTGTTCATAATTCCCCTGTCTTCTTCAGCAGCCTTTGGTGTGGCACCGAAGTTGAATGCCTTGCTGAAGTCGAAGTAGAGTAAATTTGCAGCATGGCCCTTATTAACTACCTTGGCTACCCAGTCAAAGAATACTATCAGGTTAGTCTGACAAGACCTCCCTGCCACAAATCCATACTGCTTACTTTTCTGAAGTCCATTTTGCCCCGGGTATTCTGCTAGATCATCTCTGACTACTGTCTCCATCAGTTTCCCTACCATGGAGGTAAGGCTAACAGCTCTATAGTTTGATGGCTGCTCCTTGTCACCCTTGCTTGTGCAGTCAAACCACATCCGCCATCCTCCAGTCCCTGGGAACCACCCCTTGCTGCATAGAGCTATTGAACAGCCACACCAGGGTTCAGATAAACACCAATACCAGTTCCCTTAGCACCCTTGGATGCATCCCATTAAATCCCGGGGCTTTGTTTACCTTCAAGGCTCTTAGCCCCTTTTCGACTCCTTCGGCTGTAAATTTCTGCAGTTTCATTTTTGGGACCCCTCTATCAGCTTCCTTTAAGCCACTTTCTGGCAGGGGCCCACTATTCTCCCTAGTGAATGCTAAGCAGAAGTAGTCATGTCGTACAGTTGCTTTTTGCCCATCCTCCTCTATTACCCTGCTTCCTCCATTAGCCTGGAAATTCCCCCCCCCCATATTTCTTTCTTCTCTTACTCAGCAGAGCCAACCACGATGCAACACAGTAACTTGCAGTAAGCAACATGTCACAAAATACTGCATGACAAAAGGGTTTAATTGCCATTGAATTACACTGTTATCTGCCATATACTGCAGCATTACTGCATTGCATCCTGGTTGGTGGCACTGTAGAATTAAAGAACTGTTTTCCCCTCCCTTGACCCCTTCTGCAATACACATCTCTGTGTCTGCCTTTGTGATCCTGACTACCCTCGTAGCATCTCTAACTTTTTCCTGGTACTCCTCCCATTCTTCATCCCCCTCCTTTTCTTTGTACCTTATAAAGGCCCTCTTTCTAGTCCACATTGTCTCCCTGACCCTTTCAGAGAACCAAATTGGTATTTTATACTAGTTTCTCTTAAATAACGGTTCTTGTGCATGTTTTTATTACCTTGAGTATGGCCCCTTTAATGAAACCCCATCTTTCCTCCACTCTCCTGATGCTGCCTACCCCAGCTAACCTATCATTACAGTTTCCCTCATATGGTTGAAATCCACCCTCCTGAAGACTAGCACATCAGCCTTAGATGAAGGCTTACAGGTGCCCAAGGCAACCTCTAACCATGTAGTATTGTGGTCGTTGGACCAAAGTGATTCCCTGACCCATACTCCACCTACTCTTTCTGAGTTGTGAGTATCACATCTAGAATGGCTGACTGTCCAGTGGGATCCCTGATCTGTTGTACCAACATGCAGTCCTGCAAGACATCATGCAGGGCCTGGCGTCTGGTACTCCTGGCCACTGGGATGTCTGGCAGGTTGAGATCTCCCACTGTTACAACATTCAACAACCCGCTGAACTCCTCGATCTCTGCCTCCCTTACTCTGTTCTTCTCATTCTCCCAGCTCAGACAGGACGGACCTCAGAAAAGGCCAGGGAAGCTGAGTGGTTCTGTCTACCAGCCTCTGGAAGTCCTCCTTCACCATATCCACAGGTCGATTTGCCAGAGTTGGTATCGGTTTAAATGCTTCATTGGCAAGCTTTTAAACTAGCCAAGGGGGAAGCACTGAGAAGCAGCAGGGAATTCCCAGCCTCCCCCTCCAAAACTGGATACTAAATGAGGTAAAGACCAAGGTAGAAAGGTCAGTAGGGAGCAGAACTGGAGTAAATGGAGAAAGCAAAGTCAGTAAGGGCAGGGATGGGGCTACAAGAGGAAAAGCCATCAACAAATGGAGAGTAATGAGTACCAAAGCTCATAGTCTGAGTAACAAGCTTCCTGAGCTGGTGGCCTTAATAGAAGAGGAGCATCTGGATATCGTGGCAGTCACAGAAACATGGTACACACAGAATCATGACTGGGATGTAAACATACCAGGGTATACTACCTACAGGAGGGACAGGGAGGGTAAAAGAGGAGGTGGAGTAGCTCTCTACATAAGGGAAGAAATCAAAGCAACAGAACAAAAGGGTAAACAGGGAGGAGAGGAGGCACTGTGGGTCAACTTGGAGACAAGCAATGGCACCACAATCTGCACAGGGGTTGTATACAGACCCCCATCTCAGGGGAAGGAAATTGACAAGGAAATGATAGAAGGTATCCTTAGAATGTCAGAAAAAGGGGAGATATTGTTGATGGGGGATCTGAATATGCCAGATGTTAACTGGAGTGCATTTGCTGCAGCCACATCAAAGAGCGGGGTCATTCTAGATGCCCTGCAGGGGCATGCCTTAGACAACTAGTACTGGAACCCACTCAGGAGGGAGCAATTTTAGACCTGGTACTCTCAAATAGAGATGGAGAGAGGATCACAGATGTACAAGCGGGTAGCCATCTGGGAACTAGCGACCATCGAACAGTATGGTTCACGATAAACACAGCAGTAGAGTCAAGCCATACAAAGGCAAAGGTCCTGGACTTTAGGAGGGCTGACTTTGCCAAAATGGGTGAGTGCCTAAGGAATGCACTAGCAAATGGGCAAGAAGGAGGGGTGGAAGAACAATGGGGAATAATCAAAACTGCCATCACTAAGGCAACAAACCTTTGTGTGAAGCAAATAAACAAAACAATGTAAAAAAAAACACTATGGTTCTCAAACGAGGTGGCAGGGAAGGTTAGGAAGAAACAGATGGCATTCAGGAAATACAAGGAATCACAGAAGGAGCAGGACAGAGAACTATATCAGTTAAAGCAGAAGGAAGCAGGGAAGGTAGTCAGAACAGCAAAGGGCCAAACCAAGGAAAGGATAGCCAACTCAGTTAAGAAGGGGATAAAACCTTTTATAGGTACATCAGGGAGCAAAGGAAGACCGTGGGAGGGATAGTGAGGCTTAATAAAGGGGAGGAGGGTGGGCAGAGGGTGACTGTGAAAAGGCAGAGATACTAAACAAATATTTTTGCTCAGTATTCACAAGTGAAGAAGGGGAGGTACCTAAACCAAACAACAGAAACACTCTGGATAGGGGGTTGATACCAGCCTATTCACAGAAGAAAGAGTTCTGAAAGAACTCTTAAAATTGAAGGTGGACAAAGCAATGGGGCCTGATGGGATTCATCCCAGAATTCTAAAAGAACTAAGGGTAGAACTAATGACACCACTGACTACCCTCTTTAACAAATCATGGGAGGATGGGGTGGTACCTGAGGACTGGAGGAGGGCAGATGTGATTCCACTTCACAAAAGTGGAAGCAGGGCAGAGGCAGGAAACTACAGACCTGTTAGTTTGACCTCAGTGATAGGGAAAATTATGGAATCACTTCTGAAGGAGAGAATTGTTGAGTATCTAGAGGCCAGAGGGGCACAGGACCCAAGGCAGCATGGATTCACAGTGGGTAGGTCATGTCAGATGAAACTAATAGATTTCTTTGACTGGGTGATCAAAGTAGTAGATCAGGGAGGGGCTGTGGACATGGCCTACCTAGACTTTAGCAAGGCATTTGGCACAGTCCCACACAAAAGATTAATATACAAGTTATCCAGCCTGGGAGTGGGTCCCAAGATGGTAGCCTGGGTAAAAAATTGGCTGGAGAACAGGACACAGAGGGTAACAGTAAACGGAGTCCACTCTGAAGAAGGGCTTACTAGTGGGGTACCGCAGGGTTCAGTTCTAGGACCGGTCCTCTTCAATGTCTTTATAAGTGACATTGCGAGGGACTGAAGGAAAAGTATGTCTCTTGCAGACGACACAAAGATCTGCAACAGGGTTGATACACGAGGTGGGGTGGAAAGGATGAGAAGGGACTTGGCAAGGTTGAAGGAATGGTCAAATGTATGGCAGCTTAGATTCAATGCTAAGAAGTGCAAAGTAATGCACCTGGGAAACAAAAACCCAGGGGAAGAGTACACTATGGGGGGTGAGATACTACCAACAAAAATGGAAAGAGACCTGGGGATAGTCATATCAGATGACCTAAAGGTGGGCAAGCAATGTGAGAAGGCAGTAAGGAGGGCTGGGGGATACTGGGATGTATAGGAAAAGGCATCACCAGTAGAAAAAATGGAAGTTGTTATCCCTCTGTACAGACAGCTGGTGAGACCCCATCTGGAGTACTGCGTGCAGTTCTGGAGATCCAATCTCCGCAAGGACATAGACAGGATTGAGGCAGTCCAGAAGAGGGCAACTAAAATGGTGCAGGGTCTGCACCAGAAGACATATGAAGAGAGACTTAAGGAGCTTAATATGTATACCCTCGAGGAAAGGAGGGAGAGGGGGGACATGATAGAAACTTTTAAGTACCTCAAGGGAATCAACAAAGTCCAAGAGGGCAGCATCTTTCAGAAAAAGAGATGTGCAAGAACAAGGGGGCACAATTTGAAGATAGAAGGGGACATCTCAGAGGTAATGTGAGGAAGTATTTTTTCATGGAGAGGGTTGTGGATGCATGGAATGACCTTCCTGAGGAGGTTGTGAAGTCAAAAACAGTGGGGGAATTCAAGAATGCATGGGACAGACATAAGGCAATTCTAGAGGTTGGGGTAGGAGAAAGTAGTCTGTTGGTTAACTAGGATCTGCAGCTTATCCATTAAGTAGGGAAATGGGAAGACTGGGTGGGCTAAGTGGTCCTTATCTGCTATCAAATTCTATGTTTCTATATTTCTATCAAGGTGCACCAGCACTCACTGCTGCCCCTCCTCCGCTATCTCCCTATCCTATCCCAGTCTCAGATGACTGATGTTTCAAGCAGACATCTGACTACCACCTTCCCGTTATCCCCCTTACCTACCACCCTCACCACCCCTCTAAAAATAGTCTCCAATCACTAGACTCCTCCTTACTAACCCCTTCCCCTCCCCACTCACCCCCCCGCCAGGTGCCACCACATCTCCCTTCTCGACAGCACCAACTAATCAATGCTAACCCCTGCCCAAGTCAGTTACCTACGCCACTTTCTGGGCTACAAAGAGGCTTGCCAGTGGTACCTCATGGGGAAAACTGATAGCTTTGTGACCGTCCCTGCCACCGAATCTCCTCCCTTCCTCACCACCTTCCCCTCCCCTAAGCCAGTGGGCCTCTGAGGAAGTGGGGGTGCATGGGGTGGGCATAAGCTTAGTTGGAGTCACAGCTGGAGTACTGCCTCCCTAACTGCTGCCAACTGAACATGGAGCTCCCTGAAGGTTCTGCAAATAGAGCAGTGTCCCCTTCTCCTAAGCATAGCCTTGGAGATGGATGCCCCTCAATCCCTACAGATAACTACCTCTCCACTCACCCAGTGCTCCATTCTAGCCAATTAAATGCTTTAGCTATATGCCTAAGGTTAAGTTACTTAGTAGTATGTGATACTAGGCTAAGAGGTCTTGACACGCCATAGCTGCTTACATTGATTCTTATGACAAAGAAAAAAGAAATGCTTTATAATAATTACACAAATACAAGGAGATCACGTGACGTCGAGTGCTGAGTAGAAGCTCCTCCGTTAAGCTCCTGCCTCCTGATCATTAAATCATCTTTTTTAGACGTTTATACTTCTCCATTTCCTCTGCTTTTGAATCCTTCTGCTATCTAAACATCTTGTGAGCCTGTTTTGTGAGTTCGATTGGTGGATGGAGGCTTATATGAAGAAAGCCCCACAGAAAACCCCCCCCGCTACTCCCAAAAAGGCACCAAAGAAATCCTGGGCCTCGGGTGGGCCAGATAGGCCTGATCCTTCAAGTCAAGTTGGGGAACAAGAACCTTTAATGCTTAGTAGGTTCTTAGAAGAGTTTAAACCCTTCCCCGAAGAGATGAAAGAAATGGTGATCGACCTGAAAACTCTCTCTAGAAAACTGGATGAAGTCTCGTTAACTGTCTCTGATAATACAGCTCGAATAGTCTAGTTGGAGAAAAGGCTAGAGAAAATTGAACCTGAATTAGTGTCTACGTGACAGAAGCTATCTCACGTGGAGGCAAAACTCGAAGATTTGGAGGGCCATAGCCGCAGAAACAATGTTGTGATACTAGGGCTACCAGAGGGAGAAGAGGGCCAACATGCTGTAGCATTCACACAGAAGCTGGTGGAACAGGTCACTGGCCCCTCTCCCTTCGGCCCAGTATACATCATAGAGCGAGCTCACAGGTCACTGCGACCGAAGCCTTCTCCGGATGCTCCTTCCCCCGTCCTATTATTTGCCGCTTTTTAAATTTCCTAGGAAGGCAGCACTTCTTACAGAAAGTGAGAGCTTTACAAGCGGTTCATTGGGAGAATACAAAACTGAGAATTGCACAAGATCTCCCTGGATCGGTTCGTTTGAAACGAAAAGCGTTTCATCCCATTGTATCTAAGATCATTGCAGCGTGTCTGAAATTCAGGATGGGATACCCGGCCAGGCTACAAGTTTTTGTAAACGGATGCTGGTTAAATTACGATGATCCTGAAGTTGCCCTTTTAAGCCTTAAAACCATGCTACTGGACCTGTTCCGAGAGCCCTGAGAGGCCCTGTTTGCATGTTGAGGAGCTGCTTGGAGTTGCCTTATTGGAACTGTTATCTCTCTTCTTCTCTGAGGAGAGAATGTCGACGAGCTGTATTTGGAAGTTCTCGTTTTCTCATCTGGACTGTGTAATCAATACATGGCCTATCTGTTAACAGTCTCTCAGGCCCTAACTCCATAAAGCTAACTGTTGCTTAGGGCAAAGATACTTGGGGTCTCTGGGTTGGCTTAATTAGAAAATTAAAAAAAGAGCTTTGTGTCCCAGCATATTCAGTTTTGTAAATTGCATAGAGAGGGGAAGTTTGTGTTATTAATTCTAGGACTAACATTCACTTTACAGTTTGCTGGAAATGGGAGCGGTTTTGGGCTTTCTCAGTATCTCATATTTACCTTGTCAGGATCGGGTTGTGGCCACAAGAGGGCGTATCATGCATATGTAATGTAATACCGTGTTGTTCTTAATTCGAGGAGGATCTCCCTCCGTTTTCTCACCAGTCTCGAGCTCAGGGCTGCAAATTTCCCCAAGGGGAATTCTTGTAACTAAGGGCTGGTATATTTCTGGGAAGAGTTGTTTTTTCAGTTTTCTTTTTCTCGGGTTCATGATCTCAGTGCTTTTCTCGATTTCTGCTCTCAGTTTGATGGGAAAGGGCTATTCCCCTTCATCAGTTTTCCGATCTGGTTCTGGTTTGTGTTAAGATTTCTCATGGGGAAAGGTAACCCCTATTTTTCACTCAGGTTCTTGAAGTTATTTGGCACATTCACGAGTTTGGCAGTTTACTCTGCTCTCCCTTTCATTATCATGTTAATTATATGCGTGCGTATGCATTGGAAGCCCAAGGCCGCTCTCTAGTTTTTTGGGGGTAATTAATATCATTCGCATTCTTAAATATTTACTTCTGGATGTAAGTTGTACTGCCTTTAGCAGAGGTGTATTATCGGGAGGTAGGAGAAGGAGGAAAGGACCCAGTATTGTGCTAAAGCGTTGCTTGTAGCAGTGTGGGGGTTGGGTGGGGGTGGTGAATCTGGGTTCTGTTAAGTGGAATGGGGAAGTCGGGGAAGAGAATGAGTTAATTGTGGGGGGGGTTGGGGAGGAGGGAGGGTTTTACAGCAGTAACTTTTGGAGTATGGTTGCATGCATTATGTATCCTGTGTGCAGGGCTGAACATACTAAGTTTAATAACTATCATCAGATGGCCAATGAGGTGACTTTTGCTACTTGGAATGTTAAGGGGATCAGGAAAAAATCCAAACAATATCAGGTTCTCAAACATTTAAGCTTATTACATTCTCAGATAACTTTCCTACAGGAATCCCATTTATTAGAAGCTGAAGCCTTACAGTTAAGGAGGCAACAGGTGGGTCTGGTTCTCGACGCTCAGGGTTCCACTAATAGTTGTGGGGTCGTGCTTATTATCAATAGAGGCATTCCCTTTGTCTCTACACAGGTTAACAAAGATCCTGAGGGCAGGTTTATCCTAGTTAAAGGCACTCTCTGGCCAGTTCCACTTTTACTTGGTAGTATATATGGCCCTAATATGGATGATCCAGGGTTTTTTATGAGACTCATAACTATTATTCTTCCAATGTTTCCCATCAGGATTATTTTGGGGGGGTGACTTCAATCAAGTTGTAGATTCTAACTTTGACAGGTCAGGCAGTGGACCGGGAGTGGTCTCTCCGGGGCAGAGGGCTTTTAGAGACTTAATAGACCAGTGCGGGCTCTGTGATGTCTGTCGCATGTTATATCCTGACTCTAGGGAGTTTACTTTCAGGTCAATGGCGCACGGTTCGCAGTCCCGCATTGATTACATACTTATTTCTCAGGCTCTCCTACCTGGGGTTAAGACCTCCTTGATTCAACCTGGCCCTGTCTCCGATCATTCACTGGTGTTATGCAAATTGGCATTCCTTAATTTACCTAATAGGGAAACCAGATGGAAACCCAATGAACAACTTCTTAAAGATGCTAAGTATTGCAAGCTCATAAGGAAGCAAACTGAGTTCTTTTTTTTTATCTAACCTTTTAGACAGTACAAAGCCAGATATTTTATGGGGGGCCTTCAAGGCTTTCATGAGAGAGATTCTCATTAGTATGGCAGTGAGTAGGAAAAGGGCACAGGAGAAGGAACTATTATCATTATTGTCCCAAATTCAGTCACTTGAAATAAATATTTCAGCTAGTGCCCCAGATGAAGACAAGAGAAAGCTCCTAGTGTTGAAGGACAGATATCTAGAGTTACTAAGGGAAAAAGCAGAATTAGCTATTATTCGTACTAGGGCTAGTTACACGGATCAGGGAGAGAAGGCGGGGCGCCTATTGGCATTGCGTATAAAACAACAAGAATCTCAAGATTCATCCCTTCAATTCGAGCAGTGGCAGACGGGTCCTTGAAAGTATCTCCTACCGAGATAGTACAAGAATTTGCCCTATATTATGAAAGACTGTATAGTGACATGGAGTATCCTCCCTGTCCTGGGAGTACGGAGAATTATATGAGGGATTCCCATCTGCCCTTCCTTTCAGAGCAACACAAGGGTTTTTTGGTCACCCCATATCACAGGAGGAGATCACTGAGGTTATTAGTGGATTACCCGTAGACAAAGTCCCAGGCCCTGACGGATTCTCCTCCTTATTTTACAAAGTTTTAAGGGATCTTTTACTACCAGTATTTTATCGCCTATTTCAATATATTTTAACCAGGGCAGAGGCAGACCCTCACCTCTTTGAGGCCTTGATTGTTCTTCTCCCTAAACCAGATAAAGACCCTGAGCTTGTTCAAAGCTACAGACCTATATCCCTTCTAAACCAAGATATTAAAATTATTTTGAAGACACTAGCCAATAGGTTAACTGTAGTTCTCCCTGAACTAATAGGTATGAACCAGGTAGGATTTATGAAGGGGTGCTCATCATCTGACCATTTGCGTACCCTTTCTCATGTCTTCTCGGCTACCAGGGATGCTGAGTGTCCCGCAGGACTGGTTTCCCTGGATGCCGAGAAGGCATTTGATCGTGTGAATTGGAATTTTTTGTTTCGAGTTCTGGAAGCTTTCCAATTCCCCTCTGTATTTATATTCTGGATTGCTACATTATATAAAACCCCTACAGCAAGGATCTCTGGGAACGGGGCCTTTTCCAAACCTTTTTCACTCCATTCAGGGACCAGACAGGGTTGCCCCATATCTCCTCTGTTATTTAATTTATATCTGGAACCTCTCATCCAAAACATCCTCAATAATGCCTCAATACAAGGTATTTGGGTTAGGCGCCATGAAATTAAGGTCATTGCATATGCGGATGACTTGCTGATACACTTATCCCATCCGGTATCTTCTGTACCAGCTTTGCTGAGCAAAATAGTAAGATTTAGTGCCCTGTCCAATTACAAACTGAATGCTAGCAAATTCATTCTTTCCATTAAACCATAAGGTATTCAAAATGACATTAGTCCCTTAGGTCTATGTTGGACCCCAGGTCATTTAAGTACTTGGGCATTAAACTATCCCTTAACCCCCTAACATGGTTTAAGGAAAATCTCGAATCTCTCTCACAGCTTATAATTCACGACCTTGATAGGTGGTCCAAACTTCCCATTTCATTATGGGGCCGAATCAACATAATTAAGATGAATATATTCCCTAGAATTTTTTACAACTTATCTCTTCTCAATACTTTTAACCCGTTATTCTAGTTTAAAAAGTTGCATGGCATATTTACTAGATTTATCTGGGCCGACAAGTATCCTCGATTGGCCTATTATAAATTGGCAGCTCCAAAACTTGAGGGGGGTTTGCGGATTCCCCATCTGGCTATATATTATTGGGCCAGCCATTTAGCAAAATGTTTGAGATGGGTATGTCCTGCCCAGAAAAGAACAGCCAGCTTGGTTTAGGATTGAATTGGATGTATTTAGGTCTAAGAATCTGGATCCCCCAACCTTATTCTATCTTAAAATCTCCCTGGTGCGTATGGCTGAGGAATGCCCTATAGTAGTTACCTCATTAAAGGTATATGCACAGTTATGTTCATTTTTGCACTATACCCCTTAGTCGGATTTGGCCCAGTCTATCTGGAATTCCCCATCTTTCACCATTAACAAGAAGCAGATTCCCCGTAAATGGTTGTCCCAATTGGGGGATGGGAAAGTGCTCTCTTTCGTGGATGAAGAGGGGCAATGATTGTCAGTAGGAGATATTATTAGGAAATTTAATATTCCGGCTCCCTCTCACTTCAAAGTTGTACAGTTAAGGCACTTACTTACAATAGTTTTTGGCAATACCCCTCCCTCCCAGACTGTCACAGCCCTGATACCTGAGGTTTCTTCATTTCTTGGATCGTCAGGTATCATATCTAAATTATATCAGGTGTTGTTTTATAAAAGATATGGGGATTCTTTTGGACCCACGAGATTCTGGAACTCTATCCTTCCTCAGTATCATCTGGATTGGCAATCCCTGTGGAGATCCTGTCATAAATATGTTTCTCAAGACAGATTGCGTCTCATGCAATATCACATTTTACATAACATGTATTGCACCCTGGTAAAATTAAAGAAATGGGGTCTCTTGAATTCCAATATATGTACTAAGTGTTCACGGGAAGAAGGAACACTTCTTCACATGTTCTGGTCCTGCCCCAAAATTTCCCTTTTATGGGATTCGATCAAGACCTCCCTGGATCCTTTACTGGGCCTTCAGGAGTATTTTACACCTATTTGTCTTTTAGGGGACCTGTCTTCTATCAAAGTTAAAGTAAGAAGGTTTCATATTTCTATGATTGCCTTATCTGTTAAGAAGCTTATTTTACGTCACTGGAAAGACAAGTCCACCCCAACCTTTCAAGAATGGGTGAATGAAATTCTTGCCAATCTATGTACAGAAAAAGCGATTGCCAGTCTCCACAACAGATTGGCAGCATATACCAAAATATGGGATCCCCTTCACTCTCTAATTTTAGTGGCTCAGTCTTAATCATCTCACAGTCTAAAATGCCCTGCAAGTTCTCAGGTAATGAGCTTAGTATTTAGGAGATACATCGATTTGTTACTGCTGTAAGGGGAGGGACGGGACGGTTAGGCAGTTATGTCGTTATAAGTGGCTGTACTTGCGTCTCATTTTCATTGTAACTGCCTTTTATTGTGGAAAATGTACTAATAAAGTTTGAATTATAAAAAAAAATTATTACACAAATACAATCTCACAAAAATATATAATAGAAGGAAAGTTTAGAACCACTTAGCTTTTCAGAAGATTCCAAATTATGTCTGACTTCTGGACTTGTGTAATAAGATTCCAAACATAATGTTCTTTGCAACACAGGAAAAGTATTTATTTTTAATAATTGAACAAATACAAAACAGAAATTAAGTAAAAAATGATTTCCAAAAAGTTAAGATTTCTAATTAAATGACAGCAGTAGAGAGGAATCCAAGTTTCAGCAAGTACCAGATGACCATCAGCAAAACAACATCCAAAACTCAGTAAAAACTGCAGATGGAAGTGTCCTATAACCAAGTCCCTGAAAAAGCAAAATTAACCCTTCAGGAATACCATGGATGTACAAAACTACTTCAGGCTTCCAGTCACACTTGACACAGGAAAATCAGCTATTAGATGGTTCCAAAGAGCCCTCAAGAATTCAGCCTCCAGATTCTCACAAGTCAATGAAAACAAAACAGCAAACAGGCACTTTTTCAGTCACAAAATCATCATAAAATGCAAATGTATGATTAACAATATCAATAATCAGTTCAAATATTTTTTAGACAAAAAGAAAATATTTCGATTGTAAGTAAAAAAATAGTAGTGGAGTACAGAACAAGTTGATAGCAAATAAATGTTATGACCTACTTAAAAGCTAGCATAAAACACAAGTTGCATTGTATATAAGAACACAGTAAATACAGTTCAGTATTTGGTGCAATATCTGAAGACAGCAAATAACATTTTTAACTAAGTTAGGCAAATGCTGTACAAGTCACATAAAATAAGGCCTTCCTTAGGAAATTAGCAGTAGCATGGTTGCCTCAAAGAAGCAAATTACAGTACATGTAATACAGTGTTTAACCTACAAGCAGGACTTGGCATTTAACTATCTGGCTTATGGATCATCAAGTGCAGAGTACATTAGTCAGGCAAGTATTTCTCTGTCAATGCTAGCATATAATACATGAACTGTAAATTACATTGATATTGGTGTTAGGTACCTAGGACTTCTCAGAACCTTGACTGACCCTGCTGCATGTGTGGCTCGGCCAGCAGTAAGTCTTGCCTCAGCTCTTTCTGTTTCAGCTGCCTCAGCAGACTTACCACTCATTTTGTACCATATTGCACTGGGCCACTGGATAGTGCAATTTGAACCTGAGATGAAGGGAGGGGTCATCTGCCCTCATTGGTTGGTGATGTGGAAGGCATGAATTACAAAGTCCCTGGATTCTCTGATTGCGAATGTAGTGCTGGTGTACAGGGCGGGCTCTGCTGCCCTCATGGACCCAAAGAAAGGTGAAGCCAGGTCAGACCACTGCTACTTGCGTACCGTAAAACTTTTATGAATACAGCGCGGACTTGTGCTTGCTGTTAATTTTGGTTTCAGTTTGTTTGCAATGTGGGGCTTCACCCCCACACACCCCTTGTTTTTTTTAAGGAGGTGTGGGGGGTGAGGCCCCCCCAACTCAAATAAACTAATACAAAAATAACCGAAAGGCAGTTTTGAGAGAGTAGCGGGAACTTGAACTCTATGCTAATAGTGTAGGTCCAGCGGTGGTCCAGTGTTCTCCACTACCACCCCAGGTCACTGCTGGTGACCAGGATGCCAGAGGTGCTGGTAGGTGCATGGATTCTGCCATGTGGAGGACCTTGTTCCAAGCCCAAGCCTATGAATGTGCATATCACAATCCTGAACAGTCTTTCACTCAATTACTACCAAAATCTTTCTAGAGTATTTTGATAGCATGACAGAAAGAAGGCAAACTCCAGCTCACCCCAAAAATCACTCAAAATAAGACTTTATTGAGAAAATGTAAAAACGGATGCCAAACATAAGCAACAAATGACCGGCTAACCCTCTACCGGTTTTGTACAGATGCGGTGTGTCACCAGGGGGTAGCATGTTTTTGATCCTAAGCAGAGGTTTACCACCAGCCTATGGTGCTAGCTGTATTAGTGTTTTCCTAGTGCTGACAGACTATAACAGCAGCTTTTCAGTAAAAGTGGAACTGTAGCTTGCATGTTCCAAGAGCGGGGTTATATGTGAGACTACCTGGGCTGGTTCAGATATTGTCAAGTTGTGAAGTTATTTTGGGGACTATCTGTTAGTCCATCAAAGAAATGTGATGATAAAGTCCCTACAGAAAATTAGAAATGCTGCCAATTTACCACCACAGCCATTATGTGCATACTTTTAATTAATTCGGGTCTCCTGCACAATATCTTTGTGACAAATATGTATCATGCATATTCGTTGCTCAGCACAAACCGTGTTTTGCTGGAATTCTCCTGTGCTGATCTATAAAAATGTTTACTTGGACAAGAAATACAGCATGTCATGTATAGAAATGGACCCAAATAGATGTATTACATTAATAAGCAGTAATCTGATTCTCTGTTGAAGTCAACACAGTGTCACTCAGTAACACTAGACAGACTGCTTCTGTTCTCACAGTGCACCTCAGAGGAGACCAAAGAAGGTCCTGCAGAAGAAGGAGAATTAAACTGAACTGCTGGAATTTCAGCTACTGCCCTCCCAACATGGAAGACTATTCCCACTGGGCCTTTGCTTCATAACAAGTAGAGCTACGGGGCGGAGGGAAGCGGGGGGGGTTGGAAGGATGCAAAATATGTATGTCTTTCCCCACTGGGTATTAGTTGGACCAACTTTTATTCTTCCAAATCAAGCCTCAGGTGTTGGAGAGGATATGAAAGCATTAGAGGGTCTCGTCGCTGTTTAATATGGGACTGGAGAGGTCAGGTTATGGAAGGTGGCAGGTGAATGAGGGGCAGGGAAGATGCCATATATTTTTTTAAATGATTAGGAGAATCAGAAAACAGAGGCAGGAGATGACAGAGGGGTTATGGTGGCCATGGAACAAGCCTTGGCCACTTGAGAGGGGGGTAAACAATTTGCATTGTAGGAGTGTGACCCCTAGTGTTGCACCTCGGTCCAACAGTAGCATGTCAAACTACAGTGAAGTGAGGCAGGATGAAATGCTCTTATCACAGTTTCCACCAGTGACATGCTGTAGAATTGATTGAATACTGCAGGAATACAATGTAATCCAATGGCAATTACCCTAATTTGCTATGCAGGAAAGTGTGACATGCTTATCACAAAGTACTGCATCCTGGCTGACTCAGCTGTATCTTGCCAGTGATATAGGTGCAGAACCAAGCCCAGGTGCTGGCAAGAAGGGGAGGTCAAATCAAAAGTGCTACTGAAAACAGTGCTTGCCTGAACTAGGAGGGTTGGCGCCTTTCATCCACGGCACAAGTGACCCCTGCCTTGGGCCATAGAGGTTGGCCTCCTACCACAGGGGATGCTGCATTTGGGCATGGCAATTTTGTGGCACTGCACAGTACCAGTAGGGCAAGGGAAGTAAGGGTAAAAACAGGGATTAAACCCACAGAGCTGCACAAGCAACAGTCACCCTTGATCTTTACATCATCAATTGGTAATAGTAGTGGGAGGCCCACTCTCATCCAGAAGGGCAGTGTACAGCTCTGGGGAGGGGGCGAACACTTTAGCATAATACAGTAATATCAAATAACAAATATCAGGGCTAATATTCTTTATTTGCATTCCAGTGCAAAATGAACTATCATTAAAAGCAGTTACTTATTAATAGTCACTACCTATACAACTTAGTGGCTATGCTTTGATTCAGTACACTAGAAATCATTTTTCCAAATTTCCACAGGACCTAGGCCCTGTCCACACTACCCCTCTGTAAGGTTACAGAGTGCCCAAACCCTTACCGCAACGGTTTGAGTTTACACCTGTAAAGTTACAGAAGGCGTTTTCCTAACCTTTGTTGAAACCCCATATGAGGTGGTTTCAACAAGGGTTATGAAACCGGTTAAGCCTCGGTAACCTCCGGGCGTAGTTTGGACGCGTGGCACCGGTCCCCTAGAGCAGCGCGAGCTGCATTGTGGGATCGGGTGCCACGGTAACGGTCGCCCGACTCCCTAAGTGTGGACCAGCACCGTAACGGACACCACGCAGTGTGGTCACACTGCACCGCTCCCCAGTTGTAACGGTTTCTATCCGTTACGGGGTCTGAGCGGTGCAGTTTGGACGGGCCAAAGTCATCTGCAATCTGTTTTTGTGATCCTCTCATCAGAAGTGTCGCAGTTCTTCAGAGGAAGCTGCAGATACTGCAAGCTGATCCACCGCCACTCTCTATTTACATGGCTAGGCTACACTATCCATTTGTCTGCCGCATCCTCCATTCTTGCAGGACTGGTAATAGTGCAAGAGCCAGTGTCCTGACTGACTGCCACTCCGCCAACCTGATCCAAACTGTGTGTTCACTACAAACAAGCAGACTCACACGTTTGCAATCGTAAACAGTCTCTGTGAAGAATCACTAATGCAGGTCTATGTATCGCAAGTACTGTACCAGTCATCTTGAACTCAGTCATAACAGTGATATTTGCCCAATGTAAAGAACTGTGCATTCAGTTACAATCTTGGACATGAATAATTTATATTTGCTTGTGGTCCCCAGTGGGTAGCCAGTGAACAGGGTAAAAACAAAAAGAGCGATACTAAGGTCCGTGAGTGAAGAAACGCAAAACCAGAACGGTGATAAAAGTTTTACCCCTTCACCGAGGAGCTACGACATCCGAATTAGATAAGGGGGTGCAGGGGCAAAATCCTCTGCAATGGGGTGTGTGTGTGGGGGACATAGCACCCCGGAAAAACCAAAAGTCACCATTTCGGCTTTCGCCATTCTTTCCTCGCGGTTCCGGGTTCACTCTTCTGTGCGCACTCTTATCACATAAAACCGCCCCAGTGTCCATAAGCAGTGTAGAAGAGTTGCGTCCTATGATGTCTGAAGAGGATAGATTTGTACAACAATAAGCTAGCAAGAACTGTATGCACAGTATTAAAAACATTTGCAACCACAACACATTGCAGTTCCTGTTGCAAGCTTCAAAGCATCTGTTTCAATGCTACTCTGACAAGCAGATTGCAATTTCCTACTCAGGATCATGTGACAGAGTCCATATGGTGATGAAGGAGTATCCCATTCAGACCAAGCATAGCCACCACCCCCGTCGACACTTGCCAAATTTCAGATTTCTGCCTTTCACCCTTGAAACTTAACCCAAGGCATACAATTTTTCACTAAGGTGTTTTTACTCCTGCTGCATAAGTAATCCCCTGCAGACCCCTGGCAGAAAACCCCATCCCCAACAAAAATAACTGCTCATCCTACTGGTGTCCACAACAGTTCCCCCCCTCCCCCCCCCATTGTGGGCTGTCAGGGGAATCACCCCCTGTGAAGCAGGATATAGTGCAACTGAAGGGGGGGTCATAGACTGTCACAGACATCATCCTAAAACTGTCATTTTTTTCTTCAAATTCTCTCACTAACCCTTTTCCGCACCTCCCCCTCCAACACAAAAACACACACTAAGGATCCTGTGAAGAAAGTACAAGCATTCACATCCAGAGCCCTTCCTGACCCACTACAGGGGTTGCTGTGGGAGTAAAAAGCAGACACTTTCCTCCCTCCCTCCCTGAGCCAGAAAGCTCTGTCCTTGACATCATATCCAGCCCTTGGTTGCCAGAAAAGTACAGACCTGGGCTCACTCCTGCACACAGGTTGCTTGCATGGTAGTGCAGCACACTACTGCTAGGCTGTCAGGGTGACCCCGACATGCAGTTCTTCATGCACCATTTCTAGGAGCTTTATTGCAGAATAGTAACCTTTCATGTCTGCCCCAACTGTCAAATGATAGTGTTACACACTACCATGCAGGTGAGCAGGGTCTGGGAGTAAACCCAAGTCCCTGATTGCCCAGTGGCTCAAAGACCAAAGTTCAGCCCTCTCTGCCTCGGGGGGGGGGGAGGCATTCTGAAAGTGACCCCTGCAGAAGGCTAAGAAAGGCTAAGTATGCATGTATCCCCACATCTTCTGCAAGGGAGCCGTGGATGGGTGATTTGTGGCACTGGTGGGCGGTACAGGTGGAGAGAAGGAAATGTGCATGTCAGTCCTGTGAGTGATCAGGGGACGCTGATGACTCCTGGGACTCCGAACACAGAAAACTGGGGATGAGAAGAGGATTAAGGCTGTTACCCTCAACCTGGACCCATCCACAACAACCAGGTAATGTCTCTTCCGTACTGGGGATCCCCCAATGAGAAATAAGTCATGATGGCTGTAAGGGGTATAAGTTGATCCTGGAAGATAGGGATGGCAGGCCAGAATCAGTCACCAGCTCAACACAGAAAAAAACCTTGATAAAAAAATAGTGACCTCTTTGTGACAATGAAAGTGAACAACTCCAAGACCCATGGAGTTCAATTAATTAACCAAAATTTACATTTTTCATGCTGGAAGAGAGAACAACCACTATTGTCATTATTGTCTTCAACATCTTATGAACAAAAGTGGACATAACTAAAACACAAGGCACTGATGAAAATCCATATCTGTGCTCAAACCTGCATCATTTTATATTTTGGTTGCCCTCACCCCCCACCCCCACACACACACACACACACACACACACACACACACACACACACACACACACACTCTCTCTCCCCACAGAATTAAAACGAAATCATTGACGATTTTGGGAAGTGAAGATAAACTAGAGATAGGGTGGCATTACTTAATACTTTCCCTCAAGCACCATGTTTACCAAGCAGAACGTGAAGCTTAACTCTTTTATTTTCCAAAACATGAGGTTGCTCAGTAACTTTTATCAGATATTTGGATCTCTTAGACACCAGTGCTCTGCTGATTGTTTGAGTAGTAAATGATAGTACCTGATTCCTCACTGGTTGCTTGATACTTATCAAGTGAAGCATCTTATTCATATTCAGCACTGCAGCAGCCTTACTTCAATTTAAACAAGTGGCAGATATAGACTGGGAGACTGAGCCCCCTGTCCCTTTTTTTTTTTTTGTTAACTTAACTTTCCAGACAAAACAATGCTTGAATGATATGTATAAATTTTCAAGGGATTGGAGTTTTAAACATTGCAATCCAGACTGGAGATCCACCTCAGACATGATTTTCCACAACTGAATTCTCAGTAAAATTGTTGCTGCAGTAAGGCAATATGGTATTAGTCTACTGTGCCATTCACATACTGCAGCACAAATCAGCCGGTGCTTCCCTTGCTGTCTTATGAACTGCCAATGTTTCAATTTTGTTTCACAGTACAATACCTATATTGACAATGGTTTTGAAAATATTGTCAGTATTACAGTGCAACATAATATAGAACACAGGTAATGATTCTCTCTTTCCCTCTCCCCCTCTCAATATTATTAAACCAAATAGACTCCTTTTCTGCTGAACCAATCTTCAAAGACAGCAGTCTTTTTAAGCAAATAGGTTTGTTCCCAGCTGGAACCCATACCCAGTACTGTTTCAATCTGCAGTATGAAAGTTAATCATACTTTTTGGACAGTAACATTTAGGTTTACTGTAAGAATGCAGTATCTCATTTTTACTAAGTGCCTTATACAAAGTGTTTACATTTTGTTAAGTTCACTACAGGGTTGCCTAAATGATCAGTAAATGGATCTGCTGGTTGACACCTGAAGGAAACCGCACTGTGTTTGTAACCCTGAGTGGAAACAGATCTGAAATATTCAGCAGGGAACTCCTAATACTACTACCAATCTCCTAAACAAGTGCATTTAAAGCAGTGTATTTCCATCCTCACCTCTTATCTGTTCTGTTGGTGAATGAATGACTGTCTAGAAGCCTCACCCCCATACAAGTCCTGCTCGTCGGATTTTAACAGAGCACCTGGAGATGCCTTATACAGGTGCTACACAACTGCCTGCAGAGGGTTGGCAAAATTAACCTACTAATGCTGCTCGGTCGCCTATTTTTATAGTAATAAATAACAACTATTACATTAATATAAGGGATACATGATGGCATAGCAACTCACCCCTCTGAACACAGCAAACGTCCTTGGTGAAAAGTATATATTTTTCCCCCTTTCCGCTATCCGCTCTCCCCTGCCAATGCAGTGCAGTTCGGCTTCGTCTCGTACGATGGGGTGCCTGCGTGTACACAGCCGCCCGCACTCACCAGCAGTCACCACTGACCGTGTGCTCTAATCCCCAGCGCTCCCATATAAAGAAGCCTCAAACCCAGCGGACCGCCTCAGCGCAACTCAGCACAGTCCTCCCGCCGCCTCTTCATAAGAGTTAGAGAGCCCGCCCTGTAGCCCTCGTTGCTGGACCCCCACACACACAACACACACACCCCGACACAAGTCGCCTTAACCCCCAGTATATGGAACCTGAAGTCTGTAGTGCACATAACGAAAAGGTACAGTAGTTCTGCATAATATGTAACCAAGGCAGGTGAGGGTGCCCACCACACCCCGAAAGCAGATTAGATTGTGAAGAGATTGGAATTTGGGGAACCACTTTCTTAAGCACGAATAGCTCAGGGTTGGGGCGTTTCCAATATCTGAGAACGAAATAGTAAAAAACAGTATTGTTGTCATATGTTTCAAACTTAAATTTACCTGATGTCTTTTGCAGACAACACCTTAAAGGAGCAAAATCTGAGCCCTTCCCGGCCCTTAGTGCCGGAGCCTAAGCTCGTTTCCACGTGCTAGTGGAGTGGTTCGCTCCCTCGCACCCGTGACCCCCCACCCCCTTCCTACTGCAAAAGGATTAGGGAACGGGACACGGGGGATAGGAAATGCAGCAAAGAGAATGGGAATAGAGAGGTGCTGGAACTCATACCTCTCAACTGTCCCTGATTTTCAGGATGTCCCTGATTTTTGCCTCAGAAATTTCTTCTGTCCCTCCTAAATTTGGCATTTCTGTCACTGAAGAGTAGGGATTTGAGTCATAAAATAATGCCAGCCACTGGTGTTACAGTCTAGTTCTCATTAAGAAAATGCTATTCACACTAAGAAGCATGTTGTACATAGCTTCTGGAACTACTATTACTATTTTTTCAGACGTGTCCCTGATTTTGGTCATTTGTCCCTGATCATTTTAAGCCTTGTCCCTGATTTGGGATGAGGGAGGTTGAGAGGTATGCTGGAACTACACATTGTCCTCATCCACTGACGATCTGTAGCAACAGCGGCTCTCAGCCGACTGTGCACCAGCATGATTTCAGAGCTGGCACTAGAAACCCGAGGACTGGTCAGGTTCTTTTGCTCAAGCTGTAACTGGGTGGGCGAGGAGCAATAGATAGGATAGTGCATGAGTACCAATTAACAACAGGGCTATTCGTTTACTGAGTTGGTACTATGACGACAGATTACCTCGAGAAAGCAGCTCCAGAGGTAATCAGTAGTCCTAGTACCAACCAGGTGAAAGAACAGCCCTGCCCTTAAATGGTAGGCATGCACTGTTCTGTATAGTGTATAGTGGAACATTGTTGCCTCCAAAAAAAAAAAATACTACATCTTTCTTTTAAAAAAAAAGACTGTCAGATTGCTGCTGGAGGACACCATGTGTGACCTCTGCACTGCAGCAGAAGGAAAAGTCGTTCTGCTGTCCTGCGGACCTCATTTTTTGGTTTTGCTGCACTACCTATGTCACTAGTGCAGCAGAACAACATTTTGAGAGAGCTAGATTTCAGTGAACAAGTACGTTCCACTATACACTATAAAACAATACAAATATTGATCAAGGTTGAGGGATATGGTGTGAAAATGTTAATTTCAAGGGTGATCTGTTGCCTGGCAATACTTATATTGCCTGAAGTCAAGGCTGAGGACAGTATAGAGCTCCTCCCGCCTCCTCGCGTTGGAGGCGGGAGGAGGAGCCAGTGCTGCATCGGCAGCAGGAGAGTCAGAGGATCGGGATTTCCCAGCGGCTGCAGCTGGCGGCAGGCCAGGGGGTGGAAAAGAAGCAGATGGCCAATCAGGAGCCAGGGCGCAAAGTTTTGACTCGCGGCTGGGACATACCTCTCAACTGTCCCTGATTTTCAGGGATGTCCCTGATTATACCTCAAAATTTTACTCTGTCCCTCCTAAAAATTGTGTTTCCGTGACCAAACAGTAGGGGTTGTAAGCACAAAATAATATCAAACATTAAAGTTACAAATGTGTTCTTTCTTAGAAAATGCATTGTACACTAAGCCCCTTATTCTACCAGGTTCCTGAGTAGATATCACCATTTTTGAAGATGTGTCCCTGATTTTGGTCCTTTGTCCCTGATTTTTTTAAGCCTTGTCCCTGATATATGAGGCAGGAGGCTGAGAGGTATGGGTTGGGATATAAGAGACAGGCCGAGCCGCACTTCTCTAACAGATACAGAAGGAGCTGTAATATGCTGTAGGAGCGGGAGCGGCATCAGAGCAGGTGATTCCGGGTGGCTCGCACTGGGGTAGGCCAGGGCTTTTTGGAAGAGGAGCGCGTTGGAGGCGGGAGGAGCCAGTGCTGCATCGGCAGCAGGAGAGGCAGAGGAGCAGGATTTCCCAGCAGCTGCAGTCGGCAGCAGGCCAGGTGGTGGAAGAGAAGCAGACAGCCAATCAGGAGCCAGGGCATGAAGTTTTCACTTGCGGCTGGGATATAAGGGACAGGCCCAGCTGCACTTCTCTAACAGACACAGAAGGAGCTGTAATTTCTCCCCACACCACTGGCCCTGACCGCAACCTGTATTAAATGGGCAGTGGGGGCGGAGCCAAGGGGGAGGAGTGGCCTGACTTCAGAGGATTTTAAAGAACATTGATCTGATTAAGCAAAGTGTACATGTTAGAGCAGCTGTGACGGGGGGGTGGCTGCTGTGGTGCAGATCATTGGTGTGGGCTCAGTGGTGGCTTTTGTGCAAACATTTGGTTGGGACACTGTAATTAAGGGTACAGTCAAACAAAGGTAGCCCTGATCAGGTTGAGGGCACTGAAGCACGGATTATTCAGGAACTTTGTTTTGTTTGTTTGTGAAGGCTGGGAGAAAGGGAAAGTACGTATTGTATGTGGGAAATTGCTAGATGAGTGTTATTGAAAGAGAAGGGGGGGGGCTTGACCAAAGATGTATGATAGAATGGGGAAGGGACCTCAAGTTGCTAGAGCTGGCATCTTTGGGAGGGTGGTTGGATGCACAGGGTGTGGGGTGGCCATGGTACTAGACTGGCCTTGGACATTTGGAGGTTTCCCAGTGTGTCACCAGCTGGCAAAGCTCAGGGAGAAAGTGGAAGGAATTCAGAGACAGCTAGGGAAGTGGAAAAGTAGGGGGCACTGGGGTGTCTACAAAAATACACAAGGGGCTGAAACCTCAAGCACAAAGAGAGGAAATAGCGGTACTCTGGGGGAACAGGGGTATCCTGGTAGGAGGAGCCCAGAATGCAGGAGTGCCCATAAAACCAGGCAAGGGGAGGGAGGTGTCAAGGGAGACCCAAGAGAGAGGGCTAGTCCTGGAAGGAGTCCAAGGGTAGCAGGGGGGAGAGGGGGCCCAGGATCTGCAAGAGTGGGACCAGGGAGGAATGTGCAGGAACAGCAAAGACAGGGAAATGAGGAAACTGTATGGAAACAAGCCAGGCAGGAAGCAGTGACGCTGGGGATGGGGGCTTCAGCAGGAAGGGAAGTGGAGCAGGGCCCAGAAATGAAGCTCAGAGTACAAGGAACAGAAGGGAAAGCATTGGGGTGGGGGGATTAAATGGAGCAAGGCACAAGGGTGGTTAGCACCATAGAAGAGCCAGAAACCAGGATTTGGGTCAGGGAGATGAGCAGGATGGAGAGAGGGAGAATCTAAAAGATTCAGAAGAGGAAAAGGGCTGCATGAAGGAACCAGAGAACCAGAAAGGGGCCCAGGGAAGTGAACAGGTGGAGGATGGGGGAGGAGGGCTCAGGTAGTTTCGGGGAGATAGCAAGGGAAAGGATAAGGAAAAATTGGGAAAGAGGAGAACAGCAGCAGTGAGGGGTGCCCAGAAGGAAAAAGGGGATAGAATCTTAATAGTGGGGGACTCTATTATAAAAGGAGTTACATGGGGGAGAAGGGGAGAGAGAGGGGAGAAAATATGGGTGGAGTGCCTGCCAGGTATGATGGTAGCCAATGTTATGCATTGGATCCCCTTGAGGGGCAGGGAAATAGATGAGAAAACTCATCTGATCTTCCACCTAGGCACACACGACCTTGCAAGGAGCAGCATGATGGAGTTGCAGGCAAGGTTTATGGCACTGGCTAGGTTCTGCAGCGGCTTGGACTTTAAATCCCTGTCCTTCTTGGAGGTGCTACCAGTACCAAGGGCCAGCACAGAGGTGAGGCAAAGTATTGAGGATTTCAATGATTGGCTTGCAGGTTGGTGTATTCAGAAGGGGTATGGTGTGATAGGAGATTGGGGTTCAACATGGAGTGACAAGAGCCTATATGCCCCGGATAGGCTGCACCTAAATGGCGAGGGGAAAGCAGTGCTCAAATGCAAACTGGATGATTATGTTGACAGATGCTGCCATTTAAACTAAACAAGGGGGGAGGGCAGGGGGAAGCCCTGCTGATGAGGCAAGAGGCTGGGGGGGAGCAAAAAGCCCTACCTATATAGCCAGAGAGCAAGGCAGCAAAACATATAGGACAGGAGGAAAGAGGGGAGTGGAGGGTCATGTGTGCAAACACCAGAAGTCTGGGCAGAAAGATCCCAGATCTAACAGTAAAAATGGTGGAGGAGGGCCTTGACATAGTGAGGGTAACAGAAACAGGAATGGGAAATGTAGATACCTGGGTACAAATTGTTCAGGAGGGACAGGGTGGAAAAGAGAGGGGGGGATTGCACTCTATGTAAAGGAGAGTATCAGGGCATCAGAATTGTAGGGTAAATGGGGAGATGCCGAAGGACTCTGGATCTCGTTGTCAGCGGGGAAGGGCGAGACAGTGCATGTAGGGGTGGTGTACAGACCACCGCACAGCAAGAATTGGTGGATAGAAGCAGGACTGATGAGTTTGTGAGAATGGCGGAAAGGGGGGAAGTGGTGCTGATGGGGAAGGGGGGGACCTGAACCTACTGGACGTAGACTGGAGCACCCTTTCGGCTGCTTCAACCAGCAGCAGGGAAATATTGGACTCCCTGCAACTGGCCCTCCTAAATCAACTGGTCAGGGAGCCAACCAGGACAGGAGCTACTCTTGATCTAGTCCTGACAAATGGGGATAGGGTAGGAGATGTATCAGTGAGGGAACATCTTGGTACGAGTGACCACAACATGGTCAGGTTTAGAATAAGGAAGACTGCAGAGTTTCACTGGTCTAGGTTAAAGGTGCTGGATTTCAAGAGGGCAAACTTCGGGAAAATGGGGGAAATAGTGGAGAGGGCTTTGCAAGGGGTGGAGGATTTGACAGAGGTGGAGGCAATGTGGGGGAGGATAAAAGAAGCTATGGTAGGGGCCACTGACATCTGTGCCAAGACAGCAAGTAAAAATAAAAGGAGGAGGAAACCTCTGTGGTATACTAGGGAAGTAGCAAAAATGGTAAGGACAAAAAGGAAAGCCTTCAGGAAGTTCAAGAAAACACAGGCAGAAGTGGACAGGGTAAAATACCAGGTGAGCCAGAGAGAAGCCGGGGTAGAGGTAAGGAGGGCAAAGGCACAGACAGAGGAGTGAATAGCTAGAGGGGTTAAAAAGGGGGATAAGACTTTCGGTATGTAAATGAAAAGAGCTGCACTCTTCAGTCAGTCCCTAGAGACTGGGGTGGTGCCGGAGGACTGGAAGCAGGCAAATGTGGTCCCACAGCATAAGGGGGAAGGGAGGAAGTGGGAAGTTACAGGCCCATGAGCTTGACATCAGTGGTAGGAAAGCTCATGGAGAAGCTAATAAAAGGCAGGATCACCAGCTACCTGGAGACAAGCGGCCTGATGAATCCAAGACAACATGGTTTTACTAGGGGCAGATCCTGTCAAACAAATTTGATATTGTTTTTTGATGGGGTCACCAAAGAACTGGATCAGGGGAGGGTGGTACATGTGACTTATTTGGATTGCAGGAAGGCGTTTGACTGTGCCCCACGGGAGGCTGCTGTGTAAAATGGCAGGACTGGGGCTGGGGCAAAGGGTAGTTAAATGGGTGGGAAATTGGCTGGGGGACAGGAGGCAGAGGGTCTTAAAATAATTGTACAGGAGCAGCCCCTTAGAGTGATTCAGAGGCATTGTCAAGGAACATGTGGGAGGGTGGCTTATGTCTTTTGTTGAGAATAGTTGCTGTTAGCACAGCAGATTGGAAAGCAAGCTGCTGATGTTTACGTGAACCATACCAATATTCCACTTTCTTCTCACAACATCTCTCTAACAGTAGTATTAAAAGTAGTACCTGGATTTGTGAGAAAATTCCCAGCTAGTAACAGTAACAAATAGTTGATTATTCTTTCCCTTAGTGTCCCAATCAACATCTTCCTTTCAGTGTACAAGTCTACCAAGAAAAGAGTAGAAAGCTGAGTTAAGAGAAGCTTTTTCATGACTTCACTCTTAAATATAAGGCTCAAGTTGCCATCTTCTTAAATGATTTAGTGTCATAAATTTGCTTTAGCATAGCTGAGGCATTGTGAGCGAGTAACAACTTACATGGAAGTACTGTTGGGAAAATCCCATGTCTTAAAACATTAAAAATCTTTCAGGTTCTTCTTTAACTGTTTCCACATTACTTAGGATGGTACCTAAAAGCAAAAATCTGAAACAGCAAAATTTTCTAACAAGTAACCAGTTATGTTTAATATTAAAAATAAGTTAGCCAGTCTCACCTAATACCCCACTACCTATAAAAATGGTACTGTAAAAAAATGACTTCATAACTTGGGCATAATAATGTGTCCTTTCCTGGCTCCTGTTACTCCAGTTGACTGCTGTCTGACTCCAGTACACTTTGCCTCTATACTTTGATGCCACCACATCAGTTGGATGATTACTTTTGAAGTCACAAGCCCCTTCCAAAGAAGTCTTGCCATTGCTGCTACTGGAGCACGGGATGTGTATCAGGCAGGCAGGTGGGAGATGCTCAAAACCAGGAAACACACAGCACAGCTTACTCTCAGAATTGCATTTCTAGAAATGAAGTAATCTTTTTGGTGCTTTTAGGCAGAGCAGGGATTTCAAAGGAGCCTGGAGAGTGGAAACTGCCACATTTCAGGCTCAGGCTGTCAGTCAGACAGGTGTGCAAGCTTGAAGACAGGCTGTACAAGGATCCAGGAAACACAAAGTGCAGTTATTTAAAATAGGTGAAAACATGAATCCAGAGTAGCTGCTCCACATTAGAAAGGTGTTGCAGTCAAAACAAACTGAATTTAAATGAGAAGAAAAGTACAGATAATCGCACAGGAAACAGCAGATGCTTTCATGGAAATCGATTGGCATTAAAAATCAAAGGTGTTGCTGGCCCGATGGCACAGAGGGCTGAGGCACTGGCACCTTACTTTGAACCACACAGGTGACCTGGGTTCGGGAATGGACTTAGGACACTGGGGGCTGGGAGGGAAAGGAGAAGATTGAGCATCCGTGGGACTGCTCTCCTCTCCTGGGGTGGGTAGTGGGACAGCGTCGCATTGCAGCAGCCTCTGGTGGAGACCAGGGAGCACTGCAGATGCATGTAGGAGGGATCAGCACCAGAAAAGTGAAAATACTGCTCCATGTTCAGCCAAATGATGGCTGCCTGGCTCTCCGATGCCATCCATGTCCCTGCCGGGCCATCCATCTCAGCAGCACCCCGGGGCCAAGTGTTGTGCTGGTCTGCCCCCCCCCCTTGCCTGGCACCTTCCCCCTTGGAGGAGGGGGACCCATCCAGCAAAGGGTTACCTAGGTTTACTCTGGGGCTGGCTGCCATATGAGAACGGAGACCCGGGGAGCAGATGGATCAGAGGAAGCCTTGGCAAGCCTGAAGGAGTGGCGGACATGGCAGCATGTAGGGGAGAAATGAAATAACACACACACACAAAAATAAATCAAAGGTGTTGACTATTAGATGTGTTTAAAACATTCAGTATTTAGGGATTACTTTGGATGTAAATTGGATTACTCATACTGATGCACAACTGGAGGTATGATGATTACTGAAAGACAGGTACTGGTGCTAGTTCTTAAATATGGATCCCAGGTATTAATGAACACTTTTCAGCCAATATTTTTAAATATACAACTGCATTTTACTCAAGTGCCTCACCCAGTGTGCACCCTTGTAAACTGTATAACAATCTTGAAATACTGCCCCCCTGATTAAAGAATAGAAAAGAAAAACTACTCATTGATTCATTGGATGCTGGCAGGAAAATAACCAAAAAAACACACTGGGCTCAGTTTTCAAATGGCCCCGAATGCCACAAGCCTGAGGTGCACTAAACATGTGGCACACAGGGCTAGCATCATTCTTCCTGCTGGTGACTGAGATTGTTGATCCTGTGCACCAATTGCCACAAGGTAGACCAACTTTTTCTGGTCCAGCTTGCAGCAATCCCTGGTACCCTTTTTAAAGGGCTTGCACCAGATATTTGGCATAAGCTACTGTAAATCAGGTAAAGTGTCTTAACTGCACCTGACCTACCAAAATTGGGAGCAGTTGCAGCAAAGGTGTTTGGCACAGCTGTGCCAAGGACAGAGTATGACTCAGGGGTTGATGCAAGGCCTGTGTCAGCATTTGAAAATTGAGCCCAGTGTTTCTAAGTACAAATATCTAGTTATATGGTTGGACTCCTCACTAAAGTGGGGTATACAAGTTAATTCCCTTTACAAAATATTGGCTTGAAATTAGTGGCCCTCTATTGACACTGTCTCTGTCTCCCTTACAAGGTTAGGCATTTATAGGTTCTATGTCATAACGACAATCATGGAATAGTGATCGCCGTTAGGGTGAGTGTACATCATGGAAAATGAATTTTGGCGATGCACACTCATTGCAAATACTAAGAGGATGCCTGAGATCATGGGGATTTTTTCCTAATGCGGGGTCTGTGCCTCCTGCACCCCCAGGGGGCTTCATCCTCACCTTCACCCCCCCCACTAATGGATTTTCATCTCCAGGGGGATGCATGTTGGGGGTTGAAACTCTGAAAAATAAAAATCCATCTGCCAGCAAATAAAAAATGCGTGCCAGATCAAACCCTGCACCTCCTAGCTGACCACCATCCCCACCACGCTAGTGGACCAGCTCAGCAGCTGCTCACCACACCCCCTCCCACATACCTTCCCTACGCTTCCTCTCCCCCCATGCATCTGCGTGCACATATACACGTAGCTTCCCATTGCCCTACCTCACCCACCCCAGTATCCAGGCACTACCCTGCCAGGTAGCTCTGAATACAGGTGCCATAAATGAGTCGTCGTTTTTGTAGGCACTCAATTGTGGATGCCTTGTTCACAGTATACCACATTTATATTGCAAACACCTGGATAATCCCCCTTTTTTACAATGCAGATTTTTTTCTACCAATGCTGCATGTTCCCTGCTAACAAATCTTTACTCCTTAAATAACAGACTAGCTAGATTTATATAAAACTCTCCCAAAGCCACCCACCATTGCCTTCTTTACCAAGGCCTAGGTTGGATGTTCCTGAAAGTCAGACTCCAAGTTCTTCTTGCCCTGCCAATGCTAAAATGTGTCCTTGGAACAATCACTCCATAGTTGGCTAGTCTTATCAAGGTCAATGTCTCTAGACCAGATAATCATTCCTCTGCCAGTAACCAGCTCACTACTGGACTGGCTAAGAGCTCAACTGGCAGCAATGCCTTCCATCTGGCTGGATCCTCATTACAGAATACTTGCCACAGCACTTGTGCCTCTCTGATGGCAATCGCCATCCCTTCTTGGCCTTAAAGCCATAGTTTCTGAATAAATCTAACTTACTGTGCCACAGCTGTCTTAATTATAATTGATTGCCTGACACCTGAAGAAGTGATAGTACAGTAATACTGTATTATAGTGTATGGTAGAATGTTGTTATGGATAGAAATCCATAACTAGAATGGAGTTGTTATGCTGCAGTAGCTATGTCATCACAGCTGTTATGCTGCACTAGCTAGTCACTACTGCATCATAACAACTTGGAATGCTGCCATATAGTTGCTTTCCTCAACAATCCAGTTAAGTTGGAAGTTGCTGTTTTTTTTTTTAAACTTGAACTTGCAGAAACATCTGCAGCACACTGTGTCAGTTAAAAAATAGAACATTTTAAAATGTCTATTCTCTTTTGTCTTCTCCAGCTATTTTTGTGTGATTTTCTATGCTGTGACTGCCCATACACTATAAAAGATTGTGTATGAGCAGTCATACACAAACAAGGAAATTCTTGTATCTTGAGGTTCCCCTGGTAACACAGTACCTCTCAAGCTGCACTCTCGAGGTCACCTGTTACCAAGGAAACCTCTCGATACAAGAATTTCCTTGTTATTTATGACTGCTCATACACAGTCCTCTATGTTATGATTAGTTGTACATTGTCTAGTCTTAACTCATACATGCTGTATTTTTACTTATTGTTCTATAATATTGCAACTTTTGTCTTGGAAAGTCATTGAAAAATGTGCTTTGCTCAATTGGCCTCTTCTTACCAATAAACATATAAAACAACAACATCAGACTTGCAAGATAAGATAATTAAGCAAGAGAAGTCCTATACTCTTAAAGATTTAGCACAGAACTGGTACCAGAAGTCAAGTTAATTTTTTTGAAAATATATGTATAGCTACATTGGCTTAACATATAAAAGATAAAAACATACATCATTAATAAGTCAAACTAAAACTAAATCTTACACTCCGTTGCACAATTACAATAGAGATTCATTTCTTTTTTCATTTCATTTAACCTTGATACTGCTATCAGTACAAATTTTGCTAATGAGTATAAAAGTGTTAATTTAGACATACCGTGGAGCAAGCCAGGATGCAACTCAGTAACTTGCAGTAAAGGACATGTCATAAAATACTCCATGACAAAAGGGCTTCATTGCCATTGAGTTGCTTTGTTCCCTGCAGCAGACTGCACCATTTTGTAGAATACTGCAAGGTGCTGTACTGTTTTGCTTTCTGGCTGGTGTCACTGTACATAGCAGGTATTTTAATTTATCTTGTCTTGATCAATTCATTATAGGCTTTAAAAAGGTAGCTAACCATTTATCTAAAAAAAAAAATCACACAATGATGGACACTCCAATATCATATGGACTGAGGACCACTTTGCTGGGCATCCTGCTTTACAAGGATGTCTCTTTTTGAACTTTGCCCACTGTATATAATTTGTTACCTTGCGATAATTCAGATACAATCTTAAGTGCACTGTTGTCTTTATATTAATATTATTCTCACAATAGGTCTGGCAGTATAGCCTAGAGGTTAGAGTAAAAAGCAGTGAATGAGCTTTCTACATCCAGCAGATTTGGGTTTGATTCCCACAGCCTCCATTTGCATGTTGTGTGACTCTGAGCAAGTCACTTAACCACTCCAGTGTTCCCGGGTTTCCTGTGAAAAAAGGCACTTGTGTCTTGTGGGCCTTACCTGGTTACCAAAAGGATAAAATAAAACAATGCATTAGATAATGTTCTCTAGAATGATCACTTTAATTTTGTACAATGGGACAGAGGAGGTCACCCCAGTGCTGATTAGATCCATCTGGTGAAACACATCCTTTATTTTTGGCACAGCTTCTCTTTTATAAGAGACTAATTCCAAACTAATTTCCAAAGGAAATATAAAGTGGAGACAATAATATCTTGGCTTCTTATTAATGGGATTTATATCACAAGCAGGAAGAAGTCCCCTGATTCAGAATTTCCTCATCCCAAGTGGTCCTTACAATAGGGTTACTTGATTTTTTTAGGAATCTATGAAAATATGAAGCTGCTCTTAATTTCTGCTGAAGCTTGATGCACTAAAATATCAATCTCTGCTCTCATCAGTGCCTCTGAAACTAATTGTGAAAGCCCCAAAGCTAAGCAGAAATATAAATTCTGGATTGGGCACCCCATCAAAAATGTCTTCCCCAAGTCCCCATTTTTCAACTCCATACAGTATATACACAGTCACCTTAGAGTGGTAGACTTGAATCATTTTTACTACAAAGTGATTAGCAAAATGTTTGCCAGACCTGTTCACCACTAGGGCTGATTGATGGGCAGCAGTTTTAAATCTTGATATATAGATAACCCAGGTACCATTTTCACATACAGTTACTCCTAAATATACAAAATTTAAAATAATTTCCATCTGCAAGTTTTGTACTGATCACGTAAAATGTAAGCCCTTTGGTTGGCTAGAATGAAAATTTCAATTTTTGTACATTAAGCTCCAAGCTGAGTTTATTTACCAAGTACAGTTTTGTCTACAGCACTCTGAAGCCCTATTGGGGAGCAGAAGAGTATTACAGCATCATCCACATACAAGAGAGCATTCACTTTATACTGTCCTATCTTAGGGGCATGTTTCCATTCTGTCTAGTTCTCATATTACCTTGTCTATATACGCATTTTAAAAGGAAGCCTGTAAACAGCTCTGGTTTACATACTTTTTCATGCTTATCTCTTCCTTAAGATCTTCCTGTCTTGTATAATGAGCTCTAGTAGTGTTATCCTGATGAAGTACTCTCATAGCAGAAAGGAGATAAGAACTAATCCCTAAACTCTTTACTACATCCTGAAGCAAGTCTATATCAGTATTATCAAAAGCCCAGAAAATGTCCAAGAATGCTAAGAACAGTGTGGTATTTTAATTCTAGACTTACCAGTACTTGAAGAATAAATATTGTAGGAGTAAAATATTATTAGTTGTCAAACACTGCATTCTAAAAGCAAGCTGCTTTATGGCTTATAATACCCTCTTCTATCACCCAGAAATCTATCCTGTCTAGAAGTTAACATGAGTACAAGTTCATAGGGACACAGATCAAGGATATTGGTCTATATAATGCTAGCTCTTTGCTGTCCCCTTGTAAAATATTGGAACAAGTTCACTCACAGACAGACAAATAGATACAGTAGATATAGATAGATATAGATATATATGATTAAAATACTTAGCAAGAATTGCTGCCCACTGTTTTGAGTTTACTCGAGATATTCTGGCTGGAAGACAATCCACACCTAGAGATTTGTTGTTCTTTTGGTGAGATATATAGGATTCTGTTTCAGAGGATGTAAAAGTCAGTCTACTAAGTCTAGAAGGGCTCAAGTAGCAATGTTCCTTGCATGTCTGAGACAAACAGACTCTCATAATATGCTGACCAAATGTGTGCTGGTATAACAGCATCAATATTCATTTTTAAATCTTTCTCTCCATAAGCTATAAGATACCAAAAGGACTTTGCTTCCCTATTATATATTTCCAATTGGAAGTCACCCAAAGGTTTACCAATTTTTTTTTTTTTTTGGTAATTAACAAGTTTCTATACTGTCTTCTAGCTTTAATTAGAGTATCTTTGAATAATGATACATTTTGAGATCTAAACTTTCTGTTTAGTGTAGATTTTAGTGTATGACATTTTCTATCACACCAGGGATGCCTACACTACAAGTCTCATTTCCTCATCCCTTTCCCTTGTCTCAAGGGCTAAATTCTTATTAAAGCACTGAATATATCTTCCATGAGAATATTCATCTGATCAAAGTTGCAATCCAGTTCTAAAATATCTCTTCTAAGGTTACAGATTTTTTCTAAGTTTTGCAAAACTGTAATTTTATCTGGAATTATGTGATCCTAGCATATTTTACTTGCTCTAAAAACCAACATATGTTCATTAGCTTCTCTTTCTGCATTTGGGTTACTGGAAACTAAATCTAAATGCATTTGTGTTATATCTGTTGTTCTATTAACTGGAAAATGGTCACTGCTTGCCTCATCCATAACTTTAAGTCTAATAACATTCAATAAAGGAAGACATCTACTGCACCTATAGTGGGGCCACGCATGATGCAACCCAGTAACTTGCAGTAAGTGACATCACAAAATGCTGCATGACAAAAGGGCTTAATTGCCATTGATTTACACTATCCCCTGCAGTATACAGTATAGGCAAGTTCAGCACAGTAGCCCTGCAGTATATCAGAATATGCTGCAGTATACTGTAGCATTTTGTAATATACTGCAGGAATACTGTGTTACATCCTGGCCGGTGCCACTATATATACAGCGCTGATCCTCCCCATTTTAAAGGGTATGTAATCTCACCAGCTACTGTATATCTCTTCTGTCATTTAATGGCCTAACATTGTTTTGAAAAAAAGTGCATCAGCAGCAACTGGCCTTTACTATTTGTCTTTTTATCTTCAGTGCACCTATTTGGAATTTTAAACTATAAATCTAGGTCCCACATATCATAACCTATATCCATTTCTAATAGGGAGCCAAACCTAGCATTAAAATCCCCAGTTAAAATAAGTGTTATGTTCAGAAAGAAACTCTTCTTTAGCATAAATAAGTCAGTGATAACTTTCAAATGCAGAGATATTATTACCTGGGAAAATATATATATATCCACAACAAGCATCTTGTTTCCAGTTATAGAAGACAAACACAACAGCAAGAAAAAATTATGTTCAATCTCAAGAAGTTCAACTTTACGATTTAATTTCAAGGTAATGAGTGTCATAAGACCTCCCCTTTTCCTACTCCTTTTGATGTCACTAATCTTTCTTTTCTCAAAATCTGAACTCCTAAAGTTGAAAAGTCATCATCATGGTCTGTTGAAGTTTCCTACAAATTAATAGGGCCAGAGACAGCGGTAGGGTTCCATGAATGTGGGTCCAATTGGACCCGCCAGTAACAGAAATGTGGGTCCAAAAACCATATTTGTGGGTCCAAAATTTGGAATCATTAGAAATGATGTAGATATGCATTAACATTGTTTGTATGTTGATAATATATAAGTTAAAGCAGTTTCTCAAATTTTTTTTTGTTTTGGCCTCTTTCAGGTAATGTACCAGTACCAGCCAGGCCAGCCAAGTCCAGACACACACACCCAAGGTTAGCTACACGATCTGCGTGATCAGCTATGCACGAAAAGAAACATGAAAAGGAGAGAAGGACAGAGTCAGACTGCAGATAGCACACCCAGAGTCGAGACTGTAAAGAGAGGAGTAATAGCCTGCCTCATGTGAGTTCTGCTGCATAGTTCACTACTCACACACAGCAAGGCAGCAGGAAGTGTGGGACTGGGAGTCGGGACTAACTGTGGACAATAATTTACTTTTTTCGGCAGAGTGAGATTTGAGAATGAGGGAGCCAGGAAGACTGGAGAATGGAGATGTCATGTTAAAAACATAATCTGTTTTTTTTTCCAATAACTGTCAGTGCCTGCCTGTCACTTTAATTAGCAAGTATCAAGTTCAGAGACAGTAGTATGACGATGACTAGGACTAGGGCGACCACTGTTAGTTTGTGATGAGTGACTGAGTCTCTGTGTGTGGACTGTGTGTGTGTGTGTGTGTGTGTCTATCTGTTTTTGTAATTATAATGTTGTTACTATAGATTAGTTAAGTTCCCCAAGCTACTATATCTATCATCATCAAAGCACTATTTGTCACAGACACAAGATAAGACAACTCACAAATTAATATAGTTAAAAATTTTACTTGAGTAAACAGAGAATCTCATTCTCAAGACAGTGGTCAGTTTACTTTGAAATAAACTTAGTGTCACCAACTGTTATATACATACACTTAGTGACATGTCAAAAGTAAAAGCAAGTTATAATCGTCATCAGATTTGTGCTGTAATACATTTTCTTACAGTCTAAGTTGTATTCATCATTTAGAATGATTTTATAAGGTGCTGCTGCTGCTGCTGACACAGATACCTATGGTAAAATTGAGCGATTCCATAGTTAAAAAATGTTTCTATTAATACTTTAACAATGGAAATTTGAATAAACTAACTCCTCCTAGTTACTGCATTAATTACAGTTACAGTATATTGAACAGTACTAGTCTGAAATGAACCAAGGAAGAGTTTTGTTCAGCATATTTTGTCAAGTGTTCGTTCTTACTGACTGACTGACAGTCTGTCCAACACATAATACATTTTTTGTTGTAAAAACTGGCAGTGAGTGGCATAAGTTAAAAAAAAAAAATTGCCATGACGATCTGATATAGCAGTAGCAGTAGCACGTGCTGCACAATGTACAACACTGAAAGAGACTACACAAAATAAGCAACAAACTTTGTAGAAATTATAGTCTACTAGACTATAAGTTGTCCCTCAGGAATGTATCAAGTCTTCCATCATATCAGCTTGTAAAGGCATACTGGTGCGTGGAAGTTGTGGAACTTAGCTGGATGGGAATGGGATGGGACTTGGGAGTCTGCTCTGCAGTACACAAGACAACTGTTGTTTGTTTGCCCAAACAGAAGGCTAGCTGCTGTTAAACAGAAATCACATTTTGCACTGTGTGTGTGTAATGTAACTGTGGTCATGACTGACCTAACCACAACTTCATGAACAAAGAACGACAGCAGTAAGACAAGTTAAATAAATAGCTGCTGTTACAAACAAGTCTTCACAAATGTGAAACACTGCAATATGAGGCATTACACAATAGGACTGGAGGACAGGACTAGAATAAACAGAAGGAGGAATCCCTCTCTCTGGTTAGTTAGTTTGACAGAGTTATGAGAGCCTAGTAGTAGTAGTAGTAGTAGTGGCAGTGGTTGAGTGATAACTCCCATGTTATCATGATGACAGTAACAGTACATAACTGATTGCATTTTGCACATATACTACTGCAGCACTGCAATCATGTTCAAAGTTTCTCACAGTCTTTTTGCACATAGGCTGTCTCAATGCTACATCGTATGGTGATGGTCAGTGATCATTCTTCATTATGTGACTCACCGAGGAAAACCCGTCCCAGGCCAAATGTATGTTGACTGACTCATAATCATTAGCACACATGAAACTGCTTGAACTTGAAGCCTCAAGGACATCATGCCACAGCAACAGGGACAGGACTAAGAAAAAAACATACCATTGTCGAGAAAGATTATACCTACATTAAAATTACCCAGTGAGCAGCACAACATTGCATAAGAACACCCGTCTCTGTATGAGATATAGGCGCACACCACACACACACACTCTAAATAACAGTTTGTAAGAAGCAAGCTAATGAGGGTATCCCACCCCAGTCATCACCTAGTACTAGTACTTACTGTCTGAGTCTATTCCAGTTTCCAACACACAAATTGCACCATCAGTGAATGGGAATCCACATGGAATGGAAGTTTAGCAGTTCAGCTGAGCCTGCCCATGTCATTGGCATCAGCACAAGTTGGGCAGCTAACCTATAAAGGCATATGCATGCCCACCACCACATCGTCTGTTTTTTCCCACGAAGACAAAGATGAATAAGGATAGCTCCCCCCAAGCCTAGCTGCTGGCCTGTGGGACAATTGAGAAAAGTGAGGGACAGGGACCCACCCGATGACTCTGTCTGCTCTAAAGTTATTGATGGATATATAGAACAGCAGATAGTCAAGTACAAACCAGGTCCTGAAAGAAAAGACCAGAAAGAGAAAAGGGGGATGCCCTTGAAGATCTACTCTTAAGGAGCTACTCTTACCATTATGGTACGGTATTATGTAACTGTTCTATCCGCTTCAGCTTCAGTCACATCTCAGCCATCACGCATCACCGTGGGATTAAGACTGAGTGTCCAGCAGCAGAAACCCATAGGATCAGGTGATCTGGAAGGCTGGTTCTACCTAAACGTAACACAGGAGGAGGCAGGTGGATATACCATGTTCCATCCAGCCAGCCTATCCCAGTCAGGGACTTCTTAAACTAAAGACAGAAGACCCTGAAAGTAAAGCAACTTGAGCAGAGGACTCCAAACTTAAGACAGGAGTCCTTGCAGAACAGCCATGGGGGGAGGAATGGTGATGTTGTGCATCACTACTGTACCTATGGGCACGGATATTGTTGCTTATAGGCAGCAATGGCAGCCGAGCACAGTTGTGTGTGCAAAATCTAAGTTCCTTGTGCATTCCCAGTTACTGACAGTGAATTTCCAGTTTTTGGAACCCGATAGCTGAGATACTGCCTGTATTGTCACTAAATGCAAAAGGGTTTGGCCTGGACTCAGAGTTGCCAACTTGCTGTTACACTGTACTTCACTCACTGGTGCAATACCCAACAGAAGAGATGGTGTGTGACATTTGCCTGGATGGATGAGTCGTGATTAGTAGGTGGAGTCATGGAGATGGTCACCACAGTAGTATTCAGGAGACACAGACAGTACGGTAACTGTTACACTGCTGTCTGTACCTACTGTACAACAAGGTTGGGCAAGCCAAGTTCCAGACATGGTGGTGGTGCGGTGCTGCGCTATCACTGACTACTAGTCAGAAATTTTTGATGTAAGCCAGGCTCAGTCTCTGCAGCTTTATGCCACATTACAATCACTAGTCATACAGACAATCAACAAATTATTCGTCTGAATCCGAAGAAGACAATGATATTGGCTGTTGATTCTCATTTGTAGGAGTAATTTCACAACTAGTGTCACTACTACTTGCAGTGGTATCAGCTGACAGTGTACTAGAAGAACATGAGGATGAAGGCCCGGCACCACCACCTGCACTCAGTACTCTGCCTCCCAGAACTGTGAATTTCACCCTGCGGTCCCGTGCTTGTTTCCATTTTAGAATGGCCTTCTCTACATTAAATTCATTGAGAGGTACACCCTCTGCTGCAATTCTCGAGAGCATCTCAAGATATGAATCTGACAGATTACTTCGATACCTAGTTTTGATCCTGTTTTGCAAGGAAAACCCTCGTTCACAGCAGGCACTGTTTACTGGTATGGCCAGACCGCATGACAGCAACTGAGAAATGTTGGGGTATACAGCAGAACACTTTGAAATGATTATCTTAGCAAACTCTGAGAATTGCATCTGGGAGTAACAAGGTTGCTGAAGTAATCCTTTAACCTGAGACCACTCTATCTCTGTAGCATATTTATCTATGTGAAGATCAATTTCAGCACCGCTTTCAGTGACATGCCGCTGACCATAATGAGAAAGAAGAACATCCAGTTCTTTCTCACCATAGTCAGGGGGAAGAGACGAAGTATCACGGTTTGTTCTCGGATCAAAAATTTTGAAAGCACACAAAATGTCCATCATTTCGTTGGGAAATCGCTCCTGAATGTTGCTTACCAATTTGTCTATGTAGCTGTTTTTCAGTTTTTTAAACTGAGTTTCAAACTGGTCTTTCTCTAATTTACAAGTCTGTCCTTTCACTTCTAAAACAAGGTAACCATCTTCTTCAGTTAGTTGTTGTAGAACCTCCTTAAGCTTTGGACCAGGATTTGTTTTCATGTCTGTTAAGCTATCTACTGCACTAGAAATCACTGGCATAATAATGGTTAGGTCTAAGTTATCCGACTGAAAAAGCTTGCTGAGTTTTGTGACATGTGAAAGCACATCAAGCAATAGTTGTGTCACTACAAAAAACTTCACACTCTTCAGCATTTTCAAGATCCCTGCTGCTGTGGCATTTTGTGTGTAAGAAGCAGCGGCAGCGGCATTCTCGAAAAAAGATACAAGAGAAGGCCATATTCTACTAACGGTCTCAACTGCTTTATGCAGTGCTAACCAGCGAACCTGTTTGGGTTCTTTGAGACGAAGCAGGGGGTCATTAAGCAGAACCTCCAGTTCTGTCAGACGATGAGTCCTGACAGCACTGCTTGAAAAATATGAATACATAGATTGCAGTGTACTCTGATAGTCCTTCAGATATTTCTCATTTTGCTGCTTGTGATGCAGCAAGAGAACCTATGTGCAAGGCAGTGAACAGAAATCATATGGGCTCACATCAGTTAGTCGCTTTGCTACCCCTGTATGAGAACCTCTCATCACTGATGCGCCATCCGAGCAGAATCCTACACATTTCTCAAATGGGATGTTATGTTTACTAAAGAAGTCTAAAATGACATTTGTTATGCTTTCCGCTTTACCATCCGATATCTGAAGGTTTTCCAGAAAATGTGTCTTTACAGTTCCATTTACCACTGTTTGACAATAAAGCACAAGCTTTTTGCTGATCGTGAGATCTGTTGATTCATCACACATGATACCCAAAGTTGATGCGGAAGCAATTTCAGCAAATATTTCTTCTTCTATGACATTGCTGCATGCTTGATGCAATTCACGCACAGAGTCATGGTGTGTGTAGACATTAGGATTCACTTCAGCACCCAGAATGGCATGAAGATTCAGAAGAGATGCAAATTTTGAAGGGGGCAGCTCTTCCTTTGCTAACCAATAAGCTGAATACATAGCTGCAGCAGCACATTTATCAGCTTTTTTAATAGCATTTACTGCAGCTGTACTAAAGGATTTTTTAAGCTGAACTTCTTTTAGTGCCAGAATATGGTCAGTACTTGTGTTATGACGTACAAGTGTTGTATGCCTGTAGTTGGTACAGCCTGACGTGAAGGTATTTCTTTACTGGCTGCCTTACAAATGTTACAGTACATTAACAATGTGCTGTTGACAACCCTAAAATCAACCATTTATACAGTTTCCTCCACTCTTCCTGAACACCACGTATATATTTCTTTTGGGGGCACCATGTGATGAATCATCATCTGCCACACTACTACTACTAGGCTCTGATGACTCCTGATCTGTCTGCAGCATCACTACACATGATGAAGCAGTATGATCCGTTGTTCCCTTAGTAACAGCACACAGAGATGTGCCATGATCAGTCACATTTTGTTCAATGCAACGACCTGTGCCCACATTATTACTTTCAACCTCTCTTTGTACAAATGTTGTTTGTCGCCCAGTTGTTCTATGAAACAATAAAAATTTTTCCATTTTCAATAAAAAGTGCAAGGTTTTTTGATTACTTGAACCAGAAAGGTATGACATGAAAATGAATGATATTAATATACAGAAAGTGTTACTTTATGGACTGTGGTTTCCCTTATCAGTGAAGTTGTTCTTAATATAAACAATGCAGCGCAGCAGCCACTACTTTTTTACTGTGCACAAGGCAAGAGCTGTAGCATGAAACTGTAAAAGTACTGTTCATGCTGCAGCATTTGCTGTTATCAGTTTTGTGAAGGAATGGTGATGTGGTGCATCAGTACAGTACCTGTGTGGGCTTGGATGTCGTTGCTTATAGGCAGCAATTTGTCCGATATCCAGCCTAGTAAGTGAAACAACACACAGGCACACAGTATGTGCACAAGGCCAAGGGATAACAAAACATTATTTGGTGGTCAAACTGTGACAACCAGGGAAAAAAAAGACTGTCATTTTTTTGAATGCCCAAGCCCAACTCTGAAATAAACAGTAACAACTAACTGCTGCTGCTGCTAACTACAACCAGACCAGAATACCAGATATTATTGTTATTATTACTGCAGCTGTGTGTGTGTTACATCAGATGATTACTGCACACATAGATAGGCAGTTACTGGGTCACTGAAATTCTAAACTAGGTCTAGACTACAACACAGTACTAGTCTGAGTAACATTCATAACGTAACTGTTCTGTTGTAAATCACAAGTGATTATAATCATTCTGTTTCACAAACAGTCTGTTTGGTGAGAGGAATTTACTAGCTGCTGCCAGTAGATCCTTCACCTACTCACGGTTCCACAAAAGCAGTTCAATAAGTTCACATGGTGGTGGTGGCTGATGATACGTCAAAGCAAACGACTTCGGAAGTCTTCAGTAACCGCTGCTGCACTTCATCTGATGTGCCTGCTACAGGTCTTCATTCAACAGCAGGGAGATCTGCCAAGAAGTGTTGTCAGTTGTTGACTCGACGATTTTAAGTTTGTTCGGACTTCGGACTCTTGACGCAATAATGGTGTGTTGACGAGCTGGAAACACCTGCAGAAAGGGTAGTCTCTGCATCTGTGCTGTGCCTCTGCCAGTAAAGAAAACATATTATTTAAAAAAAAAAAAAAAATCTAAACATATTGGTAACAGAAACTAGCCTGTTGCTTGCAGCCACATTACCACTCACCTCGGCGCTTAGAGATGAAACCCTTCATCAGGAGGCATCGAGGCAACAGAGTTTCATGCTGAATGCCGCCGAAGCAAGCGCCTTTGGTGAGGCGATTGGTGATGTGGCTGCAACAGGCTGTCACCATTACAATTATATAGCAATGAATGCTGTTTAAAACTGTTATCTTACTTAAGTCTAGCGACACAATCGGAATCAGGAGTGCAGCACAGCACCACCATCAAGTCGACCTCACTGTCCTCAGTCACCAACCCCCTGCAGGCTCCAATCACTCTGGGTGATGCAAGCAACTCACAGAGAAGGGAGCGATGGGTGCAGCGGGGCTCTGGCCTGGGGCGGTCGCAGGCCTCTGGCCAGGGCGGGGTGTAAAGTCGGAAAAGAGCTGCAGAGGGAAGCAGCAGGAGGACTTGGTAGGGATAGGAGGGAATGGATTGTGGGAATCATGGGACGGGAGAATTTAAAATACAAATAAGAAATACAAAATATCAATCATTTCATTGTCATGTTAATTGTCCCTTCAATAGGTCACTTCCATACTCAGTAATGTGGCTATTGGAAAAAAGGACAAACCAACCAACCATACATGATGATACATCGATCATATGGAGAGTGGAGCCTGGCGGACAATACTCGACTCCTCAGTCCTTACCTACAAGGCTACACCAACCAGTAGTAGCTAGCACTTCATGTGTACTGTAACTGTACATACTCGCTGTTGCTGTAACATATAATTACAGACACACAGACTATGAATAGTAGTAGTAGTACACTTTGACTTACTGTCTTTTGCTGCACCTGGCAGCATGCCTGTGTCACTCACAGTTGTGAGGAGTGACCGGTGAGTCACCCACCTCTCTAACTTGGCTCCGATTTACAGTGCTGCTGCTTCCAGAAAAAAACATAGAAGCATAAAACCTAAAATGAAGGGAAAAAAAAACATGTCGTCAGCAGACTGAAACATAAAAACAGCAGTGTGTAGTGATGTAGTCTACTCTGTACTGCTCTTCCCACCCCCCCACCACCAGCCTGCTGCCTAGCTATCATTCGCACTCAGCAGGGTCAACTTCAAGAGATTAGTAAGAAGTGTTGAACTTTACTAAATATAATTAATCACAATTTTAAATCATCATCACAATCAATTAATATACTGTTGTAAGTAACTACACACACACAGTGGGAAGCCCTAAGTGGGGGAGGACTCTGAGCGAGGCTGAACTTACCGGTACAGTGTGTGTGTGTGTGTGGGTGGGATGGCAGGGGACAAAGGGAGGCCAACATATACACACACTGGTGAGGGCTGGGTGGTGGGGCGGGCGGAAGGGAACTGGTGTTGGTACTGGCCCTGGGTACAGTGTGTGGTAGTAGAACGAAGGTAGGTTGTATTAAGATACCACACACACACACACACACACACACACACATGGGGTAGGGCTGGGAAGGGGGGAAGGAGGGACTAGGGCAGGGACCGGGGTTTTATTTAACTCTAAAAATTGATTAGCGCTTTGCTCATTCTAAAACACTGAAAATGCATAGCACTTGCCTCACTGTGTTTAACAAACATCACACTTCTAGAAAACCTATATAAATCCTTTCTGTACAGATAGTATTGTCCCAAGAAAAAACTGATAATCAATTATTTAAAACCCTGTGGGAGGGGGAGGTTGTAATATACACTGGAAATGGGAAGAGCTGGGCGGGGGAGGTGGGTTTTGGATAGAGGTACTGGTGTGGTGGTGCTGCTACAGTGTCAGAAGTCAGAGGAAGGATGTTGTATACCAGGTAGGGCAGATAATGAACACTTGGTCTTGGTCCACGCCACCCACCTAGTCTGCCCATTCCATACCTAGGCTACTATTGGATAAGTAGCAGCAGCAGCAGATCCTTCCTAGTTAAAACCATCTACCGTCCTACCGACTCCTACGTACCCCCACCCCACTAGAATTGTTATGCAGACTCCCACAGTGGAAAAATACTTCCTCAGTTACCAGAGTCGTCTCCGACTCTCCTCTGTTAAAATTTTCAGCACAGGCTATTTTTTCTGGAACAGGGCTTCGTGCTGAAACTAAAGTACCCAACAAGATTTTCTTTCTACCCATTTCCCAATGTACTCTTCTCTCTCTACACTTATAAAGTTAAATCAACCAAGCTGCATTAAAATGTTTTCAATTAACCTTCCCAAAATGACAAGACCACATTAAGAGGAAGGAGGTTAACAACAGGGAAGGATCACTACTGGGCTTTTTGGACTGCAGGGAAGGGGAAAAGCAACTGACAGCAGCTGGGAGCACTGCTTGCTTTCCTTTTCAGGAGCATAAATTCTCTGTGAATGGTGAAGTCCTCTCACTATCTTCCAACAGACGAACCGTAACAGTGCACTCGGAATTAGCGGTGCATCTAGCCAAATAAACGAAAATATTTAAGACAAGCTAAAGCACACGCTCACCCATTAGAACTCTGACACGGACGGAGACGCTTTTAAAATCCCATTTATTAGGCACCAAGATGCACTTGACGCGTTTCAGACAAGGTCCTTTATCAAAAGCTTTTGAGTTCTAATGGGTGAGTGTGTGCTTTAGTTTGTCTTAAATATTGAAGTCTCACTATACCAAGAGCCACTGCCTCACCTGCTAAGAACCAGCTACACAAAATAACACAACACAGACTAATAGTCATCGCAAGTTAATAACTTAAGTCAGAGATGCTCAGAATGGGAACAGCCACTGTAGGTAGGGGGGTTGGTGAAATGGGGGAATTTAATACAAATTTATTTAATCTGACTCTGAGTCTGACAGACTCTGAACTGTAAAACGTCTATGTCTTTGTGAAGGCTCTGGCTGGGTCTATTATCCACTAATCCACGTCTCCAACATAAGAGTTTTTTTTCTTGAAGTAAAACGCAGGCAGGAGCTCCCCCTCCCACATACTTTCACAGACAAATAACTATCCTCCAGGCTCCACAGTCCCCAGCTGTTCCAGCGCGACCACTGACCAGGCTTCCTCTGGAAATGGAATCGCGTAGAGAAGCTCAGCAGTAGCAAGAGCATGCTTTTTGAGGACACTGGCTGGCCCCCCGTGTCTCTCTCCATCCCTAAAACACAGCTCCACCTCTCATATCAGATCAGCGCCCCCCACCCCGTCTCTCTCCCTCACTAAAAAAAAAAAAAGCAGTTCTAAAACTCCGGACCCCCCCGACTCCATGACTGAAGTACCCATCTTGGCTAGCTGGGATCCCAGCGTCAAGTACCCCGGCAGCAGCAGTCCTACAGGTGCTGATAGAGGAGCTGGCATGGGGTCCAGGTGAGGCAGCAT